>CM019148.1:18438586-18857750 GCA_009733165.1 Naja naja | reverse complement strand
TCCAGAAGGGTCCCATTTGCCTTAAAGGAAAAAATTGATGCACAATTAGATAAACTAATAGCTCAAGGAGTTTTAGAGCCCACTGACCACTCCAGATGGGAGACACCCATAGTCACACCAGTCAAGACTGATGGGTCAGTAAGAATCTGTGGAGACTATAAGGGGACATTAAACCATGCGCTTAGCAGAGCGCATATCCAGTTCCAGTGGTGCATCATTTATTACATTCACTTGGCAGGGGTACAGTCTTTGCCAAATTGATCTGGCCCAGGCATATCAACAACTAACAGTTGATGATGCCACTGCAGAGGCCCAAACCATTGTGACTCATAGAGGTGCCTTCAAATGTAAAAGGTTACAGTTTGGAGTAAGCGTGGCACCAGGCATCTTCCAAAGCCTTATGGAAAGGATGCTCCAAGGACTGCCAGGGGTAGTGCCTTACTTTGATGATGTGTTAATCTCTGCTGAAAATGACACTCAATTACAAGAGAGACTCAGAGAAGTCCTTACCAGATTCAAGAAAGCGGAGTTAAAAGTCAAGGAAGAAAAATGCACTCTTAGAACTGACAAGGTTGAGTTCTTGGGCTATATGATTGACAAGCATGGCATCCACCCTACAGATGCCAAGGTTCAAGCAATCAAAGATTTGCACGCCTTCCTTGGACTTATTAACTTTTATCACGTGTTCCTACCTCAGAAGGCAACCATTGCAGAACCATTACACAGATTATTGGACAAAAAATCTGTTTGGGTCTGGGGCAGGAAGGAACAATCAGCATTCAACAATATTAAAAGACTAATCACGTCTGATGCTGTACTGATACAGTTCTCTGAGAATTTGCCTGTTGTACTGACTTGTGATGCATCCCTTTGGAGTGGGGGGTTTGAGCCACAGGCTTCCCAGCGGAGGGAAGCCCCTATTGCATTTTACTCTCACACTTTGACCAAAGCAGAGAGGAATTACAGCCAATTGGACAAGGAAGCATTGGCAATTGTTGCAGCTGTCAAGAAATTCCATGAGTATCTATATGGGAGAACATTTACCATTGTCACAGATCACAAACCTTTGTTAGGCATTGTGGCAGGAGACAAACCTACACCCACTATCCTGTCACCAAGAATGCTGAGGTGGACTGAATTTCTTGCTGCTTATTCATACAAGCTCATCCACAAGCCTGGCAAAGACATTGGCCATGCTGATGCTTTGAGTCGCTGCCCACTTCTGTTTCACACTGAGGACTTTGAACCTGAGGCGCACACCTTTTTCCTAGAAACTGTTGCCAAGCTTCCAGTACACGCTGCTGAAATTGCCAGAGAGACTGCCAAAGACACTTTATTGGCTCCTGTTATAGGCTGGATTAAGAAAGGTTGGCCTTTTCAAGATCTACCTCACCTTGCCCAACCTTTTAAATCCAGGCAAACTGAATTATCTGTATTAAGAGGATGTATTTTGTGGGGTAACAGGGTGGTTATTCCTGCAAAACTGCAAAGAGAGGTTTTGGAAATGTTACATGAGGGTCATCCAGGTATTGTAAGGATGAAGGGATTGGCCAGGAGTTATGTATGGTGGCCAGGTATTGACAAAATGGTTGAAAACTGGGTTGCATCTTGTCCCAACTGTCAGGTAGTCAGGCCTGCCCCACCTCTGCCCCCACACAGGAATGGGAATGTCCTAGGGGCCCATGGTCTAGGATTCACATTGATTTCGCTGGCCCTACCAGAGGGCACACCTTCCTTATTATAGTAGATGCATATTCCAAATGGCTAGAGGTCATCCCTATGGCATCCACCACAACTGATGCTGTCATCAAGCAGCTTAAAAGCTTTTGTAACCCACGGGTTACCTGATGTTCTTGTCTCTGACAATGGCCCTCAATTTACATCCAACCTTTTGAATCCTATCTAGCACAACAGGGTATCAGACATGCCCTGACAGCCCCTGGGCACCCTTCGCTAACGGCTGGGCTGAACGAATGGTACGCTTTTACCAAGGAAAAGCTTCAGCAATTGGGTCCTGGGGACATCACTGAGAAAGTTGAAAACTTCTTAGTGTTCAGCACATCACTCCTAACCCATCAACTAACTTATCCCCAGCAGAGTTGTTGATGGGTAGGAAACTTAGGTCTTCCCTTGACCGCCTTCATCCCACTTACGCACCCAACGCACCACTAGATTCCACTAGCAAAGTTCGCACGCTTCAGTGTGGGTGATTCTGTTTATGCTAAGAACCTTATGGGTGAACCTTCATGGATTCCTGCTGAAATAACTCAAATCACAGGCCCTCGTCTTACAGGGTACAAACAGAGGATGGAGTCCTCTGGAGCAGGCACATTGATCAGCTTAGATCCAGGTTACCTCAGGAACATCGCAATTGTTCCTCTCTAGTTCCCATACCTAATGCCTTTTCTAGGGGAGGGGAGGAACATGAGGATAATCAGCAAGCAAGAATCAACCCCATGTGTAACGAGCCATTACGACAGGAACCATCCCAAAACCTGTCACAATGCCAAAATCCATCCTTACAAGTGGAAGATTGCACATCACTACCTGACTTGGGTGCTGACATTGGGTTGAGATGGGTTGGGAGGAGAGACCAGATTGTAACAATCAAACAGGGTCTTCTTTCACTGGAAGCCAAGTAGGGAAATGTCAACAGACACATTTCCTCTCACTGGGTGAGAACATTAAAACTTCTGAACCACGAAGGTCTCAACGCACACGTAAGAGCCCCACCTATTTAAAAGAATACATTAGATAGGTTGGGGTTTGAGTATGGACTGAACCTAGTGGGGAGGGGTGTTATGTATGCAGGTTTGAATGTCATTGGTTTAGTTTGAACTGTTCTTGTAAAATGTCAGAAATGATTGGTTTAAAAAGTGTGGGAAAATCCTGCACTCTGATTGGCTGGCAACTGCGGCTGCTGGCTATAAGTAGCAGCCACAGCCCAGCCAAATCGGGTCTGTTATGAGCTGTAGTCACTAATAAACTCTTCACTGAAGCACTCCGCGTCTGACTCTTCATGCAAACTTAACAGAAAGGAATTGTTAGGACTCCAGCTTCCCCACTGAAACTAAATGGTGGGAGATTCAGGATCAATAAAAGACAGTACAAGTAGACCGGTATTAGCACTGGTTGTTTAGCAACCATTCAAAGATACGACCTTCCTGAAAATGACCCAGATCCAATGTTCCAATGGTTGCCCTACCCCTCGTGGTCATGTGACTGCACTTTGGGGGCTTGGCAGCATGGGCACATTTACAGATGTTTGCAGCATCCTGTGGTCACATGATTGCATTTTATGATAGTTTTGCTGAAAACCAGCACTTCCAGTTTTGGGGGAAACCGTACCATAGCAAACAATAGGTTCACTTAATGACCATGGTGTTTGCTTAATAACTATGACAAAAAATGTTCAGCAAGTTTTCCATTAAGACTCCATTTTATTTATTTATTTATTTATTTATTTATTTATTTATTTATTTATTTATTTATTTTATTGATTTATAGGCCTCTCTCCCGAGGGACTCAGGGCGGCTTACAATAATAAACAAGAATACAAATATTAAAATAGAATTAAACTAAACTATTTTTGGTTGTAACCTGAGTATTACCTGTACTTTTTTAGACAAGGCGAAATGAAATGATAAAACTACTGTCACAAGATGGTTACCTATCCTAATGGTTTCAAAGGGAACCAGTTAAAATTCATGGGGAGTTTCTACCAGCCTTGATGACTGTTTATAAACTCCTGAATCACAAGAGATGTTACATAAATCCAGTCAACCCCTTGTTTAACCTTTTTTTTTTCAATCATCAAATCCATAAATCATTTCACTTTTTTCTACTTGCAGCAAAAATTCCACAATAAGTTTCTAGTGGTTTTTTTTTTAAATAATGGTTCATATCTTTATTCTGTCTGATATGGCCGTTCTCTGTTGAGCTCCGGAATGGCAAAGGGTTTATGGCAGTCTGAGAGGGTGTTAGAGGGGGCTTGCAACCCCCGCTGTACCTGCTTTCGACGCCAGACTCCCTGGGGAGGTTGGTGAGATCTTTGCTGGGAATCGCTGGACTTGGTTCACGAGAGGGACGGCATCGTTCTCCGGGCTTCTGAGTCAGCAGAGGCGTTTGCATGACTCAGCTGCAGATGTGGTGGCGAGCTTAGCGGCGAGCGCTAGGGCGGACCCGGCGATTTCCTCCCCCTCGGATTCCCGAGCCATCGGGGACTGCTGTGTGGGGTCGTGGCTGTGCTGGGAGAGGAGGCTCCGGAGGCATTGGATCTTCCGGGAGCGACGGGGATGGCAGCTGCAGTTGTGGTTGGCCCCCGGTCTCCAAGTTGGTCGGAGGGCCGCCGCGGCACGGTGACTGCCCCAGGAGCGGTGTCTGCCCCAGGAGCAACCGAAGAGCAGCCGCGGGAGCCACGAGAGTGGGGAGTTGTGGCTAGCCCTCGTCTGGCTGTTGTGGGCGGTGGTTTTGGCCCCGTCCCTGGGCCAATGGGGGCTATGCCAGTTTTGATCAGATCGGTGGTGGCGGTGGCGGTGGTGCCGGCAGCCTTGACCATGGGGATGATGAGGGGCCGGCAGGTGACTCCGTGGGACCTCAGGATGGTTAGTGGTGATGGTCCCAGAGCCATCGTCGGCCCTAGTCCTGTCCTGGGATGGCTTTCATCGGAATTCTGCCTGCCAACTGCCCGATCGCCCCTCCTCTGCGACTATCATTGGCTGGACCCTGGACTCCCCCATTATCAGCTACTATTCTCCATCTTGTCTCACCTACTGCTCCTTTTTTGTCACCCTGGAGGCCTGGGTCCGAAATCCCAGTGTTGGCTCTACACCCTTAAACTTGGCCCATGGCTACTGGATTTTATTGTGCCCCTTGCCGGGGTGAGAGATCAGCAGGAGGGACACACTTTTTCCTTTAGTAGCCATTTAACATCTCTCTGCCATCAGTCTAATCAGAGCATGTTGGAGATGCCCGCGGTGAGCGAGTGTGGCTTAGCCCAGACTGAGGCCTTGAACATCTGCCACAGGTCTGCCGTGAGAGGGCAGCCTGGTTTTCTGAATCTGGACTTCCCAATGGACAGCAACCAGGACTTGACCAAGTTTTGTATACCAGACTTAGTTGCCATCATTGTTATTGTCATTTCCACCGACAGCCCTTATGTCTGTTCCCTAGATATGCTCTTTTACCATTCGAACTTATACGGTAGCAGAATTGCAGGCCCTGAGGGGACTCCCTCCCTCTCGGGTTTGGCCTGCCACATTATCTTCAGCCTACCTCAAGGATGGGTTATGGAACCCGGAGAGATGGCATGGCAGGGGGATGGGGTGGGGTCGGGGCTCTAAGAGAATAAAAAAGAGGGTCACTAGGGCCCCTTTAGCCAAATTTTTAATCAAATTTTTAAGAAGGTTAGGGAGGAGGGTGGATAATGATTCCGGGGATGCAGGTTGCAGCCCGGTGCATGGTGGGGTGGGGTTGGGGGCAGGGCCCCGGGTTGTGAGGTGGGGACCGCGATTCCCAGGGTGGTTGGGATTGGCAGGAGACAACGAGGCATAGGGCCATATCATGTGTTGGGAGCGCGTGCCACCTTCGGTGTGACACGCTCCGACCCTATGGCCTCCTCCCTAGGGGGCATGGGAACCAGGACCCCTGGGCTCAAACTGGTGTATTTTAATGCCAGGTCCGTGGCTAATAAGTCTTCCCTCCTCCATGAGGTCATTGAGGAGGAGGCTGCGGACCTGGCTTGTATCACCAAGACCTGGTTGGGGCCAGAGGGAGGAGTCCCTCTGGTTGATCTATGCCCCCCAGGTTTTCGGGTTTGCACCAGCCACGGGCCCAGGGGAGGGGTGGTGGGGTGGCTGTGGTTATTCGGGAGACCCTGTTTCCAAGGGAGGTCACTGTTCCAGAGATAGGCGGAAGTGAGACCCTCCTCCTGAGGTGGGGGCCTAGCGGTCGGGTGGGCTTGCTGCTGACATACCTTTCCCCAGCTGTGTGCAGCGCCCTACCTGGGTTTCTCAATGTCCTCTCGGGGGTGGCGGTGGAGTTCCCAGGGCTTATAGTCCTGAGTCACTTCAATCTGCCCTCCCTGGGGGCGGGCGTTGGGTTTGGCCCAGGAATTCATGGCCTCTATGGAGGCCATGGGCCTGACCCAATTGATTCAAGGCCCAACTCATGAGGGGGGAAACACTCTCGACCTAGTTTTTGTCTCAGAACAGTGGCGTAGTGACAGAGGGCAGGTTAGTTTTATGACACTGCCCGTTCCATGGTCCGATCACTATCTCCTGCGGCTGGTCTTCCAACAGGCTGCCCCCCACTGCTGGGATGAGGAGCCACTTAGATGGTTCCGCCCTAGACGCCTGATGGACCCTGAGAGGTTCCAGGCGGAACTGGGGTTTTTTCCCTCTTCCCTTGCCCACAGCTCTGCCAAGGATCTGGCGGCCACTTGGCAACAGGCTGCTACAGATGCCCTCGACAGGGTTGTCCCCATGCGTCCCCTCACACGCCATGGATCCCAGATGGCTCCCTGGTATACCGAGGAGCTCCGGGGGATGAAGTGCCGTCGGAGGGGTTTAGAGAGCAGGTGGAGGTCCACCCGCTCCCAATCCGATCGAGCCCATATTAGGACTTATCTGGTAGCTATGAGGGCAGTGAGGAGGTCTTATCTCTCCACCCTCATAGCGTCCGCAGATAACTGCCCAGCCGCCCTGTTTCGGGTCACCCACTCTCTCCTATGTCTGGGGGGGTGGCGGACCCATTGCGGGGAAAGGCTGAGGAATTTGGTCAATATCTGTCAGATAAGATCGCCTGGATTTGGAGCGGATTGTGCTCTGATTTGCAGTGGTCTGAGGAACGGGGTGCAAGCAGTCTGGCTGATGTGATCTGGGTTGAGTTCGATCCTGTTTCCGAGGATGAAGTGGACAGGATTATGCAGCGTCTGAGTTCCACCACATGTTTGTTGGACCCGGTCCTTCCTGGTTGGCTTATGCCTCCAGGGTGGCCATCTGCGGTTGGCTCCGGGCAGTAGTCAACGCTTCGTTAAGGGAGGGTGTTTTTCCCTCCGCCTTGAAGGAGGTGGTGGTGAGGCCCCTCCTGAAGAAGCCTGCCCTGGACCCGACCGTTAGACAACTTCGTCCAGTCTCCAACCTTCGCTTTTTGGCGAAGGTTGTTGAGAGTGTGGTGGCTCAGCAGTTTCCACTTTTCCCGGATGAAGCGGACTACCTGGATCTGTACCAATCGGGCTTCCGGCCTGGTTTCAGCATGGAGACGGCATTGGTTTCACTGATGGATGATCTCTGGAGGACTCGGGACAGGGGTTTTTCCTCTGTCCTAGTCCTATTAGATCTCTCAGCGGCTTTCGATACCATTGACCATGGTATCCTTTTGTGATGCCTCGGGGGGTTGGGAGTGGGGGGCACTGTTCTCCAGTGGTTCACCTCCTACCTCTGGGGGTGGTCGCAATCGGTGTTGGTAGGGGGGCAGAGGTCGACCCCGAGGGCGCTCTCATGTGGGGTCCCTCAGGGGTCAGTCCTCTCCCCTCTTTTATTTAACATCTACATGAAGCCGCTGGGCGAGATCATCTGTGGTTTTGGGGTGAGGTACCACCAGTACGCGGATGATACCCAGTTGTACATCTCCACCCCAAACCAGATCAGTGATGCCCTCTCCCTGATGACCCATTGTCTGGATGCGGTACGGATCTGGATGAGCAGAAACATGCTTTGACTCAACCTGGCCAAGACTGAGTGGCTGTGTATACCGGCATCTCGGCCCAGTCAGGAATGTCCATCTTTGGCCATAGGGGGAGAGGTGTTGCCCCTGTGGATAGGGCGGAATCTGGGGGTCCTCCTGGATGCAGGGCTCGTTGGAGGAGCAGGTGGGGGCCGCCCAGGGGCCTTTGCCCAGCTCCGCCTTGTTTGTCAGCTTCACCCATTCCTGGACCGAGATGCCCTGTGCACAGTTACTCATGCCCTTGTCACCTCCAGACTCGACTACTGCAACGCTCTCTATTTAGGACTGCCCTTGCATACCATCCGGAGATTGCAACTGGTGCAGAATGCGGCCGCACAGGTGGTGATGGGAGTTTCCCGATTCTCCCATATTAACCCCCTCCTGCGCGACCTGCATTGGTTGCTGGTTGCACTCCGGGTGAGATTCAAGGTTCTGGTTTTAACATTCAAAGTCCTACATGACATGGGTCCGCAATATTTAAGGGAGCGACTCCTGCCGATATCGAGTGCCAACCGCCCTGTGCGAGCACACAGGCAAGGACTCCTTGGGGTCTCATCGGCTGGCCAGTGCCGGCTGGCAGTCCCCGGCGACGAGCCTATTCTGTGGCGGTCCCTGACCTCTGGAACCAGCTACCCCTGGGGCTCCATCTGGCCCCTGACCTTCGCACCTTCCACCACGATCTGAAGACCTGGTTGTTTGACCCATCCGGGCTGTGACTCTTTCCCGGGGGGGGGATGGTTCTTAATTTATTTTAAATTTTAATCTTAGTTTAGTTATTATTGGGCTTGCGATTTGTTTAATTCTCTTTTAATTATTTATTGTTGTCGTTTTTATTTGTGAGCCGCCCCGAGTCTTCGAAGATGGGGCAGCATACAAGTCCAAATAATAAATAAATAAATAAATAAATTCTTGAACAGTTGAAAAAGCACTCCAGGTAGTGCTCTACTTATGACTATAATTGAGCCCAGTGTTTCTGGTGCTAAGCAAGATGCTTATTAAGTGACTTTTGCCCCCATTTTACGTCCTTTCTTGCCACCGTTGTTAAGTGAATCACTGCAGTTGTTAAATTAGTAACACGGTTGTTAAATGAATCTGGCTTTCCCATGGAGTTTGCATGTCAGAAGGTCGTAAAAGGGGGATCACAAGACCCCTGGACACTGCAACCATCAGAGATATGAGTCAGTTTCCACATGTCTAAATTCTGATCACATGACCACAGGGATGCTGCAATGGTCATTAAGTGTGAAAAATGGTCATAAGTCACATTTTTCAGTACCATTGTAACTTCGAATGGTCACTAAATGAACTGTTGTAAGTTGAGGACTACCTGCACTTTTCTGCTCATTAATCCTCATTAATCTCCAAGATAGCTCTGAATGGGCCAGGATTTATTTTTGTAAAATTAACTCTTACTAAATTCTGTTTCTGAGAGGTGAGGAGAGATGCCATTTATTTGCCATAGCCTCTTTCCCTTGGCAAATGCATAGATACCACTTCACGTGCCTTCCATAAAAAGGATCAGTTCCTTTCCTGCATACACAAGACAATATGGATGCTCTTTCTTCTCGTTCCGTCTTCTCCTTTCCCAAATAATACAGGTAGTCCTTGACTTACGACTGCAATTGAGCCCAAGATTTCTGTTGTTGAGTGAGACATTTGTTAAGTCCGTTTTGCCCCGCTTTATGACCTTTCTTGTTAAGTGAATCATTGCAGTTAACAGATAACAGATAATCCGAGTTGGAAGGGACCAACCCCCCACCCAAGCGGGAGACCCTACACCATTTCTGACAAATGGCAGTCCAATCTCTTCTTGAAGGTCTCAAGTGATGGTGCACCCACAACTTCCGAGGGCAAGCTGTTCCATTGGTTGATTGTTCTCACTGTCAGAAAGTTTCTCCTTATTTCCAGGTTAAATCTCTCCTTGTTCAGTTTCCATCCATTATTCCTTGTCTGGCCTACAGGTGCTTTAGAAAATAGCTTGACCCCTTCCTCTCTGTGGCAGCCCCTCAAATATTGGAAGACCGCTATCATGTCTCCCCGAGTCCTTCTCTTTACTAGACTAGCCAAACCCAGTTCCTGCATCCGTTCATTGTATGTTTTAGCCTCCAGTCCCCTAATCATCCTGATTGCTCTTCTGTGTACTTTTTCTAGAGTCTCAACATCTTTTTTATAATGTGGTGAACAAAGCTGGATGCAGTACTCTAGGTGTGGTCTTACTAAGGCTTTATAGAGTGGTATTAGTACTTCCCTTGATCTTGATTGTATCCCTCTGTTAATGCAACTTAGGATTGCATTAGCTTTTTTGGCTGCTGCTGCTGCACACTGCTGGCTCATATTTAGCTGGTTGTCCACTAAGACCCCAAGATCCCTCTCACAGTTACTGCTATTGAGCCTGGTTTCACCCAGTCTGTATGTGTACTTTTGGTTTTTCTTGCCTAAGGGTAGGACTTTACTTTTCTCTACACTGAATTTCATTTTGTTAGATACAGCCCAGTGTTCTAGTCTGTCAAGATCCCTCTGGATCTTGAGCCTATCTTCTTGGGTGTTAGCTATTCCAGTTGATATGTTAGTAACCAGGTTGTTCAGTAAATCTTGCTTCCCCATTGAGTTTGCTCATCAGAAGGTTGCAAAAGGGGATCACATGACCTTGGGATATAGCAACAGTCATAAATATGAACCAGTTGCCAAGCCTCCAAATTTGGATCACATGATCAAAGGTCCTACTTGTGAAAAATGTTTGTTAGTCACTTTGTCATTGTAACTTTGACATTTTTTTTACAAGTGCCGTTGTAACTTTGAACAGTCACTAAATGAACAGTTGTAAGTCAAGGACTACCTGCATTTTTAAATTGACCTCACCCCTTGCCTGCCTTGTTGGCTTCTGTAGAAATGAAACAAAGTTATAATGCCTAGAAAATAACTTTAAAAGAAATATAGGAAAATCAATAAGAAAATTAAATAAATCCGACTAAATAAATTACATGTGTAGAGCCAGAGCTAAAACAACCGAAAGAAGCTATATAAGATTGGAAAACATGGAGGCTGCTGGTCCATAGAATTGCTGAGAATTGGTCATGACTGAATGGATAGCATCATCATCAAGTATAAAACACCGACAGAAGGATAAGTTTGAGAAAGTGTTAGCTGACTCATGAATGAACAAGGAGTCACACTACTAGGATTATATGCCTGTACAGATTGGCTGCTATTGTTGAGACTTCCAAACATCACTCACTTCCAGATAGAAGACACGAAGCAAGAGGCAACTGGACTTTCTTTGTTTCACTTTGAAGACATTTCGCTTCTTGGTTGCAAAACGAAACATCTTCAAGGAAAACAAAGGAAGTCCAGGTCCCCTTGAAAAAGCACCTTTTAGGACAACCATAATCTGGGTGTCTGAGACTCTCTATAGACAAGACACAAAGCATTTTCAGTCGGAAGGGATTGGACACTATTTCCTCATTCTCTCCTTTAGAGATTGTTAAATGGAAACTTTAAAAAAAATAGAGGAAGCCGACTGTGAGAATCTGGCATGTGCAGCATTGTCTCCTCTAGGAAGATCCAGTTCATCCATTATGGACAGCCGCTTGTCTGGAATACTATAGGCAGGGCCGTCTTAACAGCATTATGGGGCCCCGGGCAAAGAGGTGTACTGGGGCCCCTACGACAACTACTCACAGGAATAAAAATGTAAATGGTTGATAAAATTAAACATATATTTGCACATTAGTATTAATAAAAATGCAGTAAAATGTAATAATTATGTTGCTGTATTTACATGATACAAGGTGCATTGAAGGGTTAACATACACAGATTAGTATGGGGCCCCTATGCTCATTGGGCCCACGGGCAAATGCCCATCAGGTCCATGCCTTAAGACAGCCCTGGGTACAGGGTCTCTTGCTTGATAAGGGGGTTGAATTAGACTCAATCAATTAAACGTTTATTGTCAATGCACAACAATAAAATTGAAAGAAGACCTCCAAGGACACTTTCAAATCTTTACTCTGTAGCTCTATACCTGTAACCTAAGATATATTCCCAGCATACATGAGGTGAGAGTCGTCGGTATCCAAAGTGAACATTTTTGGGTGGTGGCCTCCACTTTTTAGAATAGCTTCCTCTTGCCTCCAGAGGTCAGGATTGCACTGAAGTTGATATATTTTTACAAGGTGGTCAAAACAGTTATTTCTCAGAGCTTTGGAATGTGATGTTGCTCAACAACCGATTGGTGATAGTAGCTTTAAATGACTAACATTTATTTTATCACAATGTCCTTGTAGTTATAGTTTCTAGCTGATATCTCCCTACCTTGCAGATCTGGAGTGTTAGAAGTAGACACTCATTAATGCAACTTCCCCATTTCAGAATACAAGGGAAATGTACAAAATATGTTTCTTGGGTAGATGAGTGTGAGAATGGGAAGAAGACTTGTGAAACCAAGTATGAGATTGGTGCATACTTTGTAGGGTTAGACGTAACAAGAGAAGACCTACTTCCTCTCCAGATGTGTAGGACATTTCCCATCATCTGCTCCCAGCAGGATATTAAGTTTTGGAAGGCACCAGGTTGAAGAAGGTAGCTGAAGTCTACTCATGATGGTAAGATTCCCCCTCAAATATTGTTTGCTTCTGCAACGGCTGAAAAGAATTTCTTCCTTCCTGTACAAAAATTAGGATTCTGAAGTAATGTGCATTTTCTGTGGTTTAAATCAGCGGTCGCCAACTGGTGGGCCATGGCCCACTGGTGGGCCGTGAGAAAATTTTGGTGGGCTGCAGAGAAATCTCACCCCCAGAGCACTCCCCCAAAGAAATTAATCCAGGCTGCACAGAAACACAAGGCTGCGCCACCCACATGGCCCATGGGAATCCTCCCCACCCACTCACTCCTTACCTGGCAAACTTGCCTGCTACCCCCCTCCTGCGCGGTCTGCATTGGCTACCGGTTGCGCTCTGGGTGAGATTCAAGGTTTTAGTTTTGACATTCAAAGCCCTACATGACATGGGTCCTCAATATTTGAGGGAGCGTCTTCTTCCGACATCTAGTGCCGGCCGCCCTGTGCGAGCTCATAGGCAAGGACTCCTCGGGTCCGTCGGTCAATGCCGGCTGGTGACTCCCCGACGACGAGCCTTTTCTGTCGCGGCCCCTGACCTCTGGAATCAACTGCCTTTGGAGCTCCGTCTGGCCCCTGATCTCCGCACCTTCTGCCGTGAATTAAAGACCTGGCTATTCGACCAACCTGGGCTGTGACCCCTCCCTGGGGGAGGGACGGTTTTAATGTTTGTTATCGTTTGTTTTAATATTTGGGCTTGTCTTTGGTTTAATGGTTTTTTAAATATTTATTGTTCTGTGTTTTAGTTGTGAGAGCCGAGTCTTCGGAGATGGGGCGGCATACAAGTTCAAATATAAATAAATAAAATAAAAATAAATAAATAAATTGCTATTTTTCCTTTTTCTGACCATCAGCTGTTCTGCTGTGCTGGGAGATTTAGATTAATGAGGAAGCAGGAAATGGTTGGATTTCTTGCTTTCTAGCCAGTCTTTAGATCTTCAGCTCTGCTTTTAAGCACAGCCGAACCTCCTTTAGGACTGAAGATTCTATTATTCAGTGGAGACTCACGGCAAGCAAATTTTATGTGACAGACTCAGATAGCTGATGGCAGATAGATAGATCACTGAATGATTCTGTGAGCAACTCAATCTGCCTGCCTGCTTTGCCTGATTTTGGGTAAAAGTTGCTCTTTTTTTAATAAAAAAATCAATATTTATATAAATATTTATAATATTTACATACAAGCCATGCCCAGCCAGTCACATGACCACCAAGCCACACCCACAAATTAGGCCACACCCACAGAACCGGTTAGTGGTCCCTGGGATTTAAAATTATGAGTTTGATGGTCCCTGAGGTCCAAAAGGTTGGCGACCCCTTGCTGGGAATCTAAGGCTCAGCTCTCACTCCAGTTAAGGGTAGATGAGATAGGGTATTCATAGATTATTTCAATGTGAATTTTTTTAATGTTATACTTTTCAGCTAATACGATCACAATAGAGCCCCAAGTTTTTGTTGCGAAGTGAGACATTGGTTAAGTGAATTTTGCAACCCATTTTACAATCTTTCTTGCCACAGTTGTCAAGTGACTCACTGCAGTTGTTAAATTAGTAACACCATTGTTAAGTGAATCCAGCTTTCCCATTGATTTTCTTGTCATAAGGTCAGAAACGGTGACCTTGTTTGTCATAGGGTCACAAACGGTGATCACATGACCCCAGGATACTGCAATGGTCATAAATTGAGTCAATTCCCAAGTGTCTTAATTTTGATGACATGACCATGGGAATAATGCAATGGTTGTAAGTGTGGAAAATGGCCCAAAGTCACTTTTTTCAGTGCCGTTGTAACTTTGAATGGTCACTAATCGAACTGTTGTAAGTTGAAGACTACCTGTATACAAAGCAGGATATAGTTCTTCAGTTTAAAAAATGCATACACAAAAAATTCGCACTCATGCACACCTATGTAAAAGACAGACAGAGAGAGGGAGGGAGGGAGGAAGAGAAGGATAGGCTAAAAAGCAAAATAATACAAGCAATAATACTTCCTCCTGCAGGAGATTAGAGATTAGAGCAGAATACAAAAAGAACAATTAAAAACAGTGTTGAATAAAATCAGATAAAATGATCCAAAATAAAGCTACCTGTTATAAAACAAGACAGCAATAGAGTAATAAAAAGATCCAACAATAAAGATATATATATATATATATATATATATATATATATATATATATATATATATATTATTTTTGAACACATTACATGCAGAGATATATGTAGTTGGTGCATAGAAATTTTGGTACTAACTTTTTCTGTTTAAATCTTAATCTAAGAAGAAACCAAGTTTATGAATGGAGAAATTGAGAGTCATTCCTTCCTATGTTCTGTGGAATATCCAAAGTGTAGAAACTATAATGGAAATATTGACACAGCCTTGGCCAGCTGAGGAATGTCCAGCATTTTGGAATTTGGAAGTAAGAGCTGGCTTTTTAACTGCATCCAAAGAAGTCAATGATTTACTGTGGATTATTAATCCTTCATGTCTTCAGGATGTCAGCAGTTTCTGAATTCAAGTAGACATATCTTCCTCATTATTTTGGCTTCTGATCCTATTGGAAAATTAATTTAGACTGTGTGTGGTGGGGATGCATAAAGCCTGCCCCAATTATTTTCAAATCTTGAGCATTTCTAATTTATGCCCATAAGAGATTGATTGTTCACAAGAAATGAATCTAAACACAACAATTCTAGTGACATCTGCTGGTTGATTGAATTATCAGCTTTCATGTGGGCTGGGGAGTTGAGCAATTCTTTCATGAGAAGCAACCCAGATGGCCAAATAATGCATGACCTTTTCTTTTTCTGTGGTTCTTGTGTGTAAAAAGGCAAGGACTTAATCACACAGATGCAGACACATAAACCATCCTGACTTTTTACTCCCTTTTATGGACACCTCTGTGACTATGGAGATGTCTATCAGTCAGTTTGGCGTTGGATTCTACTTCACCTGACAAAGTATTGTAGAGTACCTGAAATGTTACCTGTTTTGATTGATTTCAATTACAGATGGAATCCCACCCCCCTGATTTTACTCTGCTAGTCATTGCCAACTATAGGGGTGGTACTCATCCAAATCTTTTCCTACCGGTTCTATAAGTGTGTATGCGTGCAGCACTTAAAGACTGCCCTCATTGTCAGTGCTGATGAGCTGAGCTGTTTTTTAGCTCAGCTGAGGCATGGCAATCTTCTCTGCTGCACAAATCAGCTGAGCTAAAAAACAAGGGAATATAGGACAGGGAACAGCGGGGGCAGGAGGGTGGGGGCCAGCCTGAGGTGGCATTTGCTGGTTCTCTGAACTACTCAAAATTCCCACTACCAATATGCCAGAACTGGTTTGAACTGGCTGAATACCACCTCTGTACTCATTTCTGTTTCAAGGCCATTGAGCCAGCATTCTCCAAAGATATTTCCATGGTCACCAGCATGACTTTCCCACTGAAGCGATACCCATTTATCTACTCACATTTGCATGCTTTCGAACTGCTAGGTTGTCAGGAGCTGGGGCGAGGTCGAGAGCTCTCTTCCATCATGTGGCACTTGGGTCTTAAACCTGAGCTGCCAGCTTTCCAGCTGACAAGCCCAGCATCTTAACCACTGAGCCACCATACTGCCTTCATTAGAGATGAAGAGTCAAAACATATAAAATAAATAAGGGGGGCGGATTAATAGATACTAGACATTAGTATTGTTCTTACTCCAAGGAGGTCTTTTAAGGGATTAAGGTTTATGAGATGATGGCAATCTCATTCCCAAAATTGTTGACCTGTCTTGAGGCTGTTTATTTATTCATTCCCAAAATCTTTCAGAAAATCTTCAAAGATTTCCTTTGTGTGAGATTTGGGCAACATTTATATGTATTTTAATGAAATATTTTTGGCCACTCAGGGTTAATATAAGTATTTTAGCCCCATATGGATGATGCATTGCTGAGCTAGTAAATAACAGCTGCCCATTGGCTTCTGCACCGCATAAGATGGAGTTCTATAAAATCTATTCTTTACTTTTTCAAGGAAAATTATATGAGCACTTTGCAGTAGTTAAGACTCTTTTCTTGATTGAGGCTTCTGGTTGTGGGTTGTTTCCCCACCCCATTCTCTGCTTGGTTAAAAAAAGGTATTCCAGCCCACAAAGAGGAAGGTGGGGGATATCCTTTTTGTCTTGTTAATGAAATGATTAAATGACCAATTCCAGTATTGCTATCATTTGTTCATTTGGCAGATAAAACTAAACATTTAGCTTCAATCAGATCCACCTAAATAAAGCCCTTCTTTCTCCCAAAGGAGAAGCGCTGGTAAATGAATTGGATCAGAGGTGGCATTCAGCAAGTTCTGATCAGTTCTGGAGAACCGGTAGCGGAAATTTTGAGTAGTTCGGAGAACCAGCAAATACCACCTCTGACTGGCCCCGCCCACATCTATTCTCTGCCTCCGGAATCCCAGCTGGTCGGCTGGGTCTTCTTTTGTTGCCCTGCACAGGAGAACAGAGCTGGAAAGCAGGTTAGTGGGGTGGGGAGGGAATGGGATTTTGCAATAACCTTGCCCCAGAAGTGGGGCGGGAATGCAGATTTTACACTACCCTTCCCCTGCCACGCCCACCAAGCCAAGCCACCCCCACATAACCAGTAGTAAAACAATTTGAACCCCACCACTGATTGGATCAGTAGTTTGGAAATTTGAAACACTCTGGTAAAGAAGAATATTTGTAGCTGAGTATTGAAATGAGGGGTCTTTGATTTTCTCTGAGCATGGTTGTTTTCTTGCTGATATTTCATTATCCAAGCTAGGTAGCATCATGAGTTCTACAATTGATAATGATTTCTGGTTTGGGTAATGAAACTTCTGCAAGAACAACCAACTACGTATTTCTGCATGCAACTTCTGCAACAACCAAGTTCAGAGAGTGCCAAGGACGCTCATTGGAGCAGTCTTGATATTCAAACAAAACTGGCAAATGCTGGATGTACTATTTTTCTATTTCTCAGTCTTGGCTGCTTGAAGATATGTGGACCTCAACTCCCAGAATTCCCTCGTCAGCATATGCATATGCTTTCTAGCATTGGGAGAAATATCCATCTGGTTCAGTTCCAAGCTGGGAGAAAGACACTGGAAACATGGAAGCTGATTGGAAAGATGGTTTATTGATGAAGCAGAACCACCAAGCATGTGTGATTCTGGGTAGTTGACCACATGGAGGTGAGAGTGAAGGGTATTTATACCTTCTCTTTGGCTTTGCACTTGAACTTCCTCTTCCTGTGCAAGAAAATGTATTCTATTGACTGTTGTAGGGGTTATAGCTGGCTCTGTAGGCTGACCCAGCTAAGTTTGGTTGAAGCTTGGAGGTGATGCAATGTCTCCAGGAGATTGTGCAATGTGGTGAGCTCTGCTGCTAGATGGTAGAGGGTTAATCCTATTATTTCCTGAGGGGTCATGTCTTAACCCCACCATCCTGGAGCGGGAGGTCTTTTGTAGATAGGCTGGTCCAGTCTTTCTTAATAGGCAAATAATATCTGCTGGGGGCTATTAAGAAAGGTGGGGGCTGTCTCTTTCTGTCTCCAAGAGCATGTTTCTCCATTCCTCGTTTAATAAAATATAATATTCTGCTTTTTTAATGTTTCTCAAAATATTTCATTCTTCTAGGAAAGTGAGGTCTTCCCTCACGAGGGAATTCTGGGAATTGAGGTCCAGACATCTTCAAGTAGCCAAGGCTGAGAAACATTGTGTTAAGTTTGCATGAAGAGTCAGACGTGGAGTGCTTCAGTGAAGAGTTTATTAGTGACTACAGCTCATAACAGACCCAATTTGGCTGGGCTGCGGCTGCTACTTATAGCCAGCAGCCACAGTTGACAGCCAATCAGAGTGCAGGATTTTCCTGCACTTTTTAAACCAATCATTTCTGACATTTTACAAGAACAGTTCAAACTAAACCAATGACATTCAAACCTGCATACATAACACCCCTCCCCACTAGCTTCAGTCCATACTCAAACCCCAACCTATCTAATGTATTCTTTTAAATAGGTGAGGCTCTTACATGTACGTTGAGACCTTCGTGGTTCAGAAGTTTTAATGTTCTCACCCAGTGAGAGAGGAAATGTGTCTGTTGACATTTCCCTACTCGGGCTTCCAGTGAAAGAAGACCCTGTTTGATTGTTACAATCTGGTCTCTCCTCCCAACCCATCTCCAACCCAATGTCAGCACCCAAGTCAGGTAGTGATGTGCAATCTTCCACTTGTAAGGATGGATTTTGGCATTGTGACAGGTTTTGGGATGGTTCCTGTCATAATAGCTCGTTACACATGGGGTGGATTCTTGCTTGCTGATTATCCTCATGTTCCTCCCCCTCCCCCCTAGAAAAGGCATTAGGTATGGGAACCAGAGAGGAACAATTGCGATGTTCCTGAGGTAACCTGGATCTAAGCTGATCAATGTGCCTGCTCCAGAGGACTCCATCCTCTGTTTGTACCCTGTAAGAATGAGGGCCTGTGATTTGAGTTATTTCAGCAGGAATCCATAAAGGTTCACCCATAAGGTTCTTAGCATAAACAGAATCACCCACACTGAACATGCGAACTTTGCTAGTGGAATCTAGTGGTGCGTTGGGTGCGTAAGTGGGATGAAGGCGGTCAAGGGAAGACCTAAGTTTCCTACCCATCAACAACTCTGCTGGGGATAAGTTAGTTGATGAGTTAGGAGTGATGTGCTGGACACTAAGAAGTTTTTCAACTTTCTCAGCGATGTCCCCAGGACCCAATTGCTGAAGCTTTTCCTTGGTAAAACGTACCATTCGTTCAGCCCGGCCGTTAGCCGAAGGGTGCCCAGGGGCTATCAGGGCATGTCTGATACCCTGTTATGCTAGATAGGATTCAAAAAGGTTGGGTGTAAATTGAGGGCCATTGTCAGAGACAAGAACATCAGGTAACCCGTGGGTTACAAAAGCTTTTAAGCTGCTTGATAACAGCATCAGTTGTGGTGGATGCCATAGGGATGACCTCTAGCCATTTGGAATATGCATCTACTATAATAAGGAAGGTGTGCCCTCTGGTAGGGCCAGCGAGATCAATGTGAATCCTAGACCATGGCCCCCTAGGACATTCCCATTCCTTTGTGGGGGCAAGAGGTGGGGCAGGCCTGACTACCTGACAGTTGGGACAAGATGCAACCCAGTTTTCAACCATTTTGTCAATACCTGGCCACCATACATAACTCCTGGCCAAACCCTCATCCTTACAATACCTGGATGACCCTCATGTAACATTTCCAAAACCTCTCTTTGCAGTTTTGCAGGAATAACCACCCTGTTACCCCACAAAATACATCCTCTTAATACAGATAATTCAGTTTGCCTGGATTTAAAAGGTTGGGCAAGGTGAGGTAGATCTTGAAAAGGCCAACCTTTCTTAATCCAGCCTATAACAGGAGCCAATAAAGTGTCTTTGGCAGTCTCTCTGGCAATTTCAGCAGCGTGTACTGGAAGCTTGGCAACAGTTTCTAGAAAAAAAGGTGTGCGCCTCAAGTTCAATGTCCTCAGTGTGAAACGGAAGTGGGCAGCGACTCAAGGCATCAGCATGGCCAATGTCTTTGCCAGGCTTGTGGATGAGCTTGTATGAATAAGCAGCAAGAAATTCAGTCCACCTCAGCATTCTTGGTGACAGGAGAGTGGGTGTAGGTTTGTCTCCTGCCACAATGCCTAACAAAGGTTTGTGATCTGTGACAATGGTAAATGTTCTCCCATATAGATACTCATGGAATTTCTTGACAGCTGCAACAATTGCCAATGCTTCCTTGTCCAATTGGCTGTAATTCCTCTCTGCTTTGGTCAAAGTGCGAGAGTAAAATGCAATAGGGGCTTCTCTCCCGCTGGGAAGCCTGTGGCTCAAACCCCCCACTCCAAAGGGGATGCATCACAAGTCAGTACAACAGGCAAATTCTCAGAGAACTGTATCAGTACAGCATCAGACGTGATTAGTCTTTTAATACTGTTAAATGCTGATTGTTCCTTCCTCCCCAGACCCAAACAGAATTTTTGTCAAGTAATCTGTGCAATGGTTCTGCAATGGTTACCTTCTGAGGTAGGAACATGTGATAAAAGTTAATGAGTCCAAGGAAGGCTTGCAAATCTGTTTTGCATTTAGGTCTAGGGGCTTCTTTGATTGCTTGAACCTTGGCATCTGTGGGGTGGATGCCATGCTTGTCAATCATATAGCCCAAGAACTCAACCTTGTCAGTTCTAAGAGTGCATTTTTCTTCCTTGACTTTTAACCCCGCTTTCTTGAATCTGGTAAGGACTTCTCTGAGTCTCTCTTGTAATTGAGTGTCATTTTCAGCAGAGATTAACACATCATCAAAGTAAGGCACTACCCCTGGCAGTCCTTGGAACATCCTTTCCATAAGGCTTTGGAAGATGCCTGGTGCCACGCTTACTCCAAACTGTAACCTTTTACATTTGAAGGCACCTCTATGAGTCACAATGGTTTGGGCCTCTGCAGTGGCATCATCAACTGTTAGTTGTTGATATGCCTGGGCCAGATCCAATTTGGCAAAGACTGTACCCCTGCCAAGTGAATGTAATAAATGATGCAAACTGGTACTGGGTATGCGCTCTGCTGCAGCGCATGGTTCAATGTCCCCTTATAGTCTCCACAGATTCTTACTGACCCATCAGTCTTGACTGGTGTGACTATGGGTGTCTCCCATCTGGAGTGGTCAGTGGGCTCTAAAACTCCTTGAGCTATTAGTTTATCTAATTGTGCATCAATTTTTTCCTTTAAGGCAAATGGGACCCTTCTGGGCTTTAAATGAATTGGGGGCACCTTGGGATGAAAGTGATAGGGGTCCCCATATACTTGCCCAATCCGTTGCTGAATACCTCTGGAGACTCAGACTTCAGGGCCTCCTCCCATTCAGTGTTGCTCACGTGATTGATGCCAGTCACCTCGATGCCTAGTGGATTGAACCACTCAAGTCCCAGCAAGCTTGGGCGGTCGTTGTCCACGATGGTCAGGGGCAAACGTTTGGTGTGGCCTTTGAACTTCACGATGAATTCTCTTGTTCCAACCACTGGAATCTTGTTCCCTTGGTAGTCTTTAAGAGTCAGTGCTTGCTTCTGGAAATGCTTCTTCTGAATGTTGGGAAGTAGCCTGTGAATAGTGTCCCATGACCCCATAGATAAATAGGAGCCTGAGTCCACTTCCACTTGGCAAGGCCTTCCTTCAATTAGTACCTTCACATGTACTTTTCTGCTTCTTAAGGGTGAAGAATGACCAATGGTGACTGTTTGATGAGTTTCATTCTTCCCATTTGCTTCTGTGTTGCGCCCCATTTTCTCACTGAAATTGTTAGGCTTGAATTCTTTGTCAGGAAACTTCCTTCTGTGTGGTGGAGTTCTGGATGATTTGCAGATTCTTGCTAGATGACCTCTTTTTTCACAACGGAGGCAGATGGCATCAAGAAACTTGCATTCAGTGCGGGGGTGGGCTCCCCCCACAACCTCTGCAGTAAAAATCTTGCCTCTTTCTTCCCAGGTCTTTCTTTTTCCTCTCCATTCTGAGTCTATAAATTCCTTCCTCCACCTCACTACAGTCTGACTCAGAATCTATTTGCTCAAATGAGTTGTTGTGGACTTTTCCACATCAGGATGGCTTGAGGCCTTGTTAATTTTCTTCATGGCTGCTGCTGAGGACTTGGTGGCTTCTGCTGAGGAGGCCTCTTCTATGGCTTCCTTCAATGTGATCTTAGGTTTTAATAATAATTTGCTCTGTAGCACCTTGTCTTTAAGGCCCAGAACAAATCGATCGCGCATGGCCTCTTCTAAATTGTTAAATTCGCATGCACCAATCATTTCTGACATTTTACAAGAACAGTTCAAACTAAACCAATGACATTCAAACCTGCATACATAACACATTGCTCTATTCTTTGCACATGGGGCTAATTTTGTGCTGTTTGAGAAGCAAGAACTAATTCACCTCCCCAAGTTCCCCGGCACAGATCTTCAAGAAACCAAGCTTGAGAAATACTATACTAATATGTCTCTTTTGCCTGCATTTTCTTTTGACTTCCTGTTTGGAACCTTAGCCCAGGGGAAGCAGCGTTCAGGGTTAAGCACCATTAATCAACTTTTTGATCTTCACTTCAGGAAGTTTGCTTAATATTTAGGTCTCTGGTGGGGCCCCCTCCCCTTCTTTTCCACCTGACGCAGGAACCATTTTGATCAACAGCTAAACTTAAGCAAGAACCCTCTGTTCACAACTATATTTATCAGATAATTCTCATTTCTCTCCAGACACTAGCTCGAAGAAGAGTGAGAAATCTGCTTCAAATGGCAGATGCTGGGAGATAGACATCTAGGAGGAAACTCTATGAGCCTTATCCTGCACTTCTGAAATTAATCTGCTTTTGTGTGCAGGGAAGGACAGATCACCTCACTGACAGAAAACCCAGCTGGCAACAGCAATTTCTGTTGTGGTCCCTGCCTTGTGAAATATTTTCCCCTCAGAGATTAGAATGGCCTCAATCCTGTTGGTTTTTCAGTTTTAAAAATTTGGCTATGTACTCAAGCCTGCGGCTCAGAATGTGCTAAGGGCCTCATTATATGGCTTTACTATTAATTGATTAACCATCATGGCTGCTTTTATACATTTATTTTGTGGATGCTTTTACTATTTAGTATTTTTTAAATTAATCGTTTTAGAATTTTAGAATTGTAAGCCACGCAGAGTTACCTGGTTAAGCTGGGTGGCTACAGAAATTGAATAACTAAATAAAATATATAAAGACAGTCCTATTGTACTATGAGATCCAGGGCAAGGAAAGATTCAAACCATGTATGCATGTATGTATGTATATATGTATGTTCGTATGTATGTACGTAGGTAAGTAGGTAGATAGGTATTTTCTGCCTTTATTATTTTTACAAATAACTCAAGGAGGCAAACATATCCACACACCTTCCTCCTCCAATTTTCCTCACAACAACAACACTGTGAGGTGGGTTGGGTTAAGAGAGTGATTGGCCAAAAGACATCCAACTGGCTTCGATGGCTAGGATAGGACATGAACTGGTAGGCCTGGTGCCTTAATCACTAGATCAAACTGGCTCTCCTAGGCTCATTCTTTGAATTGATCTTACCTACTGTCTCACTAGATGAGGGTTGCAGTAGCTCATGTAACTTTTTTTCATTTTTTGTAAGCACCATGGCAGGCCTGTGTGGCTAAGCTCACATAATACCCTTTGTCGTGGCTAACTGACGGATAGCCCATTCGATTAACTGAATTTTCAAGGTTCTCAAAACCCAAGAAATCATCAGCTGACAGATGGGTTGGGTTTGCACAAGATGTTAATATAGGAACAATGGGTTTGTGGGTTTAGTGGGCTGTGAGGACACAGCTTCCATCCGGAGTCACAAGTCAATTCACTCAGATTAGAGTTCCTCTCTCAACGTGGCTCTTTTTTGCAACCGAATCTGCTCAGCATCTAAAGATGGGTTCCTCTGCTTGTCTCCACAGGTTTATAATCCCAACTTAGCTTAGCCTTGCAATAGAGATGCCCATGATGGACACCTTGTCTTCTCAGCCACTTGAGAGAAGCAGGCTGCTTTTCTCACTGGCGTGTGAACGTGTTGGACAGAGGGGAACCTTGGAAATTCTGTGGCCAGTACACAGGCGGCTTTTTACAGGAAATGACTGAGCAAAGCTAAGTTCCTCCTGTTGGAGGCAAGAGCAAAGCTGGAGCTCCTTGCAGAGCAACAGAGAAGGAAGCGCCAGACCAAGGTATGGCTTTCTGCAACTAATCGGCAGTACTGAACAGGAAGATGGCTGAAGGAGTGATCCCAGACCTGCCGCCTCCATCCCCTGCCTCTGTCAAGGCTTATGGAACCATGGAATCAGCTGAGCAACCCCCTCAGGGATCGTCGCAGCCACCCACCAGAAGGGCTTACATCGCTATTGCTATGCTTTGCCATCTGAACCTGGTGAATTACATGGACTGGTTTCTTGTAGCAGGTAGGCTGGATCCCATAACAATTACCTTGTGGCAATAGCACCCAGAATGTGGGTTTGATGATGGGCTGAAAACTTTCTTGCAATTTAATAATAATAATAATAATAATAATAATAATAATAATAATAATAATAATAATATGCCCTATGAGCATTAATAAGTGTTGTACCTTAAGATTCTTGACTCTTGACAAACGTATCTTTTTTTTTATGTACACTGAGAGCATTTGCACCAAGACAAATTCCTTGTGTGTCCAATCACACTTGGCCAATAAAGAATTCTATTCTATTCTATTCTATTCTATTCTATTCTGTTCTGTTCTGTTCTGTTCTGTTCTCTTCTGTTCTCTTCTGTTCTCTTCTGTTCTGTTCTGTTCTGTTCTCTTCTGTTCTCTTCTGTTCTCTTCTATTCTATTTTATTCTATTCTACTCTACTCTACTCTACTCTACTCTACTCTACTCTATTCATTGATTATAATAATAATCAACACCTAGGATGCTGGCAGCAACCCATATCAACCATCA
This sequence comes from Naja naja, assembly GCA_009733165.1. Lineage (NCBI taxonomy): Eukaryota > Metazoa > Chordata > Lepidosauria > Squamata > Elapidae > Naja > Naja naja. The sequence continues at coordinate 18,832,885 of CM019148.1, read as the reverse complement.
GTGCCAGTTAATAATATTTGTGATACATATTTAAATGTCCAGTTGACTGAGTTTCATGTTTAATGAATAAATATAATAATAATAATAATAATAATAATAATAATAATAATAATAATAATAATTTGGGACTGCCTTGGGTGCAGTCCCAAAACAACTGGAGCACCACTTGAACACCATAGGCATTGACAAATTTGCCATCAGTCAATTGCAGAAGGCAGCTTTACTAAGAACAGCTTCCATCCTGTGTCGATATCTGTAACACCATCAAACATCCAAATCTGCCTATCCTAGGTCCTTGGTAAGGACTTAATAGGTATACAAAAATGCCAAACCCAATCTGAACATCTGGCTATGCAATGATTCATAATTATAATAATAACAGCAATAATATTTTTTCTGTACAAAAAAAATGTTTTTCTGACTGTACACTCCAGATCCCTGAGAATTTCTCAGTGATGTTTTCAAGTTGGTGATGTTCTTGCTGTAACAAACACTTCCATCTTTCTGCAGCCTCTCTGTTTATTCATTCTTCCTACTATGAAATGCCCCTATGGGAACAGCTCTTTCTTGAGATGCTGCCTTGGGATGAACTAGATGTTACTGGGAGGCTAAAGATTATTGGAGAACCATTGTACAATGATAATTGGACCATTCAAACACCTCTCTCAATCACTTCATAACTAAGTAAAAGTAAGAATTCCACTATCATCAGAATATAATTAAAATACTCTCTTAAAAGAAAAAATGAAAGCAATTTCTCATTAAATTGGATAAGAACTAGAAGGAAAAAAGGGGGTGAGGAATGAGGAATATGCTCAGTGAAGCATAGCACTATCTACATTTTTTGTTGCAATAAGAAAAAAAAATAAGTACAATTCTTTTGAGCTATTTTCATAACAGTTTTCATGGGCTAAAGCTCAATGCCCCAATTGCCGTAAATGGAGATGATAGAATAAATGTTGGAATAATGGGCTTGATCATCTAGTCTAGCTAAAGCATCCAGTTAAAGCAAGGGTGTCAAACTCAAGCCCCGGGGCCCAGATCTGATCCATGGGGTACTTAGATCTGGCCTGTGGGGCCACCCTGGAAACAGCAAAGGACTGGCCCATGGTGCTTCTGCCGGAGAAAATAGAGCTTGGGAGGGCCACACTGGCAGAGGTTTGCAAGAGGCCATGGCAGCTGAAAATGGAGCTCTTGAGCCCATTTTCACGGGCAGAACACTTGGGCCACCACAGGCTCCCCCAACATGAGTGACGTTAAACTGGCCACGCCCACCCTGACCATGCCTACCCCAGCTTCCAGAGGTCAGACACAACCCTGATGTGCCTCTCAATGAAATCAAGTTTGACGCCCCTGAGTTAAAGCATCAAGGATTACAGGCATCCTTAACTTACGACCACAATTTTTCATTTCAATTTTTCGGCCCAAAATTTTCATTGCTAAGCAAGAAAGTCCTTAAGTGAGTTGTGCCCCATTTTGCAACCTTTTTCACCATGCAGTTAAGTTAATCACAGGGTCGTTACAGGAATCTGGATCCTCCCCATTACTTCCTTAGAATGGTACATCACCAAGGTTGTATTGTTTGCATTAATGAATAATCTCCAGGAGATCGGAATAGAGATGGTTACATTTATTCTTTCCCCGCTTGATCTGAGTTCAGGAGTGGAGAGCAGTTTTGTAGTGGTTCTCCTCTTTTTTCCAGGGTTGATTCCAGTCATTATTGGTAGCAGGGAAGACATTTAGTCTCAACCAGTGTTTCTCAACCTTGGCAACTTTAAAATGTGTGGACTTCAAGTATAGCTGGCTGGAGAATTCTGAGAATTGAAGTGCACACATTTTCTTTTTCTTTTCTTTTTAAAATGCTTTATTGAGTTTTTTTCCATTTATACATAATACCAATACTTATTAAACAGTGCTGTGTCATTATATATATGCATTTATGTATCCTATCTAAACTTACAATACACAATACTTTCATACCCTCGTATCTATTATATACACTATTTACATTTTCTATTCTTACATCTATTGTCAACCCAAATATACCATGTTTCCCATATGAAGTGCACACTTTTCAAGCTGCCATGGTTGAGAATCAATACTCTGAATCCTTGCTATTTAACATCTGGATGAGGAAGACTGATAGCATGGGCTGTGGCTGACATCAGTATAGTAATGATTCTTAGTTATAAATCTTGGTCCCAGGCTGACCAAAAGGTTTTTTCTCACTCTTTGGTGGTCTGGCTGGGGGTAGGGGGGAAACAGGCTTAGGTTAATACAAATTACCAGTATATATTTAATATTATTTTATATATTTGAATTACTCTATGGTTCCCAGAAATGATGTGTTGTTATTTGGGTTTTGGGCCTGCTTTGGTACTTTCATAATATTCTCTCTCATCTCAGTTTCGGGAAATAAGCTATTAATTTTATTGGATTATTGGGAAATTAAGAAAGAAGTTAACAAGAACTGCATATATTCAAATAAAAGCAAAGTGAGAAGATCCAATTCTTTCCAGCTATTTTTAAACAGCTTTGCTTATCCTGAACTGCCAGCCAGACCAAAGTAACATCTTTGTACATTTACCAACTGACAAATTGGTGAATTGCTGTAGGGATTTTCTCAGGTTGCAAATATTCTCCTTGTTTAAAAATAGGTATTTCAAATCTTAATTTACTTTAGAACTGTCTTTACTAAACAGCTTTTCCTCATATGGTGTCCTCCACCTATTTAAACCATATAGTTTATCCCTCACCATTGCCTATTCTGCCGTAAGAGGATCAGAACTAAAGTAAAAATAATCTGAGTGCTACCTTCTCAAAAAATGTCGGACTACAGTATCAAATGTAGACATCCAGGAGACCTGGTTTCAAAAACTTGACTTAATGTTTATTGGGAGGTCTAAGGTCAGCTTTATGTTTTGCAAGATATAATAAACTCATTTTCTGAATTCATAAAATCCACTGAACTATAAACTAATCAAACAGATTTACACAGTATGTTAAGCCAGAAAAAGGATAACCAAGGTTAAATCTAACTAAATCCAGGGGTGGGATTTTACTGGTTCAGACTGGTTCAGGCGAACCGGGTGTTAAAATTACATCTGGTTCGCCGAAACGGTATTTCAACCGACCGGCTGGCCCCACCCACCCTGCACCTCCCAGGAGTCTCCACGCAGCCCATTTTTGATGGAGGTAAGTGCAGGGTCTGCACGGAGGCTCTGGAAGGGGGAAAAACGGGTCTTCCGGAAGTCCGAAAATAGGCCTGTTTCTGGCTTCTGGAGGGCCTCCAGAGCCCGGGGGAGGCTGTTTTCGCCCTCCCAGAGGCCCGGGGGAGGCTTCCAGACCCTTGGGAGGGCAAAACACGACTCTCCCAGAAAAACTGGAAGTCGCAAAACAGGCATGTTTCTGGCTTCCAGTGGGTGAAAGTATAAGAACAAGATAAAAATGTATAATGTATATCAAAAACAATAAACAAGATGGTGAATCTAGGGAACAATACAGACGCTTATAACACACAGAAAAAGGACCAGTCACCATAACCTGGGAAAAGAGTCAGGTGCTTACTGCTTGTTTGTTGTGAAAATCCTGGGGTCAGGAAAGGACAATAACTTCATTAATTAATTTTTCCATATCATTTTGTTTCAGGAGTCCTTCTGGACATACAGAAATACTTTAATCTTACAGACCAGACTGCGGGCCTGTTACACACTGGTAAAGCAATTCTCTCTTCCAGGATTAATAATTTATCTTAATCTTTTGGTTTAGTCCAGAGGTATCAAATTCGATTTCATTGAGGGCCGCATCAGGGTGGTTTTTGACCTCGAAGGGCCAGGGGTGGACGTGGCCACGGTGGCGGTAGCCATGGGACTCCTTTTTTGGGGGGTTGCCATGACTCCTTTGTCTTTCCTCTTTCCCTTTCTCCTTTCCTGTCTCTTCTTCCATGCTCAAATGCAAAAGGGGAAAAATTTCTGCTTTTGTTTTGTTTTTAGTTTGTTTTGATATCCCTCTGCCAGCAAAAACCGAGCTCGGGATACCGTTGCAACCAAAAACAGGGTGTGGGGGGCTCTGAGCAGCTCCCTGAGCTCCATTTTCAGCTATGACAGCCTCCTGCAACCCTCTGACAGTGAAAACAGCTCTGTTTTTGCTGGCAGAGACACCACGGGCCAGTCCTTCTCTGTTTCCGGGATGGCTCTGTGGGCCAGATCTAAGCACCTTGCAGGTCGGATTCGGCCCCCAGGCCTTGAGTTTGACATCCCTGGTTTAGTCGGTACATATATTCTGAAAGTAAATTACTTACTACTGTGCTTTTAATTTGCAAAATAATGAGGAAAACAAACTGGGACATTTAAATGTAGGGGCGATGGAAACCAACATAACACAATAGTTAGAGCAGATTTCACTGGCAGGTCTTCTAGATGTATTGAGATGACAAAGCCCAGAATTCATGGCTTTTCTGCATGGGAATTCTGGGAGTTGAATTCTCAACCCATTTGTAAGATAGGTTTTGATCGTCACGATATAAAAAAGAAGTTTAAAGTGTAGAAAGACTGCAGAGAAAAGCAACAAAGATGATTAGGGGACTGGAGGCTAAAACATATAAAGAACAGTTGCTGGAATTGGGTATGTCTAGTTTAATGAAAAGAAGGACTAGGGGTGACATGATAGCAGTGTTCCCATATCTCAGGGACTGCCACAAAGTAGAGGGAGTCATCCTATTCTCCAAAGCACATGAAGGCAGGTTCAAGAAGCAATGGATGGAAACTAATCAAGGAGACAACCAACCTAGAACTAAGGAGAAATTTCCTGACAGTGAGAACAATTAACCAGTGGAACAACTTGCTTCCTGAAATTGTGTGTGCTTCAACACTGGGGGTTATAAGAAGAGATTGGACAACCATTTGTCTGAAATGGTATAGGGTTTCCTGCTTGTGGAAAGGGTTGAACCAGAAGACCTTCAAAGTCACTTCCATCTCCGTTATTATGTTATAATATATGATATATAGCAAGAGGGTGAAGGTGGATGCCTTGAAGAAGCTTAAAGGTTATTATCCAAGCTAAAGAGCAATGATCTGCCAATATCACCACCCAAAATCTAATTTTCAGATTTCTCTTGTCACAGAGAGCCATCAAAAAAATCTAGATGGCTCCAATGAGGCAGGGAAGGGTATATACAGCCCTCTAAACGGTGTTCAGTAAGCATCCATATATCCTTAGACTATATGCCAATGGTTGAGAGTTGTAGTTTAATGACACCTAAGAAACCTGTGCTACATCATCCCTGTGCTTGGAACCCAGGGCAACTTCTAATTCAAAGCTAGGTCAACAGCTAGAGTCAAAAATTCTTTAAAAAAAAAAATTCAATTTTCAAAATTTAAAAACAGTGAATAAAACTTTATACATCATTATACCAACGTCAAGACATCTTTTACATTTCCTTATCATCTTTCTATATATATACTTTACAATTCCATTACCATTACACATTTCTTTCATTATTCAATTTCAAATTAATATATAAATACATATAAATAGATATGAATATAGATATAGGTATTTATATAGTTTCTTATTCTTTACCTAACTGCCATTTTGATTTCTTTTTATTCTTAAACCATTCATATCAGGCATCCCAGACATTATAATATATCGACTCTTCTTTATCTCTTAATGTCATTGTTAGCTTGTCCATCTCTGCACAGTCTACCTTTTTTTATGACAACATCAGAGGTGGTATTCAGCAGGTTCTGACCAGTTCTGGAGAACCGGTAGTGGAAATTTCGAGTAGTTCGGAGAACCGGCAAATACCACCTCTGACTGGAGATTTTACAGTATCCTTCCCCTGCCATGCCCACCAAGCCACGCCACAGAACCAGTAGTAAAAAAAATTGAATGCCACCACTGGACAACACCCTCTGATGGTACATTTTCCTGGTTCCAAAATTGTGCATAGAAATCCTAGCAGCTGTTAAGATATGTAACATAATATAGTTCTCTTTTTTATTATATGTTTCCATTATTATGCCTAAGGTAGTTCTATACTGGTTCTATTATATGACTCATATAGGGAAGCTCTCTTTATATTTAAAACAAACAATGCAATTTTCCACCCACTCTGCTTTTGGAAATTTTAAAAAAACCTAAATGTTGACAGGAAACGGAACCTAATTTCCTAATTTCATATCCTGTGCTTTTCAAGAGAAGTTGTGGTGGGAGATACACCTGATGGGACCCAGAAGAAGGGCCTTCTCTGTAGTGGCTGCCTCTCTCTGGAACATCATTCCCCCAGAGATTAGAATGGCCCCCACTCTAACACCCTTCTGGAAGGCTCTGAAAACCTGGTTCTGCCAGCAGGCTTGGGGAACAGAGCAGGATGGAGCCCATTAAATGGCTCATGTGATGTGTTATCGACGGGTTATATTATTGTATTATCTGATTATTCTTTTTATTAGTTTTATTGTTTTATATATGAGGTTTTTATATTCCTGTAAGTCACCTTGAGTCGCCATGTGCAAATAGGTGGCAATATTAATTTCCTAAATAATTAAATAAAATGATAGCTGTGTTGAAAGTCAAATGAGGTTGTTCACCATTATTCTCCTTTCTTTTCATGGCAGTTTTCATTCTCTGTCTGTTATTCTCGGCTCCTGTTTTTGGATACCTTGGGGACCGATACAATCAGAAAATCATCCTCAGTGTTGGAATATCCTTCTGGTCAACGGTTACCTTTTGTAGTTCCTTCATCCCTGCCTCGGTAAGAGAGATTCTTTGCTTTGGTATATTCCTCTCTGCTCCATGCTGGATCAAATCTGTGTCCTAGTGCCAGTCTGTTTAAATATTTAGAGATCATAGAGTGCATATATCAAGGTCAGCAATAAGATGGCTGGAAAACTCTTACCACACTGCCAAATTCTATGCAGAAACACATTTCATTGAAGATTTCAATGTCTTCACCTAAGATTTCCAAAATCTTGTGAGGTGTGTGGTTGATACAAATGATAATCATTTGTTAAATTTCTATAGTGTCTTTCCTGCAGAAATCAAGATGCAGTATATATCATGCTCCCCCCAAATTTAATTAATAATTAAAATGGGATTTGAAATACACGGCAGCTTTCTTGGAAGAAGCATTCAAAGTAGCAAAATTAGCTGTCCAGTCCTTCCTTATCCTTGTTTCTTTGCCCTGTCATCTTTGCACATATTTACCCATAAATCCATTTTTTAAAATTTACATTCAAGTCCATTAATGAAATCATGAAAATGGGCACGTAAATAGCATCTAATGCATCTTCTAAAATATGTTGGGTCTTAAAATATTCATTTTCTAAGGATATTTTTTTTATTTTGAATTTCCAAAAGTATAATCTGCCCATTTATTTATAATATAGATTGAATTCTCACATTGCATTAGGCCATTGATTGTAGCAGATATAATAGCTGGATCTTAAGTACTGCTGTAAGTTTTCATAATATTTAGTGGTGCTAGGAATTGCTTGTGTATTTAAGTTCTAAAGCACTCTGATGTTAATTTGCTGTTTTTATTTTATATTGGATTCTTTATAGTGCATTATTGTATGGGTCTCTAGAAAGAAAACATATCTCTGGTTTAAATTATTCAGGTCACAAGTAAGAAGGAACTTATACATTTCTGACAAACAGGAACTGCTTAAAGTCATGTTAACAACCTCAGTTTCAGATCAAAATAGTAGGACAAGACCAAACTATATGAGTTTAGTGTTCCACCCTTTGAATAGCGTTTTTTTAGCAACATGGCAGTGATTACAAACTTTCACTAAATGTTTTCCAAAGTGTCTAATATATCTAAATACATTTCTTTTTGTACTGACCATACTTTATGATTGAAAGAGAGTAATTTCACAACAAAAAGCTGCCACTTGTTTTGCAGAACAATAGCTCATTATTCTAAAGATTGCCTAATTTCAATCTCTTCTATTTTCCACCCAACTTTTTAGAAATAGGCAACTTTTTTTCAGCCCCAGGGGACAGTAATTTTTAAGGGGTTGGTCAACATTTTTGGCTCAATTTTCCAAGGGTGAAAGAATCAAAAGCCACATTTTACTATTTAATCTCTCCCTTTTCTTTCAGGAAAAAATAGTCTAATAGATGCAAAAATTATATGGATTTTTGCATAATCTTCCCCACACCTGTTAACCAGAGTTTAATACAGAAGCATGATTGAATAGAACAGGGAAAGAACACATAGAGAATAGATACGGATCAGTGTGCATCCATAAGAAAATGATTGCAATTAAGGTTTAAAAAAATTATACTAGATATTGGTGGGAGTGACTGAATGTGCCCTTTCCAAATTCTCATCTAGATGCCCTGGCTGTTTTTTATTTCACGGGGACTGGTGGGTGTTGGTACCTCCAGTTTCTCCACCATAGCACCCACCATCATTGCTGACTTGTTTGAGAAAGACTATCGGACATGGATGTTGTCAGTCTTCTACATCTTCATACCTGTTGGAAGGTAGATCTAAGCATGCTCAAAGACTGAACCTACAATTAGTAGATATATCATTATGAGTTGTATTTCTATCCTGCTTCTCATACAGGAGTTCAAAGCTTCATCCAAAATATTCAGACTTTGATTTTATCTCATTGCAACCTAAACTAAGGGACAGCAACTATCCATGGTCTCTTCTTATATAGGATTCCTTGGGGGAGTGGGGCAGTGGTGGGATTCAATTTTTTTTACTACCGGTTCTGTGGGCGTGGCTTGGTAGGCGTGGCAGGGGAAGGGTACTGCAAAATCTCCAGTAAGAGGTGGGATTTGCCGGTTCTCCGAACTACTCAAACTTTCTGCTACTGGTTCTCCTGAACTGGTCAGAACCTGCTGAATACCACCTCTGGAGTGGGGTGAATTGTAAGGAATGGGTTCTTGGGTTCAAAATTAATGGGATAGCCATAGCACTTAGACTTGTAAACTGCTTCACAGCCCTCTCTAAGCTGTTTACAGAGTCAGCCTTATTGCCCCCAACAATCTAGGTTCTCATTTTACCTACCTCGGAAGGGTGGAAGAGTAAGTCAACCTTGAACCACTCAGGATCGAACACCTGGAGTGAGCAGTGAGTTAGCCCTGCAGCACTGCACTCTAACCATTACACCACCACAGGATGAGGGGATGGGGATGGTGAAAATGAGATAGGCTGTTATCAGGCATTGAGCTGGAGATCTGTCCTCCCATCATTGAACCTTGATTCCTGTGAAGGAAGGATCTTCTAGGGTGACTTAAGGAATACGCAGTCGTTCTCTCCATACAGGTAGTCCTCAAGTTACAACCATTTGTTTAGTGACCATTCGAAGTTACAATGGCACTGAACATTTTTTTCCACATGCTTACAACCGTTGCAGCATCTCCCTGGTCATGTAATCAAAATTTGGATGCTTGGCAACTGGCTCATATTTATGATAGTTGTACTCTCCTGGGAACATGTGGTCACATTTTGTGACCTTCTGAGAAACAAAGTCAGTGGGGAAGCCAGATTCATTTAATGACCATGTTACTAACTAAACCACTGCAGTGATTCAACTGTGATAACATGGGGCAAAATTCACGTAACCACTATCTTATTTAACAACATAAATATTGGGCTCAATTGTGGCCATAAGTCAAGAACTACCGGTACGTATCAGTTCAGAGATCTCAGTTAAAATCATTTCTAGCTCCCTCCAAAATGTAGCATGTAAATAATGGGGTGAAATGACAGGAAGAAGGATACCTGCACAACACAGGAAGTTGAACTCTGCAGCTTTAAGGGCCTCTTTCAACTTGGATTTTTCTTCTCTTGCAGTGGACTCGGTTATATCCTGTCATCTGGAGTGGCGCGTGCAAGCGGGTTTTGGGGCTGGGGCTTCAGGGTGAGTCTTGGTTGGTCAGCTCTATCTTTAAGAGAATCCCTCTGGATTAAAACGGCGAGGTTCTGTCAATCTGTTAATAGTGTAACTTCTACCTTCTCTTTCAGCTGGTTTTAAGAAAACATTAAAAAAGAAATCATTTACGCAAAGATGCTGACATAGTTCTGCAATGTTCGAATTTTTGTCTATGTGTGTGATCTCTCCCTCTTTCTCTCTCTAATCTATCTTCTCTATCTATCTATTCATCATCTAGCATCCGTTTGTTGTCTGTCTGTCTCTATCTATCATCTATTTATCTCTCCCTCTCTCTCTTCTGTCTATTTATCTATTCATCATTTATCATCGTTGTCTGTTGTCTGTCTTTCTGTCCGTCTCTCTATCATCTATTTATCTCTCTCTCTTCTGTCTTTTTTTCTTTTTCTTTCTTTCTATCATCTATCTATATCATGTCCTATTTATCTCTCCTCTCTCTCTTCTGTCTGTGTCTGTCTGTCTGTCTGTCTATCTATCTATCTATCTATCTATCTATCTATCTATCTATCTATCATCCATCCACTCAGACACACACTGTGTGTATGTTTATATATTTATTTTAGCTATTTTAACTATTTGTATAAACTATAAAAACCAAACGATAATTTAGAAGAGGGAAAGGGAAATGAGAAGTCTGATGATAATTTATCAGAATTTCAGAGTGGGGGGTAGGGAGGAAAAATTAGGTATTTTCTTGCCCCTTCTTCTCATATGCCTCTTCCCTGATGGTGGCTCCATCCTCCAGCCAGTTAGTCATAGTATCATGATCACTCTAAAGCAGTGTTTCTCAACCTTGGCAATTTGATTTGAAGATGTGTGGACTTCAACTCCCAGAAGTTCTTAGCTGGCATAGCTTGCTAGAGAATCCTGGGAATTGAAGTCCACATATCTTCAAACTGCCAAGGTTGAGAAGCATTGCTCTAAAGGCTCCTCAGAATAATGATGTGGCCATGGCAGAAAATTGTGGGCAGGCTTTATCACTATGCATGGCATCTGAAGGCTCTCTTTGAATGATGACTGGAGTGGAGAATTGCTCTGGAGATCAGGTCAGGGGAACATATGTGAGGTTCATCTCCAGTCTGCTATGCTGTTCAACCGGCTGCGTAAAGCAGTTGCTTCACTGTGTAAGTTTTTTGTAATTATGAACAAAATTAAATGCAATACTGGAAGAAGTGCCTTTATCCTTTATCAGTGGGAATAGAAAGATTCCCCTTGTTGCGACTGTGGTGCTGATATGCAAATTATTAAACAAGATTGCCCAGTGCCATGCATTCTCTGGTTTCCTAGAAGATTTGCATGAAGCAACATCAGAAGTGATTCTCTGGATAGTAGAATAGGACATGCAGCTATGAAGCTACTGCCAAAGCCCCATTCTAGTTTTGTATAGAATCATGTGGATTGTGTGCACATGTTTACTTCTCTTTGTCATGTTCTCATCATGTGCTAAAATAAACAAGTAATGGTCCTTCAACTTCTCATAATGGTCCTTGTTGACATTGGTCCTTGTTGCCACTGTTGCTTCTGTCTCTGTAGGTTACTCCTTTTATGGGAATTACAGGCTTGATTCTCCTGGTTATTTTAGTCCCTAAACCAACGAACAAGAAACTCATACCTGGCAAGCGTACCAGATCCTCAACCTGGTTCAAAGACATTTCTTCTCTTTGCAAAAAGTAAGGTATTTCTTTTCCTGTTCTTGCATAACAGCCCTTCCAGTTTGTAGCCATTATGTTATTGTTTGTTGCCTTTGTCAGTGGCCCCATTGTTTTCAGGTTTGTTTCCTCCTGTGTAGCAGAACATGCATGCATGGGAACACATGTAGTATCTGCTAATCACTAAGGCACCCCAAATTTGTCTTTTTAACAGTATGGCCAGTTATTATTTGCAGACACTAGAGGGGGATATTGTCTTGTAGAAATCTTTTTTATTTTCCTTGTTTTATGGTTTATCCTGCAAGTAATTTTTTAGACACCCTTCTCTCAATTGGGGTCTTCTGGATTTGTTAGGACTGCAACTCTCTGGGTTCTTAAACAGCAAGGCAATAGCTAAATCTGAAAAAAATAATGCTCTGGAAAAGGTAAACTTATTGCCATAATTCTGTTATAGTGCTTTAAGTCTACAGTATTTGTTCTGCAGCTTCATAGATATATGGCTGCTGAAATTCTTATTATCAGAAAGCATGTACTCAAAATGTTCTAAAATCCTTACTGAATCTATCCACTGAATACACTTCAGATGATGACTAATTTAACTATTTTTTCTGACCTTGATAATGCAGCAGCTTCAGGGACTTCAAAATGCCATATCCATCACGATGTCATTATGCAAAGGCCACAATTTAGTACTTGTGTCACAATGTGTTGCATAATATGTAAGTCACATCACGGAGTTGTGACACATCAGTTGTTCCCCTATGCCTTGCCCAGCCTCCTAATAGGTTAAGTTTGCACAGTATACCTCACCCTATAGAAGCCAAGCAAGTTCAAATTTAACCAAGCCTAACATACAGGGTGAATACAGCCCTTGTGCTTTAAGATACTCCACTGAATGTGTTCTGTAAATGCAGCCATATTCTAGAATGACTATTTACTCTTTTTAAAAAGCTGTATTATCTGCTTCTCAGCCCCACTCCCCCAAAATGTGGCCCACAGACACATTGGGATAAAAATTGCATGTGCTGATTTTTTTTCCCACAAAAAGAGGCATATTTGCAAATGCAGATCCTATATTTGAATAGAAATATATTTCACCATTGTGGGAAAACGCTAACCAGATAAAGGGCTTGCCTGTTTTCAAGCTTCTCTTCAAGGGCTCTGATTGTTCTTGATCATTCAGCTGATGTGGTACTGGCCAGCTGTTGAAAAACAAGATATTTTCGCATTTTATTTAATTTTAAATGCCTTTATTTATTGAGTTAAACAAAATGGTATTAGTTTCATGGAACTGCACCATCAGGAGATGTCTGATGTCAAGGTGAACTAAAATAAAACTCTTTTATATCTGCAATCAATTTGTGTTTCTAGGAGAAGGGTATTTTCAGACTGGACCTTGTGACAAAAATGTCTAGTTGTTCCTTAAGGAAAGTCCATAGAACCAGGAGTGCCTTAATGGGCCTTGGTGGTGCAGGCTGCTAAATGCCTAGCACTTAAGTTCCAGCTGCCTGCAATTATTGTAGGCTCAAATCCCACCAGGCCCAAGGTTGACTCAGCCTTCCATCCTCTCCGGTTAGGTAAATTGAGGACCCAAGATTGTTGGGGGCAATAAGCTGACTTTGTAAAAATGCCGCGTAGTAATAAGCAGGCATATACAATGGAATGAAAGCTATTGCTGAGCGCATTGGGTTGTATCCCAGAAATTGTCAGCCACCCTGAGTCTTCGGAGAAGGGTGGCATATAAATCTAATTAAAAAAAAACTACTGTAGCTTACATTTATGTGAAAGAAGACTACAACTGATTTGACAAACCTTAACATGATTTAGTTCGCATGATGAGCATTTATTTTTTGCAAACCATTTTTATGGTGTAGATACTGTGCTATATGGAGCCCCAGTCCCCCCAAATTTGCAATACATAGTCCCTGGGTCCCCAATTTTCAATTCATACAAGATCAACAAGTTTTAGCAATATGATTTTCATAAAACTTTGCTAAAATAATAAAATTATATTAATAATGTTAATAGAATATTAAGCCTCTGCAAGGCAAAATATATCATTTCCATTCTGTAATCTGTTCTCCCACAAGCAAAACCAATCCAAAGGGCTGAAAATATTCAACCTCAACTCCCAGTGATGCCACTAAATCAACAGGCATGTCTTCTTGCATGTCCTGGAGGCCAAAACACTTTTGAAAAATAATTATTCCACTGAGTCCAAGAAAGGGCTTCCTCTTTCTCATTTAAAATTCAGTACTCAGCCAATTATAGCTTTAAAAAAAATAAGTAGAGTAGTAAATGCTGCAATTCATTGTCACAAATGAATATCTCTCAGGAATCCTGTCTCAAGTTCTTGGTGGCCTTCATACCAATAGCTTAAATCTGGATGAGAAGCAAACCGGGTATCTGTGTAGCTATTTTAACAGGTGATCACTTGAGGGAGCTGTTGAATATCTTTTTGTCTTAATCCTCTTACATCTTGACCACAGAACTTGGTACCTCTTCTTTTTCCATCACTTCTTCATCCATGCCAACTTTTCTCTGTCTCCCAGCTGGAGTTTTATAGGATCCTCGCTGGGTGTAACTTGCATGGGTTTCATCACTGGCGCTCTCGGTTTCTGGATTCCTGTGTTCCTTTACAGAGCTGAGGTTGTTTTGGGTATTATACAACCATGCAGCAAACAACCATGTAAAAACCACAACAGGTAAGGCAAATGCTTGTCTTAAATGCTTATGTATTTGATTTTTTATCCTGCCTTTCTTTTTGGCCAACAAGATGACATACATACATGATGTTCCCACTTCTTGTTTCCCCATAACAGCATCTTGTGAGGTGAGTTGGGTTGAGAGAAGAGTAGCCCAAAGTCACCCAGATGGTTATTATGCCTAAGGGGGAGGACTAGAATTCACACTCTCCCAGTTTCCAGTCCAGCCTTTAGCCACCACACTTGAAAAACCTTGAAAAGCAAATGGAGATTGTAGGAGTTGCCTGGGAAGACTTGTGGAATTCCTCTAGTTCTGCTGCCTGTTTGAAATGATAGAAAAAGTCCTAATCATAGCAAGGAAGTCAAAGGAAAGCAGACTTTGTGGCAAAGTCCGAGTGACGAGAATGCAAGGCAAAGCAAGAAACAGGACCTTGGATAGCTCCAAATACATTCTGGCAGCAGGGATTTTTCTGTTGAAATTATTGGCCAGGTTTGCTGGGCAAGATTATCCAGAAATCTTGATTAGTCAATGCAATATAAATTGAACCTTTATCCCCACCAGTTTCAGTGTTTAAATGAAATTACAACTTTAGCATATTGTTCAAATCTGAAACAGTTACTAGGTTAAAGTATCTTAAGTGATCTGATTTAAGTGAGAACAATTAACCAGTGGAATGGATTGCCTTCACATGTTGTGGATTCTCCAACACTGAAGGCTTTTGAGAAGAGACTGGATAGTTTGTCTGGAATGGTATAGGGTTTCCAGCTTGAGCAGGGGGTTGGACTAGATGATCTCTTAAGATCCCTTCCAACTTTGTTATTCTGCTAAATTCTGATAAGTTTATTGTTGATTAGGATAGCGGACTTCAGATTAACGAATATGCTGCTGCTTTTTTTTTGTTTTAATTACATTTATATGCTGCCCTTCTCCGAAGACTCAGGGCGGCTTACAATTTTTGGAGCGCAACCCAATGCACTCAGCAATAGCCTTCATTCCATGGTATATGCCTGCTTATTACTAAGCGGCATTTTTACAAAGTCAGCTTATTGCCCCCAACAATCTTGGGTCCTCAATTTACCTACCCCGAGAGGATGGAAGGCTGAGTCAACCTTGAACCCTGCTTCAAGTTCAAATGACACAATGATCCAGAAACCTGCCTAAGGAAACTTCTGCAGCAAGAGCAAAATGGAACTGGGCATGTTTTAGTATGCATATTACAATTGACAAAATATTACCTCTGCCACACTCACCTAGTATGGGGGCTGGAGGGGGTGCTAAGAAGCCATAGCCTTGAGTGAATCACCATGATTTCTTTCAAAGAAAAGAAAGAAAAAGGAAGAAAAAAAGGAATGGCTGCTGCAAGGTCCTGAAAAAACAATAAAGTCTTTCTTGTTTTATGGCAGCCTTCCCAAATATGATATGTCTTTATGTAGTTTGGATGCTATTTCCCAACCTCCCTAGCTGGCTGGGCTGAAGGGAGTTGCACCCTAAAATTTATCTATCATATCTCCCTCTCTCCTTCCCTCCCTCTCTCCCCCCCCCTTCTCTCATTTAGTAATTTTTTAGATTTCTATACCAAAATTTCTACACCAATATTTAATGAATGCTGTTGATAAAAATGTTGCACTTTTGCTTGGTCACTAGTGAGATATTTGGAGGGATCACCATAGCAACTGGCATTTTGGGGGTCGTCATTGGAGCAGAAGCTGCCCGAAGATACAAGAAGGTTAACACCAAGGCTGACCCGCTTATCTGTGCAGTCGGCTTGTTCAGTTCATCTCCGTGTATGTACTTGGCTATTATGCTGGCTGAGAAGAGTATTGTAGCTGCATATGTAAGTGACCAAAGAATCCATATATTTAATGGATGACATTTGTTTTCACGTTAAAGAAGCGCCAGCTTCTGTATTTACCCTCATGTTACTCCCCAGAAAAGGCTGGGAATTATGGAATCAAGAGTCCCACGCTTCTAGAGTATGTCAGCTAGTTGACAAACTGTTTTAAAGTTCAGTCATTGACTGCAGAGAATCTACTGCTTTGATGGGCACCTTGAAATATTTAGGATTTAATGATTTGAGCCCTCAAGGTTGTGAGGGAAAGGACAGGGGAGATTGTTAAAACAAATGAAATGTTATGATTTCAGCATTCGGTATACATTCAGCTAAAAGTATGGCCAGGGGATATGGCAGCTTGGAACGGATAAATATGGCATAAATTATTTGTCCGTAGTATCAGTTTATACTTCTAGGAGGGCATGGCATTGCCCTTCCAATCAACTCATGATGTTCTTTCTCTCTGTCTTCTTTAATATTTCAGATTCTTATTGCCCTTGCGGTATTTTTTTTATCTTTAAACTGGGCCATTGTGGCTGACATCCTCTTGGTGAGTTCAGTTCAACTGTCATTACTGTCATATTGATTTTGTTGATAATCCAATACTTCTATTCTTAGTTCTCCATACTCTCTGTTTTCACCTCCCGTCAGGCTCTACGTCAGCAAGTATGGGGGCGGGGAGGCATGGTGATGAAGGAGCATGGAATGGCCTAACATGCACTTTGATACATGTTCACTCAAAAGCCAGTCTTGATGTATCTCTCAGGGCAGTCAGTCCTAGGGAAGCATGGCCTGATTTGCATCATAAAACTAAGCCATCTGCTGAAATTCTGTTACATATTGTTACCGAAGGAACTGACTGACCTGGTGTGTAGCAGACACACAAAGGCTCTTTGTGTTTACATAAGTTTAGATATGAATAACCCATTCAATGTCCCTTGATGTTAAATTTAAAACATAGGAGAGCTATAAAACCATATTAATAAATCTGTAGTGAGGTAATATATTATTCATGACTTCTCTGTTTCCTGCCATGGTTGTCTCTGCTCTATCATTAATAGAATCAGGATTTGTCGAAGTAGCCCAGATTCCAGTGTTTAAATATTGCCTTGGGCTATTTAGAGGTTGGGTGATTTGTAGTTCACTGAATCCTAGGGACACAATCATAATCTTAAGCTTGTTGTGTTTTGTTAAGCTGGTGTTAAGTTCAGGGATACCCACTGGGGAGGGGGGGGGTGAAAGTCCAAAATTGCAGTATAACCACACAATCAGGGTGTACCCCTCAGAAAGTATCACTCTCTTCTCTGAAGCAGAAGAGTTAACAAAATCTGCTGATCTGATGACGTGTGTACATAAATATAATCTAATCATACAGCTCATCTGTCTGGAACCCGCATTGCATTTTGGACATTAATACTATCGAGAGAGTCCAGAGATATTTCACGAGAAGAGTCCTCCACTCCTCTACTTGCAACAGAATACCTTATGCCACCAGACTTGAAATTTTAGGCTTAGATAACCTAGAACTACGCCGCCTTTGGTCCAACCTAAGCGTAGTACATAAAATTATCCATTGCAATGTCCTACCTGTCAATGACTACTTCAGCTTCAACCACAACAATACACGAGCACACAATAGATACAAACTCAAGGTAAACCGCACCAAACTCGATTGCGGGAAATACGACTTCAGCAACAGAGTGGTCAATGCCTGGAATACACAACCTGACTCTGTGGTTTCTTCCCCAAACCCCAAAATCTTTAACCTTAGACTGTTGACTGTTGACCTCACCCCATTCCTAAGAGGTCTGTAAGGGGTGTGCATAAGCGCACCAATGTGCCCACTGTCCCTGTCCTAATGTTTCCTTTTTATTCGTATCCATTTCATGTATTAATATTATTCATGTATCTAATACATGCTTGACAAAATAAATAAATAAATAAATAAAATCAATTAAAATCAAATCAAATCATACCAGTGGTTACAGGTGTAATGAAAATAGTCCTTTGCTTTTATGTACATTTTTTTGAAACTTTGCTATTTACTAACTTTGCCATTTACAAAGTTAAAGCAGGGGTCTCCAACCTTGGCAACTTTAAGCCTAGCGGACTTCAACTTGCAGAATTCCCCAGCCAGCTTTGCTGGCTAGGGAATTCTGGGAGTTGAAGTCTGCTTGGCTTAAAGTTGCCAAGGTTGGAGACCCCTGAGTTAAAGCATCAATATGCACACCCAGAGCCACTCAGCTTATAACAATGTCAACCAGGTCTACCTTTGATATTTGTTTTTTTCCTTATTCAGGTAGTCCTTGACTTACAACCATTCATTTAGTGACCGTTCAAAGTTACAATGGCACTGAAAAAGTGACTTATGACTGGTTTTCACACTTACGACCGTTGCAGGTCATGTGATGAAAATTTGGATGCTTGGGCAACTGGCATGTATTTAGGATACTTGCAGTGTCCTGGGGTCATGTGATCACCTTTTTCAAGCTTGTGATAGGCGGAGTCAATGGGGAAAGCTCAACAACATATTACTCACTTAACACCTCCAGAAAGGTTGTAAAATGGGCCGAAACTCACTTAACAACTGTCGTGCTTAGCAACAGAGGTTCAATTGTGGTCGTTAAGTTGAGAACCACCTGTAATGCATCTCTGGCAAATGTTTTGACATAATCTCTTTATTTATTTATATTCAGTATGTAGTGAAACCCGCCTGTCAGTCAACTGCATTTTCCCTTCAAATTTTTATGAGCCATTTGCTGGGTGATGCTGGCAGCCCCTACCTCATCGGAATTGTAAGTTATGAGGATTTGTGGCCTAGATGGGGCAGGGTTGGATGGATGGGTGACAAGAAAGCATGTCTTTGGAGGGGTGAGTTGGAAACAGTGTGACATAAAGTAATTCTATTCACATGTGAGCCACCCCGAGTCCCCCCGGAGATGGGGCAGCATATAAATCCAAATAAACATAAACATAAACAAACATATTTGGGTTTTAGAGGCCCCTTCCTATTGAATAAACTACAAGTAGAGTTGGGTTTTGCCTTGGAAAAGTAGCAATCCTGGCTTCAAGGTTGTGGAGCTCTGAGGGCCATTCATCTCATTGCACCATTGAGCCGTGGTGGTGCAGTGGATAGAATGCGGTATTGCAGGCTACTTCTGCTGACTGCCAGCTACCAACAGTTCTGCGGTTCAAGGCTCACCGGCTCAAGGTTGACTCAGCCTTCCATTCTTCCGAGGTGGGTAGAATGAGGACCCAGATTGTTGGGGGCAGTCTGCCACACCCAGTTGACCACCCCTGTTTTAGTGGCTATATATGGCTGAGGCAAACTCTGTCTACAGCCTGGAGTTCGATCCTGATGGGGCTCCAGGTTGACTCAGCCTTCCATCCTTCCAAGATCATTAAAATGAGGACCCAATTGTTGGGGGGGGGGCAATATGCTGACTCTGTAAACTGCTTAGAGAGAGCTGTAAAGCACTGTGAAGCAGTATATAAGTGCTATTGCTATTCTATAGCCATCATTACTACTGTGGAGGATAGGATCTGATTGTAAAATTGAGACCTTCACTCTTTGCCATGCAATTTGATATTCAAAAAGGAATGGCAGCTTTGCAGCCAGGACGTTTAAATTCATAACCAGCATTCAGGTGTTTCTTTAGTTTTGTGAACAAATAACAAATACAAAAAAACATGTTGAAAACAGAGCTGAGGAGATGTCAAACAATTTATATAATTTGATTTTCGCTGAAAGGAACAATGAGTATCTTAGGGGATTCTCAGCATTTCAAGGTTAATAGAAATCAGGAATATATACAGTTTGCTATAGTTCTATATAATATTTCAAAATGCAAAAAATTGGAGAGTGGTAAATAGAGGCATATAATTGAAAAAAATCCTCCCTAAACCCAGGACATATTCCTACTCCCAATTCTGCTTCTGTCTATTTTCATAACCCAACTCGGCATTATCCTCTGTCGCATATAGTCCTTATTTTCCAAAATATCGGCAGTGTGACTCCTGGCATGGATGGTTTGCCTACGTTAGATATTCCAGAGATCCGACTTGGAATGAGACCACTTGCAGCTTGTATCTGATGGTGACGTAAATCTTTTCAACCTATAGATTGCAAGTACAATCAAGGTACACCAAAGAGATAATTCCACTCACTGGGATTTCCAGAGTCTGAAGTACAGTTTTGTGGTTTGCATTTTTGTGGGCGTCCTTGGAGGAGGCTGTTTCCTCCTGACGGCTGTTCATATTGAAGAAGATTCAAAGAAAGCGGCAGCACCAGCCACACCACTACCAGCGACACCGGGGCAAGGTTAGTCTTTTTATTTTCATTCTTGGAACGAGAACATGATACATTGAATGTGACTCTAGTGTTGCCTTAATTTACCTAATAGCGCTCCCCAGGAATACCATGAAAACATAACTTAAATATTACTTTGCACCAAGACTGATTCTCTCTCTCTCTCTCTCTCTCTCTCTCTCCCTCCCTCCCTCCCTCCCTCCCTCCCTCCCTCCCTCCCTCTCTCTCTCTCTCTCTATATATATATATATATATATGGTCTTGTGTATTGGTCTTGTCCCGTGTAAGATTGAGAATACCTTGGCAACGTTTTGACGAAATCTCATCCGTCATCTTCAGCTTCGTTCTTCTGAGAAGAACGAAGCCGAAGACACCAGCCTGAAGATGGCGAGTGGGATCTCGTCAAAACGTTGCCAAGGTATTCTCAATCTTACACGGGACAAGACCCGAATACACCAAGACCTACATAACTTTACCCATGAAAATCTACGAAAACACACATATATATATATCATCTATCATCCACCTATCATTTTTCTGTCTGTCTATTATCTATCTGCCTATCACCTCTCTGTCTGTCACCTATCATCTATCTGTTTGTCTATTATCTATCTGCCTGCCTATCATCTGTCTGTCTCTCTGTCATCTATCCATCATCTATTTGTCTACATCTATCTGTCAGTCTGTCTATTATTTATTTATTTATTTATTTATTTGAACTTATATGCCGCCCCATCTCCGAAGACTCGGGGCTGCTACAACTAAAACAGGAACAATAAATACCTATATCATCTATCTGTCTGTATATCTATCTATCATCTGTATATCTATGTCTGTCTGTCTGTCTATATCTATCTATCTATCTATCTATCTATCTACCTACCTACCTATCTATCATCCATCCATCCATCCATCCATCCATCCATCCAGTTTATAAGGCCTCCCATCTACTGTATCCAAGAAACTCTGGGCCCAGAGAACACACCAAGCTCTGCATAACCCCACATAGCAGAAGTGTAGAGCTGGACCTTCTCTCCCCACCTTTCTTCCCACCCCTCACTGAACACCTACTGGAATGAAGGGAAGAGGAGTGTCTCCCACTCCCAACCTTCTCAACTAGTCCAGAAAGATACTATGATCGATCATATCAAAAGCCATGAATAGATCAGGCTGGGCCAAAATGGATGCACCACTCTCATCTTGAGTCTACCATAAATCCTGTCAAAGATACAGATTAACAGAGTTGGAAGGGACCTTGTAAGTCACCTAATCCAAACCCCCTGCCCAAGCAGGAGACCCTACACCATTTCTGACAAATGGCAGTCCAGTCTTTTCTTGAACGCTTCTAGTGATGAAGTTCCCACAACCTCCAAAGGCAAGCTATTCTGTTGGTTGATTGTTCTCACTGTCTGAAAAATTTCTCCTTATTTACAGGTTGAATCTCTTCTTGTTCAGTTTCCATCCATTATTCTTTGTCTGGTCTTCAGGTGCCTTGGAAAATAGCTTGACCCCTTCCTCTCTGTGCCAGCCCCTCAAATATTGGAACCCTGCTATCATGTTTCCCCTGGTCCTTCTCTTCACTAGAGTAGCCATGCCCAGTTCCTGCAACCACTCATTGCCATCTCAGTGGTATATTCTAGCCTGAACTCTTGAGTGACACAGGTCCAGATCATCTGCTTCCTCCAGAAACCTTTGGAGCTGTCAGCCTGCCACCTTCTCAACAAT
This sequence comes from Naja naja, assembly GCA_009733165.1. Lineage (NCBI taxonomy): Eukaryota > Metazoa > Chordata > Lepidosauria > Squamata > Elapidae > Naja > Naja naja. The sequence continues at coordinate 18,810,751 of CM019148.1, read as the reverse complement.
AGTCCCTTAACTGGATAAGATAGGAACTGGACTACACAATCCAGCAAAAACCTTTTGAGATGGTTTAGCTGCTTTGCACTTTCCAGGGGTAAAGTCAGGGAAGTTAAAACAACATATAAATCTACTTGCAAAAGACTGATGCTTTCTCTTACTAGCCATAGTCTTAGACATTCAGAAGGAGAGGCAGCATCAGAACTTCCACTTATTGGGTTGTTTTCACCAACAATTAATCAAGATAGATACAGACATAACATTTTTACAATATGGATTTAATATTGGGCTGGGTGGCAGCTTAGTGCACTGTGCAAACTGCTATTATGGTCGAGTTATTGCTTAATGTATTGTGGGAGTCCAGAAAACAGGTCAGCTCAATAACCTGATTCTGTCTTTTCTGAACAGAGTTAATTTTTTTTCCTGGAGGGCTGACTGCATTCAGCTGCTGCAGTGAATGCAATAAAGTATCTTGTGGCATTTAAAATGTTGTTGATGTGGTGGATTGGAGCCCGTTGGGTTCATAACATTATCTGCAGAGCTTTTCAGAGAAAGGCTGCAATCAGAATCTCTTGTACTCCGAAGACTTTTATCCTACATCCCAAGATTTCTTTCCTTAAGTCTGGGCTGAGAAAGATCATAGGGTAGGTCAGTTGCACCAAAGGCTGATTAAAATTCACTTCTCGGCATCTCTGGATAAAACTGAGAAAGATGGAGAGGTGACCACTCTAATTTCAGCTGAGAAATCTGCATGTAGGTAAATTAAGGGAGGCTTCTGATTTTCTTTCAACTTTCCACATAAAAAACAGGAGGGTTGCTTCTTCTTTTTTTTTGTGGAGCAGGGAAACACTGCATGGTAATTGTTTTGGAAGCAGATATTAGTCTTCTAATCAATCCTAGAACCTGTTCTCATAAAACATTAAACTACAACCATAAAGTCTCAAGATACTGTAAGAAAGACAAAAGTGTTGGGAATCATAGACACAACATTTTACTATTCCATTGTTTTTATCTTAGCTGTGATCTTGATACTTCCAGATGATGTTGGAACTATTAAAGGCTTTGGGGAACCAAAATCTAACTTGTTGGGGGGGGGAATTGAAGTAGTTTATTTAGAAGATAATAATTTTGCTTTGAAGATGAATAGATTTGGATATGTCATGTTCCTTAGAAGTCTTCCATTTCAAGCATTTTTAGAATAGAATAACAGAGTTGGAAGGGACCTTGGAGGTCTTCTAGTCCAACCCCCTGCCTAGGCAGGAAAGCCTACATCACTTCAGACAAATGGTTATCCAACATCTTTTTAAAAACTTCCAGTGTTGGAGCATTCACAACTTCTGGAGGCAAGTTGTTCCACAGGTTAATTGTTCTAACTGTCAGGAAATTTCTCCTTAGTTCTAAGTTGCTTCTCTCCTTGATTAGTTTCCACCCATTGCTTCTTGCCCCGCCCTCAGAGAATACCTTGACTCCCTCTTGTTTGTGACAGCCCCTGAAATATTGGAACACTGCTATCATGAATGATTGTTGTAGTCCCCAACATGCATGCAGACTCCCACTCCATTTGTCAAAAGAGTCTGAAGCTCTCAGAACATGACCAGAGGCAGTCCTGAGGCTAAAACTGCTGTCTTCATGGTACAGTACAGTAGGCGAACGAGGGGCGGAAGAACAAGATACAGATACGGATAGTCCTTATGGCCATAATTGAGACCAGAAACTATTGTTAAGCAAGGAAGTTGTTAAGTGAGACACACCTGATTTATGACCTATTTTGCTATGGCTGTTAAGCAAATCATTTGCGATTGTTAATATTATGATTGTGAAATGAATCTGGCTTCCACCACTGTCTTTCCTTGTCAGAAGCCAGCTGGGAAAGTTGCAAATGACGATCATGTGATCCCAGGACAACTGCAACTGTCATAAATGCCTGCCAAGAATTTTGATCATGTGACTTTGGTGATGTTGCAATGGTTGTTAATGCTGGTACTGGTCGTAAGTCACTTTTTCCAGTACAGCTGTAACTTTGAATAGTCACTAAATGAATGATTGCAAGTTGAGGATAACCTGCAAGGAAAGGAAATTTACACAGCAAAGTCAAATGTTTAATTGGGTGTAGACAATTGGATCTGTCTTTTGTTTAGCATATCGTACAAGCCATCCACTATGTTTCTGTCTTAAGAGGCCCCAGTTTAGGCAACAAAGCATATTCGTATCTGAATATTAATTTATTTACTTACATAAACATATTAGGTAGCATCATCACACAATGCAGTATACCATAATTTGATGAAATATATCACAATGGGGTGCATTCACAGATCATAATAAGGCAAAACTACACAAATCTCATAATCCAGTAAATTGCATGATTAGGCCACAGAGATACAGATACTCCTCGGCTTACAATTACAATTAAGTAAAAAATTTCCATTATTAAATAAGGCAGTTGTTATTGTGCCCTACTTTATGAGCTTTTTTTAATGACAGTTGTTAAGTGAATCATTGCAATTGTTAAATGAATCATGCAATCATTAAATGTGTGGGTTGGGTGACCATATAAATTTGTATCATGAATAAATAATAAAAGAGAGCCAATTTGGTGTAGTGGTCAAGGCACCAGGCTAGAAAGTGGGAGCCTGTGAATTCAAGTGCTACCTTAGCCATGAAAGCTGGCTGGGTGTCTTTGGGCCAGTTGCTCTCTCTCAGCCCAACCCACCTCACAGGGTTGTTGTTGTGGAGAAAATAGGAGGCAGAAAGTGTGTTGGATATTTTTGCCTTGAGTCATCTGTAAAAATAATAAAGGTGGAGAAAATATAATATTCTATAATATTCTATAATATAATATTCTATAATATAAGAATATAATATAATATAACATAATATAACAAACATAATATAACATAATTTAGCAAATCAGATTGAACTTCCCTCCACAAAATCTCTAGAAGTTAAATCTAAAGATGGACAGGGGAGCCCTTCTTCGTTCTCAGTAGAGAAGAACACAGATGTATACAGCCAGGCCCTCTCTGGCTTAGGGAATCCCTTCTGTGTGCAATCTATTGTAGAAAAACACTTTTGTTTGTCTGGAATGGTCTTTCGCCCAAGCAATAAACAGCATTGTGTCTTTTGACAAAAGAGAGGCCTAATTTTCCAGTACAGATTTTTCTGTGGAAGCAAATGCATTGGAGACTGTGGATGGAGACTATTTTCTTGGAACTCCTTTTATTTTTATGAAATGGGCAAGGAGTTTTAAGCCTTCCTTCATGCGACATTCAGCAGGTTTCCCAGACAACAAGACCCCTGAGTCTAGGGCTGTATAGTTTCCCACGGGCCTTGTCACTCAGGAAACAGGGCAGAAGGACCTGCCAAGGGCCATAATTGTTGGTATTTCCAGTAGGAAAGAAGTATTTTAGGCATTGCGTTCATTTCAAAATCTTTGCTTGCCTCATTTGAAAAAAGAAGGAAGTCAAGCTGCCCTCCAAAACCACTTCCGAGAAATTAGCTGCAAAAAAACCCCTCCCCATTTTGAGGGAGTACAAACCTTTTATTAAATGGAAATGATGGAGAATGTTAGTTTAGCACTACATTAAAACCAGAAACAATTTAAAAATAAATAACCACTGGGATCCCTATTGTGGCACCCACGAGGCACCCATGTGCTCACATATGTCTATATTGGTACATACTAGCCCCCTGCCTGTCTCTTTCCACTTTGTTTTTTTTAAACAAATTAAAACTTGTTTTAACTTTAAACCAAATTACATAGCAAGCAGAAGATCACCAGCTTCCAAAAACCATCTTCATTTCTCAGAATGGCCTTGGATTTCACATAACCGCCATAAGTATTGTTAGAAAATAAATATGGTGAATGGATGCTGTCCAGTTTTTTTTTGTAAGTGTGCGTACTTGCCTTAAGGAAAAGACTAAAGTATATCAAAGTGCAGAGTTCCAGAAACAAATTATTACTAAAATTTGATAAAACCTTGGTGATGCAAGCTGTTAAACGCCTAGCACTTAGTTCCAGCTGCCTGCAATTAGTGCAGACTCGAATCCCACCAGGCTCAAGGTTGACTCAGCCTTCCATCCTCCTGGGGTAGGTAAATTGAGGGCCCAAGATTGCTGGGGGCAATAAGCTGACTTTGTAAAAATGCCACTGGGGGGCAAAAGCCCTAGTAATAAGCAGGCATATACAATAGAATGAAGGCTATTGCTGAGCACATTGGATTGTGCTCCAAAAATTGTAAGCCGCCTTGAGTCTCCGGAGAAGGGCGGCATATAAATATCAATTTTTTAAAAAAAGCAATTTAAAATGAAATTGGAATAAAATACAATCTAAAATGAAATTGGAATAAAATACAGTCTAAAATGAAATTGGAACAAAATTCAATAATTTAAGATATAAATAAAATGTGATAAAATTATATTCTGATGTCACCCTTACAATCTACCCCAATCAGTCCCACATATGCAGATCTCAACTGAACCATTTTGCTTAAGTACTGTGCTGTGTTAAATGTCATTTTCAGATTTTGGCCACACATAAGGTAAGTTGTTTTGATATGAGGATACCAATGGGTCATTTGTTTGGCATACAGACCAAGGTGAGTGGATGCTGTCCAGGTTTTTATAAATGTGCATACTTGCCTTAAGGAAAAGACTAAAGTGAACTTAAAGGCATGATGACATCACCCAGAAAATATAACCCATATCTTTTGTGATATATCATCAAATGTGTGAGGTCATTTGCCATCTTTCCTCAAAGATATACAACCAAAGTAAGCTGTGGGCTATTTATTTATTTATTTATATTTTTCAAATAACTCAAGGTGCAAACATCCCACACACCTTCCTTCCTCCTACTTTCCCAACAACAACAATACTGTGAGGTGAGTTGGGTTGAGAGAGAGTGATCAGCCCTAAATCACCCAACTGGCTTTCATGGCTAAGGCGAGACTTGGACGCACAATTGCCTGCTTTCTAGCCTGGTGCCTTAACCACTAGACCAAACTGACTTTCGAGCAGCGATAATAAACACTTTTCCTCATTTGTTCTTCAGTATGTTAGTTTCTGTAACCAGCCTCTTCTACTGTGGCAACCATTTCGTAAACTGGGCATGCTCCAATGGCAGCCCTTTTCTACTGACTGCATTCACAATGCAGTTTTGGGCCCCATGAAGTTTGGGCTACTTTTGAGACAATCAGAAATGGCAGTTTGGGTCTTTTCTTTGCTTTGCACTTATTTTTGACTCTTCTTGGAACCTCTTGTTTCAGGCTTTGAGAACAAAAGCTACGACTTTCAGGGGGATGGCAAGCCTGACATTTCTACTTCTATTCCGATTTCCATTTTTACAAAGAAGGAAAAGGCCTGAAATTGACTCATCCTCCATGTTAAGTGGATGGTGCTTCCGTGATTGAACGTCTTAGCTTGCCATTGAAAATGTGCTCCAATTTCCTCATGTCAGAATCGCCATAAGAGCCTACCAAGGAATCTAGCGGGGCAGAAGGCAGATCTGTCAAGCAAAGGCTCTTTCTGCATATGCAACATAATCATTGTGAACCAGTTGAAACAATGGGATGTGGTTTGTTTAAATTTGGAATACAGTAAAAATGGCTGCTCCTTCTGCTGGGACTCTAGCTACTATGTGGAGAACATATTTGTGTATTTTGTGATGGATCCTTTGGGTCTCAGGCATCTCCCTAATCTTTGCACACAAAATGTTTCCTCCTTATTACTTGTCAAAAAAGGAAAGAAATGTAATACACTCAGGTAGTCCTTGATTTATGACCTTGACCACAATTGGGACGAAAATTTCCATTGCTAAGCAAGAATTTTTTTAATTAAGTGAGTCCTGCTCAATTTCAAAACCTTTTTTTTTTGCAATGGCTGTTAAGCGAATCATGTGGTCATTAAGCAAATCCAGCTTCCTCCAGTGACTTTGCCTGTTGGAAGCCAGCTGGGAAGGTCACAAATGGTGATCACATGACCCTGGGATGCTGCAATTGTCATTAATACATGCTGGTTGTCAAGTGCCCACATTTTGCCCACATGAAGTTGCAACAGCCATAAGTGTGATGAACAGTCATAAGTCACTTTTGTCAGTGCCATTGTGACTTCAAGCAGTTGCTAAACAAATGGCTGTAAGTCAAGGACTACCTGTAGACTTTTGTCATTGTTATTAAAGCAGGGCAAGGATTATTTTACCATGTCAACCTCACATAATTATGTTTCTTCAGGCATTTTTGGTCAGTAGAAGCAAGTTGACTAATGTTTGTTACCCTGAATGATAATATTTTAATGTCTGATGTCTTATCTTATCCTTTTAATTAGATTGTATTCAGTTTCTAAATTTATTTTTGAACACCACTTTTGCATCTTGGAAACTGGGAACAAGGGTGGTGCACAGAAATATTTATATCATCCAGGCTTATAGTAGAAGAATGGCAGGATAAAAATATTTCCGATAAATAAATCAATGGACAAATGGTGCACTGGAAATCTTGCCATAGAACAGACTACAGTTTTATCTTTCCAGCATTTGCAGACTGATGACTCACAAGCAAGGTTTTATGTTCAGACTCAGGGCTCCATAAATCTGTTTTATATCTTGTGGTCCATAAGGCAATACTGAAAAACAACAGCCATCCAGATGCATTATTGTTGCACTCCATGAAGATGGATAGAAGATGCTTTTGACATGAAATGGTGAAGGGCATTGGTCTTCTTGTGGGGATTCTCACTACTTCCAGTATTTGTCCCCAATATATATATATATATATATATATATATATATATATATATATATATATATTTGTTTTTGTAGATTTTCACGGGTAAAGGTATGTAGGTCTTGGTGTACACGGGACAAGACCCGAATACACCAAGACCTATATATATATATATATATATATATATATATATATATATATATATATGTAGGTCTTGGTGTATTCGGTCTTGTCCGTAAGGTTGAGAATACCTTGGCAACGTTTACGAAATCTCATCCGTCATCTTCAGGCTGGTGTCTTCAGCTTCGTTCTCCTATATATATATATATATATAGTGCTAAGCTATCCTGTCATCTTTCTGAAACATCTTAACACTGCAGAGCCATGAAACAATCTCCTACTGAAAAGTTCATATAAAAATTTGGACAATGTCTATTTTCTGTGGTGATTCCAGGCCCAGACTCAGATTGATTGGTGATGACACTAGCTAGATCCAGAGCTGCTGTGACATGGACTGAGAAGCAGAAGACTCAGCAGAGGCCTACAGTCTGAATAAAATGTCTTGGCTGCAAGGGAGTTTTGGGGTTTGGTGTATCTTGAGAGTTAGCTGACAGTGTTCGAGTGGGAAGATCACCTAGCTTGTTTTACCTTAGGGTACAGTCCAGATGTACATGTTTCCAAGTAGGTGTGACAAGACTCTGTCAGCATCTCTTGGGCAACCCAGTTATCATCAGCATGCTGAATTCTCTTGCTTTCAAACTGAAGTAGTGTTTTCCCTTCTCTGTTGGCATAAATGATCTTCTGCTTGGGATCTTGCTTGGGTAAAGGGTCTCCTGCTTGGGCAGAGGATTGGACTAGATGACCTACAAGGTCCCTTCCAACTCTGTTATAGCAATAGCAATATCACTTAGACTTATATACCGCTTTACAGCCTGCTGTAAGCAGTTTACAGAGTCAGCATATTGCCCCCAACAATCTGGGTCCCCATTTTACCGACCCTGGAAGGATGGAAGGCTGAGCCAACCTTCAGCTTGGTGAGATTTGAATTGCCAAATTTCAGGCAGCTGGCAGTCAGCAGAAGTAGCCTGCAGTACTGCATTCTAACCACTGCTCACTGTGGTTATTCTGTTATAAGCAGGGGAATCTGCTTCATTCCATTTTACTCAAATGCTTGTGTTCTGGTGGGCATGCCACTAATGAAGAGGTGGTATTCTGCAGGTTCTGACCAGTTCTGGAGAACCCGTAGTGGAAATTTTGAATAGTTCAGAGAACTGGCAAATACTACCTCTGACTGGCCCCGCCCCCATCTATTCTCTGCCTCCCGAGCCCCAGCTGATCGGCTGGGTCTTCTTTGGTTGCCCTGCACAGGAGAACGGAACTGGAAAGCAGGTTAGTGGGGTGGGAGGGAATGGGATTTTGCAATAACCTTCCCCCTTGAGTGGGGAGGTAATGGGGATTTTGCAGTATCTTTCCCCTGCCATGCCCACCAAGCCACACCATGCCCACCAAGCCACGCCCACAGAACTGGTAGTAAAAATTTTTGAATCCTACCATTGCTCTTATGCTTCACCTCTAATGCTTCACCATATCATGTCATGTGTTATTGGGCCACCTGTTATGAAAAGCTGGAGCTTGGTAAATGCTGGCCATTCTTAAAATTTAGTTTCAATTTCTTTTTAACTAAATTGATGGGGGTTTTGTCAAGTTTCCACTTTGAACTTAAGTGACAAGGCCTGTAAAACTCTAACAGAAGTGAGTATCTATGACTCAGAGCTGAATTGTGGAATACTCCCTGAGCTTGGTTGTTTGCTTGTGGAATTTGCTTGGAGATGTTTCATTACTCAACAAGGTAACATTATCAATGAAAAAAAATCTGCACTGACTATGCTGTGGCTCTCTATTTCTCCACCTCAAAAGAGCCAGCCATAGAAAGGAAAACAATTCCTACTTGCTTTCTTGGCATGCAGGGCAGGAGAAAATACAGGTAGTCCTTGACTTATGACTACAATTGAGCAACTGAGCACAATTATTAGTAAGCAAGACAGTTGTTAAGTGAATTTTGCCCCATTTTATGATCCTCCTTGCCTCAGTTAAGTGAATCACTGCAGTTAAGTTAGTAATATGGTTGTTGAGTAAATCTGGCTTCCCCATTGACTTTGCATATCAAAGGGTTGCAAAAGGTGATCATGTGATTCTGAGAGGTTGCAACTGTCATAAATACAAGCCAGTTGCCAAGCATCTGAATTTTGATGACGTGATCCTGGGGATGCTGCAATGGTTGTAAGTGTGAAAAATGGTCATAAGTCACTTTTTTCAGTGCCATTGTAACTTCAAATGGGCACTGAGTAACCTTGAAGATTGAGAACTGCCAGTAATCAGGAGCACCCACCAATTGGCAGCTGCATTAAATGCAATATAGGCAGAGCAAGTTGCCATCACCATGACCAAAACATAGGAAGTATTAAAATCTGGAAAAATATTTCTTAAGCCAATTTCATTTCTGGTTAATTTAAATAGAGGAGACAATCAGCTAAAGGCTGCAGTGCCTCCATAAATGTGCATGACCCTCACAAATTCTGTTATCTTTTCCATTCAGCTTTTAATTTCAGAACCATTGCATTAAATTAACCTTTCTATTACTACCCATGGGTGCATTCAGCAATTTGGATATGCCAACTCTACTTTGTTGTCACTAGTTTTAATAACATTCTGATTCATCCAGCTGCCCTTTCCTAGTCAACCTGCTCTGTATTGAAGTTCCCCAGTGCTGCTGTTCTTTTGCAGAGCAACATAAAATAAGAAAGGGCCACAGGAGCAACAGGGCACAAAGAATCTGGGGGTGGAGGAGGAAGGTGCACCCTCTTCTCAACAACAAGCCTGGCACTTACTCTCGAAGAACACTCTGCGCATCTCTGTCTTATTTTTAAAGACCTAATTAAGAAGTCTTTCAGAAATCTCCAATGAATTAAATACTGCAGAAGGGTTAATTAAGGGAGCTCCCTGCGGAATTGGTTAATAGTTGTGCCGGAACAGTGAAGATTTCAATTATACAAGTGTTCCTTTCCCCCAAATAGCCCAAACAGGTCACTTCAGTGAAATCAGAGAGCCTTTGCTGATTCAAATGGCTGTAATGTTTTTGGTATTCTTGGAGGAAGAAAAATATATACTGAGAAATGATACGAAAAAGAAAAATGAAGAAAAATGATGAATTGGATGGTATTCGTGCACAGCCTTAGACCAGGGGTGTCAAACTGGATTTCTTCGAGGGCTGGACCAACACTGTACTTCTCTACATGCTGGGTCCATAGGATGGGACAGACACTTCCTCCAGCACTTTGCCAGCCAAAACAGCCCTTTTTGGTTGGCAGAGTGCTGCAAGAGGTTGTCCAGGCTGAAAATGGGCCATGGGGCCCCCACATGCACCCCCCGTGCCCCATTTTGGGTGCCAGAGGCACCGCAGGCCAGTCCTTTGCTATTTCCTGGCTGGCCCTGCAAGCCAGATTTAAGCACCCCGCGGGCTGGATCCATCCTGCGGCCTTGAGTTCGACACCCCTGCCTTAGACAACAAGATCTATTCTAAGGAGAGCCATGCTAGGTTCCAATTTTCAGTAGGACCTCAATGGCAGAGTTTACAAGCTGTGTTAAACCATGGTATCTAATAACTATGATTGTTTTGCAGCTTCTTGTGAATCTAAACCATGATTTGTGGTATGTGTAAACTCAACCAATGTCTTATTCATCAAACCATAATTTTAAAAAAAAACATGGCTTAGGCTAATAGGAATCCAGCCTCGCACATTCCTATCTGGTTTGTTTTGTAAGCTCTGTTATTGCAGTTTGAAAGTCATACTTTTGAACAGTATGGATGAACTTAAACAGTGTCTTTTTCTATAGGATTAAACAAGCCATGAGTTAAACAGTGGGTAACAGGGCTAATGCGCTGACTCTATCTAAACTAGGGGTGTCAAACTCAAGGCCTGCAGGCTGCATCTGGCCCGTGGGATGCTTAATTCTGGCCCGTGGGGTCGGCCTGGAAGTAGCAAAGAACTGGCCTACAGTGCCTCTGGCAGCCAAAATGTGGTCCCCACCCATACCCCGTTTTCAGCTTGGACGGCCTCCTGCAGCACTCCGCCAGCCAAAACGGGCCATGGGGTGGTCTCCTTAAAACTAATAAAGTTAAAAGTTTAGCATGTTGCATGTGAATGCATCCACCAAGTTTAAAACTGATTTTGTTAAGTAACAGAATAATAGAGTTGGAAGGGACCTTGAAGGTCTTCTAGTCCAACCCCCTGCTCAAGCAGAAAACCCTATACCATTTCAGACAAATGGTTGTCCATTCTCTTCTTACAATTTCCAGTGTTGGAGCAGCTACAACTTCTGGAGGCAAGTCGTTCCACTGATTAATTGTTCTGTCAGAAAGTTTCTCCTTAGATCTAGGTTGCTTCTTTCCTTGATTAGTGTATTCTGCGAATATTTTTTTCTATTTACTTCTTTCATCTACTGTAGCTCACCATTCCTTCAAAGTTGTTTGATGCAATCCTAAATTTTGACAATTTGACAAAAGTGACATAGGACTGGTGCTTGTACCTGCAAGCTTTGCAGCATCTCCATGGTCACATGATCAAAATTCTGGAGCTTGGCCACCGACAAGTATTCAGGATGGTTGCAATGTCCTGAGATCATGTGATCACCATTTGCAACCTTCCCAGCCAATCTTCCGGCAAGCAAAATCAACGGGGGAAGCCAGATTCACTTAACAAATATAGTGATTCACTTAACAAATATAGTGATTTACTTAACAGCCATGGCAAAACATGCAAAACCAGGCACAACTTATTTGAACACTGTCTTGCTTAGCAATGGAATTTCTGGTCCCAATTGTCATAAATTGAGGACAGTACTATACCCGAAAAGGCAGATTGTTTTGTAGGCCGACCTATAATGAGGGCATGTTGATGAATTAGTCTCATGGTAACAATCATGAGTCCATTTCCCATTCATCAAAAAGCACATCTCTATTCTCCCATTAAGCAATATATGCGAGCTTGGCAAAATGCATCTATGAAAGAGAACGAATGAGCCCTCCTATACGTATCATTTTGCCCTCTCCTTGTGGAGGATATCCATAACAATATAGCTGTTGCACACACATGACACATGTGCCAGCCAGCACAGCTCCGGACCACGGAAGAGGTGGACGCGCCGGTTTGGGGATTCTGCAGATCAGAGGCGCAATGTCACTGCTGCCCATGCCGGATGACAATGTGGGTGGCGACCAAGTGACAGCAACGATTTTGATGGATACACGGACACACGGAGGAGGGCTGTTTTGTGTAGAACGGGATATTGCAGAGAAGCTGTTGGTGTTAGGATGGGGTTTTTTGTAGTAATGGGAGTGGTTTAAATAACAAGATAATGAAGCATAGTACTTGCTCATAATGAGGGAATAAGTAAGGACCTCTGGATATTAACTCGGATGACATAATTGGATAATAAGTAATAAGTAATAAGGGGTAGTATGCATAAATACAGTGTTTAAGCTAAGTTAGAGCTGACTTTATTTATTTTGCTTCACTGTTTCCTGGTGTCCTTGCAAGAAAACAATTAAACCAGCTTACAAAACTTTGAAAGACTCGGTTTTCTCTTTTCGACACAGCAGACCCAGAGGGCGGTTGAGAATAGCCCAGTGCCTCTGGAACTTAATTAATTCCTGACTTCCCTCAGGTTCTTGGTTTAAAACTTCCATTATTGTGACCTAGATCTTCTTCTCTTCTTTTCCTCTTTTTATGTTGTATAATCAACAGGACCACTGAATCCACTGTTCAGTATCTTAAACCCGTAGACAAAAACAGCCTGGGAACTAATCCATTGGAAAAAACTAATTTATCCAAGCCCTTGGTAAACCAGGTGATGCCAGAGATAAAGGGAGGGAACAGCAGTTGTGTTTTTTTCTAGAAAAGGAAGCTGCCTCTTCTGAATCCCTTCCCCTTCATACATACCTGTAATGGAACACCTGGCTGACCTTGGGGAAAGTGGGGGTGGGGATGAGTTGCTGCATAGGAAACAATCATTAAAAGAGACAGAATCCCGCAGTGGCTTAATGGTCAGACAAAAAACCTAGAAAAGACTCACACTAATGGACCAAGCAAAGTGGTGCTGAGAGGTTTGTACTTTCAGACTTTATAATGTTCTGTTAATGTAAAAGTGTAATAAAATAGATTTAGCCAGTGGTGGGATTAATTTTTTTTTTACTACTGGCTTGGTGGGTGTGGCAGGGGAAGGATACTGTAAAATCTCCATTCCCACCTCACTCCAGGGAGAAAGTTACTGCAAAATCCCATCCCACTAACCTGCTTTCCAGCTCCGTTCTCCTGTGCAGGGCAACAAAAGAAGACCCAGCCAATCAGCTGGGACTTGGGAGGCAGAGAATAGATGGGGGCGGGGCCAGTCAGAGGTGGTTGCTGGTTCTCCAAACTATTCAAAATTTCCGCTACCAGTTCTCCAGAACTGGTCAGAACTGGCTGAATACCACCTCTGGATTTAGCTCATCTAGATGTGTTTCCTGTCTTGTTTACCTGGAGTGGTTGTGGTGGCAGCTGACAGTTGCTTTTTCAGTGAAATGGAAGCTCTTGAACTCAATGTCTTGAACTGGCTGGTACTCTAACAGGTCTCCATTGAAGCTCTGCAGTCCAGATTAGGTCTATGGACCAGAAGTTGTTGATTTGCAGTAAAGAAATGTGGCATACATTTTGACAGTAAAGCAGCTGTTGGGGCTCAAATTATGAGTCCCTCTATTTTCTTCAAAGTTGCTACACATCATGAGCCAATGAGCTACAAAACTGCAGTTATTATTACACTGTGGATTCATGCTGTTACTCAGTCTCAGTCTGCGCACTGCTGGCTCATATTTAGCTGGTTGTCCAATAAGACTCCAAGATCCCTCTCACAGTCACTGCTGTTAAGCCTCGTTTCACCCAGTCTTTTATTTAAGTATTAAATGCACGAAATAATAAACAACTTTTTGGTATATATCTTTTTTTAGGTAATTAGGGCAAAGAAGAGACAAGTTGGCCACACCCACCCAGCCACATGACCACCCAGCCAGTCATTAGGGCATAGAGGCCCTTGCTAAAAAATTTGAAGCCCCACCCCAGTTAGAGATGTGTTCCCTCTGCATGGTAATTAGCCCCTAAGTATTGGACTGTTTCAATACCATCATTCAAGGCTGCCTACCAATTCACCTTAACAGGAAGGGCTATCATGGTTTAAGGTTTCGCTGGGAACTGAGAGGTATAGTACTATTTCAAGTTTATTTCTTGTCCCTAGGAATAAGGGACAATATTATGTTATGCTGTTATGTTATGTTATGTTATGTTATGTTATGTTATGTTATGTTATCATATCTTAAGTTATCTGTTGTGTTATATGTTGTGTTTTATGTTATGTAATGTTACTTAGGTTACATTTATTATACACTGCTCAAAAAAATAAAGGGAACACTTAAATAACACAATGTAACTCCAAGTCAATCACACTTCTGTGAAATCAAACTGTTCACTTAGGTAGCAACACTGATTAACAATCAATTCCACATGCTGTTGTGCAAATGGAAGAGACAACAGGTGGAAATTATAGGCAATTAGCAAGACACCCCCAATAAAGGTGTGGTTCTGCAGGTGGTGACCACAGACCACTTCTCAGTTCCTATGCTTTCTGGCTGATGGTTTGGTCACTTTTGAATGCTGGCAATGCGTTCACTCTATTGGTAGCATGAGACCGAGTCTACAACCCACACAAGTGGCTCAGGTAGTGCAGCTCATCCAGGATGGCACATCAATGCGAGCTGTGGCAAGAAGGCTTGCTGTGTCTGTCAGCGTAGTGTCCAGAGCATGGAGGCGCTACCAGGAGACAGGCCAGTACATCAGGAGATGTGGAGGAGGCCGTAGGAGGGCAACAACCCAGCAGCAGGACCGCTACCTCTGCCTTTGTGCAAGGAGGAACAGGAGGAGCACTGCCAGAGCCCTGCACAATGACCTCCAGCGGGCCACAAATGTGCATGTGTCTGCTCAAACGGTCAGAAACAGACTCCATGAGGGTGGTATGAAGGCCCGACGTCCACAGGTGGGGGTTGTGCTTACAGCCCAACACTGTGCAGGATGTTTGGCATTTGCCAGAGAACACCAAGATTGGCAAATTTGCCACTGGCACCCTGTGCTGTTCACAGATGAAAGCAGGTTCACACTGAGCACATGTGACAGACGTGACAGGGTCTGGAGACGCCGTGGAGAACGTTCTGCTGCCTGCATCATACTCCAGCATGACCAGTTTGGCAGTGGATCAGTAATGGTGTGGGGTGGCATTTCTTTGGAGGGCTGCACAGCCCTCCATGTGCTCGCCAGAGGTAGCCTGACTGCCATTAGGTACTGAGATGAGATCCTCAGACCACTTGTGGGTTCCTCCTAATGCACGACAATGCTAGACCTCATGTGGCTGGAGTGTGTCAGCAGTTCCTGCAAGACGAAGGCATTGATGCTATGGACTGGCCTGCCCGTTCCCCAGACCTGAATCCAATTGAGCACATCTGGGACATCATGTCTCGCTCCATCCACCAACGCCACATTGCACCACAGACTGTCCAGGAGTTGGGGGATGCTTTAGTCCAGGTGTGGGAGGAGATCCCTCAGGAGACCATCCGCCACCTCATCAGGAGCATGCCCAGGCATTGTAGGGAAGTCATACAGGCACGGGAGGCCACACACTACTGAGCCTCATTTTGACTTGTGTTAAGGACATTACATCACAGTTGGATCAGCCTGTAGTGTTTTCTTCCACTTTAGTTTTGAGTGTACCTCCAAATCCAGACCTCCATGGGTTGATGCATTTGATTTCCATTGTTAAGTTTTGTGTGATTTTGTTGTCAGCACATTCAACTACTGTACATTGTGTCCTTTAAGTGTTCCCTTTATTTTTTTTCAGCAGCTTACATTGTGTTGTTTAAGTGTTCCCTTTATTTTTTTGAGCAGCTTATTATTATATTGATTCCTGGAACACTGCATATAGAATACATTCTACATGCAGGTAGTCCTTGACTTATGACCATAATTGAGACTGCAATTTTGGTGATAAGTTATGATGGTCATAAAGCAGATAACCAAATGACCACACCTGATTTCACAATCTTTTCTGTGGCAGTCATTAAGTGAATGTGATGGTTGTTAAGTGGACAAGACAGTGGTTGTGCAAACCCATTGTTTCTTATGGAACAGTTTTTGCTAGAAACCAGAAGTAAATGCTGGTTTCTGGCAAAAATGTTGTAAACTGTGTTTGTAAACATGGAGGACCACAAACAGAAATAAATGCAAGCTAATTGCTGAGCACCCCAAATCAGTCATGTGACTGCAGCCACAGGAATAGTTGTCAAAACTTTATATCTGGGTTGTAATTCCCTTTTTTGAGGTCTGTTGTAACTTTCAATGGTTGCTAAGTCACCATTTGTAGTTTGAGGGCTACTTATATTTTAGAATCTATTCAGGAGTTTCCCAACACAGACAATCCTTGATTTATGACCACAATTGAGCAAAATTGTCCTCAACTTATGACCAAAATTTTTGTTGCTAAGCAAGACAGTTATTGAGTTTTGCCCCACTTTACAACCTTTCTTGTTACAGTTGTTATGTGAATCGTGGCAGTTATGAAGTAACACTAAGTTTATTTATTCATAAAACTTATTGGCCACCCATCTTAGCACAGGGTAACACTAAGTTGTTAAGTGAACCTGGCTCCCCCATTGTCAGAAGGTCGCAAAAGGCGATCACATGATCCCAGAACACTGTGATCGTCATAAATCTATGCTAATTGTCAAGTATCTGAATTTTGATTGCATGACTCTGGGGATGCTTCAGCGCTGATAAGTGTGAAAAACAGTGATAAGAAACTTTTTTATCAGTGCCATAGTAACTTCCTATGGTCATTAAACAAATTGTTGTAAGTCAAGGACTACCAATAGAGTGCCCAGGAGGAAGGCAGAGAACTATGGAATGACCTGGGATTATCTTTTTAGAAACCATTACAAAAATAAAAATGTGCAGAAATATGCTTTGAGCCGAGAGAGAAGAGAAAAATATTAGGAAGGGACTCAGACTGGCTCTTCTATGACTTCCTGGAGTATAAGAAGGGGGGAAACATAATCAGACTTGCCCATTTCTGTTGCTTTAGCCTAAGGGTGTCAAACTGGATTTCTTTGAGGGCCGGATCAGCTTTGTAGTTCTCCACCGGCCAGTGGGGGAGAGCGGGGGAAGGAGACAGGATGGACACCTCCTGTAGCACCCTGCTGCCAAAATGGAGCATGTGCCCTGTTTTCAGCCTCCATGGCCTCCTAGACTCTGCTGGCCAAAACCAGGATGTGCAGAGGCCCCTCCAGGCCCATTTTTGGCCTCCCCGGCCTCCAGCAGCACTCTCCCTGCCAATAACAGGCCACACAGGGGCCTCACATGACCTCTTTTGGCCAGCAGAGGCACTGCAGGCCTATCCTTTGATATTTCTAGGCCGGGCCCACAGACCAGATTTAAGTACCCCACTGGGCTGGATCCGGTCCATGGGCCTTGAGTTTGACACTCCTGCTGTAGCCACTCTCAATAATATATTTCAGTTCTAGTCTCCCTGTGAGTCAACACATTAGCAAGAGGTCTATGACAATTTGCCACAGCCAATTCACTATGGCCAACTTGCCACAGCCAACTCACCATGGCCAACTTGCCACAGTCAACTGCCATGGCCAACTTGCTGCAGGACAATTTGCCATGGCCAATTCGCCATGGGACAAGAGTCACACTAATAGCAAAGAAATGGTGGATTAGAATCATTAAAGGAAGGATGCAAAAGGAAGGACAGAGTGAAATGTGAAGGACAAAAATTAAAATATTTTTTATTTATTTTCAATAATTAAATTGAATTGTTAATTTGTCCTGTAGCGAGTTGTCTTGCAGCAAGTTGGCCATAACGAGTTAGCCATGGCAAGTTGAGTTGGTCGCAAGTTGGCTGTGGCAAGTCATCCCATTCCATTAGCAAGAGTGGTCTAAATGGAAGTGGTTAGGATAAATTGGTCATGACTGACTTTAAATCTTTAAACATTTCTACATTATAAGTCTGTATGTCTGCATAATTATATATAATTTACTGATTTTATCCTAGAGAGTAAACTGAACAATTGAATCCATAAACATTTTTGGCAGTTCTTAATATTTCTCTTCATCTTTTGAAAACCCCTAATTAGCAATTTAATTAATTGCATCAGACTGCTGATACTTTGTTATTCCAAAGTGGGTATGTTTTTTCCACTGCTCCTTCTTTCCAAATAAAATAAGCTTTTCTTATCTATTATCTATGTCAACATCTTCATATGCCATGATAGTACTTTATAGCCATTTTTACAAAGTGAGAGTCCTCCAGATGTCTAGACTTCAGTTCCCAGAATTCCCCACTCAGCATTGCTGAGAATTCTGGAAGTTGAAGTTTGTAGCATCCACATTGGAGAAGACTGCTTTATAAAGGGACAGAGCACAACTCCAACTTGCTTACAGTTAGTAAAACCTAAAATCCAGGAAAGGGATAGAAGACTGTAATATAACTACGATATGACTCTGAATTTAAATAGTTGCCAAATATACTATTCTGGTCTCGTTTTATCACAGATCATGTGCTTGTAATTAAGTATAGCATAAGCGTAGGATAAAAATATTGAAGCAGACTGCAATACAATACAAAATATATTGTAAAATATAAAGAAAGAAAGAATAAAGAAATATATTGTAAAATATAAAGAAAGGAGCCTCTAGAGCAGTGTTTCTCAACCTTAGCCATTTAAAAATATATGGGCTTCAACTCCCAGAATTCTCCTGCCAGCTCTGCTGATTGGGGAATTCTGGGAGTTGAAGCCCACATATTTTAAACTGGCTAAGGTTTTAAAACACTAGAATAAAAGATTTGTATAAGGCAAATATCAACATGTCTTCATTAATAAGTAAAAGAAATACAAATGCCAACACAATACCCAAGTGTGCTGTTGTTCCCTCACCTTTTTCCATCTCATTTTTTTAACCTTTGCTTTAAAGTTAATTTAAAATACATGAAGCTGCCATGTTTCAAAGCAAATGATCAGCCTGCAGCATCATTTTTACTAAAAAGGATATCTATCAGCCCCAGATGGGCCCCATGAGATTTTTTTAGAACATTGGTGGGAAAAAGAAGAGGTCATTTTATTATGTCTGGTGGACTTGCAAAACAGCAGAAAATACACACAATGCTACCAAGAATTTTAAAGATAATATTCAATTGAAATGGAGCTTTTCTCAGGACTAATGGATGGACAATTTTAAAAAGTTATGGAAGATTGTTTTTATGTATACAATTGCTATAAGATTATTATATAGACAAAAATGGAAAGACATTGAAATACCCACAATGGAGGGATGGATGGTGAAAAGGATAGAATTGGCAGAAATGCCCAAATTGATTTGTCTGATTAGAGAAAGAACAATAATTATATTATTAGTGACTGGAAACCACTTATGGGTTTTTTGCTAAAAAACAGAGAAAAAAATGAACGTGTGATTTGTGGGTTTGGTGATCAGAAAGGTAGACTATGGAAAGAAGGAAATTATTTTGTAATCTAAGGATAAAGCTAAATAAGAATAATAGGAAAAGTCCTGTGGAAAAGTGGTTAAAACACATGTAGAAAGTTAGCACTCACCCTTCCACTAGAAGAATGAAATATTTTGAGGAATATTTTAAAAAGGCAGGATAAAATATTTCCCCTAAAAGAGAAATAAAAAATGTTAAGGGAGACAGAAACTCAGAGCCCCAGCTCCCTGTCCCCAAGCAGATACTGAAGTAGCTTGAGAAATGAAGATTTGGTCACAAAGAGTTCATTCAGCAAAATCTGAACAAAGACAGATTAGCCCTCACCTAAGAGCCAAAAGCCACAATCGGAATTATTGCATCACTCTCAGAAACTTCAACCAAACTTAGCTCAGACAAACATCTAGGATTTGTACTTTGCCTATAGAGCCAGCTATGACCCCTACATAAACCCTACATGGCACCATGGGAGTCTGGCAACAGTCAATAGAATACATGTTCTTGCACAGGAACAGGAAGCTCAAGTGCAAAGCTCAAGAGAAGGTATAACCCCCCCTTCTCAACTCCATGTGGTCAGTTGCCCAGAATCAAACATTCTTGGTGGTTCTGCTTCATCAATAAATGGACTCTCTTTCCAATCAGCCTCCAGCCTCCATTTTGTCTCCAGTGCTTTTCTCCCGGCTTGGATTTGAACCAGATGGATCTTTCTCCCAACACACATAATAGTTGTAAAGTTGAGACTACTACAGAAGGAACCAGCAGTTTTCAAGCAGAGAGAATTGTTATAGAAATGTACCTCCACAGCCTCTTGAAGTCATCAAGTATTGGTTAACTGAGGAAAGCAAATGGAAAAAAAAACTGAACTCTGGAGCTTTGAAATAAATGTATTAACCTTATGGCTTATGTATACTGCTGTGAGCAGTCAGCTGTTACCTTGAAAACCTCATTCTTATTTGCAATAAAGATTCTAATCCAGCTGAATTGTGTGTGGGGTTTCTGCTACCCCAGGAGAAGGCCAAGCACTGAATAAGATGCTAAGCACCTGGAAAGCTATGATTTATTGCCTAACTTGGCAGTGAGTAAGTGACATTCTAGCAAATTGGCACTTTGCAAAGAGTTAGGTCATCTTTCAGCAATGCTTTTCTAGGAGGTCCTTCAAGATGTTCCTCAAGAGCCCTTTCACATGCAGCAAATGTGCTGATAGGGCACTGCCCACTGGCTGTCCACAGCATTGCTAAGCCAATTACAGTATCTTCTAGTGGATTTGTGATTTGTTACTCCAGAGTTCCAAGAGCTTTTGGGTTTCAGCCACTCATGCCTCCCATCACTTGAACTCGGGAGATCTCCGGTAAATTCCACAAGGAGCTTTATTGGCAAACACAATATTAATTCCAGCTTCCAATTATTTTATTTGTTTATTGTGGTTTTATACAGCTTGCTTCCAGAAAGCCACTTACAGTTTCAGATTCATAATCTCTAATGCATTCTTCAGGCCTTTCTAAGTAGTAGACACCAGACTCTTGCCTTGCTCCATTTCTCAGTATCTGGATTGAAGTGAACTAATATATTTTGTCTATCTCCACCTTTATTTATTCATTCATTCACTTATTTGTTGTCTATCTCAAACAATTGACTCTGGATTGCTGAGAACAATTTTTAAAAATCAACAAAAATAAAAAATAAATACAGGTAATTCTAGAGCTAAGACCACAACTGGACAGGAACTTTCATCCTAAGTCATTGTAGTCATAAGTTGAGTTAGACCTTATTTTATGGCATTTTTTACAGTGATTAAATGAATTGCCACAATCATTAATCAAATCACATGCTACCAAGTGATCCAATGGACATTTTTGTTAGAAATTGTATGCTACCTATAAGCAGTTAAGAATGACAACTTGAGGGTATCCAGCTTTCCCTTATATCAGCAACTCTTTATTATCCTTAAAGCAGCCAAAGCAGATAGAATGAACTGAAAATAATGGAAGGGAATCTGACAAGAAATGTAATTCTTCTTCTTTTCTTTGAAATGGGGGCTCCAACAAAAGCTGGACTGATAATTTTGGCGCCGTCCAAATTGGCTGGTGAAAACTCTAATTGGTTCATTATAATCTTAATACATCTTCATGTTTGCAATAGTGATGAATATCCATAGCTTGGTTGTAGGGTGAGGGTGAAGGTTTGTTCTCTGAGCTTGTGGGTTGGTTTCCAAACATTTAGTTACTAGGCTAGGTAACATTTTCAGCAGAGTTTAGGGAAGAGGTCTCCAACCTTGGCAACTTTAAGACCTGTGGACTTCAATTCCCAGAATTCCTCAGCCAACAAAGTTGGCTGAGGAATTCTGAGAATTGATGTCCACGGGTCTTAAAGTTGCCAAGGTTGGAGACCCCTGGTTTAGGGGATGTCAAGTGTCCAACATCCCCTGAACTCCACTGAAGATGTTACCTAGTCTGCTAATGAAACATTCAGAAACCAACCCACCAGCTGGGAGAACAAACCTTCACCCACATCATCTTCATGTTCTCTAAGACTGTGAGGAGCTAAAACAACCAGGTAGTCAATTTAGAGGCCCTGGAGTGGGCAGAGAGTGAAAACAGTCCCAAATTGAAGTCCCCAGAAGCTCCCAAAGTTGCAGAACCCAAGTAGACAATGACAAAACTTGGGAAATTGCCAAGTAACTGACATTATTTAGAACTACCTCTTTCTGCTCACTTGTTTCACGTCAGAGCTCTTAAGATTTCCATTGACCTAAATCTCCTGATACACACACACACACACACACACACACACACATCCTTCAAAAGTGAATACCTCTCCAAGGCTTTTTGTTTCATTCCCTTAAGTTTCCTTGAGTCCTTTCATTCTGATCCAATGAAGATATGCATTTTGGAGGAACTCACTTTTTCCCAAGCAGCCACATTGCAGAATTTTGCACCTTAGAATGGGGGGTGGGGGAATGAGTGGTGAATTCCACTGAGACTGTAGCTAAAATATAAAAAAGATGGAAGGACAGAGAAAAATGTGAAGATGAATGTCAAGATCTGCAGACATAATGAATATATTTTCAAATAAAAAATGGTTAGGTTCTTAGTGGGCAAGACAGGAATTACAACTACTGAAGTTCCCACTGAGTCCATTAGAAAACAGGTGTGCTAGCCTCAAACAAATAGAACAGCTTGCCTTCAGAAACCATGCGTGCTCCATCACTGGAAGATTTAAAGAAGAGACTGGACAGTCACTTGTCTGAAATGGTATAGATTCTCCTGCTTGAGCAGAGGGCTGGACTAGAAGACCTCCAAGGTCCCTTCCAGCTCTATTCTATTCTGTTCTGTTCTGTTCTGTCCTGTCCTGTCCTATCTTATCTTATCCTATCCTATCCTATCCTATCCTATCCTATCCCATCCCATCCCATAACCTGTTTCAGCTCAGAGGGGAAGTATATCTCTTTGGAGTTGTGCCTACCGGGGTTTCAGGAGCTGTGTCACCTCAGGGAAAGGGAAGGGGGCAGGTTGTTCTCATCCATGAGTCATTATAGGCCTTCAGAGGATCCATAGATAACCAGATGTAAGGGACTTTGGTTGAGGTTGGACCATAGGAAACAGGTTGTGGTATTCCAGAGGAATTTGAGACATAACCTGATGATCTGATGGGCAGGTTGACTGAGCCCTTGTTTGCTCCCTGGAATGATTGAGAGGCTGGGCCTTGGACTATATTACTGCTATGTGGCTTTCTTGTGCATTGATTCTAAGTATACCTTATATTACTGAGGAGCTCCAAGAGATGAAGTGCCAAAAGAGACATCTGCAGCATTATTGGAGGAAGACTCTGAATGAATCTTATCAAACACAGGTATAATATAATTGTACTCAGCTATACAACTGAACCCTATCAAACACAGCTGTAATATAGTTGTGTACACTTGTGTCCTACAAGTATAGGAAGGTTTTACAAGTTGACAGTTTCTTAGCTTAGGGCTAGGAAACTATATTACAGATAATCTCATCACAATAAGGGCAGCTAAGTTCTTCTTGGTTGTTATTGTGTTATTGTGTCCATCAATAGCCAATCAATCCTTTTTAAGGTAATCTGGCCCTGCTTAGATCTGCTCCAAGTGACAGGGCAAGTCCAGCTAAAATTCCTGGGACTCATTGTTGTGGTGTGATTTAGAATGAGTTTGAGTTGGCGAGATCTAAGGAATACAGAAGCTTCTATGCTCTGTGAATTTGGCTACACATTTATTGGATCCGGCCCTGGATCTCTCATGGATTGTTAAGATGACCAAGGAGGGACCTGTAATTTGTTCAGGCTGTGGTGTAAGCTCTGTTGAGAGACAGCTGGTGACTTGAACCTTGAAGGAAATGGAAATGTGCTCCCTCTCATAAGGCCAGCCTTGAACCTAACAGTTGTAACAGTCTAACCTTTCCTTTTAACTTCCAATTCTGGTTGTAATTTCCATTTCCATTTCCATTGTTTTAGAAATAATTATCCTTTATGTTTTTTTAAAATACTTTCAATGCTGAATTTAATAAATAAAGCACTTTTCAGTCATCAGACTGCTACCTAAAAGCAAGCTGCATGGTCAAAAAAGCATGGTGATTTGTGACATTAATAGAATTTTTTTTGTTGCTCTAAACACTGGGAGTATCATAACTGCCCTAGATTGGAAGATGATAGATTTCATTCCTTTGAAAGTTCTTCTGAATCCATTTCCCTTTAGCCAACAAATATTTTATGATCGCTCAAGAAGCCTAAGGCAATAAACTCCATTCACTCTTGCTTTGTTATTGTACAATAATGCTGCCAAGTCATCTTGGTTAGGGGAGAGACTCATTTATTGCTGTTTAGATCTGTATCCTGCCTCTAGCAGCTTAAGATGGCCAAGATTGTCCCATATTCACTCAGAGAGGCTTTTGGGAAATTGGAGTCAAGTTTCATATGACACCAGTCAATGAATCTGCTGTAGTAAATTTCCCTCAGAAGGTTGGATGGTGATGGACTTTGAATTCCCTTCCAGATATTCCCCTGATCAAGTAAACATTTTCATTTACTTGAAAGCTTCATAGATCACCCAGCAAATGGAATTTCAGGCCTGTATTTAAACATAAATGCACACATATAGCAGAACTAAAACACAAAACATAAATCCTAAAAATAAATCTAAAGAACAGAAATATATCAGCTAGGTTTATTCCCTACCCAATCAGAAGAAAATTCAATCAGTATCAAAATCTTCAGAAAAATAGGAATGTTCTAACATAAAATTGGAAAGGACCATTTCATTCAATGCCCTCCTGAGGAATCCATTAGTTAAGGTGAAGACTCAAGATAAAGTCCACCCTCAACCATGGAAGATGACGGATTGTGGGGCAACCTATCACAAAGGTTTGCTCTTGTGGGGAGAAAGTTCATTAAAAAGTCAAGGTATAAATGAAACTGGAACTATTACTTCTTGTATTTTGGAAATGCACTGTAGTGGTGACCCAAAACTAGTTTATTTGGAGTCACACTGCTGATTCCTTTCAGCTGCCAAACAGCTATTCCCTAATGAAGGAATACGTTAACTCCTGAAACACACCGTCCAGTTCCTTGTACAGTCCTATTAGCGATTCCATTCAGGATTGGGGTCAACCGTACTCACAATTATTTGTTTTGAAAACCAGGTAATCACAAAATGTAGTCTGCAGGAGGTAAAAAAAGATATCAAGATGGTAGCCATTATGGTGTGACTATGCATAAAAAAGAGGGGTAACTTCAGTTGCACAATTCTGGCTGCCATCTTGACATTTTTTAAATTATATCTTCTGGATGCCCTTGATGTTTTGTGTGTTATGCAGATAGAATAAAGAATAAAGAGGATAAAGGCTATATTCACACAACATATTTAACTTGTCTGCATTTGGCATAATGTCCTAAACTTGGTAAGGGTAACTCTGATTTAGCAGCCAAGTTGAAAATGTTGTGTGAGAACAGCCCAAATTTTGGCTTTTCAGCTGAATGTTGGCCATCATGTTGAGAATTATCTTCCATGGTTCCTCCTTAAATTAGGGACATAAAAGGACAGTCTTGAATAGTCTTCTGCTTGTTAAATTTGTAGATGTCGAAGAAATTGGGTGGGATATTTAAAATGGCTGGATGCCCAGCAGTGGTGGTATTCAATTTTTTTTTACTACCAGTTCTGTGGGCGTGGCTTGGTGGGCATGGCAGGAGAAGGATACTGTAAAATCTCCAGTCAGAGGTAGTATTTGCCGGTTCTCCAAAATACTCAAAGTTTCTGCTACCGGTTCTCCAGAATTGGTCAGAACCTGCTGAATACCACCTCTGATGCCCAGTGAAGCTACATTTTTTTGGTCTTTTAGTGACCCCGTAATCCCTTACATTGGGGTGGAGTTGGGGGCAACTGAATGGAGCAGAGTGTTTACTGGCCAGATGCCCTTCCTGTCACCAATGCAGAGTTCACAGCAGATAATTACTCATTGTGCCCAGAAAGAGACATATCTGACACTACTAAGATTGAACTCACAGCCTCCTGATTGTGAGGTGAGAATTCCATCTCTAGACCACTGCACACTCCCCCAGTGAAGGTACATGCTTTTCTTTAAAACCAACTCAAAAAGACAGATAAATTCAGAAAGACCAAATTGCCATGGCTGATTTTAAGAGTAACTTTCTCTTTCTAGTGTTAATCACTGTAAAAAAATTATGAATGGAAAAGAAAAACCTTCTTTTCTTTAACAATTCAGGAACACTTAGTTCAACGATTTAGCACCCTGCTTCTGCATAAGGTTTTCTCTCTCCCTGAATAGACGTAGGTGCTAATTTGAAAGTTAAAGTAATGATGTAAAACAGCCATTTAAAAGCAACCCTGAACTTGAATTAGCTCTTTTCAACCATCTCTTAAGACAGCTGGATATCTGCTTCCATAGCAATGACCTTATCAACAAATTGTGCTAAACCAGGGTTATTTATTAAGTTTTTTTTAAAAAATAACCTGCGATTGGTTGGGGTTCACAAAACAGGCTAAGCTCCAAACTAAACAAATTACATGGTGGTTTAACATAATGGCTGCATTTGCATGTATTTGCATGTTGTACTGAATCACAAACTGGGTAACTATAATTAGTCTCATGCTTTGTGTGAATATAGGTTCATTTATGGTATAGCATCTTGTGCAAATACAGAAAATTGGATTGATTCATAAACCATGACTAGACCCAGCAAGCACGTTGTTAACTCGTAAAGCATTCCTGGCTTGCTCTTGGGTTTCTTTTGAAACTTGGCTCTAGGCTCATGAATTAATTAGGGCATCCGTCAGAACCCTGACACACGTTGTGTAACCCAGCCCATCTTAGAACTTATATTAAAAAAAAGATTTTAAGGTGTCTGTGGCTTACTGTGTTGTAAGAACACAATATGTGTGTGTTAGTGTCTTCTGTGAACTAGACTGTTGATTTAAATCAGAACAGGTTTTATTTGCTTTGTCATTTCAACAAGCGTTTTGCAAGAACTGATGTCCCTCCAGCAGATTGGCTGAATTAAAAAATAAGTTATATGGTGAGATAGGTATTAAAATGATGCTGAATTTAATTATTGCATTGACATCCCATCTGATTTTCCACCTCTCACATCAACCATCTATACATCCTGTTATCTTTCCAGGTTGTCTACATTTGTGGGGAAAGTTGTCCTTACTGGTAATAATGCCTGATTTTCAAAATTAATGTAAGTTCAAGTCATATCTTGGCTAATAATATATTTTTACTGCTCAGTCATGTCACTCCCCTGCAATTTTCTTGGCAAGGTTTGCCATTGCCTCCTTCCTAAGGCTGAGGGAATGTGACTGGCCCAAGGTTATCCAGTTGGCTTTGTGTCTAAGGCGGGACTAGAACTCAGTCTCCTGGTTTCTAATCTGATGCCTTAACCACTGTAGTACACCAAACTGTCTCTTTCTAATACTCCTACTAAGCCATAAATCACAGGGACACAATTTGCGGTCCTGGAATCACAGGCAGGTTTCCAAAGCTTGAGATGCAGGTGTTAGAGCTTTTCCAAAAGTCGACACAGAATTTTTCACCTTTCATTTGACCAAAGTGGAAAATGATTAAATGTATCATTAATACTGACTATACACATTATACTTCCTACTTGCAAATTATATGTTAATTGAATTAATTTGTCCTGAACTGCACACTTTTTAGAGAGGCTTTGTGGTAGCATAGTATACTCTGCTCCCCAAAATTTGTTTCCCAGCTATAACCCATCATTTTCCAGCTGCAGTGACTGAGTTCAGACAACATACTTAACCAAACAATATATTTATGGATTAATGCAATATGCAGACACAGTCAGCTATAGACACTCATTTGAATGGATTAAGATGCAGTTTCAAAAAGTATCATTTTCATTCAAAAGATCTTGCCAGACAACTCTATAAAACAAGGAAACAAAACAATGGCATGGTGGATCACAATACCCATTATCCCCAGTCATACTCACTGGGATTGATGGCAGATAAGAGTTTCAAAATCTATCTCTATATCAACAAGTTGTTCCCACTTCACCTAGTAAGTGAATTAACCCATTTTCTGGTTGATGATTACAATAAATCACACTATAAGCTAATACAATAGTTTGGTTGAGCTACTTAACTACAGGTAATCCTTGACTTATAACAGTTCATTTAGGGACCATTCAAAGTTATAATGGCACTGAAAAAATTTACTTATGACCATTTTTCACACTTATGATCGTTGCAACATCCCTGTGGTCATGTGATCAAAATTTGGATGCTTGGCAACTGACTCATTTATGATGGTTGCAGTGTTTGGAGTTGTGTGATAATCTTTTGTGACCTTCTGACAAGCAAAGTCAGTGGGGAAGCCAGATTCACTTAACAACTATATTACTAACTTATCAATTGCAATGATTCACTTAACAACAGTGGCAAGAAAGGTCATAAAATGAGGCAAAACTCACCTAACAAATGTCTCATTAAGCAATAGGAATAGCACTTAGACTTATATACCACTTTATAGTGCTTTACAGCCCTCTCTAAGTGGTTTACAGAGTCAGCATATTGCCCCCAACAATCTGGGTCCTCAGTTTACCAACCTCGGAAGGATGGAAGGCTGAGTCAACCTTGAGCCTGGTGGGATTTGAATTGCCAAATTGCAGGCAGACGGCAGTCAGCAGAAGTAGCCTGTAGTAATGCATTCTAACCACTATGCCACTGCAGCTCTACATAAATTTTGGGCTTAATTGTGGTTGTAAGTTGAAGACTACTTGTATTAAAAACAATATTGAAATTAACAGAGCTTTGCATTGAATCTCATTAAGTTTTTAACAGATAATCAGAGTTGGAAGGGACCTTATAGGTCATCTAGTCCAACCCCCCCACCCAAGCGGGAGATCCTACACCATTTCTGACAGATGGGAGTCCAATCTCTTCTTGAAAGTCTCAAGTGATGACGCTCCCATGACTTCAGAGGGCAAGCTGCTCCATTGGTTGATTGTTCTGTCAGAAAGTTTCTCCTTATTTCCAGGTTAAATCTCTTCTTGTTCAGTTTCCATCCATTATTCCTTGTCTGGCCTACAGATGCTTTAGAAAATAGCTTGACCTCTTCCTTTCTGGGGCAGCCCCTCAAATATTGGAAGACTGCTATCATGGTCCTTCTCTTCACTAGACTAGCCAAGCCCAGTTCCTGCAACCATTCTTCATATATTTTAGTCTCCAGTCCCCTAATCATCCTGGTTGCTCTTCTCTGTACTTTTTCTAGAGCCCCATGTGGTGACCAAAACTGGATTCAGTACTCTAGGTGTGGTCTTACTAAGGCTTTATAGAGTGGTATTACTACCTCATAGGTTCCATGGGCAGAGGTAGTAGATCCTTATTTGGGGGAAAACAGCAACATTAGGAAAATTTGTCTATGGTTAAATGGCTATGGAGATTCTCAATCATCCAGGCCATGATTGTCCCAAAGGTGTTTTTTTTCCAAAAGGCAACTGGACTTTCTTGGGTGTTTTTTTCTTTGAAAACATTTTGCCTCTCATCTAAGAAGCTTCTTTAGTTCTAACTGAGTGGAAGGGAACAGAAGGATTTATATTCTTTGCAGTACTCTGATTGTTGGCACTCTGAGGAGCCATCATTAGCTCTCCTAGTGTCATTGAGGCTGTCTGAGATTCAGGTGACTCCGAGTGTTATGTATGTAGGTTTGAATGTTATTGGTTTATTTGAACTGTTCTTGTAAATTGTCAAATGGTATTGGTTTGAATAGTGCGGGAAGAAACCCTGCACTCCCATTGGCTGGCAGCTACGGCTGCAGGCTATAAGAGGCAGCCGTAGCCAAGCCAGGACGGGTCCATTCGAGCTGTAGTCACTAATAAACTCTTTGCTGGAACTCCTTGCGTCTGACTCTTCATGCAAACTTAACACTGGCGACGAGGATGGGATTTCCCTGAAGAGAAGAAGACGCGACGAACAAGCAACTGAGCAAGATGGCTGCGCTGAACACCCCCAGCACCGTTCGATCGGCGACGGAAGACTGGGAATCGTATGCGGATCGTTTCCACATGTATCTGGAAGGGAACGATCTCCGCATCCCGAGAGCGGAAGAGGGCGGTCTTTCTCACGCACTGCGGTCCGGCAGTCTTCAAAATGGCGAAGGCGTTGGCGGGAGCAGCAGAGCTGAAGGTAATGGAATGGCCCGATTTAGAAAACTTTTAAGAGCCCATTACGCCCCACAAGTATCGTGCCTCATTAAGAGACACGAATTTTACCGTCGGGATCAAGGGGATAGCGAGAATGTTAATGACTTCGTGGCAAGTTTAAGGGACATTGGGGTGCTTGTGACTTTACCAACTTAGAAGAGGCCATGCGTGATCGGTTTGTTTTAGGCCTAAAAGATAAGGTCTTACAAAGCAAACTTTTAATGAAACCTAAGATCACGTTTAAAGAGGCCATTGAAGAAGCTGTTTCAGCGGAAGCCACCAAGTCCTCAGCAGCGGCCATGAAAAAGATTAACAAGGCCTCAAGCCAGGCCTCAAGCCATTCTGATGGGGAAAAATCCACAACAGCCCATTGCGAACAAATAGACTCTGATTCTGATGGCAGTGAGGCAGAGGAGGGATTTTTAGACTCAGAATGGAGAAGAAGAGAAAAGACTCTGGGAAAAACAGGCAAGGATTCTATTGCAGAGGCTGTGGGGGGCCACCCCGCACTGAAGTTCTTTGACTCCATTTGCCTACGTTGTGAGAAACGGGGTCACATAGCCAGAGTCTGCAAATCATCCAGAACTCCACCGATTAGGAAAAATTTCCTGAAAAGACTTTAAGCCCAACAATTTCCTTGAAAAGATGGGGCGAAATTCAGAAGCAAATGGCAAGAATGAAACTCACCAAAAATCACTATTGGTCATTCTTCACCTTTAAAAAGCAGAAAAGTACATGTGAAGGTGTTTATTGAAGGAAGGCCTTGCCAAATGGAAGTGGACTCAGGCTCTTATTTATCTATGGTGTCATGGGACACTATCCACAGACTCTTTCCCAAAATTCAGAAGAAGCATTTCCAGAAGCAAGCACTGACTCTCAAAGACTACCAAGGGAACAAGATTCCAGTAGTTGGAGCGAGAGATTTCAACGTGCAGTTTAAAGGCCACACCAAACGTTTGCCCCTGACCATCGTGGACAAGGATCGCCCAAGTTTGCTGGGACTTGAGTGGTTCAAGCCACTTGGCATCGAGGTGACTGGCATCCATCACGTGAGCAGCTCTGAATGGGAGGAGTCCTTGAAGTCTGAGTTTCCAGAGGTCTTCAGCGAAGGACTGGGCAAGTATATGGGGACCCCTATTGCTTTCAGCCTAGACCCCAAGGTGCCCCAATTCGTTTAAAGCCCAGGAGGGTTCCATTTGCTTTAAAGGAAAAATTGATGCACAATTAGATAAGCTCATTGCTCAAGGGGTTTTAGAGCCTACTGACCACTCCAGATGGGAAACACCCATAGTCACACCAGTCAAGGCTGATGGGTCAGTGAGAATCTGTGGTGACTATAAGGGGACACTTAACCATGCTGCAGCAGAGCGCATACCTGTACCAGTTGTGCATCATCTGCTCCATTCCCTTGGCAGGGGTACAGTATTTGCTAAACTGGACTTGGCTCAGGCATATCAACAATTAACAGTTGATGATGCCACTGCAGAGGCACAAACAATTGTGACTCATAGAGGTGCCTTCAAATGTAAAGACTACAATTTGGAGTAAGCGTGGCACCTGGCATTTTCAAAGCCTTATGGAAAGAATGTTGCAAGGACTGCCAGGGGTAGTGCCTTATTTTGATGATGTGTTAATCTCTGCTGAAAATGACACTCAGCTTCAAGAGACTCAGAGAAGTCCTTACCAGATTCAGAAAAGCGGGTTTAAAAGTCAAGGAAGACAAATGTACACTCAAAACAGACAGAGTTGAGTTCCTGGGGTACATGATTGACAAGCATGGCATCCACCCTACTGATGCCAAGGTTAAAGCAATCAAGGAAGCCCCTAAACCTCGATGCAAGTCAGATTTGCAAGCCTTCCTTGGACTTATTAACTTTTACCACATGTTTCTACCTCACAAAGCATCTATTGCTGAGCCTTTACATCGCCTGCTTGATAAGAAAGCTGTTTGGATCTGGGGCGGAAGGAACAGTCAGCATTTAACAGTATTAAGAGACTAATCCGTCTGATGCTGTGTTGATACAGTTCTCTGAGAATTTACCTGTTGTTCTGACTTGTGATGCATCCCCTTTTGGAGTGGGGGGTTTTGAGTCACAGGCTTCCCAGTGGAAGGAAGCCCCAATTGCATTTTACTCTCGCACTTTGTCCAAAGCAGAGAGGAATTATAGCCAATTGGACAAGGAGGCTTTAGCAGTTGTTGCAGCTGTTAAGAAATTTCATGAATATCTGTATGGCAGGTCATTCACCATTGTTACAGATCACAAACCTTTATTAGGCATTGTGGCAGGAGACAAACCTACACCTAATATCCTGTCACCAAGAATGCTGAGGTGGACTGAATTTCTTGCAGCCTATTCATACAAACTGATTCACAGGCCTGGCAAGGACATTGGACATGCTGATGCACTGAGTCGTTGCCCACTACCTTGCCACAAGGAGGACTTTGAACTTGAAACTCACACCTTTTCCTGGAGACCGTTGCTAAGCTTCCAGTCCATGCTGCTGAGATTGCCAGAGAAACTGCCAAAGATGCTGTGTTGGCACCTGTTATGGGCTGGATTAAGAAAGGTTGGCCTCTTCAAGATCTACCTCACCTTGCCCAACCTTTTAAGTCCAGGCAAACTGAATTATCTGTATTAAGAGGATGTATTTTGTGGGGTAACAGGGTGGTTATTCCTGCAAAACTGCAAAGGGAGGTTTGGAAATGTTACATGAGGGTCATCCTGGGATTGTAAGGATGAAAGGTTTGGCCAGGAGTTATGTATGGTGGCCAGGTATTGACAAAATGGTTGAAAACTGGGTAGCCTCTTGTCCCAATTGCCAGGTAGTCAGACCTGCTCCACCTCACGCCCCACAGGAATGGGAATGTCCTAGGGGCCCATGGTCTAGAATCCACATTGATTTTGCAGGCCCTACAAGAGGGCACACTTTTCTAGTTATAGTAGATGCATACTCCAAATGGCTAGAGGTAATTCCCATGACATCCACTACACTGAGGCTGTCATCAAGCAGCTCAGAAAATTGTTTGTAACCCATGGGTTACCAGATGTCCTTGTCTCTGACAATGGCCCTCAATTCACATCTAACATTTTTGAATCCTTTCTAGCTCAACAGGGCATCAGACATGCCCTCACTGCCCCTGGGCACCCTTGACCAATGGCGGGCTGAGCGCATGTGCGGCTTTACCAAGAGAAGCTTCAGCAGCTGGGTCCTGGGGACATCACTGAGAAGCTTGAAAAGCTTCTTAGTGTTCAACACATCACTCCTAGCCCATCAACTAACTTGTCCCCAGCAGAGTTGTTGATGGGCAGGAAACTTAGTCTTCCCTTGACCGCCTTCATCCCACTTACGCACCCAACGCACCACTGGATTCCACTTCCAAAGTTAGTTCTTTTAGTGTGGGAGATTCTGTCTATGCTAGGAACCTTATAGGTGAACCTTTGTGGATTCCTGCTGAAATAACTCACATCACTGGCCCTCGTTCTTACAGGGTACAAACAGAGGATGGCCTCCTCTGGAGCAGGCACATTGACCAACTTAGATCCAGGTTCCCTCAGGAACATCGCCCTGTCTCTCTAGGTCCCTCACCTGATGTTTCTTCTAGGGGAAGGGGGAACAGGAGGAAAATCAGCAAACAGGAATCAACCCCATGTGTAACGAGCCATTGCGACAGGAACCATCGAACCCTGTCACAATGCCAAGATCCATCCTTAGAAGTGGAAGATTGCACATCACTACCTGACTTGGGTGCTGACATTGGAATGGAGATGGGTTGGGAGGAGAGACCAGATTCTAACAGTCTAACAGGGTCTTCTTTCACAGGAAGTCCCAACAGGAAATGTCAGTAGACACATTTCCCTCTCACTGGGTGAGAACGTTAAAACTTCTGAACCACGAAGGTCTCAGTACACGTAAGAGCCCCACCTATTTAAAGGAATACATTAGATAGGTTGGGGTTTGGTATGGACTGAACCTAGTGGGGAGGGGTGTTATGTATGTAGGTTTGAATGTTATTGGTTTATTTGAACTGTTCTTGTAAATTGTCAAATGGTATTGGTTTGAATAGTGCGGGAAGAAACCCTGCACTCCCATTGGCTGGCAGCTATGGCTGCAGGCTATAAGAGGCAGCCGTAGCCAAGCCAGGACGGGTCCATTCGAGCTGTAGTCACTAATAAACTCTTTGCTGGAACTCCTCGCGTCTGACTCTTCATGCAAACTTAACACCGAGGATACAGATAAACCCCCAAGTGGCCTCAATGATTCTCAGAATGCTAATGACCAGATGAGTGCAAAGAATATAAATCTTTCCATTCCCCTCCAGTCAGATAGAACTGAAGTAGCTTCTTGGTTCAGAAGCAAAAGATTTTCAAAGAAAAAAACCCCCAAGAAAATCTAGTTGCCTTTGGGAAAAAAAACACCTTTACATCTGTGGTTCTTTTTCCCTGCCAGCCATTTTAATTATGATCAGGATAATAACACCTTTAAACTGTGCGCACTCTCTTGCCAATGGATTCCGGGTCTAAAGTGGTTCTGCTGAAATTGGGCTGCTTTGGTCATATAATTTCTGTGGTTCCCCCCCCTTTTATATACCCCTCTTTGGACTACTGGCTATGTTTTGAGGAGGAAAATATATTCTCTGAGATAGATTCTCTCTATTAAATCTACACATCTGTCACTGATCTTGCAAAACCCAACAGAACAAAATGGCTGAATTTTGACAACTTCAACCATATTATGGGTTAACCTGGTTAACTCTGGGTGGCCTGGTTCACACAACATTTTTTTTTAAATTACATTTATATGCCGCCCTTCTCCGAAGACTCAGGGCGGCTTACAATTTTTTGGGATACAACCCAGTGTGCTCAGCAATAGCCTTCATTCCATTGTATATGCCTGCTTTTACTAAGCGGCGTTTTTACAAAGTCAGCTTATTGCCCCCAACAATCTTGGGTCCTCAATTTACCTACCCCGAGAGGATGGAAGGCTGAGTCAACCTTGAGCCTGGTGGGATTTGAGCCTACAGTAATTGTAGGCAGCTGGAACTTAAGTGCAGGCATTTAACAGCCTGAGCCACCAAGGCCCTTTTAAGACCACAGCTAGTATTCTACAATGCACAAACCACACATGAGATGCTTTAGGCTCTAATCTAGACTATTGTGTAAAAACAAGTTGTGATGGGTCCAGGACTTTCTTTATAAACTGGAAATTGTATGTGGGCTGGACAGAAAATTCTTCTATGTTGTTTTTTCACTCCGGAATGACAGCTGCTTTTCAAACTAGGAACCCTCACAAAACTTGTATTTAATTTTGTCGCCTTGGAAATAGGCTTTTGCTCAGTTAAATAGCCCAGTAGTGACAACTGTTCCATCGGTTATTAAAAGTCATTTTGTCAATACATGCAGCTGAGAGGTTTTCAAAGCTTGTGTATTAAATACACATAATCTTCTTATACAGACAGTGATAGTTGCTCACCCCCGTAGCAGGAAAACGAATTGAATTGCTCCCTGTTGGAGGCCTTTCTACTAGCCTCCATTTCCACTCATCCACCCACCCAACCACTTTTCAAATTTCAAAATGCAACCCACCCAGTGATTTGCTTTGAACAACTTGGAACTTTGAACAAATGGAAGGGAACACTTCACTAAAGAAAATTACATGGTTTGAAGGAATAGGACCCTTTCCCCTCCTTCAGTACTTTAAGGATTGCTCAGAAATGTGCTCAGAATGTTGTGTTCTGGAGTATTTTTTTTTTTTGCAGGAGGCATCACAACTGCTTTTTAAATTGGCTGTAACATTTTAGCAAAGTAATCAGTCAGGAAGGACAAAGGAACGATGCTAGAGGGGGGGGGGCAGCCAGCTATTAGAAAACACCAGGAGGCCGCAGTAGAGAACAGCGAGTGGCTTGCTTTTTATTAAACTTGCAAGTCTCGGAAAAACAATAAACCCGTAAGGGTTGCTTGCAATAAATTTAGGGAACTGCTGGAGCCCTGATCAAAGAATGGCCCAACTGCACATCATGTAATAATTTTTTTTACAACTTTTAAGAAAGGGAAAAGGAAGTAAAGGGAAGAAAATGCATCCAGGTGGCAAGTGGATGAGCTAAAAGCTCCAAGCCAAATTCAAGAACAGAAATACCTGCAACAGATAATGAGATAGGCAACTTGTGGCATGTCTGATGGTACTGAACTAGAACTCCCAGCAATCTTCATCATCGGCCATATTGGGAATGCTACTTGCACACCCTGGATTGTTGCTTATCCCTGCTGTGAACTTCCATTAAGGGGAGCTGCAATAAAAGATGGCTGGGATGAAAGCCACCATTCAGAATTTGAGCCAAGATACCTCATTCTGTCTCCTGTCTGATTTTTTTTCCTTTTCTCCTCACCCATTCAACAATCAATCTTCCCTCCTATGTGGCATTTCTGGCCTTCGAGGAGGTGACATGGCTTAACACTTATGCAGAGATATCCCTTGACAGGATTCCCTCTTGAGTTACAGGTTTAATCCCAGAAAGGATGAACTGAAAAGGGATTGATGATGGCTCTAAGGCTGTATTTCTTAAACTTTTTCCCCTCAGGACCCCCTCCCAGTTTAAAAAACTATGGAGAGCTACCCAAGAGCCTTGGCTTGGATGTGTTATTAGACAATCTGTTGGGTCATCGTTTCATCTGTGTCATCATTTTAGAGATATTTTATTTGCATAAGCAGGCAATCATGGGCA
This sequence comes from Naja naja, assembly GCA_009733165.1. Classification (NCBI taxonomy): domain Eukaryota; kingdom Metazoa; phylum Chordata; class Lepidosauria; order Squamata; family Elapidae; genus Naja; species Naja naja. Next base: position 18,773,977 of record CM019148.1, on the reverse strand, counting down.
GGCAAGAAAGCAATGGAACTGGAAAAAAATTATGACTTCCTGCTGGCTTGCCCATTGACTTTGCCTGTGGGAAGCTGACAGGAAGAAAGGCAATGGGAAAACCGGCAGGGAAGGTGGGAAGCTGCTCAAGGGCTGTCTCACCCTGATTCCTCTGCATTCATGCTACACTGGCCACTCACCCCCATGCAACCCACTCAACCTGCACTGCTTCCTGGGCATCCTCCCAAACCTATGCCATACTCCCACGCACACTCATTACACCTCTTGGGCACTTCCTCACACTCTCGCACAAACTCACCAACCCTAATCAAACCTCTAACAGACCCCCTCACACTCCCTTGTCCCACCCTGAAGCATCTACTTACCTGAGTTCTGACCCTGCACCTCCTGCTAGCTTTCCCACTGACTTTGTTGTAGGAAACTAGCAGGGAGTGTCAGCAATCACGGTCAAGTTTAGACTTCTTACTGGCTTCCCCATTGAGTTCTGGGACATGATTAGTAAGCACTAGAAAGAAAGATTATGTGACTGTGGCTAGTCATAGCAGCGTGGCAATGTGGTATAGCAATGCTAAAGAGGTCACATTTTTTTCCAAATTTGAGTCACATGGGAATAATGGGTCCCAGATTTTGGCTGCATTCTGCAAGTTAGCTCACTTGAAGCATCTTGGTTCAAAAATGTTTGCCCTATGATACACTATTGTGGCTAATTGAAGGTTACAAACAGACATGAGAGTTTTAGTGGCACATAGACATTTATCAATATTTACCATATTAATTAAAAATTAAAACTGGTGCTACCACTTCTCACAATTGTTTGATGGGATTTTAATATTATATTATTTTTCAGCATTGGTTGGCAAATATTTTTGCTTTTGCAGTCACCTGAGAGGGTCTTGGGTAGACCCCAGGAATTCTTAGTACCATACTTTAAGAAACATTACTCTATGACAGAGGGTAGCCTTTTATCTTGAAGCTAAGATCCTATGGGCATCCACAGGGAGTTTTAAAGTCCAGATATCACATGACTGAAGCCCTATCCTTTTCTGTTCACTTTCATCCTCACATTCTTATATCAACTCTGCAGACTCTCTTGTTTTTAGAGAAGACCCTCTGTTGACATACCCTACCAGGAAGCAGAGCCAGGTTTAACTACCCATAAATCTGATTCCATTCTAATTCTATTTCTGTTCCTTAAACATTCATCCTTCATAGAGCCTGTATGTTTAATAACGGTTAATTCTGCCCTGTTAACACTTTCAATTCTGCAGCAATTTCAGGAAGCTGCTCTATAGAATACCCTATATCACCAGGCTTGAAATTTTGGGCTTGGACAACCTTGAACTACGCCGCCTACAGTTGGACTTAAGCATAGCACACAAAATTATCTGCTACAATGTCCTACCAGTCAATGACTACTTCAGCTTCAACCACAACAATACAAGAGCACACAACAGATAACAACTCAATGTAAACCGCTCCAAACTTGATTGCAGAAAGTACAACTTCAGCAACAGAGTGGTCAATGCCTGGAATGCACTACCTGATTCTGTTGTCTAACCTCTACTCCTTTAACCTCAAACTATCCACTATTGACCTCACCCTATTCCTAAGAGGTCTGTAAGAGGCGTACATAAGTGCACAATCGTGCCTACCACCCCGTCTTATTGTTCCCATTTATTCGCACCTATTTCCTGTATTCTTACTCATGTTTATACTTATACCTATTATCTTGTAAGTGACTGACAAATCAAATAAATAAATAAAATATTTTGTATTTTCGATTGGACCTCGATGCTGGTAGAGGCGCTCCTGCAAGTATCCTGGACCCAAGCCATGCAGGGCTTTATAGGTTGACACCAGCACCTTGAATCTTACACGGAGGGCAATTGGCAACCAATGCAGAGGGGTGTCACATGGGAGAATTGGGCTGCTCCCATCACCGCCCGCACGGCTGCATTTTGCACCAGTTGAAGCCTCCGTATAGTCCGCAAGGGCAGCCCCAGATAGAGAGCATTTTGTATGCCCCTATTATAAGGAGGCAATAATTTATTTGGCAGAGAAGTGACCAGTTTATGTTATTGAAATAAAGGCAATTAGAGCACCTGATTTTGCAGGCCCCTTTGATTAGGGAGCTTTATTTGATGGGCCCTAGGCCACAGGCCTTTTCTGCTGTGGCCCCCACTGTATGAAACTGCAAGGCCAGCCTCATCCCTTTTAATTTTCCAGAGGTCCCTCAAGTTGTGATTGTGTCAGAGGGCTCCTGCAACCCTCTGCCAGTGAAAATGGAGCTCAGGAGGGCCCTTTGCGGCCCTCACAAACTCCATTTTGAGCTGGGATGGCCTCCTGCGATCCTCTGCCAGCAAAAATGCGGGCCCCCTGAGCTGTTTTCACTGGCAGAGGCACTGCGGGCTGGTCCTTCACTGTTTCCAGGGTGGCCCCGCGGGCCAGATCTAAGCACCCCATGGGCTGGATTCTGCCTGTGGGTCTCGAGTTTGACACCCCTGTCCTAATCCCTTTTTTATTCTGCTCGGGTTGTGTTTTGTTATAATTTTAAAATTGTCAATAACAATAATATTAATATGTACAGGTACAGTATATGCAGGTAATCCTCAATCTAGGTAGAGGCTACTATTTGGAATAGACTCTCCTGCTCGAGTAGGGGGTTGGACCTCCAAGTTCCCTTCCAACTCTGTTATTCTATGATATGATAATTTATGACTGCAACCGAGACCAGAATTTCCATTGCTAAGCATGGTAGTTGTTGAGGGAAGTAAATGATTGTGACAGCTGAATTGCCTAAATATTTGCCTCTCTTGGAAGAAGACAGAAAGGAGCTATTTGTGCTGACAAATCACAAAATGGCACGTTGTTACCCTTTGGCATGTGGCTGCTTGTCTTTCTCCCCAGAGGACATGAAAATAAGGGAAAGGACCTTGTGTCTTCCCACACGCTCAGAATGAAAGCTGACAGTAGAGATGTACACGAAACTGATTGTTTTTGTTCTATTCATCTATTATTTAGGCTGCATATAAATATTTTAGCATAACTTGACTTAGCTCTTGTCAAATGTGTTGCTTTGGTTTATTGCATTTGCTATCCTGCTCAGAAGGAAGTCTTGTTATCTCAGTGGGGCATAATGCAAATGCAGCAGGCCTAAGGCTGTTTGCCTTAAGCTCATGCCAGTTGCTTTCCTCTGAGATATATATGCTAGGCCAGTAGTTCTCAACCTTGGTGGCTTTAAGACATGTGGACTTCAATTCCCAGAATTCTCCAGCCAACACTGTCAGCATAAGGTTAACTATCATCAATATGTTGATGCCACTCAGTTGGGCTGGCCCTGCCTACCCCACCCTTCCCCTTCCAGGAGGAGTCTCCACGCAACCCATTTTGATGCAGGTAAGTGCAGGGTCCACATGGAGGCTCTGGGAGGGGGAAAATGGGCCTTCCGGAAGTCCGGAAATGGACCTGTTTCCGGCTTCTGGGGAAGGCTGTTTTCGCCCTCCCAGAGGCCTGGGGGAGGCCTCTGGACTCTTGGGAAGGCAAAAAACGGCCCTCCTGGAAGTACTGAAAGTCTGGAAATGGGCCTGTTTTTGGTGGGCCTCCAGAGCCCAGGGGAGGCCATTTTTGCCCTCCCAGAGGCCCAGGGGAAGCCTCCGTGTTATGTATATGTACGTAACGTAGTTGGCTTGACAATATATAAAGCACAAATATATATGTCTGTAGCTTTAAGGAAAAATACTGTAATCTATTATGCTGTGTTCTGATTGGTTGAGTATGCTTCAAGTTGCCATAAGAGGGAGCTATAGATCATGGTTTAACTCTCTCTCCCACTGAAGATCTCTCTTGATGCTAATATTGACTTTCTCTCTGACTGAATACGGACTGATACTGACTAACTCTGTTTACTTTGATATTCTGTTGATACTGAAGATTATCTGTTGTATTATGGTTTGATATTTGTCTGCTGTAAAAGACGTGAAAAGGTTTGTCTGCTGTAAAAGACATGAAAAGGGTAAGAAGACTTTATAACTGGATACTGCTGGACTGTTAAAACGTGTATGACTTGTACTGTTTATTGGACTGTGCTATTTCTTCAAGTGAACATTAACACAATTTGGTGTGTCTCTGTGTGGCTGTGTATTTATTTATAACTGTTCTCATATCCGTTTCCATGTGCATATACTTGTTACACAAGGGTTACTCTGCATATATCCTAACACTCCGGACCCTTGGGAAGGTGAAAAATGGCCCTCCTGGAAGTTCCAATAGGCCATGCCTACCATGGCCACACCCAGGCAGTGAACTAGTTGCTGGGATTTTTGAATCCCACCTGTTTGGGCATCTTAGCCCTGCTCTACAAGGCACTTTTCCAGTGCCTGGAGCAATGTTTCTCAATTGTGGCAGCTTTGAGATATGTGGACATCAACTCCCAGAGTTCTCCAACCAGAGTGTTGGCTAGGAAATTCTGGGAAGTGAAATCCACCCCAATGTCAAGAAACATTGGCCTAGAACTAGAGTCTTAAGTGAAGCCCCAAGGTTTGGTGCCAGGCTAAGGAATACACCACAGCTGAATCCAATGAGTGGTACAATAGTTTGAAGAACCGGATATATGTAGCCCAGTGTTTTTCAGATCTGGCTTCAATTCCCAGAATATGCTGGTGAGGGAATTTTGGAATTTGAAATCCACAAATCATAAAGCCTTCAAGGATGAGAAACACTACTCTAGGTAAATCTGGAATAGGTTAAAGTCCATAAGATTGTTTAAAACATCAATAGTGCTTAACTTGCTTCTAACAATTGCATTATACCATGCTCTTAGCTCAGATCTCTCTATCTGTTTCTTAGCCTGGATATATGTTTGTTTTAACCGTGGGGTTTTAATTTGGATTTGACTTGTTTGGTTTAATATGGTTTTAGGTAAATAATTTATTGTGTGATTTTAGTTGTGAGCCGTCCTGAGTCCTTTTGGAGAGGGGGCGGCATACAAGTCAAATTAATAAATAAATAAAATAAATAAATATATGTATCATATCTAGTTTCTTATTTAACAAACTACTAATTTTAGATGGTTCAAATCAGCCAAGAAAACCTGTGATCCTCCACCTATTGCTTCACTTCCCAGCACGCCCCCCTCTTTCCTCCTTCCCCTCCATCTTGATTGGGACTCCCAGGAGCTGGCATTCAGCAATATCTGGGAATTATTTGCTCCCAAACTGAATGCAGTTCTCCCTTTAGTATTTTGTCTTCTTTCATCTGGAATAAAGGTACAATCTGTATTATGTGAACCATTTGAAAACATCTTTTCTAAGTGGGTGACTGAGTCATCTATTCTTGGCTTTTAGTATCAGTATTAAGGGGTGAGTTTGATTAAGAATCATTTGGAGTTCTCTTGAAAAGCCTCAAATTATACTCAAATCTTTTCGGAGCAGCTGTCCAACAGACAAAGATACAGGATGGAGCAGTGCTGTGAAAGCAACCAGGGAGCTGTCCACCACAGAAGTAGATGTTACACCAATATAACCCTGATCATTAGTATTAACTTTCACAGCTGTGTCTTCTCTTCCCAGAAGCATCAATGGGGACCTGATTCAGCACATATTTAGGCTTTCAATTCCATTGACTGTAGGAAGGTTTCCACCTTAGTGCTTCAAGAATTGTGCCATAATTCTATCTACTGTTCTATAAATGGAAATTTTCACAACATCTGAGTGAGATGCAATCAGACAGAGCTAGCAGTAAGCAACATGTTGCAAAATCCATAGTTTGGTAATGATTGATGATGATGTGCCATTAAGTCATTTTCGACTCCTAGCAACCACACAGATGAATGTTCTCCATGACATTCTGTCCCTGACCTGTTCTTTTCAGATCTCCCAACGCTCACCGCCACTGTGGCTGAGTCCATCCACTTTGCTGATGGTTGTTTTCTTCTCCCTCCTTCCACCTTCCCAGCATTAGAGCCTATTACAAAAAGCAAGATCTTCCCATAATGTGTCTGAAGTAGGATGATTTGAAGGTGGTCATTTGTGCCTTGAATGAGAACACTGAGTTGGTTGGTTTGATGACCTACTGGGTTGGTTTCTTTTTGCGGCAGCTGCCCACCCTCTCAAAAAAAAGTTAATGCAATCCTAGGATGCATCAACAGAGGGATAGTTTCAAGATCACGTGAAGTGATAGCACTGCACTGGTTAAACACACTTGGAATACTGCATCCAATTCTGTTCACTGTGATTCAAAAAAGGGGTTGAGACCCTAGAAAGAGTGCAGAGAAGAGCAACAAAGATAAGGGCTTTGGAGGCTAAACCATATGATGAATTACTGAGGGTGCTAGGTATGTCTAGTCTAATAAAGAGGAGTAGGGGTGATATGATAGGAGTCTTCCAGTAGTTGAGGGGTTGTCATAGAGAAGAGGGATCCATTGATTCTCCAAAGTACCTGTCATGGCCTGGTTCGGAGGAATTGGAACCGAGACCATCCAGCAGGGATGGCACATCTCCCTTGGCATGTTTGGGGAGGCCAGGGGCTGAGGAAAATGCTGTCCCAGGCCCGTCAGGCATTGAGGGAGATGGTCAAACCAGACGGAGAGTTGCCTGCTTTCACAGTCACAGGGGAGGGTCAGCTGCTGTTAGGCAATGGTGCTGATAGGCAGCAGATCCCCTTCTGGTGAGGAACAGCTGCCTCCCCCACTCAACTGAAGGGCTACAGAGAGCGGAGTGTAGCTAAGCTCAGAGAAGGGCTATAAGGAGGAGGTCGCTCTACCTCTCATCACAAAGAACACCTGGAGGGGAGTGACTTAAGGAGAGGCAGTGGGGAGATAGTGTTTGCCAGGAACAATTGTTTATTTTGGCTTACACTCCATGGTCTTTGACTCTTGCCTTTTGCCTTGCCTTGCCTTGCCTTGCCGAGTGCTTGCCTTGCCTTGAGGACTGCCTTTCCTTGCCTTGAGGACTGCCTTTCCTTGCCTTGAGGACTGCCTTGCCTTGCCTTGCCTTGCCGAGTGCTTGCCTTGCCTTGAGGATGGCCTTGCCTTGCCTTGAAGACTGTCTTGCCTTGCCTTGCCTTGCCTTGCCTTGCCTTGAGGACTGTCTTGCCTTGTCCTGAGGATGGCCTTGCCTTGCCTTGAAGACTGTCTTGCCTTGCCTTGCCTTGCCTTGCCTTGAGGACTGTCTTGCCTTGTCCTGAGGATGGCCTTGCCTTGTCTTGCCTTGCCTTGAAGACTGCCTTGCCTTGCCTTGCCGAGTGCTTGCCTTGCCTTGAGGACTGTCTTGCCTTGTCCTGAGGATGGCCTTGCCTTGTCTTGCTTTGCCTTGAAGACTGCCTTGAAGACTGCCTTGCCTTGCCTTGCCGACTGCTTTTTGTCTTTTGCTTTGCCCAGCTATGTGCCCCTATGTGTTTTTTCTTTTCATGTGCCCAGCTTTTGCCTTGGACCTTGCCTCATGGACTGATGTTTGCCCTTTGCTTTGCCTTTAGAACTGCCTTTTGCTTTCTGCTTTGTCGTTGCCCTGAGGAGCACCATTTGTCTTGTGCCTGAACTTTACCTTGTGGACTACAGTTTGCCTTGTGGATTCGCTTAGATGGGTGGACTGGACTTGGAACCCCGGACCTTGTCCTGTGAGGGTGCTCCTATTCTGTGGACTTGCTTTATTACAGGCTGTTGTTTGGAGGGACTGAGGGTGGCTGCCTTCAGGGTAGCATGGGGTGGAGCCTTGCCAGTCATTGGAGGGCCTTTGGTTGGGACATTTATTGAGAGCAGTAAAGGACTCTCTAAAGCAGGGCTGTGAAATTCGCAGCTCGTGGTCCAAATGCATCACATGCTGGCCACACCCAGTTTAGCAAAGGGGGGAAAAGTCCCAATAGTCATGTGACACTGCCATGACGACGTGAGTTTGACATCCCTGCTCTAGAGGCCTGCCTTACCTTGACCACCTGGGTCATAACAGTACCTAAGGACAGGACAAGAATTAACAGGTAAAAGATTATTTTAAGAGAGAAGCAAACTAGAATTAAGGAGAAATTTCTTGACAATGAGTTCAATTAATCAGTGGAATGGCTTGCCACTAGCAGTTATGAGTGTTCCATTACTGGAAGTTTTTTAAATATATAAATAAGTTTTATTAAGTAAATTATTAAAAACATTGGACGTGGTGTGATCGTCCCAACAAATTACTGGAAGTTTTCAAGAAGAGACTGGACAGCCATTTGTCCAGAAAGGTATAGGATCTCCCGCCATGGGCAGGGGGCTGCACTAGAAGACCTCCAAGGTTCCTTCCAACCCTAAGTCCATGTTCTATGGTTTGTTTTCTTCTTTTCATTGACTGATTTTGGGCACTTGGCAATTGGTCCATATTTACAGCCATTTGCAGCATCCCATAGTCACATCACCATGATTTCCAATATTTTTACCAGAAGAACAATAGCATTTAAACTTATATAATGCTTCATAATACTTCACAGCCCTTTCTAAGTGGTTTACAGAGTCAGCCTCTTGCCCCCAGCAATCTGGGTCCTCATTTTACCCACCTCAGAAGGGTGGAAGGCTAAGTCAGCCTTGAGCCTGTCAGGATCGAACTGCTGGCAGTCAGCAGAATTAGGCTGCAATGCTGCATTCTAACCACTGAGGCACCACGGTTCTTACTGGTTTCTAGAAAAAAAAATGCCCATAGTGAACCATGGATTCATTTAATGACATGGCATTCATTTACTGACCACTGCATTTGCTTACCAACTGCTGCAGAAAAAGGTCATAAAATTGAGCAAAGTCATGTGATAATCCTTAACTGCTATCATTATTAAAACAGAGATATCGGGGCTGAATTATAGTTGTAAGTTGAGACCTACCTGTGTTGAACATTGTGTGGCAGGTTGTTCTTGCTGCACAGATGGTCCCATTATTTCCTCCACACCGCGAAAGGGGAAGGGGTTATTCAGTTTTTAATCCAGAGAAGGTATGTTTCCTTTATGGAGGAAAACGTGCTTGATGAATAATGGCCATTCCTCTACATTGTCATTTTACAGCTTCCCATTTTTGTTATTTATGTGTGTCTTTTCCCCCCTTTTAATCAAGTAGACATTTTCCAATGTGCATCCATTAGCTTAATTAATTTAGTTGCTAAAAGCTCATTGGCAGAAGTGTAAATTGCTTCTCTCTCAGGGAATTTAGCCAGGCCTGTTATTGCAATATAGATGTTTCCCACCAGGAAATGACACTGAGTAACTGGGATAAATAATCTTTTTTTAAATCCTGTCACTTGGATGTCAAACCTGAAAGTCCAAGTAAGAGCTGTATAGTCGAAATGTATTATGAAGAGTTTCTGCTACTATCCAATCTCAGTGATCAAAAGATCCCTTTGGAAGAGCAAGTGTAGCCCTGGATCTAAGGTTGCTCATATTTAAAAATTCCCTACATATGCAAAAAGGTACTCATTTATTTTTATTTATTTGTCTATTTATTCATGTTTAATTGTATCCCACATTTATTATTTTTACAAGTAACTCAAGGCAGTGAACATATCCAACACACCTTCCTCCTCCTATTCTCCCCACAACAACAACCCTGTGAGGTAGGTTGGGCTAAGGGAGAGTAATTAGGCAAAAGTCACCCAGCTGGCTTTCATGCCTAAGGCAGAACTTGAACTCATGGGCTCCTGCTTTCTATCCTAGTGCCTTAACCACAGGACCAAACTGGCTCTCCTATTACTCATCTAGATCAGGGGTCACCAACCTTTTGGACCTCAGGGACCACCAGACTCATAATTTTAAATCCCGTGGACCACTAATATGAATCCAGCATGCCGCTCGCTGAAGCACCTGGACTCCCACTGATGGGATGGGGTCCTTCAGGCCTTAGCTTGGCTGCGTATTTCTGCAACCTTAAATACTTTGGACCCGTTTCCCACAAAAAAACAAAACACTGGGATTTCTCATCTCTCTCTCTTTCTCTCTCTCTCTCATCTCTTTCTTTCCCTCCCCCTCTTTCTCCCTTTCTCCCTCTTTCTCTTTCTCTCTTTCCCTCCTTCTCCATTTCTCTCTCTTCTCTTTCTCCTCTTTCTTTTCTCTTTCTTCTTTCTCCTTTCTTCTCTTTCTCTTTTCTTCTCTTTCTCGCTTCCTCTCTCTCCTCTCTCTTTCTCCTCTCTCTTCTCTTTCTCCTCTCTCTCTCTTTCTACCACGAACTGAAGTAACATCATCACCTCCAATTAAAATAAAATGTGATCCTCCTTTCCATAAAGGTCAGAAACTGATTTTTAAAAAGGAAAAAAAAGGGGGGAGGGGAGAAATATTTTCTTTCTCTGTTGAGAGTCAGAGATGGGAATAACCTTGTCATCATTGGGGTCACATTTAATTCATTTTGGTAGGAAAAATGGATATAATGGACAGAATAAAATTGCAAAACAGGTGTGGCTGAATCACAAACATCAGTAAAGCTGAAATTTTCCATTTGTTTCCCCAGTTTAGGAGGCTGGGAAGTTTTGTTTTGTTTTGTATTATTTCTGTTCATGTGCTTCTACCCCAAGTTTATTTTTAGCTATCACACCCTGGCTACCCATGTTAATCTCTCTCTCTCTCTCTCTCTCTCTCTGTGTTTACAGAGCCTTCAAAAGAGGCATTTCGCAACCAATTGTACAGATCACCTCTTTCCAAATCATTAAAGCAGCCGTGTCTTTTCCCCCTGCCTATGGTGGCTACACCAGAGGCTGCTCCTTCCTGTTCCAAATACAGGGGACAGCTTTTGCAAATGATCTGGAAGCTATTATTCCCAGAGGCAATGATAGCTTTAATTGGGAATAAATGGTTTGAGTTCTATTACACCATTCCTTTTCTAGGTTAGCACTCCCAATTAATTTCTGAGCTATGTTCAGATTTGGGGGTGTTGTTCACTAATAGAACGACTCTTTTCATAGGCTTTATACTATGAGTGGGCAATTAGCATGTCTGCAGAGAGTTCTTTTGTTGCCTGGCAGGATCTCTGCCCAACTGCTTTAAAAAAAAATTCTCAAATTATAATGAAAATTAAATGATGAGTTGGCATGCAGAGCAAAACCATTCTGGCTTTCAGCATAAGTCTTTCCAAAAGTATCATTGGGCTTAGAATAATCCTCTTAACCAATCCTAAACCTTAATAGAATCAAAGTTCTTCCTAAAGTGTCAAATTCCATATTTCTGGAATGCAGTTTAGCATCATCTCCAGCTATTGTGGTTTTCCCCAGGGTTGTTGTTCAGGGTATTGCAGCATACATTCAGTGCCAGAAAAGTAAACATAGAGGGTAAGTAAATTTTACAATACCAGTTGTCGATTTCTCCAACATAGAACAAACTCAAACAGAAGCAGACATGTTACAAGTTCAGAGCAGAACAGCAACTCAGGAGCTCAGAAACAGACATCAGTTTCACTTTAGTTCAGCAGACAAGCAAACAAGTTAGTTTCTCTTTCAATAGACAGACTCAGAGCTGCACAGCTTAATATAGAGCCACGCCTTGGCTACTTCTAGTTTCAGTTTCCAAACAGTCTTCATTGGCTGATTTAGTTGCTATGCCTACTCATTGGCTGACCTTGTTACCATGCTCTATTGCAGTTCTGACATATCAACATCTGACATATCAACATCTACAAGTCACAGGAAACCAGAAGAAAACCATAACAGAAGAGGACCAAATCTTATGAGTCAGACAGACCTTCCATTTCTTTCAGAGCCAGACAAGATGATTAACTCTTCTCCCCGTCATAAAGATAGGCCTATGACTTCTCAATTAAAGACGGTTCAAAGTTACAACCTACCATGGTCACATGACTGCATTTTGGACACTTGGCAACAAGGCCACGTTTACAGTTTTTGCAACATCCTGCAGTCATACCACCATGTGCAAAATATCTTCAAAGAAAAACCAGAAAGTCCAGTTGCCTCTTGAAACAACCATGGGACAACCATGACCTAGATGACTGAGAATCTCCATAGACATTCAGATATTCCTGCTTCAAATTCACCTCTTTCTCTCAGAATTCCTCAGCCTGATGTCTTCCAGGTGTGAAGGACTATGTTTTATAGCAGGGGTGTCAAACTCATGGCATCACGGAGTCATCATGTGAGGTATCATGACTTTTCCCCCTTTGCTAAACTGGGTGTGGGTGTCACCAGCTCATGTCGCATCTGGCCCATGAGCGGTGAGTTTGACACCCCTGTTTCATAGTAATCATAAGAGAACAGGAGACTAGATTGAGAAAATCTCTATTAATTGTTTCTTCGACATTTGTTTTGATGAGAAGGTGGTGTCAATATTTATTAGATTGGCAAATGATGGAAATAGATAATATCACTAGAAGGCAGAAATAAAATGTAAGGCTATCTCAGCGGGTTTGAGAAATGGATTGAGAACAGGAAAATTCAATATAACACAAACATGCATATGGGAACAGAATTTTATGGCCTTTTTTGCTTTTCCATTAAGCGAATCACTGAGGTCATTAATGGAATCAAATGGTCATTAAGCAAGTCTGGCTTCCCATTGACTTCTCTTGTTGGAAGCCAGCTGGGAAGGTCACAACTAGCAATTTTAGAATAGAATAGAATAGAATAGAATAGAATAGAATAGAATAGCACAGTTGGAAGGGACCTTAGAGGTCTTCTAGTCTAACCCTCTATTTAGGCAAGAAATCCTATACCATTTCAGACAAATGGTTATCCAGTCTCTTCTTAAAAATTTCCAGTGTTGGAGCGATTGCGTGAGCCTAGGTCACTCACACCATTGTAAATATACTCCCATTTCCAAGTGCCCAAATTCTGATCATGTGACCACACAGACACTGCAATGATTGTAAGTGCGAGAAGCGGTCATAAGTCACTTTTCCCATCACCATCATAACTTCAAAAGTTCATTAAACGAATGCTCATAAGTCAAGGACTACCTGTTTAGCATGGTAGATTCCTGTCTTGACAATTATTTTTCTAAAGGAAAGAAAAACACAGCTTCAATGCCAGAAAGGGTGCCGCAAAAGAAAAGATTCGGTCTGCTTTTTATTGTTCCAGAGTGCAGAGTGTTGAATAATGATTTGAATTGGAAAAATAAAGAATTTGATTATATGTTAGAAAAAAATTCTAAGAGCTGGTTGACAATGGGACCAATTATGCAGGGTGAAAGAGGCTGAGGGTGGAGTGGACTCTGTTTCACTAGATGTGAAGTGGAGGTGTTTTAATGAATTCCTGCACTGAACAAAAAATGGGAATGTATTGTCAAAAAAGTTCTTTCTATATCTACGATTCCATTATTACCCAAATTCCATTTACTTTCCTTTACTGAGTGGAGTGACAATCCTGTCAGGTTTTTATTGATAACTGTAACAATATGTTCCTTGGCTTCCTTGCTGATCTCTCTGCTTTCATCCCCTGACTTAAATCATGATCCTTTGTACTTTATTCTTCCAATACAATGGTTTGGTTGGATGATTGGTCTCATTTCCCTCCACCCCTCTTTTGACTTGCTTAAGATACTGTGCAATTTTTTTTACTAAAGAAAAGAAATCGCTTTTAAAGAAAGAAAATGCACCATGCCAACATTTTCTTATGCTTCTTTTTTTAACTTTTAAAAATGTCTTCCAATTTTTTTGTGACTAAAACACACACATACATTCTGCTTGTTTTATAAAATTCACTTCATTATAGGCTTTTTTAAAAATAACCATCAAAAAAATCTTTAAAAGTATCACAGAATGTGACTATCCTGAAACATATGGACTGGACAAAAGGTAAAAATTTGTCTCTTCTGAACCCCAAAACTTATCTCTTCTGAACTCAGAGCAGTAACTCTATTGAATTCTACTGTATAGTGCAATAATAATGCAATATCAGGGGGTTTCAATTCAATGGATAGAATGTGAAGGATGTGTGTTTGTGTTTTATTTTCATAGTCATAATGTACACTGAAGATGGTATTTAATTTCGATGTACTAGGTGCAATAATAAAGTAAACTGAACTAAACAATAGTCTCTGTGATGACCCAGGATGGGATACAAAACAAACACAGTCACAGAAAACAGGTGAAGCCCCTTTTATTCCTTCACTTGCTTCCAAGCTCTGAATATCCTTGATGGAGGACAAAAAACTCTCACACAAACAGTTAAAAGAAGAAGGAAAAAAGCAACACAAGCCATGCAAGATAAGGGCTGGAGGACGTCCACAGATAACACACACTGGGAAGGACACCAAACTCAGAGAGGAACCATAAACTATAGATATTTTCATGCTTTTTATTCCAGCGTTCACCCATACGCATGTCCGACCTCTTATTCAGTTGTCACAGCTACAGCCCATGAAGAGGATCAAGGCCCCTCCTCCTGAGTAGACCACATCTCTCCCTTATCCTCTCCTTCTTGCATGCCCTAGGATGGAGAGGAGATGGGTCTGGGTCCTCCTCTGACTGCTCAGCTGGCCTCAGCCCTTCCCCTGCCACAACCTCCAGAGCCACACTTCCACTCCCTGTCCGCTGTTCCTCCTCTCCCTCAGAGTCAGTCTCCACCAGGGGTATGACAGTCTCAATGGAAAGTGTTGTGTTTGCATAGAGAGGCAGACACGGAGTGCTTCAGCTCTTAAGTTTTATTGTGACTTCAGCTCAGAACGGACCCAATTTGGCTTAGCTGAGGCAGCTATATATAGCCAGCTGCCTCAGCTGACAGCCAATCAGAGTGCAGGGTTTTCCCGCACTTTTAAACCAATGAATTCAAACACTTTACAAGAACAACCAATCAATTCAAACTCTGCATACATAACACCCCTCCCCACTAGGTTTGGTCCATACTCAAACCCCATCTATCTAATGTATTCTTTTAAATAGGTGGGGCTCTTACGTGTACATTGAGACCTGTGTGGTTCAGGTGTTTTAGGGTTCTCACATTGTGAGGGAGGAAATGTGTCTGTTAACATCTCCTTACTTGGACTTCTAGTAATGGTAGAACCTGTTTGGTTACTACAACCTGGTCTCTCCTCCCAATCCATCTCCAACCCAATGTCAGCACCACAGTCTGGTAGTGATGTGCAATCTTCCATTTGTAAAAATAGTTGTTGGCACTGTGACAGATTTTGGGATGGTTCCTGTCGTGTTAGCTCGTTACACATGAGGTTGATTCTTGCTTGCTGATTACCCTCATAATCCTCCCTTCCCCCTTAGAAGAGGCAGTAGGTATGGGAACCAGAGAGGAGCAATGGCAACGCTCCTGAGGTAGTCTGCATCTTAACTGATCAATGTGCCTGCTCCAGATGACACCATCCTCTGTTTGAACCCTGTAAGACCTGGGGCCTGTAAGTTGGGTTATCTCTGCAGGAATCCATAATGGTTCACCAATAAGGTTTTTTGCATAAACAGAATCACCCACAGTGAATGTGTGAATTTTGCTAGTGGAATCTAGTGGAGCGTTGGGTGCGTAAGTGGGATGAAGGCGGTCAAGGGGAGATCTGAGTTTCCTACCCATCAACAATTCGGCTGGGGTTAAGTTAGTTGAGGGGTTGGGAGTGATATGCTGGACACTGAGTAGTTTTTCAACTTTCTCAGTGATGTCCCCTGGACCCAATTGCTGGAGTTTCTCTTTGGTAAATCGTACCATGCGTTCAGCCCGGCCGTTAGCCGAAGGATGCCCAGGGGCTGTAAGGGCATGTCTGATACCCTGCTGTGCTAAATATGATTCAAAAAGGTTGGATGTAAATTGAGGACCATTGTCAGAAACAAGCACATCAGGTAACCCATGAGTTACAAAAAGTTTCTTAAACTGCTTGATGACAGCATCAGTTGTGGTGGATGCCATAGGGATAACCTCTAGCCATTTGGAGTATGCATCTACTATAATAAGGAAAGTGTGCCCTCTGGTAGGGCCAGCAAAATCAATGTGAATCTTGGACCATGGGCCCCTGGGACATTCCCATTCCTGTTTGGGGGTGAGAGGTGGAGCAGGCCTGACTTCCTGACAGTTGGGACAGGATGCAACCCAGTTTTCAACCATTTTGTCAATACCTGGCCACCATACATAACTCCTGGCCAATCCCTTCATTCTGACAATTCCCGGATGACCCTCATGTAACATTTCCAAAACCTCTTTCTGTAGTTTTGCAGGAATAACCACCCTGTTACCCCACAAAATACATCCTCTTAATACAGATAACTCAGTTTGTCTGGACTTAAAAGGTTGGGAACCTTGAGGTAGATCATGAATAGGCCAACCTTTCCAGATCAGGCCAAGCCATTACCTTCACGTCTGCTGCTCCCGCAAGTGCCTTTGCCATCTTGAAAACCGCCGGACCAGATGCGTAAGAAAGACTGCTCTCTTCCGCTGCTCGGAAATGGTGGCCAGATCGTTTCCCTCCAGATACATTTGGAAATGATCTGCATACGACTCCCAGTCTTCTGCTGTCGGATCGAACAGGGCTGGGGGGTGTTCAGCGCAGCCATCTCTCTCTTCTGTTCCCCTTCTCTTCAGGGGAATCCCACCAGTGTTATGTTTGCATAGAGAGGCAGACACAGAGTGCTTCAGCTCTTAAGTTTTATTGTGACTTCAGCTCAGAACGGACCCAATTTGGCTTAGCTGAGGCAGCTATATATAGCCGGCTGCCTCGGCTGACAGCCAATCAGAGTGCAGGGTTTTCCTGCACTTTTAAACCAATGAATTCAAACACTTTACAAGAACAACCAATCAATTCAAACACTGCATACATAACAGAAAGGCTTATTTTAATATATAGAAAGACTGCAAGCACAGTTACTGTATACCTTATATAACTAAGGGTCATAAATGGAGCTCGGCTTGATAATAAAATTTGAAGTGGTGTAGAGTTTCCTGCCTCCAAGGTTCCTTCCTGTTATTCTATTCTATGACAAAGGCTTATGTAATCCAATTGTTATGATCAATCAGAACCATTCAGGAAGCCCAGAAGCAATGAAGGTGACAGTCCCCATGCACGATACCTCCCAATTGCTGGTATTTAAAATACATAGCCTATGATTCAGGAGGTAATAAACAGCCACCAAAACTAGTAACTGTTGAACCACCAATTCTTTTAGAAACTATCTTGCATTGTAAAACCAAGAGAAAATTGTACTGTCCATTTATGATTTATTGCTAACCTAATCCTTATCATCCATCTAACCTAACAAAGCCCACAGGGAAGTACCCTTTTCTGCACGTTTCCTAATTTTCCCATTTAAAAGGTGCTTTAACAGCGATACAACACATACAAATATAGATGCCATGTCCTTTTGAACTGCATTAGCTCTCGGAGTGAGTGAGTAACTGGATCTCACCTGTAGCACATCAGTGTGTAAATCTGAATACTGAGGTGCAATTCCATCCAAAGCATCCCACTATTTCACACATAGGACAGCCACTGCTGAAATATACAGGTAGTCCTTGACCTGTGACCAGGGGTGGGCTTCAAAAATTTTAGCAAAGGGTTCTCTGCCCAGTTGCTGGGTGGGCGTGGCCATGGTGGGCGTGGCCTAGTCAGCCTCCTGCACCATGGCAGGGGGTTGTTTTGCCCTCCCCAGGTTCCGGAGGCTTTCCTTGAGCTTCCAGGAGGGTGAAAACAGCCCCCCCAGGCTCCGAAGGCTCTCTGGAAGATGGAAACGGGCCCATTTATGGCCTTCCTGAACTTCCGGGAGGCCTGTTTTTCACCCTCCCCAAGCCTCCGTGCGTGCCCTGCACTTACCTGTATCCAAAACGGGCTGCGTGGGTACTCCTGGGAGGGGAGGGGCAGGATGGGTGGGGCCAGCTAGGAGTGGGATGTGGGGATTCTCCGAACTGCACAGAATCTTAGCTAGGGGCTCTCCTGAACCTCTGCGAACCCCCAGCAGCCCACCCCTGCCTACAACCACAATTGTAGTTAAGTGAGATATTTGTTAATTGAATTTTGCCCCATTTTATGACCTTTCATGCCACAGTTGTTAAATGAAACATTGTAGTTGATAAGTTAGTAGCCCAGTTGTCAAGTGAATTTGACTTTACTTGTTAGAAGGTCATGATTCTGGGACACAGTGGGTCATAAACATTATGTCAACCCTGAAACTGACCTGATTGAAGCCATCTTGATGGCTTCAGTGTTACCACACTGGAGCTGAGGGATAGGGAGAGGGATTTTAGATAGCTGAGATCTTGTAGCCAAAACAAAATACTTTCTCTTGGGAACCAAGGGCATTAACACACCTGGTCAGAGGAAGGCGGAGTGATGTCACCCGCAACCAGACAGCACCATGATTGGACCATGTGACTGATTGTTTTGAGAAAGTGACAAACTTTTATTTTTAATTAGGTGAAAACTGTGGGAACCTTCATGTCAGGATTCTGCCAGTTACTCCAATTAAATCATGAGCCTCGAGCCACTCCCAAAACTCAAAGGATTTATTAGAAGTTAACATGCTGGCATTAGCCTGGGTGTAGCCAACTCTGAGATACATAATTCACTGTCACCCTTGATCCTGCTTTTCTCCCCACCCCTCTGGGTGTATCATCCAACGAAAAATGTCCATAGCCAAGAGTCATCAATCATGCTCTCCAATTAGATTTTTGCACGGAGAAGCTTCAGTCATCTAATCAGTCTCTGAAGAAAATATGATTGGATTGTACTTTCGATTCCACACTGCTGCCTGCTCTTTGAAACTCCACCCCCCTTCTTTCTATTGACAACTATAAAATGTGTATACAAAATGTTTTATGAGTTGACACTTTAGAGTCGGTTTTCACCAGGTCTGTGCCAATATGATATATCCAATAAAGCTATTCTTTGAGGAATCTGCCCACCTCGAGTTTTGCTTGATATGGATCTATTACTTGGAACCCTGACACATGAACCAGTTGCCAAGCACCTGAATTTTGATCACATGATCATGGGGATGCTGCAAAGGTCATAACTTGGAAAACGGTCCTAAGTCACATTTTTAGTGGGTTGTAACTTTGAGCGGTCACTAAGCGAACTGTTGTAGAGTCGGGGACTACCTGTATAGCAGCTGGTAATCCAGTTATTGCTGCCTATTAGATACTTGGCCATAACACAATACAGGTGGTCCTCAATTTACAACCATTGGTTTAGTGATCGTTTTCACACTTACGACCATTGCAAGATCCCCACGGTCATGGGATCAAAATTCAGGCGCGGCTACTGGCTCATACTTATGATGGTTGCAGTGTCTCGGGGTCATGTGATCCCCTTTTGCAACCTTCTGTCCAGCAGAGTCAATAGGCAAGCCAGATTCATTTACAACCATGTTATTAACTTAACAACTGCAGGGGTTCACTTAACATGGCAAGAAAGGTCATATAACAGGGCAGAACTCATTTCACCACTGTCTTGCTTAGCAACAGAAATGTTGGGCTCAATTGGGGTCGTAAGTCAAGGACTAGCTGTTGGGCTGTTGAATCAATGAAAGCAGCAAATTATCTTCTGTGAGAGAAGGTGACTTGTGAGTTTGCATCTGTAGATTTCTTATCGGGTTCTCACTTTGCTATGACATTCAGCGTGCACATGCAAAGGCGTCACACATTCAGGCGGCAGAGAAACAGGGGGACTCCTCTAACAAATAACACCATTCAGGAACTCTGCAAATTCTTCTAGTGTGACACAATGCTTTTCACTGAGACCTGGTGCAAAAAATGACTTGGGAAGCATGATGTTCTTCACAACTTTCCCAACATTCACAAATCATGATCTCTGAGAAAATTCTCTCTTTTTGGGGGTGGCTTTTAGATCCCCATCTAGTACAGCAACATTTTCCAGCCGGTCCCCTCCAGATATGGACTACAATTGCTTGGTTCCCTAATCACCACAATTGTGGTCTTCAATTCCAGTGGTGGTATTCAAATTATTTTACTACCGCTTGGTGGGTATGGTGGCTTGGTGGCCATGGCAGGGGAAGGATACTGCAAAATCCCCATTTCCATCCCACTCCAGGGGAAAGTTACTGCAAAATCCCATTCCTCCCCACCCCACTAACCTGCTTTCCAGCTCCATTCTCCTGTGCAGGGCAACCAAAGAAGACCCAGCCGATCAGCTGGGACTCGGGAGAGAGATAGATGGGAGGGGACAGTCAGAGGTGATACTTGCCGGTTCTCCGAACTACTCAAAATTTCTGCTACCGGTTCTCCAGAACTGGTCAGAACCTGCTGAATACCACCTCTGCACCTTTCCCCCAGTTGGCACTCATACTATGCACAGTGATGCCTTGTACTCAGCTGCTTTGAAACTCCTTGAATTTGGTACTCAATACATTTTGATGTGAAAATTTTGTCCTGGTACACATCATTTGTTCGGTGCCCAATGCATAAGCTAGAACGTGTTGGTGACGGTTGTCTTGTGATTCATTGCATTATTCCTTATAAGAAAAATGTGTCTGGTATTCATCATTTTTGGTACATATTGCTTCCCAGAACAAATTATCTATGAGTACCAATATACCACAATCTGACTGGGACTATGGCTCCATTAGGCAAGGGTGCTGGACTTGTTTGCTGCTGCCCCATTAACTACTACTGCTGAATGGACACATTTGGACAAAGCGCTGCTCTGCCAAAGAGTTTTCCCAGCGTCTGGAGTCATGTATCTCAACCTTGGCAACTTTTAAGGTGTGTGGACTTCAACTCCCAGAATTCTGCAGCCAGAAGTCCATATATTTTCAAGCTGTTGAATTGAGAAATGCTGGTCTCTAGGATAAAATTACAAAATTTGCCAAAAGTTTCCTAGCAAGTTAAGAATACAGACAAGAGGCCCTTCACCACTCTATGAATACTTTTTTTCCAAACAAGTTTTATTCAATTTTAACAATTTAAATAAGTCTCTCTTCAGTAGACAGCATATTTCCGGTCATCACTTTTACATGCAAATATAACAATAGTTTTATAGTATTTTTAACATTTAACTTATTTTATCCCATTTTTACCTCCATTCCATTTTTTGCAAACAAAGAGCCAAACAAATTAGTCCTAGTCTCAGATCTTAATCTCAATCTATATAACCCCATTTCATTTCAAATTATTATAAATAGTTCTTAAGCATTTATATTTCTTTGAAAAATAACAATATGTTTGCTCATCATATAAAGAATAAAGTTTATCCATATCTATCCTTAAACTATCTTCACATTATTAATGCTCTTTTATCATTTACATATTTCTTTTATCCGTCAGATTTGCCCTTTCATCACGTATTCTTTCCATAATTCTAAATCAATACAAGCTTTAACACAAAAAAGAATTTTAAAAAAAACCACTCTACGAATACTTTTGTATCCACTGGTACAGATCACTGAGAATTTTGTTTAGTGCATTGTGAAAACCTTACCAAAAGCCAGCCGTATTGTCATTAATTGAATGCAAAGAAGGAGAGATTGCCAAAGTTTGTCAAATACAGCAAACAAAAATAAAGCTGAACATAAAAGTGTGAAAAGCAGTGCTCAGATATGTAGGTTTATCTGCTTCTATGAGAGTTGGAACTCTGCCTTCAGAAATCAAACATAGATGCCAACTATAAAGGTACCAGTCTGGGATTCAGCTGTCATGATGGCTTTCTCTAAAATCGTCTTCATCAACCTTTCATCACAAGTGGCACACAATTCTGTCTCTCCGTCAATTTCAAGATGAGCTGCTGACATCCAGGGGAGGCAGCCAGGGCTGAGCAAATGTTGGACTATGACTCTCCAAATTTTCCAGGAATGTCTTCAGAATTGAGAATCAAAGCCAATATATGGCATTGTCTAATACTGCCGTCCTTGTCACTGTATAGATTGCAATTTGCTATAAAACCATCTAGGAAAATTTATTTATTTATTTATTTATTAATGAGACTTGTATGCCACCCCATCTCCGAAGACTCGGGGCGGCTCACAACTAAAACAAAAAACAATAAATAATTAAAAAAGAATTAAACTAACAAGCCCCATTAAGATACAATTACATAAATACACGATAAAACCATAATAAACCCCCCAAAGGGTCATAGCCTGGCTTGGTTAAATAACCAGGTTTTCAATTCACGCAGAAGGCGGAGGTCAGGGGCCAGGAGCCCGGAAGCTGATTCCAGAGGTCAGGGGCATAATAGAATAGGCTCGTCGTGGGGACTGCCAACCGGCATTGGCCAGCCACGGGACCCCAAGGAGTCCTTGCCTATGTGATCGCACAGGGCGGTTAGTGCTTGATGTCGGCAGGAGCTCCCTTAAATATTGGGACCCATGTCATGGAGGACTTTGTATGTTAGTGTTAACACCTTGAATCTCACCCGAGCACAACCGGCAGCCAATGCAGACAGCGCGGGAGGGGGGTAACATGGGAGAACCGGAAACTCCCATCACCACCAGCGCCGCATTTTGCACCAGCTGCAATCTCCGGATAGTATGCAAGGGTAGTCCTAAATAGAGAGCGTTGCAGTAGTCGAGTCTGGAGATAACAAGGGCATGAGTAACTGTGCCAGGGCATCGCGGTCCAGAAAAGTGTAATTGGCGAACCAAGCGGAGCTGGGCAAAAGCCCCTGGCGGCCCCCACCTGCTCCTCCAATTGAAGCCGTACATCCAGGAGGACCCCCAGATTCCGCTATCCACAGGGGCAACACCACTCCCCTATGGTTAAAGATGGATAATCCTGACTGGGCGCGATGCCAGTATGCACAGCCACTCAGTCTTGGCGGGTTGAGGCGAAGCATGTTTCCATTCATCCAGATCCGTACCGCATCCAAGCACTGGGTCATCAGGGAGAGGGCATCACCGATCTGGTTGGGGTGGAGATATACAGCTGAGTATCATCTGCATATTGATGGAAACTCACCCGAAACCACGGATGATCTCACCCAGCGGCTTCATATAGATGTTAAATAGCAGGGGGAGGACCGACCCCTGAGGGACCCCACAAGAGGTGGACCTCTGTCCCCCCACCAGTACCGACTTCGACCCGAGAGGTAGGAGGTGAACCACTGGAGTACAGTGCCCCTATACCCAACCCCGAGGTGTGCAGAAGGATACCATGGTCGATGGTATCAAAAGCCACTGAGAGGTCTAATAGGACAAGGATGGAGGAAAAACCCCTGTCCCGGGCCCTCCAGAGATCATCCATCAGTGCGACCAATGCCGTCTCCGTGGTGAAACCAGGACGGAAGCCCGATTGATACGGATCCAGGTAGTCCGCTTCATCCAGGAAAAGTGGAAACTGCCGAGCCACCACACTCTCAACAACCTTAGCTAAAAGCGAAGGTTGGAGACTGGACGTTGCCTAACATGGCGGGTCCAGGGCAGGCTTCTTCAGGAGGGTCTCACCGCCTCCTTCAGGTGGCGGGAAAGACACCCTCCCTTAGCGGCGTTGACAACTGCCCGAGCCAGCCGCAGGTGACCTCCCTGGCGGCATAAGCTAACCAGGAAGGGCACGCGGGTCCAACAAACATGTGATGGAACTCAGGCGCGCATAATCCCGTCCACTTCATCCTCAGAAACAGGATCGAACTCATCCCAAATCACACTGGCCAGACTACTTGCATCCCAATCCTCAGACCACTGCAAATCAGAGGACAACCCGCTCAATTGAACGATCTTATCCGACAGATATTGACCAAACTCCTCAGCTCTTCCCAAGCGGGTCGCCCCTCCCTGGACGAAGGAGAGAGCAGGTAACCCGAAACAGGGCAGCTGGGCGGTTATCTGCGGACGCTATGAGAGTGGAGAGATAAGCCCTTCTCGCCACTCTCATAGCAACCAGGTAAGTCCTAACATGGGCTCTTAGCTGGGCTCGATCGGCCTGGGAGCGGGTGGACCTCCACCTGCTCTCTAAGCCCCTCCGACGACGTTTCATCTCCCGGAGCTCCTCCGTATACCAAGGAGCCAACCGGGATCCACGACGTGTGAGGGGTCGCATGGGGACAACCCTGTCGAGGGTTGTCCCCATGCGACCCATATACACTCCTAAGAATGCCATCTTCCATGGCACATGTATGTCCTCAATCCATGGCCTCTTATAGAGTTCCTGGTTCTAATAGCCACCAAGTTTTTGGATATCTTGCCTAGAAAATCAATTGTAGCAGTTGGATTATAGCACTCTGAGTAACTTTGGAGGAACAAAAGGCCTCTGGCTTCAAGGCAATTTTATGTTGTTGTGCAGAACTGGGTCATGATACCACCCATTGCTCATCCTATACTAAGACTGATTTTGTACAGCCTAGCTAAGTCAGGGAAACTATTTTGACCAGACGTAGTTTGGAATTTTGAGAGCATGTGATGTACATTCCAAAAATGGAGGCATACTCACTATGATGGGCAGGTACACCAAACAGTAATTTATCAGGAAGACAACTCTTCCTTTAGGGTGCTCTGTATCATCTCAGCAAGTTCCAATTTTGGATATTAATAGCAATAGCATTTATTTATTTATTTATTTATTATTTGCACTTGTATGCCGCCCCATCTCCGAAGACTCAGAGCGGCTCACAGTTAAAATATGACACAATAAATACTTTAAAAACTATTAAATTTAAATTACAAGTCCAAATATAATAAACTAAAACCATTAAAACTATCCCAACCCGGGGGGGGGGTCACAGCCCGGGTTGATCAAACAACCAAGTTTTTAGCTCACGGCGAAAGGTGCGGAGGTCAGGGGCCAGGCGGAGCTCCAAAGGCAGTTGGTTCCAGAGGTCAGGGGCTGCAACAGAAAAGGCTCATCGTCGGGGAGTTACCAATCGGCACTGACCGCCGATGGAATCCGAGGAGTCCTTGCCTATGAGCTCGCACAGGGCAGCCGGCATTCGATATTGGAAGAAGACGCTCCCTTAAATATTGAGGACCCATGTCATGAAGGACTTTATATGTTAACACTAAAACCTTGAACCTCACCGGGCGCAACCGGCAATCAATTTAGGCTTATATACCACCCTACAGTCCTTACAGCACTGTCTAGGTGGTTTACAATGTAAGCATTATTTGTATATTGCCCCAACCACCCTTATTTTCAAGGTCCTCATTTTACCGACCTCAGAAGGGATGGAAGGCTGAGTCAACCCTAAGCTGGTCAGGATCGAACTCCAGGCTGTAGGCAAAGTTTGCCTACAATACTGCATTGTAACTGCACATCAGGGCTCATAAATAAAAAAAATTAAAAGAATTGTTTAAAAGCCAGGTATGAACAGGAGCATCTCTGAGGATGGAGTCAAAAGTCAATATGGCAGCTACAAAAATACACTTGTTGAAGCCTCACTCCTTTTTTACCATGCACCATGCACATTCAAACATGCCATGAGCTGAATGATTGGAAAGGCAATTTATCTGTCCTGTCAGGTCTAGCAGGAAGGGCATGTTGCAGGTCCTGCATTTTCTGCTGCAGGACCCAACTGTTGGAACATCACTTACTTTGGCAATGTCATGTGGTGGAAGTCACTGGGGAAAGCAATTATGTTTGGAAGAGTTAGCAGTGAAAAGAAACCAAAGAACACAGTGGCTGGACACCATGAAAGCTGACACCTGCCAGAGATAGAACTCAAAGAAGTAATGCAAGATTGAAGACATGGCTTTTTCGATCGGCCACCCTGGACTGAAGGGGTTTTTAACTGTTTTTAGATTTGTTGGCTGGTTTTAATGTTTTAATGTGTAATTGGGGTTTCTTGTTTAATTGCTTTTTAAATTTTGTATTTCTGTTTTATTTTTGTGAGCCGCTCTGAGTCCTTTGGGAAATAGGGCAGCATAGAAATCCCATTATTAAATTAAATTAAATTAAGATTGGAAGATGCCAAGAATCCTGGCCCTGGCCCATAGAATCGCCAAGAGTCAGACACGACTGAATGAATATCATCATCATCATCATCTTCTAGATTGACCTTGATGACCTTCAAGTAGAGCTTGAAGACCTGGCTTTGCCATCTGCCCTGAGGATCTGGTAACGTGGGGCATGGAGTCTAAAAGGTGTTGGTATTGCTAAGGAAATTGAGAGTGCTCTCCCACAACTGATGCTTTTTAATTTGTTTATGTTTTTAATTGCTTTTTTACTGTTTTGAATACTTTTGTTGTGATGTTTTTGATTATTTTGTTGTGCAGGTAGTCCTTGCTTAGTGACTGACACATTTAGTAACCGTTAGTAGTTACAACAGTAATAGAAAAGTAACTTATGACTTTCATGTGCCTGTAAACCAAAGGAAAGATGAAAGGAAAACCATAAGCACAGTTGCTGTTTTGTTTAGCAACCGTTTCACTTAATGACCAAGTTGCTGGTCCCAATTGTTATTGCTAAATGAGGACTACCTGTATTGTCTTTTGTTTAATTTTGTGCAGATTTCAGAGCCACATATATGAAACAGGCAGCTATATGAATTTACCAAATAATTAAAGTAGAGTGTGTGTGACTTCTTTCTCCATGCCTTCTGTGGACTCTCCTGCTGCTTACCAAGAGTGGTGTTGAGGATGGGTTAAAATCCGAGTCTCAACAAGGATTATACTGCCCACCTCGTGCTGGGCTAACATTTGTTAGGCAGTTTAGCAGCCTTACAGAGAGGCATCTGCCCATTATGGTCGTAAGTCATAATGGTTGTAAAATGGTCAAATGAATTTTACATCATTTTTTTGTGACAATTGTTAAAGGAATGCAGAAGTCATAAGTGAGAACCCACTGTTCAGTATGGGCATGGGGACTGAAAGTGCCAGTTTTTAGCAAAACGCAGTCACATAACCGTGGTGTTAGGGTCCCAAGTAATAAATCAATAGCAAGCAAGACTCTGAGGCAGCTAGATTCCTCAAAGAATACTTTTATTGGAATTATCATATTGGTACATATCTGGTGAAAACTGACTCTGAAGTCTCCCATGGTTTTCACCTAATTAAAAATAAAAGAATCAGAATTGGAAAAGCGAAAAGATTCCAGTAGAGGGAAAGGTGATTGAGAAAATATTAGAATGTGCAGAGATGAATAGATTAACACTGACAATTAAGGAAAAGGATGAAACTGAATACTATATGGTATGGGATTTATTTTATCAATGGTTGGATAATAAGTTAAAATTGAGAAGATGAATATATAGAGAAATAAGTTAAGGTTATAAAGATAAGAGATATAAGAGATAATGGCATATTTTTAAAATGTGATTATTGTTATAACTGGTAAGAAAAGTATAATTGTTAGCACAAGATATATGTACCCAGTCAACACACTGTTTAAATGAAAGATGAGTTTATTGTAAATATAAAATAAAAATATATATTAAAAAAAATAAAAGTTTTTCTACTTTCTCAAAACAGTCACTCACATGGTCCAATCATGGTGCGGACTGGCAACCGAGTGGCATCACTCTGCTTTCCTTCAATCGGTGTGAGAATGTCCTTGGATCCCCAAAGAAAATGTGTTGTTTTGATTACAGATTCCCTTCTATCTCAATTCCCTCTCACTATCCCTCAGCTCCAATGGCAACATTGAAGCTGTCAAAATGGCTTCAGTCAGGTCAGCTTCAGGGTTTTGTTTTTTTTAATTACATTTATATGCCGCCCTTCTCCAAAGACTCAGGGCTTACAATTTTTGGGATACAATCCAATGCGCAGCAATAGCCTTCATTCCATTGTATATGCCTGCTTATTACCAAGCAGCATTTTACAAAGTTAGCTTATTGCCCCCAACAATCTTGGGTCCTCAATTTACCTACCCCGAGAGGATAGAAGGCTGAGTCAACCTTGAGCCTGATGGGATTCGAGCCTGCACTAATTGCAGGCAGCTGGAACTTAAGTGCTAGGCGTTTAACAGCCTGCACCACCAAGGCTTGGTTGACACGTGGGATGCTGCAAACTGCCATAAATCTGACTGTTGCCAAGCACCCAAAGTACACTCATATAACTGCAGAGGAGGGGATGAATTTCAGCACTCTGGATCAGGGTCACAAGTCCCCTTTTTCAGGACAGGTTGCAACTTGGGACAGTTGCTAAGCAATTGGTCATATGTTAAAGAACTACATAGAATTATTTATTGGCCAAGTGTGATTGGACACACAAGGAATTTGTCTTGGTGCAAATACTCTCAGTATACATAAAAAACAAGATACATTCATCAAGAGTCAAAAACACTTAATGATAATCATAGGGTACAATAAGCAATCAAATCATACTAGGAAACAGTCAATATAAATCGTAAGGATACAAGCGACAAAGTTACAGTCCTACAGTCACAAGTGGGAGGGGATGAGTGATAAGGAGTGATGTGAAGATTAACAGTAATAGTAGTGCAGACTTTGTAATAGTTGAACAGTGTTGAGGGAATTATTTGTTTAGCAGAGTGATGGCGTTTGGGAAAAAACTGTTCTTGTGTCTAGTTGTTCTGGTATGCAGTGCTCTATAGCGTCGTTTTGAGGGTAGGAATTGAAACACTTTATGTCCAGGATGTGAGGGGTCTGTAAATATTTTCACGGCCCTCTTTTTGACTTGTGCAGTATACAGGTCCTCAATGGAAGGCAGGTTGGTAGCAATTGTTTTTCTGCAGTCCTAATTATCCTCTGAAGTCTGTGTCTGTCCTGATGGGTTGCAAAACCAAACCAGACAGTTATAGAGGTGCAGATGACAGACTCAATAATTCTTCTGTAGAACTGTATCAGCAGCTCCTTGGGCAGTTTGAGCTTTCTGAGTTGGCAGAAGGAACATTCTTTGTTGTGATTTTTGATGACGTTTTGATGTTAGGTGTCCATTTTAGGTCATGTGATATAGTAGAATCTAGAAATTTGAAGGTCTCTACTGTTGATACTGTATTGTCTAGTATTGTAAGAGGTGGTAGTATGGGAGGGTTTCTTCTAAAGTCTACCACCATTTCTACGGTTTTGAGTGTGTTCAGTTCCAGATTGTTCCGGTTACACCACGAGGCAAGTTGTATAACCTCCT
Source organism: Naja naja (assembly GCA_009733165.1). Taxonomy (NCBI): domain Eukaryota; kingdom Metazoa; phylum Chordata; class Lepidosauria; order Squamata; family Elapidae; genus Naja; species Naja naja. The sequence continues at coordinate 18,745,146 of CM019148.1, read as the reverse complement.
GTCTGTATGTCATGTGATCCCCTTCTTCAAGTTTCTGATAAGCCATGTCGATGGGGAAGCCAGATTCACTTAACAACCATGTTGCTAACTTAACAGCTGCAGGGATTCACTTAATAGCTGTTGCAAAATGGGGCAACACTCACTTAACAACTGTCCTGGAAATTCTGGGCTCATCTGTGGTTGTAAGTCGAGGACTACTTGTATATGTGATCCTAGGCAATCCCCGTGACTGATCATTGTAACTATTTATTTATTTATTTATATTATTTATTTATTTGATTTGTCAATCCCTTACAAGATAATAGGTATAAGTATAAACATGAGTAAGAATACAGGAAATAGGTACGAATAAATGGGGACAATAGGACAGGGACGGGAGGCACGATGGTGCACTCATGCACTTAACTAACCAGGTTTCACTTCTTGTCCAAATTAAAGCTTAAAGTCAGCCTTCGCCTAGGTGGTAGTAACTTACCTCAGCGAGGGAAAAATGAAGGGCAGACCAAGAACATTATCGAGAGAGGATCCCTCAGCAACAGAAGCAGGATTGGAAGAGCTCCAAATGACGTTATGTGTTAATGGGGAAAAATAGCTCGCACAGTAGAATTCGCAGTTGCATTCTGCTGCCGAATGCTTCAGCTCCGACAAGGTTTTTTTTTTCTTCACCCTTTTCCTGGATGTGATTTACACTTTCCACCCTCCTTCCCCCTTAAGTATAATACGTATTAAAAAATAACGCCTAGTAAATTTAATCAATGTTTGCAGTTGGAAAGGAAAACAACTATTGAAGCAATTCATGCTTTCCTTGCCATTCACAAGCTTCATGGCTTAATGTCACACACACACACACACACGAAACACACAGCGTCATGAATTCCTCCCTGGGAATCCTGTATATAACAATGCCAGGAAGTGAAAATTGTTCCCCTTTTACAACTAGATGATTGAGATGGAGCTGGGAGGATCTTTTGGTGACTGAGGGCTATGCTTTGTATTTTGGGAGGTGTGGGGGAGGGGGCCAAGACAGTGAAGTAGAGGGACCACCATACATATGTAGATAAGGCTTGGTTGGGATCACTCCTTTGCTTTTTAAAATTGAGATTCAGTTTTAAGCCTATTTTATGTCTTCCGCATTGGAGGGATTCTCAGGAGCCTGGAAGAAAAATGAAGCAGAATACTGACATGAAGCAATCAGAGAGAGAAAATGAAAAACTGTTGGCAGGGTATCTCATGAATCACAATTCAGCCTAAGTGGCCAGAAATCAGGAAAGAAGCATTTCGAAATATCCCAAGAGACCCTGCCGTAATTAACTCTTGGAAATTCTTCTAAGTTTCCAAGATTCTAACTGAAATCTGGGTAGCTCTTACCTACCCCTGAGGTTTCCTTCAGTTAATTAACTCTTTTCTTAGCAGATGATCCTGTATCAATAGTTCAAGCTTGGAGGAAGTTCAACTTCATCCAGATGTAACAATGCTTTCTATGTTCTTTCTTTTAAAATAAATAAATAAATAAATATCTATTGCAGTGTCTGTCCTGTGGCCCCATGATCCTCATGGAATTGTGTTGCTTGTTGTTATCTATTTGTGTCATTAAAGTTTTAAATCGCTGTTAACCACCCAGGGTCATGAAATGAGATGGAGAGTTATATCAACTTTGAGGGAGAGGGAGGGAGGGAGGGAGGGAGGGAGGGAGGAAGGAAGGAAGGAAGGAAGGAAGGAAGGAAGGAAGGAAGGAAGGAAGGACAGACACAGGTCTCTGTCCTGATAACTTTAAATACAAAATTAAACACAAAAGAGTGGGAAATCTTTTTTTATGTAGGATATAACCAGCTTGTGGAACATATGCCACAAGATGGGTTGTTGGCTGTTAATATGGATGGACTCAAAAGGGGACTAGACAAATTCACAAAGTACACATCTATCCGTGGCCATTAACTTTGATGACTAGGAGCTGCCTCCTGACACAGAATCCATTCACCTCTATATAACTGGGTGGACAGGAACCACAGTGGGAGAGGAGGGCTGCCTTGGTCTCCTATTTGGGGGCTTCCTAGATGCATCTGGTAGATCAGGGGTCCCCAAACTTAGCAACTTTAAGACTTGTGGACTTCAACTCCCAGAATTCTCCAGCCAACTATCCAAGTTTGGTAATTACTTTTGGTAATTTGGACTTGTTTTTATTTGTATTGTTGTATATCTTTTGTATGTTCTGAGTCCTAGTAGTCTAAATAAATAAATAAATAAATAAATAAGTTTGGAGACCTCTGTGGTAGATCCTCATGTAGCAGGTATTGTCTGAGCAGAATGGTGGTTCATATACTTTTCACATGAAGAGGAAGGCTAGCCCATTCCTCAAATGGTGTCCTAAGGGTAATGACTGATGAAGTTCAAGAAATATTAACAGAGATGAAGGATGTGTGTGTGTGTGTGTGTGTGTTTTCCTGTGTAAGGAACATAGATCCTGGAAACAGGGAAGGGATGTGTAAGCCATTAAGAGGGAACTTTGACCAAAGATTATGCCATCCTGAGAAAAAGGAAAGTGTGAAAAAGAAATGCCACCTTGATTTGGTTTAGTACAAGATGGAGAAGAAAGAAACTTGGACAGGATTTCAAGATTTTAATATTGTATCCTCTGCAAGAAAGAGCATTCTTGAATTTCCCATCATACCTGTATCTGGGCCCAGCCTACCTTAAAGAGAAGATAGGTTTGCAAGACACTTTGCCTGGAATTTTTTCTTACATCTGCCATTGAGTAAGCCTGCTGATGCATGGACCCACTATAAAAAACTTTGCTGGAGGGAGCAGTACTGAAGCTCAGAGCCAAACTTGAGGAAGCATAAAATTGACACCAAGTGTTTTGACCCAACCGGGTTCCCAGAGAGCAAACACAGACAAAGGCAGGAGTCCCCACCTTTTAAGGTTTAATCACAATTCTCTTCCTTTACAGATAAAAGGATGCTTTCCAACAATTAGCTCCAACAAGAAAGAGCTTGCCAAGTTGTTTGTTCAGGCTGCCAAAAACCCAGAGATAAGAACTAACTTACAAGATTCTCCAAACATGAACTAAGATGTCCACCAGTTGAGTTTCAGAGCTTCTTTGCTGTCTGCAAAGAACGCTTTTCCAAACCTGGCTTTTATACTCTTGAGGGAGGGGCCATTACCTTGCAGCCTTACTCCCAAGTCGCCTGTGCTGCTGTAATTGTTCTTTCCTCCGAGTAATCCTTTGTGCACATGCACTTGGCACAGGCTCCTCGGGAACCTCCTCGTCACTGCTGCCAGCCCGCACAATCTCTGAAGGCAGTAGTCCACTCCCTGATGGTCCTGGCCCCTCATCAGAGTCATCGCTCTTCTCAGCCATCTGCACCTGCTGCCAGCTAACCACAACACCAAGTGAAGTAAGGAGGAAATAACAACTTTTGGTTCTCAATCTTCCCCATTCAGGACACTTCCAAATATTGTGAAATGATGACTCCCAGAATTGCCAAACAATTTGCTCAATGGCTTGGCTGGTGGAGGTTTAAGACATCAAGTTGGCAAAAGGTACCATTGCAGGTATACAAAAAAGATGCCGAGACTCTGGAAAGTTGCAGAGAAGAGCAACAAAGATGATAAGGGGCCTGTGGCTAAAGTTTATGATAGACAGTTGAGGGGAACTAGGTATGTCTAACCTATCAAAATGAAGGATTGGGGGCGGGACATGTAACTGTCCTCCAATACTTGAGAGGCTGTCACAGAGAAGAGGGGATTGATTTATTCTTCAAAGCACCAGAGGGCATGACGAGAAGTAACAAATGGAACACTATTAAAGAGAGATAAGGAGCAATTTTCTGACAGTGAGAACAATTAATCAGTGGAGTAGCTTGCCTCCTGGAGTTGTGGGTGCTAAAGGTTTTCAAGAAAAGATTGGACAACCATTTGACCAAGATGATATAAGGAGCAGGGGGTTGAGCTAGAAGTCCTTTCCAGCCTTATAATTTTATGTTCTATATATTTAGGTTGATAACATCAATGCAATGCATATTTAATCATGGGTTTACCCCTACTGAATTCCATAGTACTTACTGTTAGGTTCGCATAGAGAGGCAGGACGCCGAGTGCTTCAACTCAAAGTTTATTGTGACTTCAGCTCAGAACAGACCCGACTGGCTCAGCCGGGCAGCTATTTATAGCCGGCTGCCGTGGCTGCCAGCCAATCAGAGTGCAGGGTTTTCCCGCACTTTTACAACCAATGAATTCACACTTTACAACAATAACCAGTCATTTTAAACTCTGCATACATAACACCCCTCCCCACTAGGTTTGGTCCATACTCAAACCCCATCTATCTAATATACTCTTGTAGATAGGTGGGGCTCTTACGGGTATGTTGAGACCTGCGTGGTTCAGGTGTTTTGGGAATCTCACTTTGTGAGGAAGGAAATGTATCTGCCAACATTCCCTTATTAGGACTTCTTGTATTAGTAGAACCTGCTTGGTTACTACAACCTGGTCTCTCCTCCCAATCCATCTCCAACCCAATGTCACCCCTAAATCTGGTAGTGATGTGCAATCTTCTATTTGTAAAAATGGTTGTTGGCACCCTGACAGGTTTTGGGATGGTTCCTGTCGTGTTAGCTCGTTACACATGGGGTTGATTCTCACTTGCTGATTACCTTCATTATCTCCCCTTCCCCTAGAAGAGGCTGAGGGCATGGGATCCAGAGGGGAGCAAGGGCGATGCTCCAGAGGCAGTCTGGACCGTAACTGGTCTATGTGCCTACTCCACAAGACACCATCCTCAGTTTGAACCCTGTAAGACCTGGGGCCTGTAACCTGGGTTATCGCAGCAGGAATCCATAATGGTTCACCCACAAGGTTTTTAGCATAAACAGAATCACCCACAGTGAATGTGCGAGTTTTGCTGGAGGAATCTAGAGGTGCGTTGGGTGCGTAAGTGGGGTGAAGGAGGTCTAGGGTAGACCTGAGTTTTCTACCCATCAAAAGCTCGGCAGGAGTTAAGTTAGTGGATGGACTAGGAGTGATGTGTGTGAGTAAGGGCGTGTGAGGAGTAAGGGCGTGTCTGATACCCTGCTGTGCTAAATATGATTCAAAAAGATTAGCAGTAAATTGAGGACCATTGTCAGAAACAAGCACATCAGGTAACCCATGAGTTACAAAAAGTTTCTTAAGCTGTTTGATGACAGCTTCAGCTGTTGTGGATGCCATAGGGATAACCTCTAGCCATTTGGAGTATGCATCTACTATAATAAGGAAAGTGTGCCCTCTGGTAGGGCCAGCAAAATCAATGTGAATCTTGGACCATGGGCCCCTGGGACATTCCCATTCTTGTTTGGGGGTGATGGGTGGAGCAGGCCTTACTTGCTGACAGTTTGGGCAGGATGCAACCCAGGTTTCAACCATTTTGTCTATACCAGGCCACCATACATAACTCCTGGCCAATCCCTTCATTCTGACAATACCCGGATGACCCTCATGTAACATTTCCAAAACCTCTTTCTGCAATTTTGCAGGAATAACCACCCTGTTACCCCACAAAATACATCCCCTCAAGACAGATAATTCAGTTTGTCTGGATTTAAAAGGTTGGGAAACTTGAGGTAGATCATGTAGTGGCCAACCCTTTTTAATCCAGCCTACAATAGGAGCCAATAAAGTGTCTTTGGCAGTTTCTCTAGCAATTTCAGCAGCATGAACTGGAAGTTTGGCAACAGTTTCTAGAAAGAAGGTATAAGTTTCAGGAGCAGGGTCCTCAGTGTGCAAAGGAAGTGGGCAGCGACTCAAAGCATCAGCGTGCCCAATGTCTTTTCCCGGTCTGTGAATGAGTTTATATGAACAAGCAGCAAGAAATTCAGTCCATTTCAGCATTCTTGGTGACAGGATGGTGGGCGTTGGTCTGTCCCCTGCCACAATGCCTAAAAGAGGTTTGTGATCTGTAACAATGGTGAACCTTCTCCCACATACGTACTCATGGAACTTCTTGACTGCTGCCACGATAGCCAACGCTTCCTTGTCCAGTTGACTGTAGTTTCTCTCTGCTTTGGTCAAAGTCGAGAGTAAAATGCAATAGGGCTTCCCTTCCACTGGGAAGCATGTGGCTCAACACCCCCACTCCAAAAGGGATGCATCACAAGTCAATACTACAGGTAAATTCTCAGAAAACTGTATCAGGACACAATCAGAAGTGATTTGTCTCTTGATGTTGTTAAATGCAGCTACTTCTGTGCCCCAGACCCATGCAGATTTTTATCCAGTAATCTGTGTAAGGGTTCTGCAGTGGTTGCTTTCTGAGGTAGAAACATATGAATGCTTGCAAGTCAGTTTTGCATCTAGGCCTGGGGGCTTCTTTGATTGCCTGAACTTTGGCTTCTGTGGGGTGGATGCCATGTTTATCAATCATATAACCCAAGAATTCTACTTTCTCAGTTCTTAGTGTGCATTTCTCTTTTTTGACTTTTAACCCTTTTTGAACCTGGTTAGAACTTCTCTGAGTTTCTCGTGTAACTGAGTGTCATTTTCAGCAGAGATTAAAACGTCATCAAAATAAGGCACCACCCCAGGCAACCCTTGTAGCATCCTTTCTATGAGGCTTTGAAAGATGCCTGGCGCCACACTTACTCCAAATTGTAACCTCTTGCATTTGAATGCACCCGATGGGTTACAATGGTTTGGCTTCTGCAGTTAGATCATCTACTGTTAACTGCTGGTATGCTTGGGCCAGGTCCAATTTGGTGAAGACTGTGCCCCCAGAGAATGTAATAAATGATGAACCACTGGAACCGGATATGTGCTCTGTTGTAGTGCATGGTTCAATGTCCCCTTGTAATCCCCGCAGATTCTCACGGAACCGTCAGCCTTGACTGGTGTGACTATGGGTGTCTCTCACCTGGAGTGGTCTGTGGGCTCCAGTACCCCTTGGGCTATCAGTTTATCTAATTGTTCATCAATTTTTTCTTTCAATGCAAAGGGTACCCTTCTGGGTTTTAATCGGATTGGTTGTACCTTGGGATCTAGGTTAAATGTGATAGGGGTCCCCAAGTACTTGCCTAATCCGTCGCTGAAGACCTCTGGAAACTCAGACTTCAAAGACTCTTCCCACTCAGTGTTGCTTACGTGATTGATGTCAGTCACTTCGATGCCCAGCGGGTTGAACCATTCTAGTCCCAGCAAACTTGGCGATCTTTACCCACAATGGTCAGGGGTAGGCGTTTGATGTGACCTTTGAACTTCATGTTGAATTCTCTTGTTCCAACTACTGGAATCTTGTTCCCTTGGTAGTCTTTAAGAGTTAATGCCTGCTTCTTGAAGTGAGTCTTCTGAATGTTGACTCAGCCTTCCATCCTCTCGGGGTAGGTAAATTGAGACCAAGATTGGGGGCAATTAGCTGACCTTGTAAATGCGCTTATATAAGAGGATATACAATGGAATGAAGGCTATTGCTGAGCACATGGTTGTATCCCAAAAATGTAAGCCACCTGAGTCTTGGAAAGGGCGCATATAAAGTATTAAAAAAAAATGTCTGGTATCAGTCTCTGAATAGTGTCCCATGACACCATGGATAAGTATGAACCTGAGTCCACTTCCATTTGGCAAGGCCTTCCTTCAATGAATACCTTGACATGCACTTTCCTGTTATTTAAAGAGGATGAATGACCAATAGTTACTGTTTGATGAGTTTCATTCCTTCCATTTGCTTCTGTGTTGCGCCCCCTTTTCTTGCTGGTGTTGTTTGGCTTGACCTCTCTGACTTTGTTGTTTGTAGCAAACTTTCTTCTGTTTGGTGGAGTTCTGGATGATTTGCAGACTCTTGCAATGTGCCCTCTTTTTTCACATCGGAGGCAAATGGTGTCCAGGAACTTGCATTCAGTGCAGGGGTGGTTTCCCCCACAACCTATGCAGTGAAATCACGCCTCTTCCTTCTCAGGTCGTTTCTTTTCTGCTCCATTCTGAGTCTGTTGATTTCTTCTTCTTCTCCACTGTATTCTGACTCAGATTCAAGTTCATCAAAATGAGTTGTAGTGGTCTTTTCCCCATCAGAATGGCCCTTAGTCTTGTTCATCTTTCTCATGGCTGCTGCTGAGGATTTGGTGGCTTCTGCTGAAGATGCTTCCTCCTTCTTCAGTGTGATCTTGGGTTTCATCAGTAATTTGCTCTGCAAAACCTTGTCTTTAAGGCCCAATACAAAATGATCATGCATGGCCTCCTCTAAGCTTCTGAATTCGCATGCACCCCCAACGTCTCTTAAACTTGCCACGAAGTCATTTATGCTTTCGTCTTCCCGCTGATCGCGGCGATAAAACTCGTGTCTCTTAATGAGGCACAATACTTGGGGTGCGTAGTGTGCCCTTAAAAGCCTCTCTAGATCAGGCCATGCCATTACCTTCACGTCTGCTGCACCCACTAATGCCTTCGCCATCTTGAAAACTGCCAGACCACAATACGTGAGGAAAACTGCCCTCTTCCGCTGCTCAGAAATGACAGCCAGATCGCTTCCTTCCAAATGCATCTGAAACCGATCTGCATACGACTCCCAGTCTTCATTCTTCGGGTCGAATGGGGCTGGGGGGGTGTTCAGCGCAGCCATCTCGCTCTTCTCTGTTCCGCGTTGCCTTCTCTTCAGGGAGATCCCATCCTCGTCGCCAGTGTTAGGTTCGCATAGAGAGGCAGGACACGGAGTGCTTCAACTTAAAGTTTATTGTGACTTCAGCTCAGAACGGACCCAACTGGCTCAGCTGCGGCAGCTATTTATAGCCGGCTGCCGCGGCTGCCAGCCAATCAGAGTGCAGGTTTTCCGCACTTTTACAACCAATGAATTCAAACACTTTACAACAATAACCAGTCATTTTAAACTCTGCATACATAACACTTACTTTGCATTTATTTTAAGTTAAATGGCTCTGAGACTGAAGCTGAATTGTATGAAACGATTTGCATTAAGAGGTTCTGCAAAATTTCTGTAGCTAAAAGCTGAATCAGAAAAGTGGGATTGAAGAATAGATTTTCTGGGCATTCTACCTATTTACCACTTTTAAGCACTCATGCTTAATTATATATCTTTTCTCTTTCCTTCTTTCTGTTTCTTTCAAAACCAGGCTGGGATATCCTAATCTTATAGACTGAAATGTATCTTTGCTTTTTCTATCAGGCCTTTCCACACAATTAAAAAAAAAGCATAACTAATCTGGCCTTGGCTCCTTTGTGAAGTCAAGGTCATATTTCCCATGGCAAAGAAAGGTCTTCATAGGATGCCTTCCTAAAAACCTCAGTCCTCCCCCCTTAAAAAAATGACTAAGCAAAGCCAAGCAGCTAAGCCATAATTTGACAAAATTAAAACAACCTCAAAACGCCAACCCGCAGGACTCTTAGTTCAACAGAGTAGCCTATCCTAGAAACCACAGAGAAATCAAGAGCTCTTTTTCCCTTCTTCTCTGACCACTGAATGTATTATTAACGTTCAGGGTTGGTTGCTTCTACTTCGCCTTCCCCCACCAGCTAGTTGGCTCATGTAGCTCTCCAGTAAATGGATGATTCGCAGCAGTTTTCCAGAATTTCCTTTCATCCACTGATCTTCCCCACATTTGCTTTTTTGGAAATCAAGAGGACCAAAGGAAACTGGCGCAAAATAAGTTTCCTATCAAGTTTTGATGGGGAACTTTTACTTTATACTCTCACTATATTTGAGGGATATTATATATCCCTCAAATGGAGCTTAGCCTGAAAGACAAAACATAGGGCATGGCATTAAGTTTAGCTTTTTTAAATCACAGTTTACTACACCAGTCATAATGGGCAGGGTGTGAGCAATGTGCTTAGACATAAACCATGATTTACAAATCATGTGGCTGGGTTTGTGTAACCATCGTAAAGTCTCCTCATTCAGGACTTTGGATGGTCATTGAACAAGTAGTTATTAAGTGAGGACTACCTGTAATACTATTTGGGAAAAGCACAAGGAGCTGAAATATTTTGGCCACCCAATGAGAAGGTGAGAGGGATCTTGGAGTCCTAATGAACAATCACTTAAATATTTGCCGGCAATGTGGTGCAGCTGCCAAAAAAGCCAGCACAGTTCTAGGCTGCATAAACAGAGAGATAGAATCAAGATCACGTGAAGTGTTAATGCTACTTTACATGCCTAGGTAAGGTCACACTTGGAAAACTGCATCCATTTTGGTCTCCACGGTGTAAAAAAGATATTGAGAATCTAGAACGGGTGTCAAATTCGATTTCATTGAGGGCCGCATCAGGGTTGTGTTTGACCTCAGGGGGACTGGGGGGTGGCCAGGGTGGGCGTGGCCAGCTCAACCTCACTCATGTCAGGGGCATCTATAGCGGCCTGAGCACTCTGCCAGCGAAAACAGGCTCCCAAACTCCGTTTTCGACTGTGATGGCCTCCTGCAACCCAATGCCAGCTAAAATGGAGCTCTGTTTACATTGGCAGAGGCACTGAGGGCTGGTCCTTTGCTGTCTCCAGTGCAGCCCCATGGGCCAGATCTAACACCCATAAAGGCCTTGAATTTGACACCCCTGATCTATAAAGAGTGCAGAGAAGAGCAACAAAGATGATTAGGGGACTGGAAGCTAAAACATATAAAGAACGGTTGCTGGAACTAGGTATGTCTAGATCAGGGGTGGGATTCTACCAGTTTGCACCTATTCTCTAGAACCGGTTGTTAACATTCTAAGCAGTTCGGAGAACCGGTTGTTAGAAGAAATTACTGGCCTAATCCTGTAAGGAAGGCAGGAAGGAAACATTCTGGTGTTGCTTACAGAAACTGCCTCTCCATTAACCCTTATTACATCCTTGGCAGGACTAGACTTCCTGTCTTAGGAACTTCTCTGGAGTTTTTTTTTCCCTCCTTTGCTGGTACTTTGCTTGTGTGGAGTGACCATTCAAAGTTACAATGGCACTGAAAAAAGTGACTTATGACCGTTTTTCACACTTACGACTGTTGCAGCATCCCCACTGTCATGAGAGGCCAGGCGAAGAGATGCATGCCTCAATGTGAGTGATATTGAGTTGGCCATGCCCATCCAATAACATGACCACCAAGCCATGTCCACCCAGTCACATGAACACCAAGCCACGCCCACCACCTAAGCCATGCCCATAGAACCGGTTGTTAAAAAATTTGAATCCCACCCCTGCCTCCCACCCAATGCCAGGGATTTCCAAAATTGTATTTGGAAGTAAATACTACTACATAATAATAAATCAGCCCCAAATCTTCCAAGGTCTCCAACATTTCACAGATTTTGGTAATCCCACATGAGATTGCCATAACATTTCATAAGGTCTTGTGATATTTCAGATGTTTGCCTACTACTTCGTTATGTTTGCATGAAGAGACAGACGCGGAGTGCTTCAAGCTCTGGCAACCCTTGTAACATTCTTTCCATAAGGCTTTGGAAGATGCCTGGTGCCACGCTTACTCCAAATTGCAATCTTTTGCATTTGAAGGCACCTCTATGGGTCACAATGGTTTGGGCTTCAGCAGTGGCATCATCAACTGTTAATTGTTGATATGCCTGTGCCAGGTCCAACTTGGCAAAAACTGTGCCCCCTCCAAGAGAGTGTAATAAATGATGCACTACTGGAACTGGATATGCGCTGTTGTAGCGCATGGTTCAATGTCCCCTTGTAGTCTCCAGATTCTCACAGACCCATCAGCCTTGACTGGTGTGACTATGGGTGTCTCCCACCTGGAGTGATCAGTGGGCTCTAAAACTCCTTGGGCTATTAGTTTATCTAATTGTGCATCAATTTTTTCCTTTAAGGCAAATGGGACCCTTCTGGGTTTTAAACGGATTGGTTGTACCTTGGGATCTAGGTTAAATGTGATGGGGGTGCCCAAGTACTTGCCTAATCTGTCACTGAAGACCTCTGGAAACTCAGACTTCAAGGCCTCTTCCCACTCAGTGTTGCTCACGTGATTGATGCCAGTCACCTCGATGCCCAGCGGGTTGAACCACTCAAGGCCCAGCAGACTTGGGCGGTCCTTGTCCACGATGGTCAGTGGTAGGCATTTGGTGTGGCCCTTGAATTTCACATTGAATTCTCTTGTTCCAACTACTGGAATCTTGTTCCCTTGGTAGTCTTTAAGAGTCAATGCTTGCTTCTTGAAGTGCTTCTTCTGGATGTTGGGAAGAAGTCTGTGAATAGTGTCCCATGACACCATAGATAGGTATGAGCCTGAGTCCACTTCCATTTGGCAAGGCCTTCCTCAATAAGTACCTTGACATGCACTTTTCTGCTTCTTAAAGGTGATGAATGACCAATAGTTACTGTTTGATGAGTTTCATTCTTCCCATTTGCTTCTGTGCTGCCCCATTTTCTCACTGAGATTGTTGGGCCTGAATTCTTTGTCTTTGCTTGTAGCAAACTTTCTTCTGTTGGGTGGAGTTCTGGATGATTTGCAGACTCTTGCTAGGTGTCCTCTTTTATCACAACGGAGGCAAATGGTTCTAAAACTTGCATTCAGTGCGGGGTGGCTTCCCCACAACCTCTGCAGTAGAATTCTTGCCTCTTTCTTCCCAGGTCTTTCTTTTTCCGCTCCATTCTGAGTCTGTAAATTCCTTCCTCCACCTCACTACAGTCTGACTCAGAGTCTATTTGCTCACAATGAGTTGTTGTGGACTTTTCCACATCAGGATGGCTTGTGGCCTGTTGATTTTCTTCATGGCTGCTGCTGAGGACTTGGTAGCTTCTGCTGAAGAGGCCTCTTCTATTGCTTCCTTCAGCGTGATCTTAGGTTTCAGTAATAACTTGCTCTGTAGCACCTTGTCTTTAAGGCCCAGAACAAATTGATCGCATGGCCTCTTCTAAATTGTTAAATTTGCATGCACCCCAATGTCTCTTAAACTTGCCATGAAGTCATTTACGTTTCGCTTTCCCCTTGATCATGACGGTAAAACTCGTGTGTCTTAATGAGGCACGATACTTGTGGTGCGTAATGGGCTCTTAACAGTTTTTCTAAGTCAGGCCAGTCCATTACCTTCACGTCTGCAGCTCCCGCCAATGCCTTCGCCATCTTGAAAACTGCCGGACCGCAGTGCGTGAGAAAGACCGTGCTCTTCCGCTTCTCGGAAATGTCGGCAAGATCGTTTTCCTCCAGATACATTTGGAAACTATCTGCATACAACTCCCAGTCCTCTGCTGTCGGATCGAACGGGGCTGCGGGGGTGTTCAGTGCAGCCATCTCGCTCTCCTTCTGTTCCACGTTGCCGTCTTCTTCAGGGGAATCCCACCTTCGTCGCCAGTGTTAAGTTTGCATGAAGAGACAGACACAGAGTGCTTCAAGCTCTTAGTTTATTAGTGACTACAGCTCAGAACGGACCCAATTTGGCTGGGCTGCGACTGCTACTTATAGCCAGCAGTCGCAGTTGCCAGCCAATCAGAGTGCAGGGTTTTCCCGCACTTTTTAAACCAATCATTTCCAACATTTTACAAGAACAGTTCAAACTAAACCAATGACTTCAAACCTACATACATAACAGGCGGCATATAAATGTCATTAATAATAATAATAATAATAATAATAATAATAATAATAACAACAACAACATCCCCCAATATTTTCACAGTGTCTTTCCTCACAACAACAACCCTGTGAGGTGGGTAAGTCTGAGAGAAAGTGACTGGTCCAAAATCATACAGTCAACTACTTCCTGACAGAACAATTAATCAGTGGAACAACTTGCATCCAAAAGTTGTGAATACAGCAACAGAGGAAGCTTTTAAGAAGAGATTGTACAACCATTTGTCTGAAATGGTATAGGATTTCCTGCCTAAGCAGGGGGTTGGACTAGAAGACCTCCAAGGTCCCTTCCAACTCCTATTCTATTCTATTCTATTTTCTATTCTATTCTATATTTGCACATAAAAGTTAACATGTTCTTGGCAACAATATGAAAGTGGCCTGCCATCCCTTCTTTTGGGTTGTTTTGGGCCACTGGTTCTATTTTCTTGTCTAGCCCAGAGCTGTGCGATGACTTAGTAATCTCCCACCCAAACAATAACTCAGTCCAACCCTGTTTACCTTTATGGGATTTAAGATTCACTGTGTTGTATAATATTCTGGTCAGCTCCTTCCAACCGCCTTCACTCTATCACGAATAAGCACTACAGGGTTTTCATGCTGTATATTTTGATATGTATTCAGGCTTAAAAATAAATATAGCAGCTTTTTTTTTAGATGTGAAGCATAAGTAATCAATCTTTTTCAGCTTTGCAGTGGCTTTGCAGGATCTCACACAATGGCGTGGCACTTTACAATTGCCTTGAATCTCAAAAATATACTAATTTTCTGAGATGTGGTTCATACCTTGATATTTCATGAAGTAGTAGGCAAACATCTGAAATATCACAAGACCTTACGAAATGTTATGGCAATTTCATGTGGGATTACCAACATCTATGAAATGTTGGAGACCTTGGAAGATTTGGGGCTGATTTATTATTATTTAGTAGTATTTACTTCCAAATACAATTTTGGTGGGCATTGGGTGGGAGGCAGGGGTGGGATTCAAAATTTTAACAACCGGTTCTGTGGGTGTGGTTTAGTTGGTGGGCGTGGCTTGGTGGTCATGTGACTGGGCGGACATGGCTTGGTGGTCATGTTATTGGATGGGCATGGCCAACTCAATATCACTCACATCGAGGCACGAATCTCCTCGCCTGGCCTTTCATGACTGTGGGGATGCTGCAACAGTCGTAAGTGTGAAAAACGGTCATAAGTCACTTTTTTCAGTGCCATTGTAACTTTGAATGGTCACTCCAAACAAGCAAAGTACCAGCAAAGGAGGGAAAAAATAACTCCAGAGACGTTCCTGAGACAGGAAGTCTAGTCCTACCAAGGATGTAATAAGGGTTAATGGAGAGGCAGTTTCTTTAAGCAACACCAGAATGTTTCCTTCCTGCCTTCCTTACAGGATTAGGCCAGTAATTTCTTCTAACAACCGGTTCTCCGAACTGCTTACAATGTTAACAACCGGTTCTAGCAAAAAGGTGCAAACTGGTAGAATCCCACCCCTGGTGGAAGGGTGTAGGAAGAGAAGCTAGAATTTTCATAGAATAATAAAGTTGGAAGGGACCTTGGAGGTCAACTAGTCCAACCCCCAGCTTGAGCAGGAAAGTCTATTCCACATATTAACCTCTACCTAAGATCAAACTCACAGCCTCCTGATTGTGAGGTGGGAGCTCCACCACTATCATGTTTCTATGGGAACCACATCGCCAAACCTTGGCAGAGACTGTAAACTATTACACTTCAACTAAAGTGTCCTATTGCTATTCTTATGTCCACAGTTGCTATAATTCTTTATGTCAAGGATGCAACTGGAAGATCAGGAGAGAGGATGAGAAAGGAACAACTGCTTATGGAATGTGTAGTAGTCCCTGATTTAACAGTCAGATTGCAGTCTGAGTTTGGAGGCAGCAGTGAAGTTCAAGAAGAGGCAGCCCAAAGTCAGCCCAAGGCTGTTGCTACGTAGTCTGGGATGGAGGCTGGATGGTCTGCAATCAGAGATGCTTGTGCTGATACAGTATTTTGCCCGTAGGGCTGTTGGACTAGATCAGAGGTCTCCAAACTTGGCAAATTTAAGACTTGTGGACCTCAACTCCAGTGGTGGGATTCAAATTTTTGTACTACTGGTTCTGTGAGCATGACTTGGCGGGCGAGGCTTGGCTTGGTGGGCATGGCAGGGGAAGGATACTGCAAAATCTCCATTCCCAACACACTCCTGGAGGAAGGTTACTGCAAAATCTCATTCCCTCCCCATCCCACTAACCTGCTTTCCAGCTCTGTTCTCCAGTGCAGGGCAACAAAAGAAGACCCAGCCAATCATCTGGGACTTAGGAGGCAGAGAATAGATGGGGATGGGGCCAGTCAGAGATGGTATTTGCTGGTTCTCTGAACTACTCAAAATTTCCACTACCAGTTCTCCAGAACTGGTTAGGACCTGCTGAATACCACCTGTGTTCAACTCCCAGAATTCCCCAGTTAGAATTCCCCAGTGAGAAGGAGTCAAGCTATTCTCCAAAGCACCTGAGGGCAGGACAAGAAGCAATGGGTGGAAACTAATAAAGCAGAAAAGCAACCTAGAACCAAGAAGAAATTTCCTGACAGTTAGAACAACTCATCAGTGGACGACTTACCTCCAGACGTTGTGAATGCTGCAACACTGAAAGTTTTTAAGAAGAGATTGGACAACCATTTGTCTGGGATGGTGTAGGACAGGGCTGTCAAACTCCCGGCCCCTGTGGGCCGGATGCATTACACGCTGGCCATGCCCATGCCCCATTTAGCGAAAGGGAAAAAAGTCCCAATACATCATGTGATGCCGCCATGATGACGTGAGTTTGACACCCCTGGCATAGAGTTTCCTGCCTGAGCAGGGGGTTGGACTAGAAGACCTCCAAGGTCCCTTGCAACTCTGTTATTCTGTTCCATTCCATTCCATTCCACTCTTTTTTCAAGTTGCCATGATTGAAAAACACTGGGTTAGATTATTTGAAAATTTTTCCGCTTTTTGATATACAAGACACCTTGTGAAGGATCATCATCTCAGGTAAAATTGAAGAGAGTCAGCAAACAGAATTAATTTTCCAACAAGAGGATCTCCCTCAAGAGGCAAAGCTTAAGAAGGGTTGCAATGCATTGGATTCAGGCCCCGTGGGGGTGTGAATATAACACTTGACCATAGCTCCTTGCCTTTTTTTGCATGAAGGTGTCAATAAGAAGCACACTCAGCTCTGTTTAATTATTTTGCTGGATCACTACTATTCCTATCATTCTTCACTACAGTACAGACATCCATTTAGCTTACAGCTTCAGTTGCCTCTCATACCTGGAACAACCAAAAGAGGTATCCATTCTAAGTACTCTACCCCAGGGGTCTCCAACCTTGGCAACTTTAAGACTTATGGACTTCAACTCCATAAGTCCATAACTGAATTGAAGTCCACAAGTCTTAAAGTTGCCAAGGTTGGAGACCTTCCTAGATCTGATATTGCTCTAGGTCAGAGGTGCCTCCAAAATAGGGTCCATGAAGACAGGAAGATTGTCTCAAGGGTGTGATCAAAACTCTGCCTGTTTTTTATATATTGGATGTGCACTGCAATGCACACAACAAACAGGCACAACTTCAATCACACTGTTGCGGCCAACACCTTGACTTTTTGTGACCCCCACTGGCCTAAAGCAGAGATCTGTTTCCCTCTGGACTGAGCCCATATTTGTCCTGGAGAGGTGAGAGCCACATGTTGCATTCCCCAAACTAGTGAGAGATCCAGACCAAACACTAAACTTACATTTAAACTCACTTAAAATAAAGCCTAGTTAATAGAATGTTCCTCTTGTGTTACTTTAAATATTAATATTTGGTAACAACTTTGGGAGGTCTTAGACAGAGGGCTCAGATAGTGCATTTCTGATCCAGAGCAGAAATGGAGTAACTACGCAGGCTATAATGTAATTTAAAAAGCAAGGCTTCATGTTACCTAATGATAGGGCTGGTCCTCTACAAATCCTGATTATTATATATTCTCTGCGAATGTTTACTGCATATGTGTTCCTTTTTTCCAAGTGGGTATGGCTTAGCATGTCTAAACTGTGAGTATATTTATGCCGTGCAGAATCTTTGGCATCAGATTCCTAAACAGACCTCCTTGGAAATGAAATATTTTTGGTTGGAGCTCAATGTACGCATGGCCAGTTTGGGAAATCTTAAGCTGTCAGCAATTTGAAGCTAGCTATTTAAAAAAAATAAAAAAAATATTCCAAATACAGCCAGGGAAGATGTGTTGTTTGTGTGTCAAAGACATGGCTCAGATGAAATTGCAAAACTCAGCACAGACTAAAATGAGCCTGTTAAAACAATTCTTCTTGGAACCCTTTTTTTTTCCTTGCTGGAGACCCTCAGCGGAAAAAAAAGTGAAATAAAATAAAATTTGTTTCTGAACATAGCTTGCAGGAGTGACTGTTTTATTCCTGAAGTGAAAATAATTAGAATGAGGTTGCTATTTTCAGGTGAGAATTGAGACAGTGTCTAAGCATTAATTATGAAAACTATGACTATTCAGCCTCAACTCTTTGATCTATGAAATGGGCATAAAAATGAGAAAGCTATATTAATTTATTTTCTTACTTTAAGAGCAGAGAGAATTTTGGGACTTTTTTTAAAATGGTAGGATGCTTTCTATCATGTTGTTTCTATGGTGCAATGCTTTCCCATTATCCAGATGCAACATTGTAGGAAATATGTCATAATTTATATGCCTTTAACAGAAAATTTGACATAGTTCTGGAGGACAATTCCATTAATCATAAATATAGTCTTCTAGTCAGATAGCCAGAGATATACTGACATGATTCATATCTTGTGTACTGAATCACAGTGCTAAACCATGATTTTGAAGCTACTGTGGTTGGGTTCACTCATCATCTAAAAACATAAACCACATGAGGACTTGAATGATGGATAAATGTACTCATTATGATGTTTTAAACCAGATGTAATAAAGTATGAAGGCAGCTAATTTATCTTTTAGCTAGTAAGTTGTGGTTGGTTGTTTAACCATAACTTAAGGTGTTATGTGATTATCACCTCTGGGTA
Source organism: Naja naja (assembly GCA_009733165.1). Classification (NCBI taxonomy): domain Eukaryota; kingdom Metazoa; phylum Chordata; class Lepidosauria; order Squamata; family Elapidae; genus Naja; species Naja naja. Next base: position 18,726,534 of record CM019148.1, on the reverse strand, counting down.
GTTATTTCAGATTTTCCAGATAAACTGGTACATTCCTCCCATAAATAGCCCAGTTAGTCTACAACAGTGTTTCTCAAATTTGGCAACTTTAAGATGCAAGGGCTTCAACTCCCAGAATTCCCCAGTAAACATGTCGACTAGGAAGATCTGGGAGTTGAAGTCCACCCCTATTTATTTTGCCAAATTTGGAAAAACAAACAAACATTGGTCTACTCTACAAGAAGGCAAAAAAAAACACCAGTGTTTCTCAAACTTGGCAATTTTAAGACAGGTGACTTCAACTTCCAGAATTTCCCAGCCAGCATGCTGACTCTGGAATTCTGGGAATTGAAGTCCATATGTTGTAAAGATGCCAAGTTTGAGAAACATGGTACTATACCAGTGGTGGGATTCAAAAAAAGTTACTACCGGTTCTGTGGGCATGGCTTGGTGGGCATGGCAGGGGGATACTGTAAAATCTCCATTCTCTCCCCATTCCACTAACCTGCTTTCCAGCTCCATTCTCCTGTGCAGGCAACAAAAGAAGACCCAGCCGATCATCTGGGACTCAGGAGGCAGAGAATAGATGGGGGCAGGGCCAATCAGAGGTGGTATTTGCCGGTTCTCCAAACTACTCAAAATTTCCGCTACCGGTTCTCCAGAACTGGTCAGAACTTGCTGAATACCACCTCTGTACTATACCCAAGTCATGCTTGACTCCTGTTGATTTATATGAACTCATTCTTGCCATTTTCTTGACAATATAGGGAAGTGTATTGCATTTTGGGACATGTTTTTTTTTGCCAACTACCCAGCTTAGATTCACACCAGATATTAAAAATGATAGCAGCCCAAGAGGAAAGAAGATTCAATATCTCCAAGAGAAGATGTTTCAACTGCTACACACTACAGGTTTCTGGAAATATTTGTCTCCCAATCCTTTGTGGTCTCTCTAGTTGTTGCTTTATAATCTTTTGATCTGGATCTGTAGCCCACTAACCCCAGGGATGCTAGTCATATCACAGCTATGACTGAAGACTTGGATTTGTGTGTGCTCAGCCTGGGAATGTCTGAACCACCTACAGCTTATCTTCTGCATTGCTTGACCTTTTGACCTCTTTCTGATTAAAAGATCTACTCATCCATTTGTTTCTTCTCTTTTAAGTAGAGGGACCTGTAATTTATTCCATTTATTTATTAAACAAATTGGATATAGCTGTCCATCTCCTAAAAGTAACATGTTGCCATGTTGTGTGCATCCATCCTATGTTGTCACCATCCTGTGCCCTCTTCATCTGGTGTATTCCACTCCACTTTTTCTTGGTTCCCTTCCCTACAACAGACAACCAGCATTTTGTAGCTGGCAAACATAATTACACAACATAGTTTGCTGTGACATGGTTTGTTTGTTTTTTGGTTTAGGATGCAGTGTGTATGCAGCTGTTGTGGCTTATAAATCCCAATTAATAGCAGGTGCTATGTTGTGTCTATAATTTATTCAATAAACAGTGGTTAAGTAGACAATGGTTGCAATTGTTGTTGCACTGGGCTGTTTATTACTTTCTATTTTCAGACCTTTAAGGTTTTTTTAAAAAATGTATACATGCATGTACATAAAATGAGTCTCAAGTCTGATCATTTGCATCTTCAAATGGGTTGGATGACAGCAAATATTCCACATATTCTACAAATCCTAGTTTGTATAACAATGGTTGTTGAATAAATGATTCTTCACCAAGTTCTCACAATATATGCTGCTCACAAAGAATGTAAAAAGTGCAGCCAACAGCATCTTAAGATGGAAACCCTCTTTGCATTTTGGTAGTTTGGTTGAAACTGCCAGACTTGGAATCATAAACAGATGGCCACAGGATGGCAGCAAAGAGCTTGCTTGAGTTTTCTGTGTCTCGTTTCTGCCATCTACTGGTCATCTGACTTTTTACACACTCACATCTGTGATGTAATGGGCTGTAAGCGTAACCTTGAGGCACAGGAAGCAGAACTGAGACAGAGGCAACAGTCCAAGAAATCTGAGTCCAGGGCCAAAATGTAATTTGAGAAAGTATCTCAAACATGATCCCGCCTTGTTCTCTCGAAGATAAATGGAAGGAGAAAGGAGGCAGATACCAGACTGGCAAGATTCTGTTACTGAAACTTTATAATAAAAGTAGTATTAGCATTCATAACTTTAATCTGGTCTACTTCAAAGGGCTGAAAGGTAGGCAGTCCTTGATTTATGACAATTGAGCCCAAAATTTCTGTTGCTAAGTGAGACATTATGTGTTTTGCTCCATTTCATGACCTTTCTTGCCACAGTTGTTAAGTGAATCACTGCAGTTGTTAAGTGAGTAGGACACTTGTTAAGTGAATCTGGCTTCCCCACTGACTTTGCTGGTTAGAAGGTTGCAAAAGGTAATCAATGACCTGGGGACACAGCAAGTGTCATAAATATGAGTCAATTGCCAAGTGACTTAATTTTGATCATGTGACCATGGGGATGCTACAAGGGTTATAAGTGTGAAAAACAGTCATGTCACTTTTTCAGTGCCATTGTAACTTCAAACAGTCAGTAAATGAACTGTTGTAAATCAAGGACTATAAGAGCCGAGGTGGCGCAGTGGTTAGAGTGCAGTACTGCAGGTTACTTTTGCTGACTGCCGTCTGCCTGCAATTTGCAGTTCGAAACTCACTAGGCTCAAGGCTGACTCAGCCTTCCATCCTTCCAAGGTGGGTAAAATGAGGACCCAGATTGTCGCGGGCAATAGGCTGACTCTGTAAACCGCGTAGAGAGGGGCTGTAAAAGCACTGTGAAGCAGTGTATAAGTCTAAGTGCTATTGCTATTATAGTCTAAATTTGGGTGAATCTGAAGGGGCAAACCAGCAGCTTCAACCCCGCAGACTTTATGGTTCTACTTCGTCATTTACAATTCCTTAATTCCTCTCTTCTCTTCCCCTTTTTTGGAGTACAGCCCTCAATGTGTTAAACAAAGCCTTTTCTCTCCCTTCAGCTGATGAAAATTGTGCAACCGTGCTAAACCATAAACCATAAACCATGATTTATAAGACACAGGGACTCAGTTTGTATAATATCCCAAGTCAAAACCAAATCAACTACTCTGTCATTGCGTTTCCTGGACACAATATGCCTCTTTACTACATAATGCATGAAAGCCTTAATTTCAAATTATAGTTCCTGCAAACTTGTAATGGAGCCTATTCAAGAGAAATCTATAAGTAATCTCAGTTAAAATTTAAAACTTGGATAAAGGACCATTTATGAAGAAGGCAGCAAATTGATGGAGGGCAGCATGGTTGACATGCTACAGAAGCTTAGTATGTCTTGCCAATACAACCTATGACTTATTGTAACATGTGAATGCACTTCCATGTAGCTAGAAAACCAATATCCAACTTCCTTGCAAACACCAAGATATACCATAATTTGTTGTTGTCTTATTAGCATACTAGCAGGGTACCTGTGCTTCGCTATGAAACTGTGATCAGGCAAGTTTTTGGGGAGAGAAATAAAGGAAAAAAATGTGCTTCTGCATACCAGCATCCATTGGTATTCATCTATCTAGTGTCCTGTCAGTGTGTGAGAGTTGAGGGCTGTTTAGAAACTGAAACAGTATTTGCTGTGTGAGCTTGAAAGAGATAGCAAGGAGCTTGTGCGTGGCTTAGCTCAACTGTTCTGTACTAAAGCTGCTTGGTACTATGAAACTAAAACTGAAACTGAAACTCCTCTCCTTTGCTTGTGTTTTGCATTTGGAACAGATTTATTTTCAGGTGGGGAGGGAGAGTAGTACTCCTTAGCATCAGAGCGTGTTAATAATAATATATGAAATACTAACGCTCTGATGGTCATTTTGAAAAATCCTTTCTTAGTGAGCACCTAGAAGCCAAGAGGAACATACATGCCAAATTTCAGGTTTGTAGGCTTTACGGTTCTGGAGGTTTTGTGATGATGCATGAGTGGTATTTTGCTTTTATATATATAAGAAGATTATTTGAATGTAGCCACTGGCACGTGTGAATTAGTTTATAGCTTTGCATGTTGTCCAATCCCAGACAACTCTAGTTCCTTTAATAAGTATTGATTAAGCTTAGAGGATCGCAATGTATAATCAAAAATCAAATCTGTATCAAGGGTATTGATCACCGAAAGCATGAGTATATTGCAGGATACAATAGCTGCTGATTCTCCAGCACAGAACTTGATTCTGAACTCTGTCCCACGCACAGATGCCAAAGCACTTGGCTTGTGCACATGGAGGGCTGGAGAAATGCTGCAGCCTCTGTAGATGCCAAAATCACATTCCCTCACACAGTCACAAATGTGTTTCTCTTATGGAAATCCCACCCAATCCCACTGCAATCAATCTGTCATTTCTGTTACAATGAAGTTACAATGGGATGTGGTTCTAGCTTGCTGAAAACTTTTTGGAAACACTAAGGAAGCCCAGTTCTCTTTTGAGAACACTTTAGATGCCTGTGCAATTAAGCTATTACCTTCATATGTTTTTTTTCCATAGATGATTACCTAAGGTATATTGGCCAATGCCCGGGTGACCTATTTATTAGAGGTACTTATATACTGCTTCAGTGTAGCAGATTAATACTCATAGCAATATCAGCAGCATCAACAACTGACAATATAAGAAATACTAAAAAGATATTTATAACTAAACACCAGAAGGTAATTGGAAACAAAACCTTGTTCTTCTGAACAAGCTCAAGTTCCTTAAACTTTGGATGTGTAGACGTTTCCATGGTTAGGGTGGCCGTGGCTAGCGACTCGTGTGAACCCAGCTTGGGTAGGAGATCCCTCTGGATTTCAAAAGCGGGAGTATTGCCGAATATAACTCCCTCCCTTATTATTACCTTTATTGTCAGAGTACAATATGTGTACAATGAGATTGGCCGAGCCTCCCTTCGTACACCCTCCCCCCAAACACAACTCACAGTGAGGACAGAAGTCCCTAACCCAGTCCCAATCTTATTACACTATGCTATTACTCACCCGCGTATTTACTCAAATAATTCGGGTTTTTTATTTTTAAATGGTGGTGGTAACCTTTTCCAGGCACCTCAACGGAAGGCGGGATGTAGATCAAACCAACCAACCAATCAACCGAACTGGAAGGGACCCTCCGAGCAAACCTCCAAGCCAACCCTTTCGTTCCCCCCCCCTCCGGGCCCGGGGCTCCATCTGGCGCAAGGGGGTCCCGCCCGTCCCTTCCACGCAGCGCGTCCGGAGCCCGGCCCGAAGGCGGCGCGCCACCGCCGGGCTCTCTCCGCGGGCGTCCCCCGGGCCGCCTTGGGAGCGCGAGGGGCGGGGCGGGCGCCGCAGCCAACCAGGCGGCGCGCTGGGCGGGCGAGTCGGGCAGCCGAGGCAGCCAAGATGCGGCGCTGATCGGCCGGCCGGGCAGCAGGTGCGTCTCCTTCAGCGCCGCCGCGGCTCATGATGTGCCTGGAGAGCGACGGCTCGTCGGGCAGCGGGCCCCCTGGCTGCGGCGGACGCCTTCGGGTCTCGGCGGCGGCGGTGGCCGGCGACGACGAGGAGGAGGAAGACGACGGCGGAGGCGGCGGAGATCGGGATTGTTGCGGACGGGGCGGCGAGGTGCAGACTCTCTCCGGCGCTCTCCCCGCGCCCGGCGGAGGCAAGGTCGCCGCCAACGCTGAGCGAGGCTGCCAGGCGGCGCCCGCCGCGGCTCCCAGCCTCGGCAGAGCCCGCGTGGCCGCCGCCGCCATCCTCAGCGTGGGCAACGTGCTCAACTACCTGGACAGGTACACCGTGGCAGGTGAGACCCGTCTCCCCGCGTCCGGCGGCTCGGGAGGAGGCAGAGCGGGGCTCCCGGTGGGCGCCTCCGCCGCCCGGGCGCTCTTTGCCGCTTTCTTGCCCGAGCCAGCCTGCCGCCGCCTGGAGCGCGGAACGATCCCGCCTCCTCCTCTTTCCTTTCCCGGCTTCCTCCTTCCTCCGATTCCTCTCGCTCGATTCCGCCCTCTCGCTTTCCATCTCGCGAGCTTCGCCCGCCCGCTCGCTCGCTCGTTCATCTGGCTGCCGCAGGGATGTTCAGCCCTGCTGTTGTGGCGAAGATGCAACTCTTGCCTTGCGCTGGGATACAAAGGGAGATCTTGCCCGGCACTTTGACACCGGGGAGGGGGGGAAAAGCCAGAGTACAAACGATCGGGGTGGGTGTGGGTAGGGGTTTTCCTTTGGCAGAAGGGGACGGGGATTGGCACCTCTGGTCCCGCTTCTCTTAAAACTGGAGAAATAAAAGAACTGACGGGCTTCAGGATGATCTGGGTAGAGCTTTCAGGGTTTAGCTGGCAAATGTTTCCTTCTTGCCTTGCCACAAAGAGAGAATGAATGAATGAATGAATGAATGTGTGTGTGTGTGTGTGTGTGTGCACAGATATATTTGTATGGAGAAAATGTTCTCTTAAAAGGGTTTTTTTAAGATCTGAAAGATGCCCATTCTAGATAGCCTTGCTCTGTTTCTTTGGGGATTTACCATGAATTTAATTGCATTGCTTGGGCAAAGAACACCTTCCTTCCCCCATCTTCCTCAGCCTGCAAAAGGAGATTTGCACCATTGTCTTCCACTTTGTCATTAATTGTCCCTCCCCTTCAATTTTCCAATATTTGGGATTTGTCTCCTACCCCTACGATACCCCATACACCCAGCGGAATTATTCTGTACTGTTGGATGTACTTCTCTGTGTTTTTCCCTTGAAGTGTGTGTGTGTGTGTGTGTGTGTGCACAGGCACATGGGTCTGCTGTTGTTGTGTTGACAGAGGGAATCTAAAGGACTTATCTGAATGCTCCAAGGGTGAGAAGTAAAAGCTGTTGCGAGGGAGATAAGGGAGACTTTGAGGGGTAGGAATTTCTGTGTATTGGCAATACTGCTGGGTGCAACCGACATAAACAGAACTTATATGTTCTCCACTTCCCATGGAGTGGATTTATTCAAAGAAGAAAAAGAGCATCTGCTTTAAGCAGCCTCTTCTTAGCTGCATGTGCTGGAATAGTCAACCTATGGAGGTTGGGGTTCTTTATCCCCAAAGGTGTTTAAAAAGAAAAGAGGGTACAATTGCCTTGCTTTTCCTTGCTGCCCATTGCAGAGGGTTGGGCTAGATGGTCTTTGAAACCCCTTCCGACTTCTCCATGCAACGGGACATGAAAGCATTCCCTTTGAAAGTGAGAAAATAGGGGAGGTTTTTGCTTTTGAGGTGTTGCCTCAGGGGAGGAAAAAAACCCCCATATTAAAGAAATTACAGGGGGAGACCTGAGCTTTGGTGGCAAAGAATTGGGAGTCTGCTAGGAAATTTGCTAGGAAAGGGGTTACCACAGCGGCAACCCCCTCTGATATGTTGAAAAAGAACTGTGTGCATCTGTGTATGAATGAGTTTTCCCTTGATAGCTTGAACACCTTGGAAAGTGTGTTCAGTCAAAGGACACGGAGCTTGATATATAGGTTTTAGTGCAGTCGATAGACTAAATCTATTCCTGTGCGAAGTGTAGGCCTTTTTCCTTTGTTCTAGTGGTCAGGGGGGGGGGAAATCTTATTTTCCTGCCTCACAGAAATGTGGCGAGGCGGAGTTAGGAAGAAAAGGCTAGGTTCTGTGTGTTTGCCTCTGAATTTGGATGCCTCTAAATTCCAAGGTTTTCATCGAGCCCTTTCAAAAGGACTCTTTATTAATTAAAACAAGATAGTCTAGATTTAGGTGTGACTATTTCCCAAAGGCCATTCAGTGGCCATTCATTGTTACAAAGAGATGGGAATCTGGGCTTCCCAGGTCTGTTGTCAGGCTGGTTGAAGATAATAAGGTTTGCAGTCTGACGTATTTGGAAGATTATAGGTTGAGAAAAGTTGCATTGAAATACAGATGGTCTCCCACTTACGATCATTCGTTTAGTGACCGTTCAAAGTTAAACAGGACTGAAAAAGGTGACTTAAGTTACAACCGTCATAGCAATAGTCATGTAATCAAAATTTGGGTGCTTGGCAACCAGTGTGTATATATGATGTTGGAGTGTCTGGAATGATCATCATTTGCCACCATCCTAGGAATCCAATGCAGGAAACTGGATTTGCTTAATGACTGTGTGTTTCACATAACAGCTGCAGTAATTCACTTAATTGTGGCAAAAAGGTCATAAAATTGGGTGTGACTCACATGCAAACAGCTTTGTAACAACTAAAATTCTAGTCCCAATTGTAGTTGTCGATTGAGAATTACCTGCATATTGTCTCTACTAAGGTTTATAAAGCACTTATCTAAAGCTAAAATCTGCTTTTTCATGCCTTGCACTAAGTCACAGTAGTGTAATTGTACTCACGCTTTATCTTACACCGACATAACCATTATTCCAAATCACAATAGCTGGTTTCATACACACTATTCCAACTCCAGATGAAATACGCCAGTAGTTAGTCCCAATACTAATTCTAAACACTGAACATCTGGAATTTGGAACAGGTAGGCAATTCCTAGAGCAGTGACCATCACCTGGTACCCAAAGGATGGGGACTACAACTCCCAGAATCCTTAGTCAAAGTCCCAATAGATTTAGAAAGTGGTATGATAGAGAAGGACGCCATGTACTGAGAGCCAATGAATTTGTCATCATTTTGCAAGATGCAGGGTGAGGCATGCTATCTCACTCAAAGGGGCATAGATAGACACAGTAGTGCAGTGGTGGGATTCAGTTTGTTTTAACTACTGGTTCTGTGGGTGTGGCTTGGTGGGCGTGGCAGGGGAAGGATACTGTAAAATCTCCAGTCAGAGGTGGTATTTGCCGGTTCTCCAAACTACTCAAAATTTCTGTTACCGGTTCTCCAGAACTGGTCAGAACCTGCTGAATACCACCTCTGCAGTAGTAGCTTGCTGTGACATTGGAAAGATCTTCCAGTTTTGAAAACAGCAATTCTCTAGTATCAGTCCTTAGAAAATGCAAAACCCTATTTAAGATCTATATGGAGAAAGGATGTTGGTCAGAGTGAGGCGTCATCGATATGATGATGAGAGCCAGTTTTACATCTCTGAGCCTAATGGAGATGTTGCAGAAGCTCTGGTGCCAAGAGGCTTTCAGGATCTGTAGTGGAAGAAACAGGCTCCAGGCACAACCCAGGCAAGAGAACTGGCTTGAAAGCAGGCCTGTAACCCTTGAGTCCTCTGGATCCACCTTTCTTGTTAGACATGCAGGTGGACGCCTGTCCCAGAGGACACTCCTTTCTAGCACTGATGATGATACCTAGTTGGGTAATGAAATGTCTATAAGGAAACAACCAAATTCAGAGAGCACCAAGGACCCCGTGGAGCAGCTCTGTTTGATGTGTCAGTTGTTGCCTTACTTGGAACAGGTTGGTCTGAGAATGGTTACTCATGCCCTAATCATCCTTTGTATGGATTAGTGTCATTTATTGTCATTTCATGCCGTTCAAAACCACCTGAAACTTCAACTGAGACAAAAAGAGAGAGGGCTGGGTGCTTATTGGTCAATCCCATGACTGCTATATTATACCACCACTGCTGAAGCTGCACGGTTATGGCCCTATAAAACCCTACATAACTCTTGATCTTGGTATCTAAGAAATCAGCTTTCCTAAATAGAATCTTTCTACCCACCTGGGTGACCAGAGAAGACCTGTTGAAAGTCTCTCCTATTGTGAGGTGTAGTGGGAGGGAGATAAGTGGAAACCATTATTTATGGGGGCTCTTCTCTGAATATCTGGCCCCTCCTCCTCCAGTATCGGTGGCCCCCACCTTTACGACATTTCTGAAAAGACTTTTGAGTCTGATTTCTAGAATAATCAGCACCAGTGTGCTTTTATTATTGCTTGCTGCGTTGTTGTTACAGTCTTATTATTAATTATTATTGCCCTGCATTGCTGTTCTGCTGCAGCACACCTGTACACAGTATTCAATCCACCTAGATCTGGATTTCTCAACCTTGGCCACTTTAGAATGTGTGGACTTCAACTCCCAGAATTCCTTAGCCACACATCTTAAAGAGACCGAGGTTGAGAAACTCTGATCTAGATTAAGGTGATCGATAACTCCTATGAAGATCAAACCTTCGTCTAGATTAAAGTGATTGATAACTCCTATGAATAAATAGGAAATGTCTGGTTCCTTTTTGACCTGGCTGTAGATTTTTTAGGTAGCAGAAAACCAAGTGCTGGAATAAGGATTTGTGTTTATCTGGAAGGTTATCACGATACCAAAATCCCTTGTGCTAATTCAACAGCATACATATCCAAGAAAGCTTCCTATTGTTATGTGTGTGCGCTCAAGAGAAATAAAAGTTTTTAAAAGCCTCACATAGGAATGAAAGGAGGACAATGGGGTTTTATTTTTAATTTTTATTCTTATCTTTGGGAGAAATCTGCTTATGTATTAGAAAAAAACCCTCATTCTTGAGAAAGGAGGAGCCAGGAGCTGGTTAAGATGTCAATTGTGGGGAAAAGATGGTGACCAGGAAACACCTGTGTAAACAGATTTTGACCAATATCAGGCAGTTTCTTGGAAAGTGACCTCTCTTTAATTGTCGCATGTTCTAAACATTTCCCTCTTTAACTCAGCTTTTGATTTTTCAGAAGAAAAGATACTCTGTTGAGGTTACTGACTTCATACACCAGACTAAAGCATGGTGTGTTTGTTTGGTTTGGGCTTTCTACCATTTGTGAACAAGCCAAGTGAGGCTTATTCAGGAAATCACGGTTAAGCAGCCTGCCTTTAGCAAAACTTGGGAGCTTAGCAATAAAATTAGTAGCTGCGCTCCCACAACAGATTTCGCTCCGTGAAGTTCTACATGAGCTTAGTAGGACCAGGCATAGGTGTGAAACTGATCTCAGCTGCCCGTAGCCTCTTGCTAGGTATTTTCACCGTCGACCAGGAGTGTTTACATTGCAAGGGGGGTTGGTGTATCTCTTGTGGTCCAACAGGCTGTGAAAGGTGTGTGATTGGCATAGGAATATGGGCTCTACTCAGGGTAAGCCTAGAATTAGGATGAATCAAGCTAAGGCGTGCATCCTCAGCCCTCTTGAGTGTGTTACAAGGAGCTTTGATAAACTAAAAACCCGACAGGATATGTGCTGCTCGTTTTTGGTGACGAGGAAGGTTGTGTCAACCCAGCCTATGGGTCACACGATCAAACTTCAGGCGCTTGGCAACTGGTTCATATTTATGATGGTTACAGAGTCCCGGGATGACGTGATCCCCTTTTGTGACCTTCTGGCAAGCAAAGTCAGTGGGGAAGCCAGATTCGCTTAACAACCGTGTTAATAGCAACTGCAGTGATCCATTTAACAACTGTGGCAAGAAAATGGAACAAAACTCACTTAACAGCTGTCTTGCTTAGCAATGGAAATTTTGGGCTCAATCTGAGGACTACAGCAATTTTGTAGGGTCCTTATTAAATTCCTTACAAATAGTCCTTGGCTTACCACGGTTCGTTTAGTGACAGTTCGAAGTTATAATGGCACTGAATAAAGTGACTTACAACCATTTTTCACACTTATGACCATTGCACCAGGGGTCATGTGATCAAAGTGGAAACACTTGGCAACTGGCTCACATTTATGATGGTTGCAGTGCCCCGGGGTCATGTGATTCCCCTTTTGCAACCTTCTGGCAGGCAAAGTCGACGAGGAAGCCTGATTCACTTAACGACGGTGGTACTAGGTTAATAACTGCAGTGATTCGCTTAACAATTGGGGCAAGAAAAGTCGCAAAATCCACTTAACAAATGTCCCACTTAGCAACAGAAACATTGGGCTCCGTTGTGGTCGTAAGTCGAGGACGACCTGCATTTAATTCAGAATCTGCAACAGAGAAAAGAGCTTTAGCAGCTTTCCCAGTTGATGCTTCCACCCCCGCCTGATTTCTGGATTGAAGGAGGGCTCATCCCTTTCAAAGGGGATTTGTTCTCCTGTTGAATAGCTCCTTTGCATTGCAACCTGTCTCCTAATATTTATCTCTAAATGGTTTCTCTGCGGTTTCCAGCTGCTGATTCTAGTTTTGCCATCTGCTTCAGGTGTGTGTGTGTGTTTGCAATGGCCCTTTGTTCATTCTCTGCTCAATCTCTTCATCAGGCAACTTTAAGATGTATGCACTTCACCTGCCAGAATTCCCCAGCCAGCATGGCTGACAGGGGAGCTCTGGAAATCCCACACGTCTTAAAAGTTGCCAAGTGTGAGAAACCCTGGCTAAACGCATCCAATTCTTTCAGCTCACAGGATTTACTGTATCCGTGTGGTGCAGTTCCCTAGTTCAGCACTCAGACCTTGGGGCTTCACTTAATCCCAGCGATGGCGGTGTGTGTGTGTGTGAAACCAAAAAACAGAGGGCTAGAATCTTAAAAGTTAATGTGGTGTGTGACGGAGTCACCAAGGTAATTGAAGCATAATGGGTGCGCGTATCCTGTGTGCTCATGTTGCAAATGGAAATGCAGCAGCCCAAGGTAATGAAAAAAAAATTAGCCTGGTTTAATTGCTGAGGCTGTACCAATGGGGGTCCCCACCCCAACCCACATCCCGGCTCCCTCTAATTTGGAATCAGTGATTCAGTCATTGGGTGAAGCAACTGGCAGCTCCAGACAAGTGTCAGCAGTGTGTGTGTGTGTGTGTGTGTGTGTGTGTGTGTGTGCCTCTGTTTAGCTGAGTGAGTACGGATGAATCAGGTCACCAGGTGAAAAATCCGGTTTGTAACTCAGGACAGGTGGCAATTAGTGCACGCGGCTCACGGCTCTGTCCGAAAGCCTTCAAAGCATCTTTTGCTCATGAATAATGCAGGTGCTGGGGAAAGTAGGCAGAGGCTCCTTCTGCGGAGGAGGAAAAAGGAGCCAGAGGTTGGTACATCTGCAAAGCCACTAATCCACCGTGTGTCAGAGCTGAGGTGTGGCTTCTGCCTTGCTCCCCGGCTCTCTCTCTCTCTTTGGCCTAAGAATAAGTCACCGACTGAACTGGCTGGGTGAGAGATGACCTGGTATCTGTGAACTCATTTCCTGATACCTGGGAGTAAATATTTTGAACTTCGGGTTCCCGTGGGAACTTTTAAAACTGCCCCTGAGTTTGTTCTACCAATGTAGTAGAAAGTTTTTTGGGGGGTGATTTCCCCTTCTTTTTAACATAACAAAAGAAAACCACTTACTAAGGGATATTTATTTTTAGTCCCCTTTTGTAAAGGTGGACAGCAAATAAATTATATACAAATACACATGCATACCTAAACATAGATAGATAGATAGATAGATAGATAGATAGACAGACAGACAGATGTGTGTGTCTGTCTGTCTGTCTATCTCAGAGAGAGAGACCCCAGGTAGCTGCTACGTATTTTTATTTTTCTTAAAATATATAATATAAATGTACTTTTTGTTTTTACTTGTTTTGTTGTAAACCTGGAGTCACCTAAAAGTGAGGTGATACTTGATACTTGACTGTATAAATAAATAGATTCTGGGAACTGAATTCTTAAAGTTGCCAAGTTTGAGAAACACTGGGCTGAATGCAACCAATTCTACCGCAGAACTCATTGGCATATTCCCTAGTCTGGTACTCAAACCTAGGAACTTCATTTAACCCCAACGATGGCATAGTGTGTAACCAAAGCAATGAGGGCTAGAACCTTAATGTGGCATGTTACCGAGTCACCAAGGTAATTGAAGTGTTCAGTAATGGATATGCATATCCTGTGTGGCTCACGTTGCAAACAGAAATGCAGCTGCCCAAGGTAATGAAAAAAATAACCGTGTGTGTGTGTGTGTGTGTGTACATACATATACACATACATACATACATATATGCACATAAACATGCACGTGAAAGAGAGATACATCTTTACTTTTTACCTGAATTTCAACAAGCCTTGACTAAACCAAAATACAATAATCTGTATTATATGTATGCGTATCTGTATTCACCCGGATGTGAAGCCGGCATCCATTTCTGGAATGAAATTATGCATATAGGCAGAGCTGCAGCGATGGGAACTTGGATCACGTGATAAAAATGGTCAGCAACACCTGACTTGTCTGTTTTCACCTCTAAGGAAGGGAAGCACAGAGGATATGAGCCCAGGCCTTGTCATCCTGACTAGGAAAGGACTCTGGTGACAGAATAGCCAAGACATTTGGCAAGCCACATTCCACAGGTAGCTGCTGGCACTGTGTACTTCCCTCCTTGCAAATAATACTTCCGGGGAGAAGACACATTACCCTTTGGCACCTCGGAATGCTGTTTGGCGAGGCATCAGTGCTTCTGACTCATTCTTTGCACCTCTTTCGCAGATCTGTACCTTCTTCTGGCTTCCAGTTTCCCATTTCCAAAAATCTGGGTTTGCAATCCTCTCTTTATGTTCCTGTTCCTGTGGAGAAGTCATTTGAAACACACCCATTCTCATCAGTGGTGGGATTCAAAAAAATTTACTACCGGTTCTGTGGGCGTGGCTTGGTGGGCATGGCAGGGGAAGGATACTTCAAAATCCCCTCTCCTTCCCACCCCACTAACCTGCTTTCCAGCTCCGTTCTCCTGTGCAGGACAACAAAAGAAGACCCAGCCAATCATCTGGGACTCGGGAGGCAGAGAATACATGGGGGCAGGGCCAGTCAGAGGTGGTATTTGCTGGTTCTCCGAACTACTCAAAATGTCCACTACCAGTTCTCCAGAACTGCTCAGAACCTGCTAAATACCACCTCTGATTCTCGTGTACAACTCGGGAACCTGGGCAAGACTTAGTTATCCTCTCAGAGGGCTTGTTGGCTTGCTCCAGTCTATGTGAGGTCCTGATCCGTTGCTCAGTCTACCTCTTTTGCATATGCCGAAAGGGTTTTCATTCTTGTGAAGCCAAAAAACCTCTCGTGTTTGAAACACAGCTGAGCTGCAGAGCATCTTGGGAAAAAAAACTTCCTCTGATTTTGGAGCCAGGAAATGGAGTGACTTATTTTTATTTTATCCAGCAGTAGCAAGAATTTCCTGGAGGAATTTGTTTTTAGTTGTAAACCCCCCTGAGTCATTTGGGAGGCAGCCTACGAATAAATTAGATTAAATTAATAAATTTCTAGAGGGCAGGAATCTTCCATGATGGGAAAAATAATGATAGGGTTGGAAAGTCCTCTTGGAAGTGAATGGAAGCTTGGGAATAAAATATAGAACGTTCACATTCTGCCCTTGGCTATCTGATAATTAAATAAGTCCACATTCCCCCAAATTCTCTTATCCTCCAAAACAATTTGTAAAAGCAAATTCTCTTTAATTAAACTGAAGGAGAATGGTAGGAAAAACTGCTGGATTGATGCTACCTGGAAGTGTATTGGCATAAGTTGCCAAGTATTGAATCCAAGTGAATTTCCTAAACATTTCACTAGCTTGTTCTTTTTACATGCTGCAGAGCCCTTGAAGTGAAATTATACTTTTCCTCAGTGTTAGCAAATCCAGGTAGTCCTCAACTTATAATCATTCATTTAGTGACTGTTCAAAGTTACAATGGCACTGAAAAATGTGACTTTTGACCATTTTTCACGTAACACCGGGCAACATCCCCATGGTCATGTGATCAAAATTCAGATGCTTCACGACTGACCCATATTCATGACGGTTGCATTGTTATGGGGTCATGTGATCCCCCTTTTGTGACCTACCGATGAGCAAAGTCAATGCGGAAGCCAAATTCACTTAACAACCAGGTCCCTAACTTAATGACTGCAGTGATTCACTTAACAACTGTGACAAGAAAGGGCTTAAAATGGGGCAAAACTCGCTTAACCAATCTCTCAGTTAGCAACAGAAATGTTGAGCTCCATTGTGGTCATAAGTCAAAGACTACCTGTACTAGAGCCAGAATGGGGGCATTGTAAAACCAGAGGGGAAAAATCCCAAATTTAATAGGAACATAACAGTTGTTTAAGATAGTCCTCCAGGCATCTGATCATTTTGGAGGGGCAAATTAAAAAAAATAAGGACGTAGCAGGTAAGGGAAAAGAATGGGGTGGAATCTGCTGGAAGAAATCATGTATCCCTGAAAAGAGAGCCAGAAGGTTTTGTCTAAGCATGGTTGGGTTTATATCATGGATTTTATATTACCTTATTTAGGTGGATTCCGAATTTCAGCAGAAAACAGACTCTTGAGATTTTTTTTCCTGAGTTAATGGAAAAATTGCCAATTTTACTATTTCTTCAAGGCCGAGAATGCTCTTTCTCCATTTGGAAATCTGGCATATTCCTGTATTTTGCTTCTCCACCCTGATTCTAAATATTTGGGCTTTTAACAAGCCTTTGTTTTTAAAGGTTATTAAAGAGAAAAAAGACTATAACTGTAATTAAGACGAAAGCTGTGTTGCTAAATGTGAGCAGATTCTGTGGATGGATTCCTGTATTTGCTGTAAATTCATGCAGGGAGTTTTGCTAAATCAGCCTGTTGGGGCAATACTGTTTCTCAGGCTGAGTTTTCCTCTTTGATTGAGGCAAGCCTTGTAGTAAATAACTGGGCAAAGCTGTATTCCCTCAACCCTATAATAATTCTTGATTTATTTATCTGGTACCAAAATGCAGCAGTGTGAGGCCTTAACATTTTTTTTGTATTGCTTTTAACATTTTTGACTGCATAAACATAATGGAGAACTGAAAATGATAACTATTATTCTTGTTTTCTTGCTGGTTCTTCAGAATTGTCTTAAAAATGAGTTTCTTTTCAGGGTTGGAAAATGTTTGGTTGATCGGCATAAGCAGTAACTGCTCGTGTTTTGGGACTCAGCATAACAGATCTCTTCAACATCTCTCATTTGTGAACATTTGTTGTTTTCACTTGAATACAGCTATAAAACTGGAGTCCAGATTTGACCCAATTGGTTGGCAGGGAAAAGGAAGGGCTTAACATTTCCCCAGTGATTTATATTTTTTGATCAAAAGCACAAGGTTTTCATCTACAGGCAATATGACAACAAATGTATTGGGTGGATTACTAATATTAGCTGCCTTTTTTCTGGAGTTCGGTGTGGCATATCTGGTTCTCCCACCCCACTCTTGTTCTATTCTTGCAGTGGGCTTGAAAGATAGGTTATATTGAGAAATAGAGATTTTATGAGACTCAGAGTTTCGTTTCCTTCCTTCCCTCCCTCCCTCCCTCCCTCCCTCCCTTTCTTCCTTCTTTTTCTGACCAAAAGACACAAGTAACCCATTTTGTTCTGGCAAATAAATAGGATGCTGGTGGGATTCAAAAATTTTTACTACCAGTTCTGTGGGCATGGCGTGGTGGGCGTGGCTTGATCAGCATGGCAGGAGAAGGATACTGCAAAATCCCATTCCCTCCCCACCCCACTAACCTACTTTCCAGCTCCATTCTCCTGTACAGGGCAACAAAAGAAGACCCTTGTCCTTGAATTGGCCCATTGGGTTATCAACAGCTTACCTTAATGACGGATCCTGGGATCCCGAGAGGTGGCATGGCGCGACCAAGGGGTTAAATTTTAAATCTGGTTTTAAGGGACAACTTTTAAATTTTTTAATTCGGTGTTTTAATGGGATAGGGAGGAGGGAGGGGGTTCAACCCTTGTTGGTAGAGTCTGGTTTATCCAGGCCGGAGAGGGGTCTCATAGTGGAGGGGCGGGGTGAAGGGGCCACGGGGTCCGCGTAGAGCAGGGAGGGGTTAATAATCCCTGGGGCGATCGGTTATGGCAGGAGTGGACGAGACAGAGGGCCAAATTATGTGTCGGGAGCGCGCCTCGCTGTTTGGCGGTGGAGCGCTCCGACCCTCAGGTCTCTGCCCGCTCCCCTGGGGTCCTGGGAGGTGTGGTCCCTGGGCTTAGGCTGGTGTATGTAAATGCCAGATCCGTGGCTAATAAGGCCCCCCTCCTCCATGAACTTATTGAGGAGGAGGCTGCGGATCTGGCGTGTATTACGGAGACCTGGTTGGGACTGGAGGGGGGTGTCCCTCTGTGTGATCTATGTCCCCCAGGTTTCCAGGTGCTGCACCGGTCACGAGCTCAGGGATAGGGCAGAGGAGTAGCCATTGTTATCAGGAGACCTTGTTTCCAAGGGAGGCCACTGTCCCAGAATAGGCGGGTGTGAGTCCCTCCTCCTGAGGTTGGGCCGGGTGGTGGTTGGGCCTGTTGCTGATGTACCTGTCCCCAGCTGCATTGCAACGGCCCTTCCCGAGCTGCTAGATGCCCTCTCGGGGTGGCGGTGGAGTTTCCCAGGCTTATTGTCCTGGGGACTTCAACGTGCCCTCTCTGGGAGGCGTCTGGTTTGGCCGGAGTTCTTGGCATCCATGACAGCCATGGACCTGACCCAGGTGATTCAGGGACCCACCCATGAGGGGGAACATGCTCGACCTGGTTTTGTCTCGGGACAGTGGTGTAGTGATCTGGGGGGTGGATCTCCGGTTGTTCTACCCCTATCATGGACAGATCACTATCTCCTGAGGCTGGTTTTCCAATCAGCTGCCCCTTGCTGCTGGGATGAGGAGCCGATACGATGGTTCTGCCCCAGGCGCCTGATGGACCCGGAGAGGTTTCAGACGGCCCTGGGATCCTTGCCCACCTCCCTCGACCACAGCCCGGCCGAGACCTTGGCGGCCGCTTGGCAACAGGCTGCCTCAGCAGCGCTCGACCGGGTTGTCCCCTTGCGGCCTCTTCCTCGCCACAGACCTTGTTTGGCTCCTTGGTTTTCAGAGGAGCTTTGGGGGATGAAGCAGTGGAGGAGATGCTTGGAGAGCAGGTGGAGGACTAGTCGTTCCGAGTCTGACCGTGTCCAGCTAAGAGCCTATATTAGGACTTATCTGGAAGCGATTAGAGCAGCGAGATGTGCTTCTCCGCTCTGATCGCGTCCTGCAGATGATCGCGCTGCAGCCCTGTTCAGGGTCACTCCCTCCCTCTTGCATTTAGAGGAGAGGGGCCTTTGGGGCAGAGCAGAGAATTTAGTTTACATCTGGCGGATAAGATCGCTCAGATTGGGCGGCTTGGACTCTGACTGGCAGGGTTTAGATGATGGAGTGGCGATGAGTCTTGTGGATTCTATCTGGGTTGAGTTTGACCCTGTCTCCCTGGATGAAGTGGACAGGATCATGCGGAGGCTGTCTTCCACCACGTGTTTATTGGACCCGTGTCCTTCCTGGTTGGTTTATGCCTCCAGGGAGGTTACACGCGTTGGCTCCAGGCAGTTGTCAACGCCTCTTTGAGTGAGGGGTTTTTCCCGCCTTGAAAGAGGCGGTGGTGAGACCCTCCTCAAGAAGCCTGCTCTGGACCCAACCGTTTTGAACAACTATCGTCCAGTCTCCAACCTTCGCTTTTTAGCGAAGGTTGTTGAGCATGGTGGTTCAGCAGTTTCGCTGTTCCTGGAGGAAACTGATTATCTCACCTGTACCAATCGGGTTTCAGGCCCAGACACAGCACCGAGACAGCATTGGTGCACTGGTGGATGATCTCTGGAGGCTCGGGACAGGGGTTTTCCTCTGTCCTAGTCCTTTAGATCTCTCAGCGGCTTTCGATACCATCGACCATGGTATCCTTCTGCAGCAGCTCGGGGGTCAGGAGTGGGGGCACCGTTTCGGTGGTTCTCCTCTTACCTTCGGACCGCTCACAGTCGGTGTTGGCAGGAGAGCAGAGATCGTCCCGAGGCCCCTCACTTGTGGGGTGCCCCAGGGTCGGTTCTCTCACCTCTCCTGTTTAATATCTACATGAAACGCTGGGCAAGATCATCCGTGGTTTTGGGGTGAGGTATCATCAATATGCAGATGATACCCAGCTTTATATCTCCACCCCAGACCAGATCAGTGATGTTCTCTCGGTGATGTCCCGGTGCCTGGAGGCGGTGCAGGCCTGGATGGGGAGTAACAGGCTCCGGCTCAATCTGGCCAAGACTGAGTGGCTGTTCTTACCGGCATCTCGGTGTTCAGTGGAAGTGCCATCTTTGGTCATGGTGGGGAGCTGTTACCCCCCGTGGATAGGGCGAGGAATCTGGGTGTCCTCCTGGATGCACAGCTCAATCTGGAGGAGCAAGTGGCAGCTGTGGCCAGGGGGCTTTGCCCAGGTTCGGCTGGTTTGCCAGCTGCCCTTATCTGAACCGAGATGCCCTTGAACGGTCACTCATGCGCCGTCACTTCTAGAATCGACTACTGTAACGCTCTCTACATGGGGCTACCCTTGCGGATTACTCGGAGGTTGCAGCTGGTGCAGAATGCGGCCGGGCTGTGATGGGGGTATCCCGATACTCCCATGTTACACCCTCCTGTGACTTGCATTGGTTGCGGTTGCCTTCGGGTTTCCTTCAAGGTGTTAGTAACAACTTATAAAGCCCTAAATGGCTTGGGTCCAGGGTACTTGCGCCTCCTGCCAGCATCACACTCCAATCGCCCCATGCGCTCCCACAGGAGGGGCCTCCTGGGAATACCGTCGATTAGGCATTGTTGGCTGGCGGTTCCCAGGGCCAGGGCCTTTTCTGTGGGAGCGTCCGCCCTATGGAATCAGCTCCTCGGATCTTCGTTTGGCCCCTGATCTCCGCTCCTTTCATCAAGACCTGAAGACTTGGCTGTTTCAGCAGGCTGGCCTGGATTGACCTGGGGGTGGGTTGTTTTAATTGTATTGTTTTTATTGTGATTTTAATTGTTTTCTAATGTTTTTAGCAATTTTAGACTTGTTTCCTGTTTAATATTTTTTATTGTAAATATATCTCTTTTTATATGTTGCCCCTGAGTCCTTAGGGAGAAGGGCAGCATACAAGTCTAAATAAATAATAATAATAAAAATAATCTGGGACTCAGGAGGCAGAGAATAGATGGGGGCGGGGCCAGTCAGAGGTGGGATTTGCCGGTTCTCCGAACTACTCAAAATTTCCGCTACTGGTTCTCCAGAACTGGTCAGAACCTGCTGAATACCACCTCTGATGCTGGAGGCAAAATGTGTTTTTATTTAAAAGAATCCACTGAGGAAAAATGTGGACTTGTTCTGATTACTACACCACACTGTCTTTGCTGAAGGAAATAAATAAGTAGATACGACCACATTTACATATACCCACAGCAGTGTGGCTTAGAAATAGCCATTGTTGGCTTATTGTAAAAAAAAAAGCATTTAGGGAAAAGATTAAATGAAGCATCTGTAACTGGATGCCTTCCAGAAGCCTAGGACCATAATTCCCATCATCCTCCACTAAAATATTCAATAAAAATATTCAATGGTGGGAATTGAAATTAATTATATCTGGAACACGTTAGTAACTCTGACGTTCTCAATAACCTGACAAAGAAATGGACCAAGGTTTGCTACAGTTCCATTTCTATAACTAGCTATAGGCCAACATGTCAATTTTGTGTAGACTCTTAGCATGCCAGTATGCTTTTCAGGTTTTCTAATGATGGATTGCCAGGAATTTTCCAATAAACAAAATGTTAGGTAATAACTCTGAGAGATCATTTAATCTTCTCTGATGGAGTGCTTAGCATGCATAACTTCTGCAGTATGAATAAAATGTGCCTTTGCACCTATTTATCTTCCAAGTTATCTGATCCTGCCTCCTTTGCATCACCTGTAAAAAGCGCTTGGTACAAATAAATGTGGATCTTTCTCTCGTAAGCTGTAGAGCACACACCCTTGACTTTCTCTAGACAGTGGGAGTACATGTGGACATCCTGCCTGCTGAGGCTTCCCCGGCATTCTTCTAAAACTCTTGGAGTTATTTCCTGGTGTCATTAGATGATTCCCAGGATCTGGCATATGAGGCTGCCAGGGAGTGGGTGGGTGGATGGGAATGCCTTTAAATCCCTTTAAATAGCAACAGCACTTAGACATATATACTGCTTCACAGTGCTTTACAGCCCTCTCTAAGCGGTTTACAGAGTCAGCATATTGCCCCCAACAATTTGGGTCCTCAGTTTACCCACCTCAGAAGGATGGAAGGCTGAGTCAACCTTGAGCCTGGTGGGATTCGATCTGTCAAATTGCAATAGGAGTAGCTTGCAGTACTGCACTCTAACCACTGCACCATTGAGGCTCCTAAATGGGATGCAGAGGGCTGAAAAACAGTAGGTGGAGCCAGGTAGATCTAATTTTAAATGGAGCTCATTTACACCCTAATTAAAATGAAATCTAACGAATGCAATTAGACTCTAGTCATATATTTAATTATTCTGTCATGTTAAAAAGCTAATTAGCAATGAGTCTTGGAGACCCTGGGGACACATCCTGACTTTTGCATATCTTTTGGGGAAGTCACAACCCGAGGACCCCAGAATCTAATTCTTAAGATAGAAAGGCAGAGTACCATGCATCTCTATACTACAAAAACTCTTGTCATAACTTTTAACTGAATAAAATGGTGCATCATAGGGGAACATTTTTTTTTAATCAAAGTACCTTAAATGGATCAATTTAATTTACATCCAAAGTCTGGGACCCATGGCCACTGAGTGAATAAAATTCGGAGAAGTTGTGGATGCTTCAGTGTTACTGGTTGCTGCTACTACAGTCACATGATCTTCCTTTTCAACATTCTGTGACAGTTTCCCAGCCAGTCTTGCAATCCCTTATTCCCTCCTTTACCCAGCAACGGCCACTTACCTACCTGCTGGAAAAGGGAAGGAGAAGGGAGGAAGACCTCTGATGCTCCCTGCCTTATTCCCACAAATGGGGAAGGCAGGGGGAGTTGGAAATCATTCCTGCTCCCACTATTTTTTTTTATCATGGTCATACTGTTTCTCTGTTTAGGTAAGGAAATATCTCTGAAACAATGTCCCAACAGGGCACGAGTTGTCTAATAATTTTAGAATAGAAGAGAACAGAATTCTTTATTGGCCAAATGTGATTGGATGCACAAGGAATTTGTCTCCGGTGCGTAAGCTCTCAGTGTACATACAAACAACAAAGCAATAGGTCATAAGTCATAGTTAAAATCATTAATCATGAGGTACAACAAGTGATACATCATAGATACTAATAGGAGAAGGTATTAGGAAAGATGAGAAGATGAGAAGGATAATATCAGTACAGCTTACTACATGGGTAAATATCTATATTCCTAAGACAGTGCTGTGGGAATTAGGTGTTCAGCAGAGTAATGGCATGGGGCAACAAAAACTATCTTTGTGTTTAATTGTTTTGGCATGCAATGCCCTATTAACTTGATTCATTTTCTCCTCTGCTCTTCTCTTCCTGTCACCTTCTTTTGAAACCACTCATCTTTTCTCCTAAAAACAGAAACTTCAGCCCAGCAACAGTTCTAGATTTCTAGTCTTAACACTGCAGGGGAAAAAAAAGGAAGAAATGAAAAGCTGTTGCAATGGCATGAATTTTAAAGGTTGCCCCGGGTCTTAAGGTTGTTCTTCTCAGCTGCCGAAACTGCTGATTATCTTTCTTCAGTGATCTCTCTCATAAACATCTGCTGGTGTTGACATCTTGAAGATGTAATATTGACTTCATCATTATGATGGTTTTACTATGTGACTAAAGAAGCAGATTTGCTGGCAAAGCTGTAGTTTTGTAAATGCTATTTTATTTTCCTCTAGATTAAAAAAAAAGAAAAGAAAAACAAAGTCTCCTTAATCTTAGGGTCAAACTTGGTGCTGCATTCTTAAAATTTTTTATATCTGGTTTACCTACAAAGCAGTGCAGTTTTACAATCGCAGATAGAGCCTGAAAGAAAAGGATTTGTACATAATGCAAAACTGTGGTTGATTGCATAAACCACTGCTGACTGGGTTCACCCAATGTGCTAAGTCATAAACCTTGATTTAAGAATCCCCAAGCCTTGGGTTCATATGATCTATTAAGGCAGAATGAAACAATCATATGACAACCTTCAGATGCTGCCTTGTCCGTCTAACATACTCTTTCCAGATCTGATTTTTAAATAAAATGAAATAAATAGAAAATGGGTAAGTTGGGAAGTGGGGTCCTAGCCTAATCTATAGCATTATTTTTCAATCTTGGCAAAACTTTAAGATGTGTGGACTTCAACTGCCAGAATTCTCCAGCCAGCAGTGCTGGCTGGGAAATTCTGGGAGTTGAAGTCCACACATCTTAAAGTTGCCAAGGTGAAAAAACACTGCTCTGTAACATTATGTATTTTGCAGAAATGTCTTTGGGCTCCACAAAGTCTTCATGGCATAGTGTGTATGTATGTGTGTGTGTTGGGGGGAGGAAATATGTGCATACTAATTCACCTTCTTATGGCTTGCTGTGCCTTCCTCACAGCCATTTTGTAAGCATACCAATCACATGCTCTCAATATTCCAGATGTAACCCTACCTTTAAAAGTTTGCCTCCTTCTGGTTTGGCATTGTGTGTACATTTAGGAAAAAGTAGGCAGAAGGGAGGAAACCATTAAGAGTGAATGAGAATGCATAGTAGGGTTGTGTGGGCTCTGACCACATCCAATTTAACTTCTGACTCTGCTAGCAGCAGGTAGGTGGCCTCCAACTGTTTCCTCAAAAGAGGAACATTCTACATTCTAGCTATGTTATTTTCCTAGCTTATATGAAGCTTCCTCTATCCAGCACTTGGGTGGGCCACATAAGAGGGCAGAATAAATCATTTCGTTATTGTTTGGTTTTTAAGTCGTGTTCGAGTCATTGCTACCCCATGGACCACAGCACACCAAGCCCCCTTGTCCTCTATTGTCTCGTGTTTGCTCAAATTCATGTTCATTGCATCAATGACGCTATCTATCCATCTTATCCTCTATCATCTCCTCCTTCTTTTGCCTTCAATCTTTTCCAACATCAAAGTATTTTCCAATGAATCCTCTCTTCTCATTTGGTAGTCAAAGTATTTGAGCTTCAGCTTCAGTATCTGTCCTTCCAAAGAACAGTCTCCTTTTAGGACTGACTGATTTGATCACCTTGCAGTCCAAGGGAGTCTCAAGAGTCTTCTCCAACACCATAATTTGAAAGCATCAATTATTCGCCATTCAGCCTTCCTTATAGTCCAACTCTCACAGCCATACAAATAAAATAAATGTGCGGGACCACTCTAATATGATATTTTCCTGGTGTTCCTTTTGTAGCATGGAGTAAGCAGAGCAATGCAGAATGACCTGGTGTACCAAGAAGCTTCTTTTGAATTTTTCTGAAGGGTTAGAAAAAGTGGCAATAAGATTGGTTTGCCATGCACTTTTTTCCTTTCTGCAAGATGCGTCTATTTTTGAAAAGGGGGAAGGAGGCAGGCGGATGCAAAAGGAGCTGTGGTAGTAAAAGCGTATTATAATTACTGGCATTCTCTCTGATGGCATCCAAAGTGTATTAACCTATGTAATTTAGAAGGCAGAACTTTAGATTCAACTGCAGCGTTGTGAGGTTTAACGGGAGCCGAAGGGAGAGGTGCATGCTGTGACTAGCTGTGGTATTATTTGTTGATGGGGTGGGGGAGGCTAGCTCCAGGCTTTTGAGGGGCCCTTGGGAAAGGAGCCTCAGTTAATCCCCCCTGACTGAAATTTGAAGAGACGGGAGATACATGCTGGAAGTCATCTTCAAATGATATTCTGCATAGTTTGGATATGACGGATATTCTGACACTTGAAATGGTCAACTCTATCTGTTTCTGGAGTTAGTCCCTGAAATCCTCAATCAGGTTGAAGCATAACTTTTCATTTGTTCTGGGCTGGGACATCCTTGACTCAAAAAAGTCAAGATGATGTCTGTGACTATGAGATCCAATCTCTGCTCCTATATGTGTGATACGACATGCATAAAAACAGGTTAGGGCTTTGAACTTGACCAAGGGTCTCCAAACATGGCAACTTTAAGACTTGTGGACTTCAAATCCCACCATTCCACAGCATGGCTGGCTAGGGAATTCTGGGAGTTGAAGCTCACAAGTCTTAAAATTGCCACGTTTGGAGACCCCTGATCTAGATCTCTTTTTTTACCAATTCCCATGAATGCCCTGGTCCTGGGAATTTCTTTAAAGAGTGGTAGAGATGAATGCCCAATAAAAATGCCAATTTTTCTTCTTAACCCAGCTCAAAGTTCCCATTGGGATGCAAAGGCAAGGGCAAAACAGATGCCTCTTAAAAGCCTTTTTTAAAAATTAAAAAGGGCCTAAACCAGGTATAAACCTCTGTGCCATCTTCTCCAGATTTTTTTAATGAACTTTCCCCCAGTCCCCTCAAATATGCCCATTACTATGCAAATTTATTGGTTCCCCTCTTCAGTGAGATCTTTTTCTCTAATTCATTGCTTCCCTGTGAATTAAATCCATTGTTTCATGTCTTGAAGAACAGGACTTTTTCCTGTATGACATTCCTTCTGATAACTGGAGAGTACCATCCTGTCTTCCTTTAATCACCTCTTCTCAAAATTAATTATTCCCAATTCCTTCAGTCAATTCTTCATTTCAAAGATTACCTTTCTCTCAGTGGTGGGATTCAAAAATGTTTACTACTGGTTCTGTGAGCATGGCTTGGTGGGCGTGGCAGGGGAAGGTTACTACAAAATCCCATTCCCTCCCCACTCCGGGGGGAAGGTTACTGCAAAATCCCATTCCCTCCCCACCCCACTACCCTGCTTTCCAGCTCTGTTCTCCTGTGCAGGGCAACCAAAGAAGACCCAGCCGATCAGCTGGGACTCGGGAGGCAGAGAATAGATGGGGCGGGGCCAGTCAGAGGTGGTATTTGCTGGTTCTCCGAACTACTCAAAATGTCCGCTACCGGTTCTCCAGAACTGGTCAGAACCTGCGGAATACCACCTCTGCTTTCTTTGAACCAGTTTGACTGAAGTTTGACCTTCAAGAAGCCCAGAGTTGGTATGTTTCTCAAGACTGGATCTGATTCACAAGAAATAAAATGAAAATCTAATAGACTTCTCTCTTCCATTAATTTAGAAACAGTTGTTCCATTGATGCAGCTTGCAATTTCATTGGCTTTTTTTTTGTGCAACATGTTGTGTTGTTGATTCTTATCCAGTTTGTAAACAGCTACTATTCCAATCTCTTTTGCACATATACTATTACCAGGGCAAGAATCCTCCATCTGGCCTTGGACTTCTCTTCCCTAAGAGGTAAACTTTGCATTTTTCTCCATTAAATTTAAGTGTTATTTTGTCCCATTTATCTAACCTTTCAAGGTCATTTGGGATCTTCTTTCTATGTTGTAAGTATTAGCTATCCTGTTCAGTTTTATGTTAGCTACTACAGGATTTCCTCTATCTCTTTTGTTTCAGTAATTAATAAAAATAATACAGAAAATAGAAGCTAAAGGCTGAGCCTTTTTGTATCCACTTAAGACTCAAGTACTCAACTTTGAATGCCATTTTTAGGTAGCTATGCCTGCATTTAATTGGCATGTTATTCAACCCGTATTTAAGGCTGATAGGCAGAACACCATAGAGGACCTTACAAAATGCTTTTCTGCAGTTAAGGTATTTTATATATCCAGCTTTCACACAATCTGCTAAAGAAGGATTGTAGTGGAGGCAAGGTATGTAGACCAAATCACTTTTGTCTTCTTATCCCTGCAGGTTTT
The DNA here is from genome assembly GCA_009733165.1 of Naja naja. Classification (NCBI taxonomy): domain Eukaryota; kingdom Metazoa; phylum Chordata; class Lepidosauria; order Squamata; family Elapidae; genus Naja; species Naja naja. Next base: position 18,699,102 of record CM019148.1, on the reverse strand, counting down.
TTTGGGGGGTCAGGATTTCAGAAGTTGTTTGCCCTTGCCTTCTTCTTCCTAGGGTTGAGAGAGAATGCCTGGTCCAGGTTCACCCAGCTGGCATCATGTCTGAAACAGAAGGGGAACGCAGGGTCTCCCATTGGCATCCTTAAGTTCATCCTAAAACTGGATCTTGCTAAAGAGCAGAGGTCTCCAAACATGCTGTAAGCTTTGCTGGCTGAGGAATTCTGGGAGTTGAAGTCCACAAGTCTTAAAGTTGCCAAGTTTAAGGACCCCTGTTAAAGAGATTACCTGACTGAAAAATGGAATAAAGTTAGTTCTGGCTAGCCTTGTTCTTGATCAATCCCTGTTAATTCATTTAATATTTAGATAATGAGAGCCAGTTTGATCTAGTTAGTGCCGTGTTTCCCCGAAAATAAGACCTACCCCGAAAGTAAGACCTAGCACTATTTTCTAAACCTGCCCTAATATAAGACCTACCCCGAAAATAAGACCTAGTGTAAATCTCCAGTTCCAGGAAGACTTTTCAGGGAGCAACCGTGCACCCGCGAAACACCCCCTACACACTCACACCCACTATTTGGCACCATAAATATATAAGACCTACCCTGAAACTAAGACCTAGTGTGTTTTTGGGAGCCAAAAAAAATATAAGACAGTGTCTTATTTTCGGGGAAACATGGTAGTTAATGTACTAGGCTAGAAACCAGGAGACTGTGAGTTCTAGTCCCACCTTTGGCATTAAAGCTGGCTGGGTAACTGTGGGACAGTCACTCTCTCCCAGCCAAGCCCACCTCACAAGATTGTTGCTGTGAGGAAAATAGGAGAAGGAAGGAATAATAAGTACAGGTAGTCCTTGACTTACAAGCACAACTGAGCACAAATTTACTGTTGTTCAGCGAGACAGTTGTTAAGTGAGTTTTGCCTCATTTTATGACCTTTCTTGCCACAGTTGGTAAGTGAATCACTGCAGTTATTAAGTTAGTAACAGGGTTATTAAGCGAATCTGGCTTCCCCATTGACTTTGCTTCTCAGAAGGTCACAAAAGGGGATCACATGACCCTGGGACACTGCAACCATCATAAATATGAGCCAGTTGCCATGCATTGAATTTTGACCATATGACTATGGGGTTAGTGCAATGGTTGTAAGTGTGAAAAATAGTCATAAGTCAACTTCTTTCAGTGTCGTTGTAACTTCGAATGGTTGTTAAACAAATTGTTGTAAGTCAAGGACTAACTGTATGCTTGCTGCCTTGAGTTATTTTTAATAATGACAGCATAAAATATATAAAGAAATAAAATTCAATTGCAGCACTGTTTTCATGGTGATTACAGATCAGTACTGTTATGATTGACACTGGTATCTTCCTGCAGAATTTTGTGAGAGTGGCTTGTCTGGATCTACCATCCTTTCTGAAGACAGAGACAAAAAAAATCAGTCAACTAGCACCTTTCCCAACTAATAAATTATATTAAACATAAGCTTTCTATGAGTTTCTATGAGTTCATCAACTGATCAAGCAACTTGCAGACAGGAACAAAATCTGGCCTTTTATTTATCTGGCACAGCACCATTTCCCAGAGTTTCTCAAATATATTGTCTCTGCATTTTCTCTATCCATGGAGTGTGACTCTGTTTTTGTATTGCAAATTACCAATTCTAACTACCTGGTGCAGCGTTTGAGCCCCTATAATTTAGCTGTGGCCTGTTGCTTGAGATTTTGGTCTGTTGACAATTAAGTGTATGAGTTTGCCACAAAATTATTGCTTGGGCTGATAGTTCCCTAGCTGTGTAGTTTTGTAAGACAGTAGCTACCAAATCATTCATACTTAAAATAGCCTTTAAGCCCCAGTAGCAGAAAAAAAATCTCTGTTGCATAAATTTGCTTCCCTTTTAGGAAACTCTGCTTCAGAATCCTGAAATAAGTAGGAGGAATAGTAAATAGTTTTGCTTGCAATGTGCTTGCAACTCAGGAAAATTTGTTTAATCTCCCCTAGTCAGGGCTGTGCGTATCACACAGTTCTCCATATGCAGCATAAAAAGAATGGTTGGTGGACAATCTATTTTGCATGTTTTGTGGGGAAGTAGAAAAAGCAAGGCTAGATGGTCAGCCTGAGGAGAACTCAGAATCCTGTGGCACAAAAATAAACAAATATACTGTATCTGAATCAGCAGCTGAGATGACAAAGTTGCTCCTTTCATTTTCATTTCTTCTAAGGGCTGATTGCCTCACTGATACCAAAAATAAAATTGACCACTTGATAAGAGTTCTGCACATGCCTATTTCAAATTAAATTTTCTAGATTTTGCAGGACTCTTTGTTAACAGGGATTCTGTTAACAGTATGGAGTCTGCTGTGAAAAGGGAAATATATATATATTGGTGTGAGAAAAATGTTCCAAAAGCTTTCATGTTTTCTGCCTCTGCTCCAGTGTTTATCAGTCTCAGCCACTTGAAGAGGTGGGGACTTCAATTCCCAGAATTCCCTAGCCAGCGTATGCTGGCTGGGGAATTCTGGGAGTTGAAGTCCACACTTCTTCAAGTGACTGAGGTTGAGAAATGTGGGGCTAATTTTGTGCTAATGCATGTGGGGCTAATTTTGTGCTGTTTGAGAAGCAAGAAGTAATTATGGGGAACACTAGTTTCTACCCGCCCAATTTCATGGAAATTTGAACATCTCGTTAACAAACAAAATTCTCTCTCTGCTACATCGCCACTCTGCTTAAGCAGAGGCCTGTCTCATTCCCCCTCCTGTCTGTATTTCTTTTTTCACAGTGTGGTCTTAATTTGTTTTCTCCCTGGTAGTTCGAATTCTTTGCAGATTACAGGTTTGACGGTGGAACGGCAGTTCCCACAATGCTGTAATTTGGCCGTCCTTCCAACTGGCTGTCTTTGCTCCAGAGCTGGCGCCTCGCTTCCTTCCAACAACTCTGGTTGGTGTCGTTGATAAATTCCCAAACTGAGGATCAGACGGGAGGTGTGTTGGGGGCTGGATGTGCAAAATTGATGTTTTGCGACAGCCTTGCCTCCCTTCCTCACTGTTTATGTTTTCCCCGTCGCTTCCTCTGTCTGCTTTCTACTCTTCCCTCAGCCTCTCTCATAACAAATTGTGAGTTCTTCGAGGCCCTCTCATTTTTGAGTGTTCTGAAGCATTTGGCACAATGCTGTGTGTGTTGATCGTGGATTGTATCTTTTCTTTTAACTGTTCATTCAAGCAGAGCCACTGAAGACTTTGAGGGCTGGTCTCCAGCTTAGGTGGAATCCTGAGATTTGCAGAATAGGCCTAGAATATTTCTCCTCCCCATCTTAAACCAATGAACCTGGACTAGGGTTCTTAGTGGGATGGGTGGGTGAGATTTGGACTACATACCCTCCAAAGTCCCTTTTACTTGTTATGATATGCTATCGTGTTCAGGAGTTGAGAAGATTGTCAACTAGAAAATAAAAAGGGAATGTTTCCCAAATTTAATCCTCTATACGAAGTGCTGCATTCGTCTTCTAAATTCACATGCACTACATATGTGAATAACTCATTTCTAAGACTTTGAAATTAAATAAAACATTAAATAAAAATATAATAGCTAGATAGCTAGATGACACATAGGAGACAGATAGATGATGATGAATAATAATAATAATAATAATAATAATAATAATAATAATTTATTCGACTTGTATGCCGCCCTTCTCCCTAAGGACTCAGGGTGGCTAACAATAAAACAGGACCAAATTTACATAAAACAAGCATTAAATGATAGATAGATAGATAGATAGATAGATAGATAGATAGATGTAAAATGTTCCATTATTATAGGGAAGAAAAGGGAAATGGCTGATACCTCACAAGGTTACCAAATTTCAGAGGACTGTGGTAGTCTTCCCTGAATTCCTAACAATTTGTAGGTGAAAATCTAAAAAATACTTTGGATGGGAATAATCAAAGCCCACCCTCCTTGGATGATTTTGTAGATTTCAGATTTATTTATTTGTTAGGATTTATACAGTTGCCCAATTGAACAAGGCCTCTGCGTGCCATACAATTAAAAACCCATACAATATTTTAAAAAACAAACATAATAAACATAAAAATATTGCTAAACAGAAGCAGGGGAATAACCTACTACAACCAAGGTAGATGCTACATGGCAAATAGGCAATCTGCTACTTGGGGAAAAATCTTTTAAAGTACAACACATTTTTATGTTGGTGCCTACAATACCAAACAATATTGAATGGGTGCACAGGGCCTGGCAATTAAAAACCAATAAATAAAACTCTGATCTTGTTTAAAAGGATGCCCAGAGGTATCCTTCTTCATTTAATGGGATTCTTTCAAGTGTCAGTTGAGTATGGCTGTTCCAAATTGCAGTATCAAGGTCTTTGATTTTAGAATGCTTGAGTCATAGAACATAGAATAATAGAGTTGGAAGGACCTTGGATGACTTCTAGTGTAACACATGCTGAAGCAGGAGACCCTATACCATTTCAGACAAATGTTTGTCCTGTCTTTTTTTAAAAAAAAACTTCTAATGATGGAGCACCCACAACTTCTGAAGGCAAGCTATTCCATTGGTTGATAGCTGTCACCCTTAGGAATTTTCTCCTTAGTTCTTGTTTCCAGCAAGGAAAAGAAGTCCTCAAATTATCCAGTGACCCCCACGAAAGAGTTTATGGTGGGAAATTCCTCATGTGAGAACTTTGGTCCTAGGAGCTGGTAGATGCATTTCTTGGTTCTTCTGTTTTATTATTGTTGTTGTTGTTTTGGGTTTTTTTCCCACTGCTGTCAAGCCCGGCCTGGAAACAACCATCAACAGTAAACCAGGAGTCTCATACAAGCACTGAATGAGAACACGGCAAAAGAGCTAGGAGGCAGATTTGGGAAACCACTCAAGAATGCCCTAAATATCAGAATGATCTTGGGGTTCAGTGGGGCTCAACTGGAACACAAAGCCCTCTTATACAGTATTCCGAAAGACACAATAGTTTCTCCACACTCTGAAGATACCTCATGGTGAAGCTGCCACATGTGATTCAGTGGCTCATCACTAGGGGCAGATGTTTATAGATCCTTCAGCTATTGATGAAAACCTGCATATCAACATCAGGATCTAGAATCATTAGATGGAGACCACAGAGGTGGCTCTCCTGCCCAAGCCTGTTGAGAGAGAACTGGGCAAAGAATGTTGAAATCCCAGGCTCTAACCTAATGATGTCCTCCATAAGCATGTTGAGCAGCTCCTGTGGTTGAATAACAGCACTTTCTTTATAGTAGTCCCTGGGTCAGTTCTGTCAAACACCCTCTTGGATGCCTGTCCAGACTTGATGTCTAAAGTCGGTACCTGCAGCAGCTACTTTACCAAATCTCACAATACAGTTTTTAACTGATGTTGGTTGATTGATTGGACAATGCCATCTTGCTCAATAGCCTTGAGTATTCCAGAACACCAGAAGTTACTTGTCCAGCTCTTATTGGGTGTCCAACGTATTTCAGTTAAGCCACAAGCCCAGAAAACTGAGGATAGATGCCTTGAAGTTTTGATTGGTTGAAAATGGGCCTTGGTGGCTCAGGCTGTTAAATGCCTGCACTTAAGATCCAGCTGCCTACAATTACTGTAGGCTCGAATCCCACCAGGCTCAAGGTTGACTCAGCCTTCCATCCTCTCGGGGTAGGTAAATTGAGGACCCAAGATTGTTGGGGGCAATAAGCTGACTTTGTAAAAATGCCGCTTAGTAATAAGCAGGCATATACAATGGAATGAAGGCTATTGCTGAGCGCATTGGGTTGTATCCCAAAAATTGTAAGCCGCCCTGAGTCTTCGGAGAAGGGCGGGATATAAATGTAATTTGAAATAATAATAATAATAATATTTCATCTAGCCAATGGAAAAGTGTTAACTGTGTCACTCAATGGTCTGATACATCTTATTGTTTAAGATGCCATTGCAAGGCATTTTATTATGATCTGTTTGCATGAGGATTTGTTTCCAGCACAGGATGGAAAGATTACTTTAGAATAACAGAGTTGGAAGGGATCTTGGAGGTCTTCTAGTCCAACCCACTGCTTAGGCAGGAAACCCTACACCACTTCAGACAAATGGTTATCAAATCTCTTCTTAAAAACTTCCAATGTTGGAGCATTCACAGCTTCTGGAGGCAAGCTGATTAATTGTTCCAACTGTCAGGAAATTTCTCCTTAGTTCTAAGTTACTTCTCTCCTTGATCAGTTTCCACCTATTGCTTCTTGTCCTGCCCTCAGGGGCTTTGGAGAACAGCTTGACTCCCCCTTCTTTGTGGCAGCCCCTGAGATATTGGAAGACTGCTATCATGTCACCCCTAGTCCTTCTTTTCATCAAACTAGACATAACCAATTCCAGCAAGCAGTCTATATATATTTTAGCCTCCAGTCTCATAATCATCTTTGTGGCACTTCTCTGCACTCTTTCTAGAGTCTCAACATCTTTTTTTTTTACATCATGGTGACCAAAACTGGATGCAGTATTCCAAGTGTGGCCTTAACAAGGCATTCTAAAATGGTGTTAACACTCCACGTGATCTTGTTTAGCTTTCAAAGAGTTCCATGTCTGTTTCCTGAAGAAGAAGAAAAAAAACTGTTCAAATTATGTGCATTTCTCTTCAAAATTGCCTTCTTCAGCCTGAGGTTCTGGAGATAATGCTGGATGCCATCTCCTGTGGCCATATTGGTGGAAAATAGTAGGAAGTTGACTAGATCTGTAAAATATAAATATCTGGCATGTTAAAAAAATATAATTCTTCCAAAAGTACTTTTTAACAAGAGCTGCAGGGAGAAAATTTAACTAGTGCAGTTGTGATCTCAAGAGAATAAGAATTTTGTTAAGAATTTTCATTGATGAATGAAAGGATATTTTTCCCTGTAGCACTTTTAAAATTCTTATCTATTAACATTTATGAGCTGCTTTTCTGAAGTGCCATTTTTTATTTGATGAAAATCATTCAAATACCACACGTTTCTGAGTGTTTTTATTTTATTTATTTATTTGATTAGTCAATTGCTTACAAGATAATAGGTATAAGTATAAACATAGTTATAAATACATGGATACATATAAGAAAATAAAAGAAACAATAGGACAGGGACGGTAGGCACTTTGGTGTGCTTATGCACGCCTCCTACAGACCTCTTAGGAAAGGGGTGAGGTCAATAGTAGACAGTCTAAGGTTAAAGTTTTTGGGGTTTGGGGAAGAAACCACAGAGTCAGGTAGAGTATTCCAGACATTGACCACTCTGTTGCAGAAGTCGTATTTACTGCAATCAAGTTTGGTGCGGTTAACCATGAGTTTGTATCTATTGTGTGCTCTTGTATTGTTATTTATTTATTTATTTATTAGTGGGACTTGTATGCCGCCCCATCTCCGAAGACTCACGGCTCACAATTAAAACAACGACAACAATAAATAATTAAAAAGAATTAAACTAAGCAAGCCCCAAAGAATATAATTACAAAATACAGAAATAAGAGCCACCCCACCCAAAGGGTCACAGCCCGGATTGGTTAAACAACCAGGTCTTCAAGTCATGGCGGAAGGTGCGGAGGTCAGGGACCAGGCGGAGCTTCAAGGGAAGTTGGTTCCAGAGGTCAGGGGCCGCGACAGAATAGGCTTGTCGTTGGGGGACCGCCAACCGGCATTGCCCGGCTGACAGGACCCCAAGGAGTCCTTGTCTATGTGCTCACACAGGGCGGTTAGTATTCGATGTCGGCAGGAAATGCTCCCTTAAATAATAAGGACCCATGCCATGAAGGACTTTGTATGTTAAAGTTAAAACCTTGAATCTCACCCGGAGTGCAACCGGCAACCAATGCAGGCAGCGCAGGAGGGGGGTAACATGGGAGAACCGGGAAACTCCCATCACCACCGCCGCTTCTGCACCAGCTGCAATCTCCGGATGGTATGCAAGGGCAGTCCTAAATAGAGAGTGTTGCAGTAGTCGAGTTGCGAAGTAACAAGGGCATGTATATGGTTGAAGCTGAAATATTCATTGACAGGTAGGACATTGCAATTTATGATTTTATATACTATACTTAGATCGGACTGAAGGCGGCGTAGTTTTAGGTTTTCTAGGTCTAGAACCTCAAGTCTGGTGGCGTAAGGTATTCTGCAATGAGTAGAGGAATGGAGAATTCTTCTTGTGAAATATTTCTGGACTTTCTTTACTGTGTTAATATCAGATATGTAATGTGGGCTCCAGATTGGTGAGCTGTATTCAAGTATTGGTCTAGCAAATGTTTTGTATGCCCTAGTTAGTAGTCTGATATTACCAGAGAAAAAGCTACATAGGATTAGGTTAACAACTCTTAATGCCTTTTTGGCTGTGTAGTTACAGTGGGCTCTAGCACTTAGATCATTTGAGATGAGTACTCCAAGGTCCTTGACGGAGTTTGGATCATCAACAAGGTCTTGACTATTCAGCTTCTATTTTATTTTCTGATTTTTTTGCCAGTATGTAAGACAGAACATTTATTTGTTGAGATTTGAAGTTGCCATTTGTTTGACCATTCGGATATATAGTCAAGGTCTTTTTGAAGGATAGCAGAATTATCTGTGGTGTTGAATAGCTTTAATCATCAGCGAAGAGAATGTAATTGCTCTTAATATGATCAGAGAGGTCATTTATGTAGAGTATGAAGAGAGTTGGACCTAGAACACTGCCTGTTAGGAGCAGGTATCTTGGATATTATGAGGCAATTAAAAAAAACATTTTGTAGCGGGCCTGCAGTTCACATCCAGAGATACAATTTGGAACAACTTTCTGGCTAAATCCATAAAACTTCCAGAACTGAATCAGGAAAAGACTTAGCAGGTGCACCTATAGTATGTAATGTGCCAGCAAGGTTAATACTAACTTTGGTTAGGAATTTGAGGTTTTGTGTGTTTTGTGAACACTGCCCATGGGGTTATTTTAAGCATTCAGGGAATTGCTGAGTTCAGGAACCAAATAAAATGCATGTTTTCCTTTTTTTTATTTTTGTCCTCTGGAAATGTATAAACTGAGCTAGTGGACTCTGATGTCTATTGCTCGGTGTGTTAATTCATACACTGCCTTATAAATAAATCAGAAGTTGTTGCTTGAAATAACTCCTTCTGCATTCCCTCATGGCTATAAAGAGTGCAATCCAGCCTCTGGCAGCTGAGCCTGAGGGCTTTTGGTTGTGAGGGACTCCCTTGTTGTTTGTCTATCTCCATCTGATCTTCTTTCAAGCTGCAAGAACAGCCCCCTTATCTAATCACACCTCCTAATAGCTGACTCAGGTGGTCTGTGGATGGACAGATATGATGCCAAAACATAGCCTGAAGCATTGAGAAAGGCAGGATGAGGGAAATCAGTGTACTTGGTGGTATTTTGAGATTTGCAGAAGTATGCATTGGAAAAATTACTCACAAAGACACAAACTGTAGTCCTGTATTTGAATCTCTATAATTCAGGAGTAGCATAGATCAACTGCGCTGATAGAGAGATAGATAGATAGATAGATAGATAGATAGATAGATAATAGGAAGATAGATAGATAGATAGATAGATAGATAGATAGATAGATAGATAGAGGTAGCCCTATATTTGTGATTTATGATCATAATTGAGCCCAAACTACCTGTTGCTAAATGAGACATTTGTTAAGTGGATTTTGCCCCATTTTATGAACTTTTTTGACACAGTTGTTAAGTGAATTACTTAGGGGTGGGGTTCAGCCGGTGTTACTACCGGTTCGGTAACTACATTTTGCAGAAACAAAGAAACAAGCAAATAAAAAGAAGAACAAAGAAAGCCCAATATCAGTGTGATTTCATAAATGTAAACGGTATAGTATGACAGAGTACTATTACCCATCTCTTAAGCTCTTAAACTAAAGCTAATGTCTGGAATCTAAAATGTATAATATTTAGAATAGAACAGAACAGAACAGAACAGAACAAAATTCTTTATTGGCCAAGTGTGTTTGGACACACAAGGAATTTGTCTTGCATAAGTATACATAAAAATGCATTCATCAAGAATCATAAGATACAACACTTAGTGAGTCATAGGATATTAAATAAACAATCAAATCATACTAAGAAACTAGATAAAACAATATAAATCATAAAGATACAAACAACACTAAAACTATGATGCTAGAGCTAATATACAGGACACAACAGCTGTGTTTGTTACTATTTGGAATAGTTATAGTAGTAGTAAGTAATAAAATCTACTATTTATTATTTACAGAATACAGAGTTGGAAGGGATCTTAGAGGTCTTTTAGTTCAACCCTCTGCTGAAACAGTAAACCCTATATACCTTTTTGGACAAATGACTGCCCAATCTATTTATTTACAATTTACTATTAAATAATTAGTTTGTTATACACTTTACTGCATAGTAATCCCTACTGTGCCGACTTTATAGGCTCTACTTTTGTTTGCAGACTTTTTCTTCTGAAAATAAGTGCCTTCTTTTCCTAACAATATAGAAACTACTTGTCTTTGCAGTAGTGGTGAATATCTGTAGCTCGGGTGTAGGAGGAGGGTGAAGGTCAGGGGTGGGATTCAAATTTTTTAACAACCAAGTTCTGTGGGCGTGGCTTAGTTGGTGGGCGTGGCTTGGTAGTCATGTGACTGGGTGGACGTGGCTTGGTGGACATGTTATTGGTTGGGCGTGGCCAACTCAATATCACTCACATCGAGCCACGCATTTCCTTGCCTGGCCTCTCATGATTGTGGGGATGCTGCAACAGTCGTAAGTGTGAAAAATGGCCATAAGTCACTTTTTTCAGTGCCACTGTAACTTTGAATGGTCACTCCACACAAGCAAAGTACCAGCAAAGGAGGGGAAAAAAACTCCAGAGATGTTCCTGAGACGGGAAGTCTAGTCCTGCCAAGAATGTAATAAGGGTCAACGGAGAGGCAGTTTCTGTAAGCAACATCAGAATGTTTCCTTCCTGCCTTACAGGATTAGGCCAGTAATTTCTTCTAACAACCGGTTCTCTGAATTGCTTAGAATGTTAACAACCGGGTCTAGCGAATAGGTGCGAATTGGTAAAATCCCACCCCTGGCGAAGATGCGTTCTTCGAGCTTGTGGGTTGATTTTCAAACATTTTGTTACGTTAACGTCTTGCCTTTAGAGGTAAGAGTCAAAACAGGCAAGAAGGTGTGGCATCTGCTATCCTTCTTTCTCTGCCCCCCTGCCCCCCACCAGAGGTGGTATTCAGCAGGTTCTGACCAATTCTGGAGAACCGGTAGTAGAAATTTTGAGTAGTTCAGAGAACCAGCAAATACCACCTCTGACTGTCCTCTGCCCCCATCTATTCTCTGCCTCCCGAGTCCCAGCTGATCGGCTGGGTCTTCTTTTGTTGCCCTGCACAGGAGAACAGAGCTGGAAAACAGGTTAGTGGGATGGGGAGGGAATGGGGATTTTGCAGTAACCTTCCCCTGCTACGCCCAACAAGCCACGCCCAACAAGCCACACCCACAGAACCAGTAGTAAAATTTTTGAATCCCACCATTGCCCCACACCCCATCACTCGGACCCTACTGCTTGCACTGTCCCTCTCTCAAAGTAACTCAAGGTGGGACATGGGCCAGCCTATTGATTGAGAGTGCACAGCACATATATTAACAAAATAAACCAAGAGAGTAACCTTGTTTTGCTAGTGACCTCCCCAAGTTAAATTAGGCTGGGGGATTCAGATTGGTCCAATATTATCCTAGGAGCTGAGTGACTTGCTTCCAACATCACACATTCCTCTGATCCAGATGTGCAGTTGGCTTAACTGGCTAAAATAGGGAGCTATAAAAAATGAATTAGAACTCCAAGCATGGGTAAGCATACCCTTCATACCCTCCCATCCTGTAGAGACAAAAAATTCAGCAGTAATTTTATGAATTGTATTTTTATAGCTAAGTGCAGCACAAATACATCAAACAAGAGCTACAATGTGAACTAGTATCTGCAATAAAGCAAATTAATAATGCACGATCTAGTATGATATAGTCAAGCCTTAAGTGTCTTTGTTGCAGTGGGTATAGGGAAAACCATGCAATCAAAAGTTTCGGTCAGTTTTGGAATATCCTTTTTGTTTTCTAGAAAAATATGCCAGATTATAGGATTACAGATAGATCTCAATTTACAAGCAACCATTTAGCAACCTGTCAAAGTTCCAACGGGAATTGAAAATATATATCTCATATATTTCAGGTTGTAACTGGATCCAAAACTGAAGAATAGTTTAAAGTCAGGTGTGAAAGGCCGTTAACATTGCTTAAATGCAAGGTTGCTAACTGCTGGCCTTTAGGAAATTAAATAAAAGTTGCTACAAGCAGCCGCTTTCCCCTTTAATTTGCTAGGAAGCAGAGAAGGGGGGGGGAAATGAAGACCTTTTAAGTCTTGTGAGATGCTTCCCTTGTACCTCTGTGTAACCTGTAAAGTTCCTTGCCCTTTGCTCAACTCTCTTTCTTCCCAGGCAACATTCGGATGAGAACAGAGCTGCACTCTGGATATGTCTGTTTTAATGAGCAAGATGAAAGGCTCGATTAAAGTACAGCTTTGCTGCTAGAAGGCTGTACAAATCAGGCTGGCATTCCTTAGACTCCTGGCTAAGGCACAGCCAGCCTTTGAAATCACCACACAAGTTTCTCACCTCCAAAGGCATCATTCTTAAGGTCTGATGTAAAAGCAAATTGCTCACGGAGTCTAGGTGGCCGGTTTCGGTTTGCAGTGGAATTTGGTTCCACCACTTTGCCCTGTTTCTCAGCGTTGAACTGGGGGTGGGAACAGACAGAGTCGAAAGGCTTAGCTGGGCTGTAGTTCAACGGATAAGTATGCAATTTGCAACTTGCAAGAACTCAGAATTCAGTCTTTTGAAACGTTCAGATACGCAGGTAGTCCTCGACTTACGATGAGCCCAAAATTTCTTGTTGCTAAGCAAGACAGTTGTTCAGTGAGTTTTGTCCCATTTCACGACCTTTCTTGCCACAGTTGTTAAGTGAATCACTGCAGTTGTTAAGTTAGTAACATGGTTGTTAAGTAAATCTGGCTTCCCCGTTGACTTTGCTTGTCAGAAGGTCACAAATGGGACCTTGGGACACAGCAATGGTCACAAGTATGAACCAGTTGCCAAGCATCCGAATTTTGATCATATGACCATGGGGATGCTGCAACAGTCATTAATTGTGGGAAAGTGGTCATAAATCACATTTTTGGTGCCATTATAACTTCAGATGGTTGCTAAATGAATAGTTGTAAGTCAAGGACTAAATTGGGTGTTTTGGAAAGTCACCTTCTAGAGGTGTTGGATTGCAACTCCCAATATCCCCTGCCAGAATGGCACATGGGGAAAAATCTAGAAATACAAAATGTAGCATCCACTTTCCAGCAAAGCATGGCATGTGGCATCCATAAGCTTAAGTCTGCCTCCAGGTACCTTTTTCAAAGCCCACCAGGTTCTCTGTCACATTTGATTTCTTTTAAATAGTCTTTTAATAAGAATGAATGGAATGCTGGCATCCTCTTAACTCCAATCTCCTTGTCTTTTGGGGAACACATCCACACAGTACATAAACAGCACAAGTTGATTGTGTCGAAAAGGCTCTTGGGGATGGGGTGGCCTGCGTTGCAGAACAATTGTGCTGGCTTCTCTTGGTTAGGTTTTTTTTTAAAACACATCTCAGCTCATCTATTCCACAGCAAGAGTCACTGTTTCTAAGGCTGTTCCCTCTCTCTGGTTCCCTGAGTTAATTGCATTTCATCTTTCCCTTCTGAACTTTATAATTATTTGTTGCATGAGCTGGAGCCGAGCCAGAACCCTTTGGGGGAAGATGGAATAGCTCAGATCTTCTTCCCACAGGAATGATAACACAAGAGGGAGAATCTGATTGGGCAAAAGGCTTTGCGGAGGGCAGGGCAATGTAGCGCTTGGTGAAACTCTTGCTCTCTTACTGAGAGTGGGACCGTTTCCAAAGACCAAGTGATTATAGCTCTAGGAAAGTCTTCCAGGATGTCATAAGCAGCTTGGGTGCCTAGCAACTGCTGCTAAATTGCTTCACATTGTGAATAACTTTGCAGGAAGCTCAAATTCCCCATCATCCTTGGAACTCATGGCCACTTTGGGCAGATGCATGCAATAAGTTCTTATTGGTGACCAAAGTCACCCAAAGTCACTTAACCAATTTCCTGAGTTCACACAGTACATTTGAATCAGAAACTAATCAAATGGATAAAGTTTGTGCAAGACTACATTGGTATGTAAACGCACCAATAAATGTTTTTTTTAAATACTTGCATCTGTTTATCTGGGGTTCTTAGAGGAATAAACAAAAGATATAGCCTGAAAATAACAGGCTTTATGAAGACCCTAATTCTCTCTCCCTTGTCTTAGCGCCACCCAAGATTATATATGATGATGATGATAGATAGATTGGTAGGTAGGTAGGTAGGTAGATACTGATAGGTAGGTAGGACGGACAGACAGACAGATACTAGTAGGTAGATTAGGAAAGTAGATAGATAGATATGAAACATATATGGGCAATGCACTGCAAACCTGTGACATTTTAGTTAACACGCCAGCTTTCACCAATAACTGGCAACAGCTGTTCTCAAAAGCATGCCTCATTTTCACCTGATTTTCAGAGGCTGCATGAGAATGGGGTATGCTTTTCTGCAGCCTCCAGAGCCTCCAGAAATTGCATGACAACTGGGCATTCTTTCACATTGTTTTGGGAAATTGCAGAGGTATTGGAAGAGCCTTCTCCAAAGCCACTTCAGGAACTAAGGTCTCGTGCCACTCAGAGCAGCCTACTTGGCCACAGGGCCTGATGTGTACCACTTAGCTGAAAGTAAGTGGTATACAGCAGATCTTAGGGAGTGCTAAGCCATGGGGCAATTGTGCTGTTCCCCAAAGTTTGTGTGGCTTGAGATTGGTTAAAGGTAGCCTATTTATTTATTTATTTGTTAAACATGTACACTTTACTAATTTATTTGATTCTTTTTGTTAATTTTTATTGTTTTTTTATTTTCATTTTTTGTTTTAAACATGGTTTTACATTGTATAAGCTGCCTGGAGTCACCATGGGCGAATAGGCAGCAATATAAATTAAATAAATAAATAAACATGAACAAAGGAAGTAAATACAAATAAATGGGGACAGTAAGACAGGGAAGGTAGGCACGCTGGTGCGCTTATGCACGCCCCCTTTAAGGACCACTCAAGAATGGGGTGAAGTCCACGGTAGACAGTTTGAGGTTGAAGCTGTGAGGGGTTGAGACTGTAACAACAGAGTCAGGTAAGGTGTTCCAGGCATTGACCACTCCGTTGCTGAAGTTGTATTTTCTGCAGTCGAGTTTGGAGCGGTTTACCTTGAGTTTGTATCAGTTGTTTGCCAGTGTACGATTGTGATTGAAGCTGAAGAAGTTGTTGACAGGCAAGATGTTATAGCACAGGGGTCTCCAACCTTAGCAACTTTAAGACTTGTGGACTTCAATTCCCAGAATTCTTCAGCCAGCAAAGCTGAGCAAAGCTGGCTGAGGAATTGTGGGAGTTGAAGTCCACAAGTCTTAAAGTTGCCAAGGTTGGAGACCCTGTAGCAGACAATTTTGTGAACTATGCTTGGATTTGACCACAGGCGGCGCAGTTCCAGATTGTCCAAGCCCAAGATTTCAAAAAACTGTGAGTGTCAGTGGTGACCCTAGGGCTGAAGTCAAGGCCCAGGCCTTGACTTCAGGCCCAGCCTTGGCCCTGCTGCCAAGTGCCTCTATTCAGGGGTGGCTGGGAGTTGGGGGTAGAGAATTGTTTCTCTTTTGTTCTGGGTGGGGTGGGAGTTGACACAACAGCGGAGTCGAGCATTTTCCAAATTTTTGACACGCCAAGCCCAAAAGTTTCACCATCATTGTCCTATGGTCATTGCAGATTTATTGGCGTATTTAGAAAATGCTTGACATTAATGAGAGATCGACCAGATGCTAGCTTAAGTAATTCTGGAAATGTCCCTTTTTCCTAATGTGGGATCTGTTGTACTCGGTTTGCCTTTCCTTGGAAAATTGAAGTGGGGGCTGGGCAGTGTATTCAAAAAAATGAACACTGAAACATAGGTTTGTTTACCACAGAGGTACTGGCGGGAGCTGGTGCTGAATTCAGTTTTGCTTGCCAGTCCTGTTGTTTTTTGTACATGAAATAGTAAAGTTAAGGAGGGCACAGAAGCTTAATCTATATTCAGAGAACATCTTAGGCTAGCCTGATTATGTGTATTTCTGATCTATGGGAATTTTATTTGCATTTATTGTTCTGTCCTCTATTCTCCACCAGAAAAACATCACTGCAGTATTTTTGTCGCTAAATGTTGCTGATAATGATAACAGATAATTAAGCTCTCATTTAAATATATTTTAAAGGAACAGTGCAGGCCATTTCATATAAACATTTAATTCCATTCAGTTCCTCATGAATAGCTATTTCCCTGTATTAAAAAAAAAGTTTGCATAACAGGTCTACTCCTCATGGTTTACTTACCCACTTACTGAATAACCCAGTTGCTGGATTCGTCCTGACACTGAATCATAGACTCAACTGGCTGGTTTTTCATAGCATACTGAGCCAACTACATTTAATTCAGGATACGGTTAAGAACCCAGTCTATAAGTATTTGTCTGAGTATAGAAGTTATATTTCTTACTTTCAAGTCTTCTACAAGTAAGGATTTCACATTTCAATCATACAATGATAAATCTGATGCAGCAAATACACATATAGCTAGTCCTTGACTTACAACAGTTTGTTCAGCAACCGTCCAACTGCATTGAAAAAAGTGACCCATGACCCTTTTTCACACTTATGACGGCTGCAGCATATCCATGGTCACATGAAGATAGTACAGACGCTTGGCTACTGATTCATATTTATGACGGTTGCAGAGTCCCATGGTCATGTGATCACCTTTTGTGACCTTCTGACAAAGTCAATGGGAAAGCCAGATTCACTTAACAACTGTGTTACTAACTTAACAACTGAAGTGGTTCACTTAACCACTTCAAGAATGATTGTGAAATGGGCCAAAACTCTCTTAACAACTGTCTCACTTAGCAACAGAAATTTTGGGCTCAATTATGGTCATAAGTCAAGAACTACTTGTATTTCCATTTGAATGAATGCCTTTCCAGATGCATTGATCAAAAATCTACTGAATTCTCAGCAGTATGTGCAAAAGTTCTGTTGCTTGAAAACTGGGATGCATGCCCACTGAATAGCCAGATCTGAGAAGCTATTATTCCTGAAACAAGATTATCTTAATTTATGGATTTTCTCTATCATGTTTGTGTGTCTCTTGAATGGCATGGTTGGCCTAGTGGGGAAGATGCTCGCCTTCCACTTGGAAGGTTGAGAGTTCAATCCTAGGTAGAGGAAGATGTTTCTCTCCTAGGGTGGGATTCTCCCAGTTCAGACCGGTTCGGGCTCTGAACATCAGCTGGCAGTGAACCCGTTCGCTCCAATGATCATGTCGGCCCGTTTGCCCGCCCGCCCCTGCGCTGTACTTACTTATATCCTCTCAGCTGATATGTGCGGCAGAGCGGATTGCCGCTCCTCAGCTGTGTTACTCCCCCAGTAGTAACATAGCAGGTAAGTTTTTTCAAAACACTGTTCACACGCGCGCAGCAAATTGCACGATCACCGAACTGGTTGTTACACTGGCAGCATCCCACCTCTGCCTAGGGCGCAAAGAAGAAATATCTGCTGCAAACTCCGCATAGTGTCAGGAAGAGCATATGGCCAACTCTATCCTGAATTAAGGGATTACAGGGTCATTAAAAAAAGGGGGAGTTTGTGTGAGAAAAACAAACTCCCCCCCTTTTTTATGACCATTGCTGCATGTTTCATACAGCAGCTTTCTTTTGTTCTCTATCTGGTTTGGCATTTGTTCTTATTACCACTGCTTGACTAGTCAGTTAGGTTCATGGCCCAAACTCATGCATTTCCCTATGGATCCTCAGCAAACTCAGTTACATATAATAGTCTCATAAATATATGTATGAGGATGGCAATTAATCGGCTTATGCATGTTTTAAGTAATCTGTACAGCGGTTGCCAAAGACGAACACACCATTTCTCATGGAAGGGTGTTTCCTGGTTGCTGTCATTCTCCTGAGACATGTTGATGAATGTTCTGATCAGCAAAAACTCCTGTCTGCCACCAGCAACTCTTTTGCGTATCTTCAGTTGCATAAGGTGCTTTTGCTCCAGTGAATGTGCCCTTTGAATTGCTAAAATGCTTTTTTTTGTGTGTGTGCGCAACTGCTGTGTCAAGCCTATATCTAGGGAGAGATCAGTCTTCCTTTTGGCTATGTCAGTTTCTCAGGCGCTCTTCCTTAAATCCCTTCAGTTTCTGTATCTATAATTTAAGAAGAAGGAATATTTGCATTGCTTTGAACCACCTAACCTGAACATATACTTGATCTAATGGTATGGAGCTTTCTTTTGTGTGCCTTCAAGTCAGTTTTAACTCCTGGCAACAGCCCAGACAAGTCCTTGTGGTTTGTTTTACAAGATTTTCAAAAATTGTTTGCCCTTGCCTTCTTCTAAGAGCTGAGAGAGAGGGACTGGCCCAAGGTTATCCAGCTGGCTTTGTACCTAAGGTGAAACTAGAACTCACATTCTCCCACGTGATGCCTTACCGGCTCTAAGGATATGAAATGCCATTCTTTTAATTTTAAAGTTGGCTTGATCAAAATGCTTTCCTGATAAATTGAATTCCTGTAATGAGCAGCTTGGACTCAGTAAACTAAACATCACCTTTCCACTGTATAGCAGTGGCATTAAAGCAAGTTAGCAGAACGCAGTTGCTGTGGCCTGTGCCCCAAGACAATGTATTCCAATGACTCCCAGTAGTTTATGGCAATGAAAACATCTATAAATAACAGTGGGGGGTCCTAGGTGCTCTCCGAGCTTGGTTGTTTTCTTCCAGATATTTCATTACCTAAACACTGATATGTTACCTAGTTTGGGTCGTGACACATCTGCAACAAAACAACCAAGCCCAAGAGAACACCAAGAACCCCGCATTTCAATTCTGAGCTACAAATATCCTTCTTTATAAATAACAGCATTAATAACAGCTATAGTACTACTACAATAGTATTCCACATCAACTATGCCAGTTGTCTCAACATAAAGAACAGTAGCATTATTTCACCTCTGTTCCATTAAACAGCAGTATTCTTCTTAGAAAGTCCTACAAAAGAGTTCAGTTTTAATGGTTCATTCAGAATGGCCGGCTTCCCACTTCCATACTGAGTCATGTGGAAGTGTTACACGTTGAGCAGACCAGTGGTGGGATTCAAATTTTTTTTTACCACCGGTTCAGTGGGTATGCTTTGGTGTGCTCACACGACAAACACACACTTTGCACATATGCAGAGAGGTCCCTACTGACATTCTCCTGCAATCCTGCACTCTCCCTGTGTGTTAAACAACTGACATTATTATTACCTTTATTGTCAGAGTACAACATGTGTACAATGAGATTGGCAATTTGCTGTGCCGCGCAAAGCAGCTGAGCTTCAAAACCAGGAAATAAAGGTTAGAATAGAGACAGGGCAGGAGGGCGGGCCCAGCAGCAGATAGTTGGAGTGAACCGGTTCACTCACAGATCCTCGGAGTTACTGGTTCTGCTGAACCAGTCTGAACCAGTAGAATACCACCCCTGGGGCAGACAGGAGAACAGACTCAGATGACCCAGTCACTTAAATTTAAGGGAGTTAATCTGAAAGACTGACTGGGATAGTTCCTTGCCCTTTTCCCCATCTTCTGCCAAATTTCACAGCACAGCTGTGAACTCCCTTCTCCAAAAGCTCATTCTGAAGCTTCAAAGACACAACATGACTAGTTAAGTAGGTTTGATTGTGGACATTAAAGAAGTCATATACATACAATATATCTGCTACTATCAAGCCCAGAAATCATCCTAAATATGCCTGAAATAGACTGAGAATTTCATCCTAAGCCCTGTGTCTCCTACTTTTACAAATGAATGGATTTGCTGTCATCATGACTTAAGGCAAGGCCAGCAGGCCTATTTAACATTTCAACAGCATGGTATGGACATTCTTGGAAATTGGCAGGACTAATTGCAGTGCCTTTACCCAAAGCAGTACATTGAAGTTAGTTTGTTTATTTCCTTGTTTTAAGTCTTATATGGACTGGTGGAACAGTGGTTAGAATGCAGTATTGGAGGCTGACTCTCTAGTTCGGAGAACTGGCAAATACCACCTCTGACTGGCCCTGCCCCCATTTATTCTCTGCCTCCTGAGTCCCAGCTGATCGGCTGGGTCTTCTTTTGTTGCCCTGCACAGGAGAACGGAGCTGGAAAGCAGGTTAGTAGGGTGGGGAGGGAATGGGGATTTTACAGTATCCTTCCCTGGAGTGGAGTGAGAATGGAGATTTTGTAGTATCCTTCCCCTGCCACGCCCACCAAGCCATGTCCACCAAGCCACACCATGCCCACCAAGCCACCCCCACAGTACCGGTAGTAAAAATTTTGAATCCCACCACTGATAAGAGCCCCTTGAATCTTAGGTGAGACACAGTTCCAAAGGGCTAGTTGTAGAGAAGGCATGTCTCTGAGACTTCCATCAGATGACAGCATTTAAGGGAGGAAACACATCCACCTATCATTGACGAAATGAGATCGGCAGATATGCTCAGAGAAAAGCTGTCCCACAGATAACTTGGCTCTGTGTTATGGAAGGTTTTAAAGGTGATAACCAGCTTGCTATTCTTCTCAGATGTTCTTGAGCCTTCTTGTTTATATTTGTCTCTTGTGGTGGGTTGGCTAAAGTTCTCATTCTTTTTAAACATTAAAAAATATTTAATTTTTTTTTAACATGGGATAGAAAGCTGAACAAGTGAGAAGCAAAGGGTTGCTGAGCATCATGTTGGGGGATCTCAGGGTTATATGGGAACCCAGATAATGGTTGACCAAAGAACCCTTTAATCTCTGTTTTGTGTAACCTTAAAGCAGTATATGCACACACATACACACACTGGGGAATTTGTGGTTTTGCATGTGCAGGGAGGAGAAGAAATTAGGAAATGTAATTGAGGAAAGGAAGTAAAAACAGCAACTCCCCGGAGGAGGCTTTAAGGGCAAAAAGTCACACGTGCAATAGCGTTGCTTCTCTTTGAGTGCTCTTGCGTCACCACCGCAGTTTCCAATTTAATTCTTCTGAAATGATAGAAAAACAGATGCAGGGCCCAGAGGAGGTCCAAACAGGCGCGAGGGTGAAATAGGAAATTGGCTCGCTCCAATTAGTAAAGCAGATTTCCCCAGACTCTTTCCTCCCAAGCTTATTCGCACTGAAATGGAGGGCCCCTGTTTTCGTTCTGTCAGCCGTAGTGAAGTGTCGAATTAGGCCTGGGGATTTAGGAACCATCTGATTGCCGTATGCTACCAGGCTTGAAATTTTGGACCTGGACAACCTAGAACCACACTGCCTAGGGTCTGACCTAAGTGTAGTACACAAAATTGTCTGCTACAACATCCTACCCATCAACGACTACTTCAGCTTCAACCGCAATAACAATAGATAGAAACTCAAGTTAAACCGCTCCAAACTTGATTGCAGAAAACACGACTTCAGCAACAGAGTGGTCAATGGCTGGAACGCACTACCTGACTCTGTTGTTACATCCTCAAACCCCCAAAACTTTTAACCTTAAACTGTCTAGCATGGACCTCACTCCATTCCTAAGAGGTCTGTAAAGGGGCGTGCATAAGCGCACCAGCGTGCCTACCTCTGTCCTCTGTTCCCATTTATTTCTGACAATTGGAGCCGAATGCCAAGTTTTGGGTTGCCAAAATGACACGGTGGGACTCCAGAATTATAGGTAGTCCTTGACTTACAACAGTTTGTTTCATGACCTTTCAAAGTTACAACGGCACGCATAGAAAAAAGTGTCTTAGCAGGACCATTTTTCACAGTCATGACCTTCATAGCATCCCCATGATCATATGATCAAAATTCAGGCGTTTGGCAACTGGTTCATATTCATGGCCATTGCTGTGTGTCCCAAGATCCTGTGATCCTTTTTGCGACCTTCTGACAAACAAAGTCAATGGAGAAGCCAGATTCACTTAACAACCCTGTTACTAACTTATCAACTGCAGTGATTCACTTAACAATGGTGGCAAGAAAGGTCATAAAATGGGGCAAAATTCACTTATCAAATGTTTCATTTAACAATAGAAACTTTGGTTGTAAGTTGAGGACTACCTGTACAATGTTTGTGGTGTATGTGTGGGGGTGGAGATAAATACAAGCCACAATAGAAGAACCCCACAACTTTTCCCTGCTCAGCCATATGAGGACTTGGGATGATATTCGTTGAAGTTGGGCGAACAGGAGGAAGGAAATGAAAAATGGGCCTCTTTATTCTTCTTCCTGCTTCTATGACCCATTTGTGAATTTCCCTATTTCTTTTATCTCTTTCTGTTTTCGTTCATACATCGGAAGCTAACAATTCCTACAGCTGTATTCTGTAGGAATCTTGTATG
Source organism: Naja naja (assembly GCA_009733165.1). Taxonomy (NCBI): domain Eukaryota; kingdom Metazoa; phylum Chordata; class Lepidosauria; order Squamata; family Elapidae; genus Naja; species Naja naja. The sequence goes on along the minus strand of CM019148.1, from coordinate 18,676,551 downwards.
TCTCTTTTGCTCTTCATAAAAATGTAGAAGTGTATCTGTGTTGGATCTGTTTAAAAGTACAGGTTACTCCTCGACGTACAATGGTTTGTTTAGTGACCGTTCGAACTTACAACGGCACTGAAAAAAGTGACTTACAACTGTTTTTCACACTTGCAACCGTTGCAGCATCCCTGTGGTCACATGATCAAAATTTGGATGCTTGACAAGTATGCATGATCCTCTTTTGGGACCTTCTGACAAGCAAAGTCAATGGGGAAGCCAGATTTTGACTCTGTAAACCACTTAGAGAGGGCTGTAAAGCAGTATATAAGTAAGTGCTATTGCTGTTGCTATTGACTTAACAGCTGTGTTACTAACTTAACAACTGCAGCAACTCACTTAACAACTGTGGCAAGAAAATGGGGCAAAATTCACTTAACAAATGTCTCACTTAGCAACATACATTTTGGGCTCGATTGTGGTCGTACATTGAGGACTACCTGTACATTTGGATCAAGGTGTTGACTCTCACAAAATAGCTCCCCTCTCCAAGTCCATCTTAAACCACAAGACATCACAGTGGCTCACAACTCTCTAAGAGTCCAATTCAGGTGGTATATAAAAGTCATAATCAGTAATAAAAAATTAGAATTCCAAATCTTCAAAAAGTTGATTTATTCCTAATATGACATACTCTCGGTTTTAAAGTGCCCACATTTTTGCCAGAGGGCAAGGGGGATTTTTGCCTAGGGCCTGAAATTTCAGCTGAATTAATTCCAGCATAATTAGCAATTGAATCATCCTGATCCAAATCTCTCCATCCTATTGTATTTTTCAAACATTCTTTGAGAAAGCAAAACATAGAATATTTTATTTTTCTTTGAAATGGGTGCCCTGTCGATATGCACATCATTGGTGTGTGTGGGTGTTTTGTTGGATTTGTGCATGGACAATAGACCATCTCATGAAATATATCTCTCCTTTGCAACCATCCCCAAATAAACCAATTAAGGGAGAATCTTAATCTTCATGTGGAAGGTGGCATGCTTTGTACAGGGTGGTCCTCTAGTGAATGGTCATTTAATTCAAATCTGATTTAAGTATTAAACAACAAAAGGAGTTGCCATTTATAAATCTTGACAGGGATGCCCTTGGGGAGGGCCCAAATAGTCAGCATGGCAGCTGTAATCGCACAATTTAATCCCTTCCCTTTTTATGCACATCATGCAACACATGTAAAAGGGGGCAGGATTTTAATTGTGTGGTTGCAGCTGCCATATTGATTTTTTTTAATGCTGAGTGTTTCCTTCTTTTTTCTCTTCTTTCCTTTATTATCCCCATTTCTTACTTTTTCCTTTATCTTTTCATATCTTTTCCTTTTTTCTAATTTTTAATGTGCCCTGTATTAAATTATTTCTCAATAAAAACTATATTTACATATGATTTCTCTCCCCTATTATTTCTAAATTGGCTGAGGGATCAAGATAGGAATGGTTGGATAGGTTGTGGAGGTCAACCTTGGATAATGGTGTCTTTTTTGAGAGCACATTGTATTCGCAGAATGGCTGATCTGATGAACCCATTTACCAGAAGGTAAATGGTAAGATCTGTCTATGGAGATAGATCAATCATCCAGGTCATGGCTGTCTCAAAGGTGCTTTTTTCGCCTCAAAAGGCAACTGGACTATGTGTTTTTTTTTCCCATGTGGAAGAAATGTTTTTCCCTTGAGGAAGAAGATGTTTCACTTCACATCCAAGAAACTATCAGAATGGATGAAGCTTCTTGGATGAGAAGCAAAACATTTTCTTCCTCAAGGAAAAAACATTTCTTCCACAAGGGGGAAAAAACCACATAGTCCAGTTGCTTTTTGAGAAAACAAGCACATTTGGGGAAAATTGTAAGATCTATTTTCCCCTACTCCAACCTCAGCTTCTTCACCTCAGCTTATATGTTAGTCTTTTTTTTTAGCAAAATCTTTGGATTTTTATTTTCTAAAAATGTCTTTGGCATCTATCAACATCCAGTAATTTATGATAACATGTACAGTGCAAGTAACAAGGGTACTAGAACATGTGTGTGTGAATATATGAACTTCCTAAAGGAACTATAGGCAGTCTTCAACGTACAACCTCATTTAGTGACCATTCAAAGTTACAATGGCACTGAAAAAAGGGACTTGTGACCGTTTTTCACACTTATGACTGTTGCAGCAACCTCGTGGTCACTTGATCAAAATTCAGAAGCTTGGCAATTGGCATGTATTTATGACGATTGCTGTGTCCTGGGATCATGTGATCATCTTTTGCCACCTTCTGACAAGCAAAGTCCATGGAGATGCCCGATTCCCTTAACAGCTGTGGCAAGGAAGGTCATAAAATGGGCAAAACTCACTTAACAACTGTCTTGCTTAGCAACAGAAATTTGGGGCTCAATTGTAGTTATAAGTCAAGAACTAGCTGTATCCTTTTTTTAATGCAGCAAGGGAAGTATTCTTGGTCACTTTTTCCCTCCAAGTGCCTAGTTGCCCACCCTGTTTTACCATCAGGCTTTGAACACTTTGAACATTTCAAAAATTTGAACATTTGAACACGGTGGCGCAGGGGTTAGAGTGCAGTACTGCAGGCTACTTCTGCTGACTGCCGGCTGTCTGCAATTTGGCAGGTCGAATCTCGCCAGGCTCAAGGTTGACTCAGCCTTCCATCCTTCCGAGGTCGGTAAAATGAGGACCCAGATTGCTGGGGGCAAGATGCTAACTCTGTAATCTACTTAGAGAGGACTAGAAGCACTGTGAAGTGTTATATAAGTCTTAGTGCTATTGCTATTGCTCTTTCAAAAAATACCACCATTCCCAAATCCAAGATTGCTCCCCACAACCTATTCTCTGATTGAATAAATGTTTGGCATTAATAATTCGTCTCACCAGTGTTCTTCTTTCCCCTCCAGGCGTTTTGCTAGATATCCAGCAACATTTTGGGGTTAAGGACAGCGGAGCTGGCTTGCTACAGACAGGTAAGCACACCTCTTCTAATTTAATTTAATTTAATTTTAATGTGTCAGGCTGTCCAACTCTGGGTGGTGTACAGTACTGAGCATAAAACTAACAGCAATAACAAAGATAGTGAGCCATCTGGAAAAACAACCCGTAGCCTCTCAACATAAAGCCTCTCATTCACATTAGGGACCCACCATCCGAGTAAGAGGGGAATATTCTTTTGGAGAGTAAGCCCTGGTTTTGCACTTGTTTGTATTGTTTTCCTTGTGGTCTTCTCCTGCACTTTGAAACCAAGGTTGTGACACACTTGTGAATGTGTGCCAGGTTTGCTTCAAATTGCAATTAACTGGCAAATGGACCAGTGGTGGGATTCTACCAGTTTCCCTACCGGTTCAGTGATTGCACACTACACGCGTGCATGCGCAGCTTTCCAATCACCAGCTAAGGCTCTGCTGCACCAATCAGCTGAGAGGATAAGGAACAAAAAAGCACAGGGGCAAGTGGGGGGGGGGCTGATCCTGCGTGTTTCTCTTCTTTCTCCTCTCAGCTGATCATCTGGTAGCAATTTTTGCTACCGGTTCGCTTGAACTGGGCCGAACTGGTAGCATTTCACCACTGAAAAGGATGTGTATAGGTATTGCGTGTCTCCATTGGTTTGTATGCTATATTTGGGGAGTAAAGTGAGCAGTAACTAGTGGGAAAACTTCAAACCTCTGCCATCACTCTCTAATATTCTTTACAAACAATAAATATTTACAAACAGTGGCCTCTTCATAGAGAGCCAGTTTGGAGCAGTGGTTAAGACACCAGGCTAGAAACTGGCACACTGTGAATTTTAGCCCCACCTTGGGCACCAAGTCAGGTGGGTGACTTGGACCAGCTACTCCCTCTCAGCCCTAGAAAAGAGGCAGTGGCAAAATACTTCTGAAAAACTTTGCTAAAAGAAATGGCAGGAACTTGTCCAAGCAGTCTCTGAGAATCGGACATGATTGAATGGAAGAAAAATAAAAGGTTGTAAGACAAATACAGCCAAAATGCGGGAGCCCAGTTTTCTCTCTATGATTCAATGCTGGTACTGAGTCAAAAGAATGGAATCATGAAAGGTTAAGGTAGCAAATAAATAGTGCAGTAAGACATCTGAATCCTGGTTCTACGACTGTTGCCAATTAGGGATGTCCAGATCTTTTTGAACTGGGTTCCTATCAGAGTTACAGGAAATAATTCACTCAGTCTACCAAACTTTCTGTGATTTTTTTAAAAAAAAGCAAGACCTAGCACCCTTAATCAGTGCCATCAAGGATATCTTTCCAATCAAAGAGACAGACATACCGAGTGAAGATGAAGTAATAAACAAAATCTTGATATGTGCTGAAACGGACAAGCTAATTTTAGAGATGAAAAATAAAGACGAGTCGGCATATTATGCAATTTGGGATAGATTCTATCACTGGTGGAGAAACGAAAGTCTTAAGTTGGGAAAGGAGTTGCTGAGAGGGTAAATAAATGTATGAAATGAAAATAGGACCAATGATGTTGGAAAATGTAATATATGAGTGAACAAATGTATATATGTATATATTTGAATAATTGTATATAGGAAAATATATATCTATGTGATTCTGACCAAAAGTTATGTCAAACTGAGTTCACTATGTTCAATGTTTTTAATTGTTTTGGTCAATAAAATATTTTAAAAAGAATATCTTTCCAAGCTATACAAAAAGCTGAAAGTTCGGAAAAGTCGTAATGATCTGGCAGCTAGATCTAGATCCCTGGCCAGGTGATGCTGTTTTGAGAAGAGAAATTAGGCTACATTTGGAATCTGGATCATGATGATTGCATGGGAAGTTGTTTCTTGCAATTACATCTGAGGCAGAGTTTCTCAACCTTGAGTCATGTGATCATCTTTTGTGACCTACTAACAAACAAAGTCAATGGGGAAACCAGATTCATTTAACAACCATGTTACTAATTTAACAACTGTGGCAAGAACAGTCACAAAATGGGACAAAACTCACTTAACAAATGTCTCTTATCAGCAGCAGAAATTTTGGGCTCAGTTGGTCATAAGTGGAGGACTACCTGTACCAGCATCATATGTATATCTTTCTTACTCCCCATACAGACTAGATTTATTATTATTATTATTATTTTTAATTACATTTATATGCCGCCCTTCTCCGAAGACTTAGGGCGGCTTACAATTTTTTGGGATACAACCCAATGCGCTCAGCAGTAGCCTTCCTTCCATTGTATATGCCTGCTTATTACTAAGCGGCATTTTTACAAAGTCAGCTTATTGCCCCCAACAATCTTGGATCCTCAGTTTACCTACCCCGAGAGGATGGAAGGCTGAGTCAACCTTGAGCCTGGTGGGATTCGAGCCTACACTAATTGTAGGCAGCTGGAACTTAACTGCAGGCATTTAACAGCCTGAGCCACCAAGGCCCTTATTGGCTTGTCCCAGTTAAGTTGGAAAAAGTATTATCTTAGTATCTTTAGTTCAAGCTTTGTTTTAAAGAAGCAGTTACTCAGATAAACCACGGTTTGTGAAAGTTGCTTCTTTTTGTCTATGGAGATTCTCAGTCATCCAAGTCATGGTTGTCCCAAAGGTGCTTTTTTCAAGAGGCAACTGGACTTTCTGGGTTTTTTTTTGAAGATGTTTTGCTTCTCATTCAAGAAGCTTCTTCAGCTCTGACTTCCATTCCTAATCATCTTCCATTCCCCACCATCCAGCCAGAGCTGAAGAAGCTTCTTCGAGGAGAAGCAAAATGTCTTCAAAGAAAAACCAGAAAGTCCAGTTGCTTCTTGAAAAAAGCACCTTTGGGATTTCCTCCTTTTTCCCTAAAAATCTCCGGGAAAACCATTTATGCTAAACAGTGGCATCTAAGGGTGTAGCTATGTTCCAAATTAAGATTCGGTTTGCCTTTTTGGCTGTAACATTGAGTCACAATTTGCTGAAAGAGAGGTTTTGCAAAATATCCTCAACATCCTTTAGGCGTAACTGTGTTTGTTTAACCCACTGCAGCAAAACCCACAAAGGATCTTACAACGTTAATTATTTCTTCATCTATGTATTCAGTTTACCTCCCTTCTAAAAGCAATCCCACACTGATTTTAAAAAAAATCAACTAATTCAAAAAAATGTCAGGCAATACTATGAAAGGTAACTTTGTGGATTGTAGCCTTTTCTTTGTTACCTTCTGGGAGGAAGCTTTGTGATATCCAAAGCAGAACAACTAGATTCTGTAATAGCTTTGTACCATATACTATCATCAACCATGTTAATTCTCAATACCCTTTTTCCACTATGTATTCAAAATTGACTCTGTGTGTGTGTGTGTGTGTGTGTGTGTGTGTGAGAGAGAGAGAGAGAGAGAGAGAGAGAGAGAGAGAGAGTGTAGATGTATAGATGTAGATGTAGATGCAGATATAGATGTGTATATGTACATGTGTCTGGATGGATGGGTATAGGTGTGTGTGTGTGTGTGTGTGTGTATTTCTTTGGAGAACAGGCATCAGAATTTCACTTTAATGTGTGCCAGTGTGTACACAGAAAAAAAGTGACAATAAAGGTTATCTTAACACTATAGAAAATAACATAGCAGTATAATTCAACTACAAGTAGGTCTGGATTAGTGCAGTTAATGAATCCCACAAAGTGGTTGTATTATTTAAACTCACACTATTCAAAGTGATATTTCAGTGAAAATAGGGTAATTGGTTCCAGCTTGCTAGAAATAGGCAATGAAAATGTTTAAACATAAATATTTATGTGCATATTAATAAAATATTGCAGCAAAAGATAAAAAGAATGTACTTTTAAATTAAATATATGGTTAACAGAATCACAGAGCACAAGGAGTCCTTGCCTTTCTACTGTAATTGAGCCCAAAGTTATACTCATAAGTCGTGAGAATCATTAAGAAGGTTACCATGGGACCGTGCCTGATTTTATGACCTTTTTTTTTGCAGCGGTCATTAAGCAAACACGGCAGATGTTAAGTGAGTGCTGTGGTTAAATGAGTCAGTTTTCACCAATGGGTGTTATTGCTGGAAGTAAACACGAGAAACTATCACAAACTGCCAAAAAATAAAGCTGCGTGATCTCAGGATGCTGCAAACAGCTGTAAATGCAAGCCGATTGCCAAGCACCCAAAATATGATCATGTGATTGTATGGGGAGTATAGTTAGTCCTCAATTTATGTCTAGAATTGACCCCCAAATTTTTGTTGTTAAGTGAGAAATTTGATTTTTGCTCCATTTTATGACTTTTCTTGCCACATTTGTTAAGTGAATCCCTGCAGTTATTAAATTAGTAACGTGGTTGTTAAGTGAATCTGGCTTCCCCATTGACTTTGTAGGTCAGTCATTCGCAAAAGGGGATCACATGACCCCGAGACACTGCAACTGTCATAAGTGTGAGTCAGTTGTCAAGATCTGAATGTAAATCATATGACCATGGGGATGCTACAGGGGTCATAAGTTGTGAAAAATCATCATAAGTCACTTTTTTCAGTGCCGTTGTAACTTTGAACAGTCACTAAATGAGCTGGACTACCTGTACAGCCATTCAAACTTTGAAAATGAGTCATAAGCAGCTTGTCCTATTTTAGCATTTCTATGACCGCAGTCATGTCGTTCCTTTACATGAAATTGTTGCTCTAATGTGATAACAAGCCTCCTTTAAACTCTTACTGTTTCCCTCTATGGCAGAGGTCTCCAACCTTGGCAACTTTAAGGCTTGTGGACTTCAACTCCCAGAATTCCTCAGCCAGCTTTGCTGGAGATTCTCAGTCCTCCAGATCAGTGGTCGCCAATCAGTGGGCCGGGGACCACTGGTGGTCTGTGAGAAAATTTTGGTGGTCCGCAGAGAAATGTCATCCCCAAAGCTGACAATCCAGCCCCAATCCAGGCCGTGTGGGAACACAAGGCTGAGCCACCCACATGGCCTGCAGGAAGACAAGGCTTGCAAGGCATCCTGCTCCAAGAGGCTGCGCCGGTGCAACAAGTCTCACAAAGATTCATTTCTGACAGTGTTTAGGGGAGAGAAAGAAAGACTTCTGCTGCTTCTGCTGCTTTTCTTGCATGAAGCCAAAAGTCTCTCTCTCTCTCTCCCCCGCCCCCCCGAGAATGGAGCTGGAGATGGTATCCTGCGATCTCGAATAAAGAATGATTGATCAGTAGGAAAGCAGGATGGGGAATTCTTTTGGGATTTTCCCAGGGTCTCTGGTCCACGGGATTTAAAATTATGAGTTTGGTGGTCCCTGAGGTCCAAAGGTTGGCGACCCCTGGTCTAATCATTAAGATGTCACATAGTGTAATAAATATAATAGTGTAATAAGTGTAATAGTGTAACAAGGTCACATAGTGTAATAAGATTGGGACTGGGTTAGGGACTTCTGTCCTCACTGTGAGTTGTGTTGGAGGGGGTTTGCACAAAGGGAGGCTCAGCCAATCTCATTGTACACATGTTGTACTCTGACAATAAAGGTAATAACAATAACAATGTTGATTTAGGGCCAAGGAGGCTGAGGTTCATCTCCCTCTGCAGCATGGAACATCACTTGAGGTAATCCTCAAGTTAATGACCATTAGTTCACCAACCATTTGACGTTAAAACAGCAATGAAAAAAATGGATTGATACCTCACACTTGGTGACCGTTTCAGCATCCCCATGTGATCAAAATTTGGATACTTGGCAACAGTATGTATTTACAACAGTTGCCAGGGTCATGTGATCAAAATTTGTGACTTTCCCAAGTGGCTTCCAACTAGCACAGTCAATTGGGGAAGCCAGATTTGCTTAATGACCACCTGATTCACTTAATAACCATGACAAAAAATGTTGTAAAATCATTGCAATTCACTTAACTCACTGCCTTGCTTAGCAATGGAAATTCTCATCCCAATTGTGGTCGAGGACCACCTCTAGATGACTGTGAAACAGTCCCTTTCTCTTGCTCCCACCTACCTCACAGGATTGTTGTTAGGGAAACAGGCAACATTATATCTCCAATTACCTAAACCGGGGGTGTCAAACTCAAGGCCCACAGGCCGGATCTGAACCACATTGTGGTTGGATCTGGCCCACGGGGCCATCCTGGTCTACCCAGTGCAAAGAGAAAGATTGGGCCAGCATAGCTTCGGCCAGGTCTACCCAATGTGAAGAGGAAATATGCCTGCAGTTTGGGGTTTGGTATCGAAGTAGCTATGCCCACCCAGTTGGCTATACCACCTCAGTTGGCCACGCCTCCCCCCGCTCCCCTGAGATCAACCACAGCCCTGATGCGGCTATCAAAGAAATTGAGTTTGACACCCCTGATCTAAACATACTAATGTGATTGCAACGTTGTATTCCAATTCTGCAGAAATCGCTAGAAACTAATCAGTGTCTTTAAAACAAACAAACCAAATATTTTAATAGCATTTTTTGGGGCGGGGGGTCCTTTCTAAAACAGGCAATCCCAACACTCCTTGCAACGGAAGTCCTGCTATTGCAAGGCCAGATGGCTCAGAGGACAGGAAAGGGAAGGGAAGCTTTCGGATTGTTACGGGAAAATGAGTGGGAAAAAGGCCTGTTCTAGAAGTCAACTGTACCCTGGGGAGGGAGAGAATACTTGAATTGTTCATTAATGGAAACTCAACAGAATGTGTCCTGTCAGAGTCGGGCCAGTAGAAGTACCCACAATGAGGTTCTCATTCATGAGAAAAAGGAAAAGTTTGCCTTGCGCATGAAGTTTGGAAGAGACAGCCAGACTACCCTTATTTTGCCCTAATATCCCATAATTTTTTGTGGAGAAGGGTGGCTTCGAATTAGTGCGACTCTCTGTAGATTCCTTTGTGTGTGTGTGTGTGTGTGTGTGTGTGTGTTTTCTTATGTTTTTGCGGGTATTTATATGTATGGCATTTAGGTTTCTTCGAGTATTTTCCCACGTCTTAATAGTTGTGCTTTTAAAGTTATAGCTTTAAAAGCACAACTCTTAAGATGTGGGAAAATACCCGAAGAAACCTAAATGCCATACAAACATACATACATACATACATACATACATACATACATACATTTATTCATAAACATTTTGAATACCATGTATTGTCAGGGTGTATCATTTACAGAAAAGCAAAGAAAGAACAAAAAGGAATATTAACATACATACTAATAACAATAATAATAATAATAGTGTAACAGAATAGTTTTAACTAGATTTCTCTTTATACTAGCTTATTTGTAATTCTGTTGGTTATATTAGCATATTTATAATTATATACCATCTTTATATTTAATTCATACATAGCAATAATCCTTCTTCATCTAATTTCTACCTCTTCTCTCTAACCACTCGTAAAATCTATTCCATGTTAAGTAATATTCTGTGTCTTCTTTGTCCTTTATTTTTAATGTCAATCTATCTATCTCTGCACAGTCTAATATTTTCCGAATTACATCCTCATCTCTGTAGATTCCTTGACAAGGCTTTTCAGAAGTGCTTTGCCATTGCCTCTTTCCAACGGCTGAGAGAAAGTGACCGGATCAAGGTCAGCCAGCTGGCTTCTTGCCTAAGGCAGAACTAGAACTCACAGTCTCCCAGTTTCTAGCCTGTTGCCTTAACTACTACACCAAACTGGCTCAACCCATATTTAGCACTCTGAAATAGTCTATTGGGGTTGAAAAAAAGGGCTTTTCATCAGTGGTCCCTTTATTATTATGGAATGCTTTCTTCCAGGTGTTGCAGATTTTATTAGAGGTCAGTTCCTAAAGGCTTTGAAAATATAATTTGGAAAATATTGGATTGTGCAGAGATGGATAAATTGACAAGATTGAAAATAAAAGATAAAGGAGATACAGAGTATTATTTAATGTGGAATAGATTTTATCAATAGTTAGGGATAAGAGGTAGAAATTAGATGAAGAAAAAGCATTGTTATGTATAAGTAAAATATGAATTTTGTTTATAACTATAAGTATGCTAATATAATCGATATGATCATAAATAAGATAATGCAATTACAAATATGGTTATAATTATGTGTATTACTAATATTACTATCAGTATATTTATTACTTTTTCTTTTCTCCTGTAAAATGTCAACGCACTGTATTCAAAATACTGTACATATAAATAAATAAAAACTTGATTTAGCTTTAGGCTGTAGCCAACATAGGTGATGACAATTAAGAGTTCAATATCCAAAGATCTGTTGGATTTTGCTCTATGCTTTGTTCCACTGATCTCTTAGAAGTCATGCCTCACATGCTTTCCTTCACTTATTTAACTAAAACTTACTGTTTTAAATTTTATTTGTATTCCATCAGCTGCCCAGAGGAACTGTTGTGATTAGGCAAGTGGTAAATGAATGACCTACATAAAATGTATACAGAGGTTTGAATTTTTTTCCCAGCAGTCCCAACGTAAAATCCCTTTCCTTACCCTATGTTGTAGGATAAAGTATTAAAGTGGGAGGAAATTTTGTTTGATTTTAATCAATAAATATAACAATCCTAGGAAGAAGTATAAAAAGGGCAAGTACAGTTAGAAGCTATATTCTCCCTTCCACAAGAGCAAAGGTTAATTAAACATTTAAACAACTGGGAAATCAGGGTCTTTTAGGAACTGTCTGATTGGATGATTTCATTTGCTTCTAAAAGGAATTCATCAAAGGGTTTTAAAGGGTTAGATCAGTGTTTCTCCACCTCAAGAACTTTAAGAAGTCTGAACTTCAACTCCCAGAATTCCCCAGTTAGGGCTGGCTGAGGAAATTGAGGGAGTTGGAATCTTAAAGTTTAAGATTGAGAAATACTGGGTTAGTTGATGATCGTCATTGTGTGGGTAGATAAAATCCATGCTCTTCCTAATTCTATGAAAATAGAAAATAATTTTAAGATTGATGAGAAAACACAGTTCCAAAAAGTATTTGGTGTTGGAGAAGACTAAGCTAAAGACTTGTCAAAGTCGCTGCATAATTACTGAAATGCAGCAAATAAGAAAGGAATGGAGCAAAGTGCATCGGTCTTTGTTTTTGCCCTTCATGAGTTAGCATCCCGTCGTTTGTCACCCCCATCCATATTTGTCTTCTCTTTGTTTTGATTAAATTGAAAAGATAAGGACAGAACAATTCCAGCATATGAAATTTAATGGTTTTGGCAGGAGTCTTTATTTCAAATGATGACAATTTGACCTCAAGAGACATCTGTACAGGAACATAGACTGCATTGGCTCTGACTGCCAAATCATATCATGAATTATTCCTTTTCTTTTCTAGGACCACAGGATATGCTAGACATTAACTTGCAAAGGTCCCCCCCCCGCTTGTTAGATTGTCAAATGCCACTATGAATGGAATGGTGTCTATTTTTGAGAGCCATGGGAAAACGGGCTAAAGGTTTTAATCCAAACCACTTCTGTTGCTAAATTTGTCCACTTTCGGTAGATTTTCTGGAGCGTGGTTAACATGGACCTGTTCAAACACCACAAATGCAAGTCCCCCTCTTTAATTTTAGAGAGGATTCCCTTTTCTGCTTACAAGACTCAAGAGCTTATTTTATTCTCTCTCCTTCTGTCTATAATGGTAGTCAAAAAACTATAGTTACTATTTTGTTCCCAAGCAATGCTTTGTAAAAGTGAATTTTACATCTCACAAGCCAGGGAAAAAACTGGGCAATGCAAAAACCATTGCAGAAAGAAAAATCCCAGAAGCAGAAAAGGGAACTAAGAACATGGAATGAGAATCAGATTTCTCATTTTAAAGTCTGATCAATCCTCCATGCTCCAAATTACGATCCAAGATTCTCTGCTTTCAAACCATTAATCTTTTTCCACCAAATTGTAAAAGCATGTTGATCTGTTTAGAAGAGCTGCCTTAAAAATGCAGCATGTTCCCAAAGTAGCATAAAATACATAATGCAGTTATATAAAAATGCACCTAAGAGCAGAGCAAAGCCACTAAACAGGAATATGTACATCTCCTTTCAGTGAAAATAATCTTATAAATAAGCCATATTCACTGCCCATTTAAAAAGCAACAAGGATTGGCATACTGGTAGTCCTCAACTTACAACCATTCATTTAGCAACTGTTCAAAGTTACAATGGCACTGAAAAAAAAGTTACTTACAACTGGTCCTCACATTTATGATGGTTGCAGTATTCCCACGATCACGTGATCAAAAATCAGGCACTTGACAACCTGGATGTATTTCCAGTGGTTGCAGCATCCAGGGTCACATGATTACCATTTGCGACCTTCTCAGCTTCCTTCCGACAAGCAAAATCAATGGGGGAAGCTGGATTCACTTAACAGCTCTAGTGGTTTACTTAACCATGGCAAAAAAAAGGTCATAACATTGGGTGCGACTTACTTAACAATCTCCTTGCTTAGCAGTTTTCTTGGTCCCAAATGTGGTTTGTAAGTCGAGGACTACCTATAATCATAAATACTGAGGAAGGATATTCCAAAGGTGCTTTTTCAAGAGACAATTGGACTTTCTGGTTTTTCTTTGAAGACATTTCGCTTCCCATCCAAGAAGCTTCTTCAGGTCTGAGCCAAACACCTTCAAAGAAAAATCAGAAAGTCCAGTTGCCTCTTGAAAAAGCACCTTTGGGACAGCCTTGACCTGGATGACTGAGAATCTCCATAGACTGAGGAAGGATGCTTTGTATAAAGAAGCTACAGTCATTCTGCATGAGTGGCCGCTATTCATCCTTCTTGAGAACTTACTCTGGCATGGTGCAATTGGAGTATGAGCCAGATTTTGCTTTCCAAAACACGTGCGAGCCTTTGACTATATATCATTATGAGACATGTAGACAGCGAGTTTTATATGGCATGGAAGCAATTTGGGGGAAGAAAGACATTTTTTGCAGGAGACAACAAATCAATCAATCATATGTTAGCATTGTGGATAATTCAAGCCTAATGCATATTTTAGTTTACTGATTTGTAGTGTAATTCCAAAATACTGCATTAACTGAGTCATGAGTTTCCTTATAGGAAATCCTGCCATTGATTGACCCCTAGCATTACCTTCTTTGAGTGGTGGCCACCTAGGCAAATACCATTCTGAACTCGTAACATCCCAAACAGCTTTAGTTACTAACAATATGAACAACTAGATTTAAGCCTCCCTGAATACAAATGAGTTTCTGATTTGTGGCTCTTTTTCCCAACCGCAATCTATTCTCATGTGACTTTTTTAATTTATATTTTATTGCTTTTTAATTAACAAAGAGAGAGAGAGAGAGAAGGAGCAAAACACAAGGATAATAGTGATAGAGATATATACAGTTGTCAAAGAGGGGGAAAAGACATAAAAATAAAATAAAAAAATAAAAGAAATATAAGGGGAAAACACAAATGGGAAATACCATCATCATAATACATAGCTACAGCTCTATATATACAGTACTTGTCTAAGTAAATATTCCCCCTATATCCCTGAATTCAGGATGTTAGCTTTCCAGCTGAAAAGCTCAGTGTCTTTAATCACTGGGCCATTGTGCCTCCACTATTGACCTCACCCCATTCCTAAGAGGTCTGTAAGGGGCGTGCATAAGTGCACCATCGTGCCTACCAACCCATTTATTCGTACCTATTTCCTATATTCTTACTCATATTTATACTTATACCTATTATCTTGTAAGCGATTGACAAATCAAATCAACTAACTAACTAACTAACTAACTAACTAACTAACTAAATAAATAAATAAATAAATAAATAAATAAATAAAGATAGAGTGAAGCTGTTCCCTCCCGGTAGGAGACCTCTAAGTACATTATCAGATAGTCTCTCTTGTGCTGTTAAAAGATAGTCTCTCTAAAGTTTTGTCCTGAGCTTTAGAGAAAGATCCTCATGAATGCTGTTTGGTCAGCGTTGTGGTGATATGACTCATTGAACTCAGTTTGTGCATTTGGTTGTGAAGAAGTCCATGCATTTTGTCTAAGCAGTGGCAAAATTGTGCTGTCTCTGCTCCTTATAGGTACTGACTGGAGAAAAAAGTGTCCATGAGCATCTGCAGAATGTCCTTTCCTTTCTCCATGATAACTGGGGCTTGGAAAACATTACAGAGTCTGTGTTGCATAAGGAGAATGTGTTATTATTGCTATTACTTATATATTAAAATTTTAATCATATACTAAAAAATAGGGAAACAATACCAGAGTTGAGTATTTCTCTCTTTCTGTTCTGAACATATGAAAATATGAATGTTTGCAGTATGTATTACTAAGTTTACTTGTTTGGCCAGGTAAAACTGAAAGTGGAAAATATTCGGAGCCCTGTTATAAAAGTAAATCTTAACCACTAGCTTTTATTGTATTTGTCCTTGATTTCTGGCTTATAATTAATCCAGAAAAACTGTCATCCTAGGAAAAGAGTTGCAGTCTGTTGTCTGAATGTGAATTAAAAGTTATCTGCTGGAGTGACTGAGTGACACTATACCCATCTCTGTTTCCTTGATGTGAAGTTTGACTTTAAATTTTCCAGTTCCCATCCTAGGAAGTTGTTCCTTTTGCAGATGCAAAGGCTGGGGTCTTTTCCTGCAAGGGAAAAAATCCCTTCTTGTGTGATTAAAAAAAATTACCTTTGCAGAGTTAGGGTTAATTTTGCAGCTGGAATGATTCGCATGGTATCTGCAGCCTCCTGGCACCACCCTGCTCCTTGAAGGAGTGTATTTTTCTGAACTTGCCTTTGATACAATTATTCATCCTGGCAAAAAAGGAACATAGGATATCCTTATCCAAGATCCCAGGGGTTATTATGGGATCATATATGTTTACCTTGCACTCAGCAGATCTCATGCATTTTTCAGGCAAAGTGTTTTTATCTAGCCCAATAACCCCACCTGATTTTCAAAATAATTGACTTAAGACTTGAAGCTTTTCTGGGCCAAAAATGGGTGCTAGCTTTTGAAAGATAATGGGTATGAACAGGAAGTCCTTGGTTTACAACCACAATTGGGATCAGAAGTCTGTAGAGATTCTCAGTCATCCAGGTCATGGTTGTCCCAAAGGTGCTTTTTCAGGAGGCAACTGGACTTCCTTGTTTTTCTTTGAAGATGTTTTGCTTCTCATTCAAGAAGCTTCTTCAGCTCTGAAGAACGAGATCCCTACCATCCAGTCAGGGCTGAAGAAGCTTCTTGGATGAGAAGTGAAACGTCTTCAAAAGAAAAAAAAACAAGAAAGTCCAGGTGCCTCCTGAAAAAGCACCTTTGGGACAATTGGGACCAGACTTTCTGTTGCTAAGCAAGAAGGTTATTAAGTGAAGCACACTTGATTTTAATGACCATTTTGCCACAGCTGTTAATCAAATTATTTGTTAAGAGAATCAAGTGATCATTAAATAGATCCAGCTTCCCTCATTGACTTGCTGATCAGAAGCCAGTTGGGAAGGTCGCAAATGGTGATCATGTGATCATATGATCCCAGGAACTCGTCAGAAATACATGCCAGTTGTTCAGTGCCTGAATTTTTATCAGGTGACTGTGGGTGCTGTCACAGCCATAAGTACGAGGACCGGCCATAAGCTAATTTTTCATTGCTGTTATAACTTCAAACCGACACTAAACAAATGAATATAAATTCAGGACCACCTGTAATTTGGTGGAATGCCACATGCTTTGCATAACAAAAATACTAAATTTAATCCATGGCATTTCCAATCCCAAGTACTACTGATGTGGAAATGCAATTTTTGTTGTTGTTGCTATAGAGTCTGTTTCTTGTTATCTTATAAACTTCACAATAGCTAGAAAGGAAGGTGTGCACCTTTTCTTAGAAACACTATATTGTTGTGAATTGCCCCTACTGCAATACTAAATATTTTGGGATGGCTTGATCATGAATGGACAGATAAAACCTTGAGTTTTAAAACTTGCCAAGATACAAACTGCTATTATTGGTGAAGTTGTAACCAGATCTGATCAATTTTCAAATAGTCTTCTATATCATAGGAGAGCTGGTAGAGTTTATTAGGTATACCATGCCTGGACTGCAGACATCCAGCCACTAGGTGGGAGCAAATACGGTATTAAATCTCTCTTTGCTGCCATCTAGTGGCAACTTGATTTTGCAGACAAAGTTTATATTAGCTATAACCATATATTGAAAAATTGTCTAGGGCTATGTGGATAACCGCAAAACCTCCCCAAACTCTTATTAAGATTTGGAAGGCATTTAAGGCTGTTGGTACTTCATCAATCAAAAGTCTGTCACAGACAACTACAAGCTGCCAGCATAGAAATGCAGAAACACCAATTCTTTGCTGTCATCTTATAGTTGTCTGGATTTTTGCAACCCCAGATGAGGAAACTCTAAAACAAAAGAAGCCATCAAGTTCCAAATCTGCCTCAGTATTATTGCTATGTATATGTAAGCATCCAGTTAGGTAGGTAAGTTTGTAGATAAGGTCCTGCTACTGTCATTTTTGAAGTCTCCTAGGAGGACTGTTATAACCGGTGTGTGAACTCCCTGCCATCCTATATCAACACTGGTCAAAAGGTGAGGTGGTAGTAAGTTAGATGAGATGTTGGAGAACTTCTGCCAGACCAAGTGGTCAACTCTGGGGGAAGACAGATAAAACAGTGTATCTCAAGAGTCTGCATCTTACTATTGTATGCATTCCTTAGCCGATCTTGATAAACTTAACAGGGTTGCACATGGTTAATTAAATAAAGATTACGAGGAAATACCAGAACTGTAAAGCAGATTGAATTGAAAAAAGAAACATCCTGAAGAAGACAATGGCAAGGCAGTCCCATATCATTGCCAAAAAATTTGCATAAATCACTAGGGCTCTGCTGCCCCCTCTGATAAGCCCATTCATTATTCATTCTTTCAGGGCCCCTCAACTTTACTGGTAGATCGGCAAAAGCTCCCTTCTCAATTTTTTATTGAATGTGATTTGTGTAATCTTTTGGGTAGGCCTTAAATTGTCCAGTACCTGAAAGGAAGAAACTCTGCCTTTACTGAACGTGTATCATGAAACTGTGTTTTCAGATAAGACTTAAGTTTTGCATTGGATCAGACCCAGCTATTGAGTTATTCCTCCAGAAGTGGTTAGCTGGTTGGCTGCTGAAAAGTTATAAAGCACAGTAGTTATAAAGTTATAAAAGTTATAAAGCACAGTAATAAAAGGTTCAGCTCTGTGACTTCAGGGCAGAGGGTTGACTATTTCTCTGAGGCTCAACAGAATGTATGATGAGAATGATTGCTGGATATTCAAAAAGTGTTCCAGTATTTCTGGCTATAGTTGATTATTCCATTTTGCATTGCTGTCCTGATCATCTGCTCATCCAGTCTCCTTTTGCTTGCATGTTTGAGAGTGAATTGGTTCCTCAACACAATTCAATTTAAAAAAAAAAATTCTCAGGTTGCTGTCAGTGTTCAATGCTTTACAGGTAGTCCTTGACTTACAACCACAATTGGGAACAGAATATCTGTTGCTAAGCATGGTGGTTGTTAAGTGAGTCAGGACTGATTTCCCAACTTTTATTGCCAGTTAAGCAAATCACTGCAGTTGTTAAGTAAATAATATGCCCATTAAGTGAATCTAGTTTCCTCCCATTGACTTTGGTTGTTTGAAACCACCTGAGATTGTCGTAAATGGCAATTACATGACCCTGGGCACCACAACTATCTAAATACATGCTGGTTGCCAAGCTCCTGAATTTTGACCACATGACTGTCGGGATGCTGCAATGGTCATATGTGCGAGGATAGATTGTAAGTTAGGGTTTTTTTAATGTCATTGTAACTTTGAACAGTCAGTAAATGAATGGTTGTAAGTTGAGGACTACCTGTATTGAACCAAGCTTTACAGCTACATCTCATCCTTAAAAAGACACACAGAGACACAAATCTCTCCCTGTAGTTTTGGATCTTTTTCTTGCCTTCAATATCAATTCATAGATTTCACGATATCTTTTCTAGAAGAAGCCTGATAGGGAGAGAGATGTGATTTCAGTGGTTAGAATGCACGATTGCAGGCAAACTCTGCTCACAGCCTGGAGTTCGATCCTGATGGGCTCAAGGTTAACTCAGCTTTCCATCCTTCCGAGGTTAGTAAAATGAGGACCCAGATTGTTGGGGGGCAAGAGGCTGACATTGTAAACCTCCCAGAGACTGCTATAAAGCACTATGGGACAGCATATAAATCAGTGGTGCAGTGATTAGGATGCAGTACTGCAGGCTACTTCTGCTGACTGCCTGCTGACTGCAATTTGGCAGTTCGAATCTCACCAGGCTCAAGGTTGACTCAGCCTTCCATCCTTCCGAGGTGGGTAAAAATGAGGACCCGGATTGTTGGGAGCAGGAGGCTGACTCTGTAAACCACTTAGAGAGGGCTGTAAAGCACTGTGAAGTGGTATATAAGTGTAAGTGCTATTGCTATTGCTAAGTGCTATCGCTATTGCAAAGGAATTAACAATTAGAGAGGTTTGGTCTGCCATTGCTGATGATGACATCAAGACTCTCTGATCCCCTTCTGAGAAAGGCAGGTGGGGAGTGATGACTATGCCCAATAATTCTCAATATAATTCCACAAACAAGTAACTGTGAAATAAACTCTTAAAACCCAAACCACATTCAGGAGAACAATTCCAAGTGCAAATTTGAATATCAGCCTCCTTCAAGCCTGAGGGAAATTGTCATCTTAATGTCTTGAGAAAACCTTTTACAGTTCACCATATCTTTTATGATTAAATGTTTAAACCCCTTCTGTTTTTTTTGAGGGGGTGGGGGGCAAATACTATATTTTTTCTGTCACACAAATCAAAGAGCACCTTTAAATATCGTGACAAAGAACTAGGTTGCTGGTTGACTGGCATCTCCCAGGGTGGAAAAAAAAACTGAGCTGGCACTCATGGGTAACAATGCGTGAAAGAATTCATGAAGCCTGAGAAGATGAACTATTTTTTTTATTGTCTCATATAATTAAAAAGGGAGAGCAAGAGAAATACCAAGCACACAGATGCACATACATGTGGGCACATCCACCCACATAGCACCACAAAAGAACTGGGAGAAATTAAAAAGCATCCCACCTGTATCAGGGTGGGGTTTGACCACTGAAATCAGAAATAGATACAGAGAAATCCATCCTGTCTGGATAATTAAACCTTTCCTGTTCTTTCACCACAATTGCAATGAAACAGACGTGTGTTCGAAGGGCGTCTGTCATTCTTCATTCCAAACTACGATTCCAAAGCTGTCACTTTCAATTGGAAGGGCGTCTGTCATTTTACTTATTTTTATTCACCTGCCCTTTTGTCTGGTATTTTGGGGCCGGCAAGAAGCACGCCCAATTGCGTATAGGAAACAGAGTCTTTGAAAGGTGCCATTTAAAAAGAAGGTTCCTGGGTGACCTGTCTCTGAAAGAGATCCTCTTTTGTGAGGCAAGGCTACAGAATGGAATCTGAACCGAAGTTACTTCTGTGTTATTCCCCCGGTTTTATTTTTAAAGACTTCCATTCTGAAAAAGAATATTTAACCTTTGAAAGGTTAAAATCACAGTGATGACAGTGATGAATTTTAAAGGATTCCAGAGAAATGTATCATTCTTACTGAAAAGTCATCCCCATTCTGATGTGTCTAATCTGATTGTCTCATGTGAAATGTACATTGGGCATTTGGTAACATGGGGCTTTCAATCTGAGTCTTATAGTTGGACCTGAGAATGCTGGATCATGTGGAAGGCAAATAATAATTCGGAATTAAAGTTGACATTTTCTGCATTCAGTCACATAACTTCCTTTTGTTGCTGGCTTGATTTCTATCCTGTCTTTTAGGGTGTACATAGTAGTCATTCCCATTTCTCCTCAAAACAACCCTGTGCAATAGGTTAGACTAGGGGTGTCAAAGTCGCGTCATCACGGCAGCGTCACATGACGGATTGGGATTTTTTCCCCTTTCGCTAAACCGGGCGCAGCCAGTGCGTAACGCATCCGGCCCACAGACCGCAAGTTTGACAACCCTGCGTTAGACTAAGAAAAAGGGAATGCATTAGACCATCCAGGATCATTCCCCGGCAGGGGAATTCTGGGAGTTGAAGTCCACATATCTTTAAAGTTGCTAAGGGTGACAAAGACTGCATTGCACTGAGAAGATAATAGATAAAGTAGAGGGAAAGGCTGCTTTATCTCATGGGTAGAACTTAGGATGGGCATGCTGAAGGTCCAACTTTGATCACTTATATTCTAGTGAGAACCAGGCTTAAATGAGAATTTTATTTGTCGATGTAGAGGAGGAATGAATAGTTTGTTGAATTCACAGTGATGACAGTGATGAAAAAGTAACTTTGCAACCAAACCAGGATTTTTACAACCTTTCCAGGTCTGCAAAGCAAAGCAAAGTTGAAGTAAAATCATAACCATGGTGGATGTTTCACTTAGCAACTACTTCACTTAATGACTGAGTTGCCATTCCCAATAGGTGGTCATTAAATGAGGACTACTTATCTGGTTGTAGAGATTAATTTCTGTCTCATTGGACTAGATGGCAGGCCCTTCATCAATTTCCCTCCACCACCCCTTCATTTTTTTCCTAGTTAGATGATATGGATCAGGTTCCTCTTGTGGATGTGATAGTTGGCAAGCAGTCTTTCTGGCAAGCTGACTGTCATTGTCTGAACTTTTTTTTTTTTACAACTCAAACTGAATATTCTCATGGTGCCATCTGGGTTCTGCCAGCTTTTTGTTTTGTCATTTTATTCTTTTGTTCTAAATCTTTTTCCATAATTGTACCGCCTCTGTCTTTAAAACCTCTTTTAAAGAAAACTTGCCTTTTCTTTTGTTGCACATCAACAAACCATCTAATTAAAAAAGTGACTTCCAGATCTACAAAGAATAGAAAATAGATTTAACACTGGTTGTGTAGAAAAACATAGTATCTTTCTAGCCGACAGCAAGTGTATTGCAAATATTAATTTTCCATATTGTAAAGACCAAAGTATTGGTATGGGAAACTCGGGTTGAAATTTATCCTCTGCTCACTTTGACACTACTATCTTGAGTGAAGGTGATATGTAAATATACGGGTAGTCCTTGCTTAGTGACCGTTTGAAGTTACAACGGCACTGAAAAAAGTGATTTATGATGATTTTTCACACTTATGACTGTTGCAGCATCCCCTCAGTCACATGATTTACATTTGGATGCTTGACAAATGATTCACATTTATGACGTTGCAATATCTTGGGATCACCTTTTCTGACCAGCAAAGTCAATGGGGAAACCAGATTCACTTAACAACCATGTTACTAATTTAACTGCAGTGATTCACTTAACAAATGTGGCAAGAAAAATTGTAAAATGGGGCAAAACTCATTCAAAAATTTCTCACTTAGCAACGTAAATTCCAGGCGCAATTGTAGTCATAAGTTGAGGACTACCTATAATGAATAAATACAACAATAAATAAAATATATAAACACTGTTTAAATCTGAACGTGTATGAGGAAACAATTTCTTCCTTTGAGTTTTGAATACAGTAGTCCTTGACTTCAGTCTGTTCACTTAACAAAGTTTTTTTTTAAATTTACATTTATATGAACTTATGTCAGCCTTGGAAAAAGTAACTTACAACCAGTCCTTGAAATTGTGACTGTCGAGCCATCCCCATGGTCACATGATCACAATTTGGGCACTTAGCAACCAGCTCACCTTTACGATGGTTGCAGTATCTTGTGGTCATGTGATCATGATTTGCACCCTTCCCAGCCAGCTTTCAACAAACAAAGTCAATTCATGACCACATGATTCACTTAACAACTACATGATACTGTTAATGACTGTGGAAATTCAATTAATGACCACAGGGAAAATGGTGATAAAATCAGGTCTGATCATGTGACAATTGCATTACTTCACAATCAAAATTCTGGTTCCAGTTGAATTGAAATCATATATTGAGGACTACCTGTAGCACATGAAGAATTCACCAATAGTTTGAATGGAAGAGCTGAACCTGTCATGCAGGTTAGGGAAAGCTGATGTAGATGATTGATACTTTGTTTTTGACTTTCCTGACCAAATTTCAAATGTTTGGGAATTGCTGACCCAATCCATCTCTTCCTTTCTGTTCTTCTGCAGTTTTCATCTGTAGCTTTATGGTGGCAGCCCCAATATTTGGCTACCTTGGTGACCGTTTCAACAGGAAGATTATTCTTAGCTGTGGGATCTTCTTCTGGTCAGCCATTACCTTCTCCAGCTCCTTCATCACTGAACAGGTAAGACCTTTGCAGAGGGAATAATATGTGCTCTGCAGCTGGAGAGCTTTGGGAATGAAAAAGAGGGTGAGGCATTCTGGAGAGGTATATGGCTCAAGAGGAGATCATCTGTTTTACCCATATAAAAGTAGCCTGCGCCAACTTTAAGACAAGTTGAAATCCACAAATCTTAAGTTTGTCAAGATTGGACACCCCTGATGTAGATGGTATTACAAAGGGGAATGGACAATTAGTTTGCTTCACACACACAAAACTCAACTTTAGTCACTGGTATCTCCAGCTAAAAAGAACTGTGGTGGCTCAGTGGTTAGAACGCAGTATTGCAGGCACTCTGCTGATTGCCAGCAGTTCGATCCTGACCGGCTCAAGGTTGACTCAGCCTATCATCCTTCTGAGGTCAGTAAAATGAGGACCCAAATTGTTGAGGGCAATAGGTTGACTCTGTAAACGCTTAGAGAGGGCTGTAAAGCACTGTGAAGCAGTATAAAAGTCTCAGTGCTATTGCTATACATCGGAAAAATCCTTGGCTGAAATCCTACTTTTACCAGTCAGTGTAGACAGTAATTGAGCAATGATCTCATTTAGACTGCTGTCTCTGAGAACAGGTAGTTTTCCTGCATGCTAGGTAAATTTTGTGGGAGAGCATCTATTTTGCATAGAAAAGATCCCAGCCCTAATCTTCAGCATTGTCAAGCTGGGTTGAGAAAGAGAGCCATGTGAAATCTTGCAGAGTTATTACTAGCAATACTGAACTAGATAGATCTGTTGCCTGGTTTGTTGTGATACAGATTCATTGAAGGTCATTGCTTAGCAGTAGAATCCTTGGTTTTCATTCAGAGGTTGTGGGTTTTTAGTATCTCAAGATGGAAACATGGATCTTACCCTTGGATTGGCCACCTGATCAGATCCAAGTCAAATTAGTGTCAGTTATATACCAGCTTTCTGGCTTATAAAGATATATCCAGAGTAATCCATATAGCGTCTTCCAGATGTTTTGTAGAATTCTCATCTGTTTCAAACAAATCCTTGGAACATCAACCAGTTGCCAGATTGTCTACCTTCCCTCTAGTGTCTTTGCACTTTGCCTTTACAAAGTCCCAAATAAGTTGCTCTTAGATGGAAACTTTTGAAATAAATTAAGCAATCATTCTTCAACTCCCATCAGGAAATGGCCATTGTTCAGCGAGGCGAGCTATAATTCGTCCACTTTCTTTCAATTATTTTCTAACAGTTGCAACATAATAACAGGCCTCCTAAGAAAGAAGTGGAGCTTTGGATTTGACCTCTTGGTCTTTGGCCAAATATAACCATTTTTAGCGGCTTTATGGCCATCACAGACTGAATGGTGGCAGCCAGTACGTCGTGACCTTACAATGCAAGGAGTCTAAAGTAACTGAATTAGTGAAATTACTTGGTGCCAAAAGGAAGGGGGGCTGTTTCTAAGGTGATACCTATTGTTTTTTTGTACTAAAAGTAACATTAGCCACCACCATCCTCAAATTTGCTATTTTCAGGAGCTTTAATATGGGGACACTGTAAATCAGGGATGTCAAACTCAAGGCCCGATCTGGCCCGCGGGGTGCTTAGATCTGGCCTGCAGGGCCACCCTGGAAACAGTGAAGGACCGACCTGCAGTGCCTCTGCCAGCAAAAACAGGCTGGCGAGCTCTGTTTATGGCTGTGATGGCCTCCTGCAACCCTCTGCCAGTGAAAACAGAGCTCGGGAGAGCTGCCCATGCCCTTCCCGAGCTCCATTTTCGCTGGCAGAGGGTTGCAGGAGGCCGTCACAGCTGAAAACTGAGCTCGCCAGCCCATTTTCGCTGGCAGAGTGCTCAGGCCACAAAGGTGCCCCCTACACGAATGATGTCGAGCTGGACATGCCCACCCGGCCACGCCCACTCTGCCCCCCTGAGGTCAAACACCATCCTGATGCGCGGCCCTCAATGACATTGAATTTGACACCCCTGCTGTAGATGAAAAAGGTCCTCTGGTTTGAGAGTGAACGCAAGAGCTTTTAACTTTTTACAGGCGATGAGGGCATAAAGTAATTCATTCCATTCCTATGATTAGTGATTCTGAAGGTACATACCATTCGTTATACAGCCTTCCCAGACTTGCATCATTTATAAGGTGCAAAGGATGAGCCAGTGGACCATTAGACTGAATCTTGGAAGAGGCCCACAACTTCTCTTGAGGGGCCCTGCTTGCAAATTTGGCATAATGTTAAGTTAATTTGACAGGCAGTAGGTACAGAGTATCTTCACATGGATATTTATCAGTAAAACTCCCATCTCAGACTTAAATTATCTTTGTCAGTTTTTAAATGGATCCCGACTATCTTTTTCTAGTTTGATCTGCTTTTAATGATGATACCAAATTGAACAACAAAGAGGTCCCTGCTGCTCTGTTTTAACTGTTTTATTTCTTATACTGGCCTGTATCACTGTTTTTGTTGCTGCTTTTATTTATTTATTTATTTATTTATTTATTCGACTTGTATGCCGCCCTATTCCCTAAGGACTCAGGGCGGCGAACATTAAAACAAAGAAAAATTTACAATAAAACAAAATTAAACAAGTAAACAAGCCAAATAAAGTTAAGATAGAAGTTAAGTTAAGAAAGTTAAGTTAATAATTGTAAGAGATGGGGGGAGGTTTATATTTTTAATTGTAAACATAAGCTCCCATGGTTGGGAGGTCCTAAGGTGATATAAATAAACAAAGATTGCTTTTTTCTGAATATGCCATCTTCCCCATTAGCATTAGTCAAATATTGAAAGTCTATGAGTCTATGAATTTATTCTGTATACCTCCCAAAGGTAGGACAAGAACCAGTAAGTGGATAACTTAACAGAGGGAAATGCAAACTAGAAATAAGGAAGAATGTTCTGTCATGAGAAATATTAAGCAAAGATATCTAACTTGCCTGCTGGAGTCATGGATTCTCCATCACTGGAGATTTTCAAGCAAATATTAGAGAGCCATTTGCTTGCATGGGCCAGTGTTTTTCAACCTTAGCAACTTTAGGATGTGTGGACTTCAATTCCCAGAGTTTCCCAGCCAGCATATCTGGCTGGGGTATTCTGGGAGTTGAAGTCCATACATCTTAAAGTTGCCAAGGTTAAGAAACATTGGCCTGGGATGAACAAATGAGAATTCTTGCCCAGGAGGCCAGAAGGTTAGACTTTAAAATCTCTATCTCTATATACCTATGATTCTATGATGACATCAAGGCTTAGCCATAATTCTTGACAATATAGCTGGATGTGATCCTGATTTATTCTTACACTGAAGGTTTGGATTGGGTGTGAAACCTGTCCCTGGCTATCTAAGGATTCATGCATATCACTTATCACCACAATCTTGGTTCGTAGAACAAAGTAAAAGCAACAGATTCAGATCATTCAAGTTTGTTTTCAACAGTTTCTTGATCTGCAAATATATTAAGTTTGGAAAATCAAATGTGATTTTTTTTAAAGACCACATTAACATCTGTGTACATTTTAGCACACGTTTCTTCATTTTACTTGCAAATTTTGCCTAGTGTATACCACTCTTCTGTTCCCAAATAGATCCCATATGGTATATTATTTCATGAATATATGTATTTTTTCTGCAAACAGCTTCTTAATGCACATTTTGAACATTACTCTATTGGAATGAAAATGCAAAATGAAGTAAGGTTACATGCAGATGTCAAATAAATCAATTTCATCTGTCCCCTGCACAGTTGCAGGCAAATAGAGAAAAACACCTTGGTTCTTTTAGTGTTCACCTGCTGTCTGTCCCTTAAAGTACTCTTCTATGAGAATGAGATACTGAAACAAATTATACCACCAGGCTATACTTCAAGCAAAAGTGTCATCTTTTGACTGTTTTTTTTTTGCATTGAAATATATGCTTTCACATATAAGCAAGAACAAACTTCTTCATGTATTCTCTTCTTGCATGGTATTTCTAGCTCTGTGTTTGACACAAGCTGCCATTTAAAAATGGCATTGTCTGCTTCGTTCCATAATTTTAAGATTACATTATTGAGTCATTCATATCACTAAAACACACGAAGAACGGTTGCAGGAATTAGGTATGGCTGGACTAGAGGAAAGAAGGACTAGGTGACACGATAGCAGTATTCCAGTATTTGAGGGGCTGCCACAAAGAAGAGGAGAGTCCATTTATTAGCCAAAGCACCAGAAGGCAAGACAAGAAACAATGGTTGGAAACTAATCAAAGGGAGAAACAACCTGGAATTAAGGAGAAACTTCCTAACAGTGGGAACAATCAACCAGTAGAACATCGTGCCTTCAGAAGTTGGGATGCTTCATCACTGGAGGCTTTTAAGAAGAGACTGGACAGTCCTTGTATGAAATGGTATAGGTTCTCCTGCTCATGCAGGGGGTTTGGACTAGAAGACCTCCAAGGTCCCTTCCAGTTCTATTCTGATTCTGATTCATTTTGTAGAGACCAAAACTCTACAAAGGAAATTCTATCTATAGTCTCTCCCTGTCACCCGCATGAGAAGGAAGATGAACATGGCAGATTCCACCTTTATATTCTGTTGTGTCAGGCTATGCCAAGCGTAATATTTGGGAGGCTGGGGGTGGTGGTGGTGGATTAAGTATGGGATCATCCAGCAAACTGTTTTGAATTATGCAACCTCATTGATTTCAGGACCATGCGTGCAAGAGGTTGCTCGTGTCCACATATCAAGACTCCTTAGCTGTCACTGTTGTTAGGTCACACACGGTTAGCTGGTGGGAAAAAGGAGTTTGCCTGTTTGGAAACTCGGTTGCAGAGGCTAATTAATGCATACCTGGTGAGATGAACCAAAGCTGGCTCAGTCACTCAGTAGAGCGATTTCCCTCCAGTGGAGAGAAGCTGGCTGTGCTTCATTCATCTCTGCAGACCAACTGCATTCCAGAGATTGTTCTTTTACCGTCACACCCAGATGGGGAATGGGCAGCTACCTAGCCAGCCACCTGATCCCACAGGTGAGCTATTTTTATAAAATTAGGATTGCTGCCTCCTAGGGAGGGGCAGAAGCGCATGGCCTGTCATTCCCACAGCCATAATACCCAGCACAAATTATGTATCCCAAAGGAGACCTAGTTCCCAAGCCCTGCCTTTGCACTTATTGGGTCATTTGACTTTCATGCCCTGTTTACATCTCCCAGTTTTCCTGCCTGTAAAATGGAAAGGATAGCATTTTCTTGTTTGCAAGGTTGGCTTGTCAAATAAAAAAAAATATTAGCCTGCCTTATATGAAGTGGCATGAGAGAAACACTAAAGATGTGCAATATCTGTCAGTTCAGGAAACGAATATTTCCGGAGAATTCTAGAATGTTCCATTTCCCTGCCCTCCGTTTTTGGATCAAACTATGGCAGATCTACTTCTAGAAACTTCTGAGCAGCCCCTTCCCACATAATGACATGGATTGGAGGAGTTTTGGCATGGCCCGGAAGGAACTGAACCTTTTTGGAATTGGAAAGGTTCATTCCCAGATTGAGAAATTTTGCATATCGCTCGTGAACACTCCTAGAAATAGCGTGCTGATAATGTTGGCTAGATCTGAGGCCGTGTCCCTATGTGTCCTTCAGACCAACAATTTTTCCCGTGGTATCAAAGATCATAAAAGGGCTTCTTGTGAAAATGGGTGGAGTTGAGGAACTGTCAGATGAAATGCAGAAAGGATTGCAATTTTTCTTATTTGCTAAGTGAAAAATGCAGTCCATTCTCCACACCCTTTCCTCTGTAACAGCCCTTCAAGAAGGTTGCTGTCTCTTCTTCCCTAGCATTCCATGGGGAGACATCAGTGGTGGGATTCAAAATTTTTACTACTGGTTCTGTGGGTGTGGCTTGGTGGGAGTGATGAGGCTTGGTGGGCGTGGCTGGGGAAGGATATTCAAAATCTCCATTCCCTCCCCATTCCTGGGGGAGGTTACTGCAAAATCTCCATTCCCTCCCCACCCCATTAACCTGCTTTCCAGCTCCGTTCTCCTGTGCAGGGCAACAAAAGAAGACCCAGCCAATCAGCTGAGACTCGGGAGGCAGAGAATAGATGGGGGCAGAGCCAGTCAGAGGTGGTATTTGCTGGTTCTCTGAACTACTCAAAATTTCCGCTACTGGTTCTCCAGAACTGGTCAGAACCTGCTGAATACCACCTCTGGGAGTCATGATAGCAGACTCCCAATGCTTGAAGTACAGTTATGGGGGGAAGGGGTGAATATATTTCCCCTGTAGCTCGCAAGGGTAGGAATTTATAGCAGCACATCCAAATTTGAAAGAAAGGAATTTTCTGAGCATGAGGTACCAAGCACTGGATCAGGCTGCCCCCAGGAACCTCCATCACTGCAGGTTTCCAACCAAAGTTGAAAGCCACTTGTGTGTGTGTGTGTGGGGGTGCTGTCAAGATTCCTATCTTTGGATGAGGGCTGTACTTGAAGACCCCCTAAGACCCGTTCCAGTGGGAGATATCATGAAGGAATGCCTCAGGAGGTGGGGTGGGAAAAAGCCTTTTTTAGATTTGGAAGCGAGGACAGTCTGACGGGTTTCAGGGCAGCAGGAGGATACACAACAGACATCAACACTCAGCAGTAGCATCCTGTGCTTTTCCTAATCAAAAAATATATGTTCAAAACAAATAAATTCTCAGACAACCTGAGAAGACAGAGAGAAAACAGGAGGTGGGGAGGGGATCCCTGTTCCTCAGGAGAAAAAGATTTTTAACAAATTTCTGCAGATTTCACCACACCATTAGCTGAAGTATTCAGTGAGCATAATGATCAAAGGTAGCTAGCTATACAGGTAGTCCTCACTGAATGACCCCAGTGGAGCCCGTTAATTTCTGTGGTTAAGCAAATCAGTTGTTAAGTGAGTTTTGTCGCATTTTACGACTTTTCTTGCCACTGTTGTTAAGTGAATAACTACAGTTGTTAAGATAGTAACACGGTTGTGTGAATCTGGCTTCTCCGTTGATTTTGCTTGTCAGAAGGTCTCAAAATAGGATCACATGACACCACAACCATCATAAATACGAGTCAGTTGCCAACTGTCTGAATTTTGATCATTTGGTGAAATAGGTGTGAAAAACGGTTGTAAATCACTTTTTGAACGGTTGCTAAAAGAATGGTTCTAAGTTAAGGATTATCTGTAAATGGCCATACGAGAAATTCCCAGATCCTCTTCAGAGAATGCAAGAAAGAGTGTGACAGCTTTTGAGCTCAAAAAGGGGATAGCTTTGATGGAGCAGTCAGAGCTGCCATATTTATTTATTTTTTAATCCTGTCTCTCGGCAGGGTACAGATAGTCCTCCACTTATAACAGTTCATTTAGTGACCGTTCAAAGTTACAACAGCACTGAAAAAGAGTGACTTATGACCATTTTTCACACGACCATTGCAGCATCCCCGTGGTTACGTGATTTACATTCGGATGCTTGACAACTGATTCATATTTATGACGGTTGCAGTGTCCCGGGGGTCACGAGATCGCCTTTTGCAACCTTCTGACAGGCAAAGTCATTGTGGAAGCCAGATTCACTTAACAACCGTGTTATTCATTTAACAACTGCAGGGATTCACTTAACAAATGTGGCAGGGAAGGTTGTAAAATGGGGCAAAACTCACTTGACAGATTTTTCACTTAGCAGCATAATTCCGGGCCCAATTATTTATTTATTTATTTATTTATTTATTTATTTATTTATTTATTTATTTGAACTTATATGCATCTCAAGACTTTACAACTAAAACAGGAACAATAAATACTTAAAAAACGATTAAATTAGATTATAAGTTCAAACATTATAAAACCTTAAAACCATCCCTCCCCCAAGGGGGTCACAGCCCGGGTTGGTCAAACAACCAGGTCTTTAACTCACGGCAATTGTGGTCGTAAGTCGAGGACTACCTTTCGCAGGCTAGTAACTACCTGAGGAGGGAGGGATTGAGATCAAATGGACAGTTCTGAGTTTTTCTTACCTGTGTTGGGCTCCCTCTTGTTTTAACCACGGGCTGCCCCACACTGGTAGTTATGACATCCCATCCAACCAAGTGGGAAGGAGAAAGAGGTAACACACACACAGGCACAAACAACCATGAATGCAGTTCATGGGCCACGTGGCCAGGAAACCAATATTCCCTTTTTCTATTTTACTGTCCACTCAGTAATATGGTGTTATGAGGCAACCATTTTTTCCAGACCTCAGGATAGGAAATAAAAGTCTATCATGTCTCCAAAGTATTACCACAGCTTACTATCTTGAGGTAAGACTTGTTTGTGCCTGCCTAAACAAAAAAGGTTTAAAAAAAACACCCTTAATTTTGAGCTGTCTATATCTTTAGGGATAAAAATACATACTTAATTATTTTAATGGCTGTTTGTCACAATTCCTCCACTTCACCAACCAATGGTGTAGCAACAAGTGAGCAATTTAAAACTTTGGCCAGGAATGGTTTGGGTTTTATTCTCAATAGCAAAAATAGGCTATAAACCCTTAGGGTGTGTCAAGACTGCAGAAAGGTCTGGCTAAAAATACGTTGTTGCAATAAGGCAAAAGTACAATTTTGCATAAAGAAGTCAACTCAGTTGGTAAAACTAGCGTGAAGACAGCATTCCAGAGTTTCAGTGGGGAGCAAACCTGAGGCCATGTAGCTTCCTCTACTTTCTCTTCTCTCCACTTCCCAAAGATAAGATAAAATCTGATATCTGTATGGAATCTGCAATACTTGAAGGATTCAGTGCTCTCATTCATAGTACAGGTAGTCCCTGACTTACAAGAGTCCATTTAGTGACTGTTCAAAATTAGACAGCACTGAAAAAAATGACTTATGACCATTTTTCACACTTATGACTGTTTTTCACACTTTGACTGGGATCAGAATTCAGACAGTTGGTAACTGACTCATGTTTATGACAGTGGCAGTGTCCTGAGGACATGTGATTCTCTTTTGTAACCTTCTGACCAGCAAAGTCAATGGAATAATCAGATCTACTTAACAACCATGTTACTAACTGAACAACTACAGCACTTCACTTAACAACTGTAGCAAAAAAGGCTATAAAAAGGGGCAAAACTCACTTAACAAATGTTTCGCTTAGCAACTTAGAAATTTTGGGCTCATTTGTGGTCGTAAGTCAAGCACTACCTGTATTTTATTCCAAATGCTCTCTTGCTAATTAAGAGCTAGCAACATGGTGTAGTGGCTAAGATGCTAGCATAGAAGCATGAAGGCCCTTTAGTATTAGTGATCTTGGGCCAGTCTCTCTCTCTTGCTAGGCCTTATTTTACACTCATTGGAAACTCACTGTGTAAAGACAACCACTGAGTTTGGTCAAGTGTACAGCAGCAGCCAAAAAAGCTAATGCAATCCTAAATTGCATTAACAAGAGGGATACAATCGAGATCAAGGGAGGTACTAATACTACTCTATAAAGCCTTAGTATGACCACACCTAGAGTACTGCATCCAGTTTTGGTCACCACATTATAAAAAAGATGTTGAGACTCTAGAAAAAGTACATGGTTACAAAACCATGGTTATCATGGTTTTATTATGTATTTATGTAATTATATTTCAATGGGGCTTGTTAGTTTAATTCTTTTTTAATTCTTTATTGTTCTTGTTGTTTTAGTTGTGAGCCTGAGTCTTGGAGATGGGGTGGCATACAAGTCTCATTAATAAATAAATAAATAAACAAACAAACAAACAAACAAACAAACCAGGATGATTAGGGGACAGGAGACTAAAACATATGAAGAATGGTTACAGGAACTGGGCTTGGCTAGTCTAGTGAAGAGAAAGACCAGGGGAGACATGATAACCGTCTTGCAATATCTGAGGGGCTGCCACAGAGAGGAAGGGGTCAAGCTATTTTCTAATAGCTAATAGTAGGCCAGACAAGGAACAATGGATGGAAACTGAACAAGGAGAGATTTAACCTGGAAATAAGGAGAAACTTTCTGACAGTGAGAACAATCAACCAATGGAACAGTTTGCCCTCGGAAGTTGTGGGAGCATCATCATTTGAGACTTTCAAGAAGAGATTGGTCAAGCATAATTGAGGTGTCTTGGGTCTCTTGTTTTCTTAAGAATTTGGACTTCTTGTAAACTAAGGGATCTTTCCCAAGTTTGTTAGGGCTTTTCTTGAGTTCTCTCTGGTGCTTTTTCTGTAAAGTAATGTTAGTCACTTCCTGAACCTCAGAAAAAGACGGTGTGATTTTCATTCTCCAAGGAGCAAAGCAGTTGTCCTCAACTCTGACATTTCTCAAGTCCCAAAATATTAGGGTTTTTTTTGGGGAAGAAGCCATGACTTGTCATTTCTAGAAATTAAATCGGTATGAAATAGATGTAGCTTTGTAGTGCAGATGTGACATTTGGTGGCAAGAGTCTGTCTAATGGCATGCCAGAATTTTGTCTATGGAATAATTAGATGAGTGTTGATAGCTTATTTTCAGCATTCTAAAGTGTTTGGCACTTAAGAAATGTAATGAAAATGTAATGAAAAGTATGCATAGTATAGAGGAAATGAACAAAAAAGTTTTGACCTCCAATAACAGTGGAATTTGGGTCACTTATTATTGACTGGTAGATTCAGGGTTGAGAAAGCAGAGAATTACTTGATATAAAGGCTAATTAATGTACAAAATTCACTGCAGAGAAGATTATTAGAGTATGAGCAAATTTATGGAAAAAGAGAGGTGGATTTAGGAAAAGTACTTAACAGAATAACAGAGTTGGAAAGGACATTGGTGGTCTTCTAGTCCAATCTCCTTCTCAGGCAAATAACCCTAAATGAAACAAACAAAATATTAAAAAGTTATTTATGTAGTTACTTTCCAAGCACCTCTAAATTATATTAAAGTAACCAAAATATCTCTACAATCCCCATGGCATGTCACGACTTTTAAGCACCCCTAATGTTTGGAAATTGAAAGTTGAAAAATTTGACACGTCCTACAATACCATTTCAGACAAATGGTTGTCCCATCTCTTCTTAAATTTATTCCATGTACTACTAAGAGATTACTAAAATGAGGATTGTGGCTTCATTAATGAAATGTGAACTATAGGTAGTTCTCAATTTATGACCATTTGTTTAGCAACTGTTCAAAGTTAAAATGGTGCTGAAAAAAATGACTTACAATCTGTCCTCGCATTTATGACCACCACAGTGTTCCTGCAGTGACGTGTTGAAACTTTGGGTGCTAGACAACCAACATGAATTTACGATGGTTTCAGCATTGCAGAGTCATCTGATCCCCAATCTTCCTGGGGACTTTCAGTTTCACTTAACAATCACCTCAGATAGGTCTTAAAATTAGGCACGATTCACATAACAACCAAATCACTTAGTGATGGAAGTTCCAGTTGTGAATTGAGGACTACCTGTACATAGTTATCTCAGGATTGGAGTGATAAAACTATAGTAATTGCAAACATCATTGGACTGTTCTAAACTAGGATCTTAATATTTGGGGTAAAGGATGTTTCAATTTCTCCCAGATTACCACCAACATGCCCTGTTTGCATAAACACAGTTGTAAGTTGCATCAAAGAAAAAGCTTGTATTTATTGTAATAAATAAAGGCTCATGATATATTAATACTGTAGTATATCATGAGCCTTTTTTCTGGTGCAGATTTCTGCTATGGAGCTTTTGAGTTAGAATAGGATCTTCGGCAAAGAGCAAAAATTTCATACAATGGTTATAATGCAATTTTGGTGTCCTTTGTCTGCAATTTATTTTAAATAAACTAGTTACAATATTAGTAATATAATGGGCTTCTTGCCCAATTCTACCTTTGATATGCAACCAAATGATGGCCAAAATGAACAGCTAAAATCTTCCATTGTTTGTTGATATATAGAAGAACAATAACACCAAGGATAATCCATACATACCTTTTAATTCTCATTATTACTCATTCATTTGTTTGTTTGTTCATTTCTATACCTTGCAGACTCCTATCCTGCAAGACCAACTGTGGTGATTAAAAATAGGATTATTAAATAATAATGAGAATCAGAAAATAGCACAAAATACTGTTGAATGTAAAAATTGTGGTGTACCAAAGCAATAAATAATAAATATAAATAAAATAAAATATAAATAAAAAGGGAGTTATAAATATAAAATAAGCTTGCATCAATAATTAAAATCTGACAATAAAATAGGCTACTAGGAAAGAAAAGCTAGAATAAAAAAATAGGTTTTAAGGATTTTCTTAAAGCATAAGAAGGAACAGGCTGTTTGGATTGATTGGGGATAGAATTCCAGAGTATAGGAGCAGCATCAATTCATTTTTGTGAATTTATAGGCTATTAAGGATCACAGATGAGAAAAAGGCTGTGAAAAATGCACAATGTGAAAAAACAAAGAACAGAGCTTGTCTACATGGAAATGCTAGACAGAAAACTTCCTTCATACATCAGCAGCTTTTTTGAGAGAAAAAAAGTAAAGTCATTCAGACAAGGAAATGTAACCATTCGTGGTAGCCCGTGATGTCCAAAATATAACAAATTGTTTTCCTCTGTCTTTGGGGAAATGTCAGGGCTGATTCAAATGTATAAAGCCACAGGGAGGATTTTTTCGGATGAAAAATTATTTGCCGCTTTCTTTAAATTGTAACATGTCAACCAGTATTTGATCAGACCAAAAGGAAAACTAGAGAATTATATTTTTCAAAAGGAATGAACAGCACTACAGACCATATTGATTAATGGACCAGTGTTCTGGTTCAGTATACACCAGATAAGTGTCTCTATCTCATAGACCAGTGCTCTGCAATCTTAGCAATTTGGAATTCTGGGAGTTGAAGTCCAGACATCATAAAGTTGTAAATCATAACAGAACTAAGAGGGTTGGGTTTTTTTTTTAAAAAAGAGATTTACAATCCCACATATTTAAAGTGTCTTAATTCCACTAAGTGTGCAGACTGCATGTTCTTAAACGTTTTGTCATAGCCAGACGGTTGTAGATACTTACTAAACATGTTTCCATTATGAAACGTTTGTGGATTCTTTTTCCAGTTGCAAATGGGTTAATGCAGCCCTTTCATGTTCGGAGCTCTTTCCTACACCCTTCTCTTTTCCTAATTTAGCATTTGTTTTTCAATCCACTGATGATCTTCATTCAGAAGGAAACAAGAAATAGGTATGGGGGCCTCAAAATAGAAATGAAAGATTGGAGCTGTAGGATCTGGACTATGCACTTAGACAAAAAAAATTATTTTGGTAGTGTTTTCTGCCAGAGATGTTCTTTCTGCTTTATGAACAATAGTTGGTCTTTTATACATACATAATTATCATTAAATCATAAATGCTCAGTGATCTCAAGTATTGTGATCAAAGATACCAGCTGCTTAAAATGACCAGATCCCAAGTTAGCATAGTCCATGAGCACATCTCTTCCTGTTTTTTTCCCATTCTAACCAGTAAAGACCAGAAGACAGCCCCTTCCAGTCTCGTAGTGCTAAAGAATTCATATTCCATCCAGCATCTTTCATTTTTATAACGCAAAATGCTTGACACTGGGAAACACCTCAAGCTGTTAATATGCAAGCAAGTAATGGCAAATTGCCATTGTTTTTTGTTTCAGCCCTTCTGTGGAACACAATCTTTATTTCTGGTTTTCTTTCCAGTTTTCTTGGGGTGGGAGGAGAGAATTGTTTTGACAAGTAGTAAAGGTTTTTCTATACAGTGCATTGTGAGAACAGGGCTTCTTGGAACTTTCCAAAATAAGTTTAGTTATAGCATTAATGTCCTTGACTTCTTGTAATCTCATGCAGACAGTTGGGAGTACAAGTAAAAGGGGAAACAAAATGTGGCATGCGCTTTCCCAGGATATTTCGTTCTTATTCTCTTTGCTTTATCTTTCTTCTTCCCACACCACCCAGAATTTATAGCTACTGAATATGCTCAGTTCACATTGGGCTAATTGGGACACACTTAATATAAACTGTAGAATCCTTGGTGCTCTCTGAGGTTGGTTGTTTGCTTGCAGGTGTTTCATTACCCTACTAGGTAACATCATCAGGGTGAAGGAGGATGGAGTTTGTGCTGAACTGAAAATCCCACATATTCAATCAAGCTTACTTCTACTAGGTATGCAGAAAACCTCAGTATGAAACTGAGAAAGCAAGGGGAATAGAATGGAATATCCTTGGAAAGCAACAAACCCCACTCTCCCTTGTAAAGATGAGGTTACCTCTAGTTGGGTAATGAAATGTCTGCAAGCAAACAACCAACCTCAGAGAGCACCAAGGATTCCACAGTTCAACCCTGAGCTACATAAATTATTTACTATTGGAACATAATATAGATGTTGCATTTCCTTGTATATGCATGTTGCTGATCTGGCTACCTAAGAAACTATAATCCGCCCTGCGCACGGTCACTCATGCACTTGCTACCTCCTGACTCGACTACTGCAACACTCTCTATCTAGGACTGCCCTTGCATACCATCTGGAGGTTGCAGCTGGTGCAAAATGTGGCTGCGCGGGTGGTGATGGGAGTCTCCCGATACTCCCATGTTACACCCCTCCTGCGCGACCTGCATTGGCTGCCGGTTGCCCTCCGGGTGAGATTCAAGGTTTTAGTATTAACATTCAAAGTCCTACAAGGCATGGGTCCGGGATATTTACAGGAGCATCTCCTGCCGATATCGAGTGCCAATCACCCTGTACAAGCGCACAGACAGGGGGTTCTCGGGGTGCCGTCTGCAAGCCAGTGCCGGCTGGCGGTGCCCCGGGGACGGGCCTACTCTGTGGCGGTTCCCGCCTTATGGAATCAGCTACCCCTGGGGCTCCGTTTGGCCCCTGACCTTCGCACCTTCCATCACGACTTGAAAACTTGGTTATTCGAACAGGCAAGGCTATGCTGACCTCTTGGGGGGGAAATTTTAAATTTTATAATGTACATTGGGGTTTTAGTGTAACTGGGCTTGTGAGTATTTAATATTTTTTAAGTAATTAATTTATTGTTGGTTTTTAGTTGTGAGCCGCCCTGAGTCCTCGGAGAGGGGGCGGCATACAAGTCCAAGTAATTAATAAATAAATAAATAAAATAAATAAATAAATAAATAAATAATCAGAATGACCTCATTTTTAGAATATAACGCTGTCTGGTGACCCCAGAGGTATCAATCTACAGTTCCCATCATCTCTAACTTACATAGCCTAAACATCTGGACTAATTTTTTTGATGCTTGGTAAATGTTGGATTAGTGCCTAAAGTTTCTTGGCAAGGTTTTTCAGAAATGGTTAGCCATTGCCTCTTTCCTAGGACTGAAAGAGAGGGACTGGCCCAATGTCATCCACCTGGCTTTATACCTAAAGCAGGACTAGAATTCACAGTTCCCCCACTTTCTAACATGGTATACTACAACAAACTGACTCCCTCTCTAGAAGAATACAATGTCTGTCTATGTGAGTGGGGGGAGGGATCACCTTGCTGTTTAATTTACTGCCTATTCGCCTAATAGCCAGTCAGAAAACCCAAATGCCTGGTATAAAGATAATTGCTTTCTCTCCTTGTGTGCCCCAGGCATGTGGTTATTAGATGGATATGAACATGGATATGAGCAGCCAAGTTTCTGGTAGATAATTTTAGTTTCTTTTATTGCCAAAAGGGCCAATAAAATGGCATTTCATTGCTCTCATCGGGACATTTATTTCTAGGGGGGGAAATGCATGCAGGAATGGTTTAATTCCAGTTGGTAGGCTAAGTTACTGGAATTAGGGTGGGAGCCAATTCTCATGCTCCAGGTTTTTTGTTAATGAGAAATGTTTAGGCTATGTTGTATTATTATCAAAAATGCTAAGGCAGTTTACAATGCGATAAGTAACATTATTTATAAATAAAACGAACCTGAAAAATAGTTACTGCATACCAAAGGAGAAGGAACCATACTTCTAAGGTACTCATTGTCCTTTTATAACTAATAACCAGAGACACAAATCAGTACTGATTATGTTCCCAAAGTGAGTGATATGGCCTTATGCTATTTGGTTGGCGTTTCATATTACTTTATTTGGGATCATTTTGATCCCTCCTTTGCTGTTTTCAAGGTGGCTTGTAAATCAACAGAATAAATAGACATCCGTTTTGAAAGGTGAAACAACAGTTTGTTATAACACAGCAAGAAAAAAAGCAAAATGCATTATGTAGCAGAAATGCACACAACCTCAAAGAGAGAATCAAAATACCTGGCACTGGTTCTAACTGGCTGCCAAAAAGCTAAATGTAACTGCCTCCAATAAGTGTAACTTAGGTAGTTCTAAGTCAATTAATCATAGGATTCTTAATTGATTCTATATCGGAATGAACTTTCTCATAAGCACATTCCTGAATATATGATACCTAAAATATTCCTAAAGAGATTTTCTTTTCTCTTTCACATGAGAATATCTTCTATGGCAACATTTGTCACCTGCAGGTTTGTGTTAAAAACACAAAGTGTGAGATTTAAATATCTTCTTCCATACTTATCTTGTGACCTTTTTAAAAAATCAAGCAGTTATCTATTTATCGCATTTATATCCCACTGCAATTGAAATACTTTTGGTGACCTGCAAAATATTAAAAATGAATTAAAGCATCCTCAGTATCATTCAACTTAAAAAAAAATTAAATCTGCATCATGAAATCACTATCCAGTAAATCAATTGCAACCATCACCAAAACCCCCCAATAAACCTCCCTCCCAGAATGAGAGAATAGAAGTAATCATGAATTTAAATAGGACACTTTCCAAAATAACTCAGTTTTTAATATCTATCTTCAGAGAAGAGCTTAGTTTTTAACATCAGTTCATCAGGGAGGAAGCTAATCTGATCTCCCTTAGGAGAATTTT
Organism: Naja naja; assembly: GCA_009733165.1. Taxonomy (NCBI): domain Eukaryota; kingdom Metazoa; phylum Chordata; class Lepidosauria; order Squamata; family Elapidae; genus Naja; species Naja naja. The sequence continues at coordinate 18,636,501 of CM019148.1, read as the reverse complement.
CCAAAGTACCAATATTGCCACTGCAAAACAGCATATTCTACATTTTCTGCCTTTATCTCCTAGAAATGCAGAATTCTACTTTAATTATACATAGACATATTATAAAAATGCTATAGAATTCTGTCACTCAGACAAATCAGCCATCAACAGGCACATAGAGATAAGCAACATTTACACACCATTGAAAAGAGACAATCAAAAACCTGCTTTACAAAAAGACCTCCTCACCAGCAATCCAGTCCAGATCAGCAGAGACTAACACCAAGATTAATACTAGACCAATAATCAAGGAAATACCAACTCAAACAAACAAGCTAACAATAAACAGCAGCCTAATCAAATGAGTCACCAAGAATTATCCTACCAACACTGACAGGGCAGGCCACTATAATATAAACAGAGAACAAACCCCACTCTTTTCTACCACTGGAAATGTTACCTAGTTTGGTAATAAATGTCTGTAAAAAAACAGCTGGACAAGAGTCATGAGAGACCATCACAAGCTCAGAGGCAACCAAGGTTCTCAGAAACATGTTGTTCTATATTGTTGATTGCATTGTAGAGTTGACCAACTGTGGCTGGCTAAAACCAGATTTTTGTCATTTGGAAGGTTGATAACCACACATTTTGATATCATGGCCACTTGCGGACAAACAAAAGACTGTAATTTTTTCATAGAGCCTGGAACTACTTTAAAATGCCAATGTAGATTTGATGGGCTGCCTGATTCCAGAGTCTGTGCTTCTTTCTTTCTTTGAAAATCATTTTGACTGCCCATCATACAGCATCTGCAGAGCTGTCGGTGAAAGCAGAGGGCTCTGTCTAAACAGGCAAGTTGTCAAATACTATTCTTCCTTCACCTGCATATGAAGGGAGGGCACAGATCTGAGATGGGGGAAGAAACAAGCTGAAACTCAGTCAGATATCTTACCAGTTCATTCATTGCTCATGACCCTTGTCCGGCTCTTAGTGCTGGTTCCTGAAATTTCAGTGGAAGGAGTGTAGCTGTAGCAACAGCTGCAGCCACCATTGTCAGCAAAGTTCATTAGCAGTTTCTTTAAAAAACACATCTCGCTTGTGATATACAAGCATTTTGATAACCTTCATTATTTCATTTGTAGAATTTTGAATTCCATTTCATTTTGGTGAATTCGATACAAAAAAACAACCCCATGCTATTAAACCTTTTTAATCAAGCTATTCTCCAAAACACCTGAAGGCAGGACAAGAAGCAATGGATGAAAACTAATCAAGGAGAGAACCAACCCTGAATTAAGGAGACATTTCCTAATTGAACAATAAATAAGCAGAACAGCTTGCCTTCAGAAATTGTGGGTGCTTCATCACCGGATGTTTTTAAGAAGAGATTGAACAATCATTTCTTTGAAATGATATAGGGCTGTGATGGCGACCTATGGCATGGGTGCCACAGGTGGCACGCAGAGCCATTTGTGCAGGCACGCGAGCCCCAGCCAAACCTATCTGCACTGCGTATGGACGTGCCTTCCAGCTGATTTTCAGCCCATTTGAGGCCATTTTTGCCCTCCCGAAGGCTCAAGGGAAGCCTCTGTAGCCTTGGGAGGCTGAAAAATGGGCTTCCCTCAGGAGGGTGAAAATGGCTTCAAACGGGCCGAAAATCAGCTGGGAGGTGCGCGCATGTGCAGTGCAGATAAGGGGGTGGGGTGTTTCATGCACATGTGCAGGGGTAGGGCACATTACATTGTGGGTTCTGGCATGCGCACTCTTTCGGCACACCACAATAAAAAGGTTCGCCAACACTGGTATAGAGTCTCCTGTTTGAGCAGGACTCTGGACTAGAAGGTCCCTTCCAACTCTGTTATTCTATTAAATTGCACCATATGAGTGTCATGGTGAGCATTAAAAATCAAGGGGCAAAACAAAGAGAGTGATAGAACAAAACAGGAGGCAGGATGGAGGGGAAAGTTAAAAGTCAGGGTCCAATATATAAAATGCCCCAGAGCTCAGAAGATCTTGCTGCTGAAGTGAACTCAGCTTAATTCACTGGGCAGTCCCAGTGAGTGAATCAGTCCAGAGATATCGCTGAGAAGTTGCCATCTACAATTCAATGTGTGGGACCAAAGGATGAAGATCCAGGAGCTTCCACTGTGAATCACCTCTTCTGGTTTTGTTTTGATTTGCTCCCATATAAATTTGTTTTGCAAAGTATTATTTGTGCTGAAGGAAGCGATGGAAATATGCAGTGGATATATGGAACAATCAGTAACACATTGGTTATGAAATTACCTCTTATTATTGCTGATACATAACTTCTGTTGTCCCAGTTGGAGGTTTTCACCAATCCTAGTAGACTAAATCCTTTAATTGGAGATCTCAAGGAATGAAACTGAAGCATTCCTTGGTACTAAATGTAGAGCTTTGCCACTGAGCTAAAGCCTTAAACGAGCATTTGGAGCTGAGTCAAGCCACTGGATTGTCAATTGCTACAAGTTCTTCTCTAATTTTTTTAAATTATCTGAAGAGGATGCCCTAAACTACTCCCTTGTTGTAATAAGTTGGAGGCATACATAAAACACATAATATTCCTTTTTCTTTTTTCTTAGCTTCATCAGGCTATGTATGGTTTATATCTTAATGTCATTATGATTTGTTCAACAAATTATGGTAAAACAAATGGGTTAACATGTTTTGTGAATCCTCTATAGAATTATGTTATTAATGGGATTCCCTGTTTTATCTGCCTGTCTTCCTATCTACCTACTAATCTACCTATTGCATGTCTGTCTATCTCTATTAATCAAAACCCAAAGGAAGCTCTCAGTTAGCGAACAAAAATCAGTAAGAACAATAAATTTAAAGAAATGTACAAGATCAAAAAAACTTTATTTGTAAATATCACAAAAGTAAAAATACAAATCACAGCGGAGGAAGGATAAAAATAGCCACCTCAAACCCCATTAGCACTGGAAATTAAGTACTACTACATTTTTGAAAAGTGCTATGCATTCTTTACTGTGATTAGAATCTTTTATGTTCTAAGACAATCATTTCAGTAATGAATAGCATCAATCACCACTAGTCCTTATTTTGCAATTTGAATTTGTTAATTTGGGACCTACTTTCTGAAGGAATAGATTCCAAATTTGCTTCTTCATTTGTAAGTTCACTCTTCTGATACTTGAGAACGGCTGTCCTATTTCTTCTTAACTATCTCATCATCTTCAGGCTACATATTTCTAGATCGTTTCTGTTTTTTCTTCTGGGACATGATATTCTTACCATTTTTATCACTGTGCACTGTGCACATTTGAACTTTTCAGTTATTTTTTAAAATAGTCCACAGCTTTGCAGAAAAAGATTTGACTCAGTCATGATGACATTGTAGTTCTGAATGTATAAATTTAAGACCAAGCAGGGCCATTTGTACAGGTTAGCATTTCTAATGAAAAGGATAATATTTTCCAGTTCTGTTCCTTGTCATCTTCTTAACAAAAGATTCTGGGAATCTGGTTTTCTTCATGCATATACCATATATACTCTGTTCCATTTGTGTTTCTATGGTATCACTCCTTGGAATGCTTTGCTACCAAAGGTGAAAAGCATCAAAAGAAACTATAGTTATTTTTTTTAAATGTGGGATCAAGTGCACAAAATCTATTTTACACACTCACATAGCCACACACATTTTTGAAGCCTCGATCACATCATATGAGTTTTTCTAATGCTTCATGACCGGGATTTAAGGATCATGTGGCCTTTTTGAGACAATAAGACTATTGCCTTTGGGCTTTAGACATACTTCACCAGATTATCATTTTGTCAGTAGCCGCAAATCTTTTGGGAAACAAGAATGCAATTCTCATCTTGTGAACTACTTGGGGAGCAGAGCAAAAGGAGCAAGACAAGAACTTGTTAAGACATTATTAAAGTATGGATTACTTGCTTGCTTCAGTTATATCACACCAGTATACCAACAGTCAGAACTGTGTCTTTAGCATAAATCCAATAATGCATATATATTTAGGTAGTAAAGCATTTAACTGAACAAGATGCGAAGTGAGGGAACAGTATTAGCCAGATTATCCTATTGAAAGAGAGAGTTCTTAGATGCTTAAGATGACTTCCATCACACCCTCCAAAACTGTGGATCTTATTTTGCCTTGTTGTGTTCTCTTTTCATTCTAGACACAGACCCTCTATTTTGGTAGCTGCTTTGGTCCAGTCGATTTAAGAGAAGAAGTGATAACTGATTTTGCTGGCTTTGTGATTGAAATAATTGAAGATGTTGCCATCAGTATGATGATGTCAAAGCCCTAGGTCACCCATTGGCTTCAGTATGTGGTTGTCAGAGAGCCAGAATGAATTAAGGTCAAGCTCTTGAGTCTTTCACTAAATTAGAGAAATATCAAGAGCCACTTGTTCTTATCTCCTTACCACTTATTCTGTAGGTTTCTACTGAAAAACATCCCCTGGTCTTTACTAAGAGTGGTGACTGCATCATGGCATACATAAAATTATTCAGTACATACTTAAATTTGGATTACATTTCAAGATTTAAAAAAAAAGTTTGAAAAGAGCATAGAAAATGAAAGGGCTGGAAAAACATCCATAAACTCAACCATAGTCATTATCTTATTTTTCCAAAGAATGTAACCTCCCGTGCTCTTAATGTTGAAAACATAAGGCAGGGTTTGTTTAATTGGGCAATCTGGGCATATTCTAAATGTTTCTTTATTGGAACAAGATTGTAGAAAGTGAGAAAAATACTCAGGAGGGAGAAGAGTGGATTGGAATATTGTGGAGTAGAGCATGGATAACCAACTGATTCAGTTAAAGGGAGCATTTTGGGGCCCTTGATGCTCTCTGAACTTGATTGCTTACTTACATTTCATTATCAAAGTAGGTAATATCACCTGCGCTGAGCATCTTCTTGTATGTCAGCAAGTTGATTTGATCCATGGCTTTCATTATTCTCAACCACTTTGTTGACTTAGCAGAAGCAGGAGTTATTTACCTTACAATGATATCTCAGCAATGTTATTGGTTGATTTCCCCTCCCTCCATCCACCATCCAAGTTAAACAGTTGGATAGCAATATTTAGAAAAAGCTGAATCAATATGCAAGGCTCACTTCTGAAGTTTTTGGAAAGTAGTAAATGGTTGCTTGCAGTATCTTGAGACAGACCACCATGATAAATCATTAATCTATTTTGTTATTCTGTTATTAAGAACCCTGTCCAATAATACCTATGGATTGCTTACATAAACCGTATGTACATTATGGCACAAATGCTCTAAAAACTAGCTCTGATGTCTCAGGGAAATTTCTGTTTTTAAAAATAGAAAGAAATAATGTACTTGTTTAACTGGTTGAAATATGTTTAGCCTGCTAGCCTCCAAAAGACTAACAAACATCATTGAAAATTAAAAATACAATGAAATTTCAGTTTTATAGCTCTTAATACAATGGACTCTGCATGCAATAGAGAATAGACCAAATTCTATTCTACGATTTATGGCATTTGCACAGTGATGCAGTTATGTTAATAACATCACCATGCCAATGATGCAGATGATAAATTTTGCAATATTTGTATCACAGCAATGTCATATTCTTCCATTTGCTGGACTTTAGAGAATATCACGTCCCCACCCACCTGATTGGTTTGTTAAAATAAAGGTTCACTGTCATTAATAGCAAGTATATGTTTTCTTGTAATTAAAAAACGGTTACCTCATTTCATCTTAGTGCCATTTTAGGTCTCCATGGTTAACACTTAGGAGACGGAATTCTGAGCTATATTATCATTAACCTTGGATAAGTTAATGTAACAATATATTAGATATATTAACCCTACTATAAGGAAGACCTTTCTGATGGTGAATCTTTACAACAATGGAACAGTCTACTTATTAAGGTTCTCTTATCATGGATAGTTTAATATGTTTTCCTGCACAATAGAGTGGGGTGAATCAGATGATCCTTGGAGTCTCTTCCAAGTCTACATTTCTATGATTTACATCCTATCCTTTATGCATTTGCTGTGTGTGTATGTGTGTTTGTGTGTCTTCCATCAACTTTGAAACTGCCTAAAGTGATGGCTGTTGCTGCATCTTGTAGATTAGATTAATTGTACACCATTCTGAATCTCCTGCCATTCAGCTTCAATGGGGGATTTTGAATTATACTATTTAATGGGAAGGAAAAAATCCTTACATTGATGGTCCTTCTCATTTTAATTTTGCTAATAACATCTCTCTCTTCTGAACAAAGTATCTTTAGGTGTATGTATCTCTATGCACATACTCAAACTTCTTCATTTGTGGAGACACGATGTACAAAATTAAAAATTCATCATCCTCTTTATTCTTGTTGTCTGATTAACTCACGTTCCACATTTTTTCTTGAACATCACCATTTATTTTAAAATGAGTCTTGGCTTCCTTAGGCATCAGCAAATCTGCTTGATATTCTAGAGTGGTTTAGCATTGGGTAATGAACAGTCATTAAATGGCCCTGAGTCACAAGTTTGCTTTCTGCTTTTAGGGTTCAGCCTACGCACATCTGCCTACTGTATGACAAGGACAGCTGGAGACATTTAATTAGACCTATAATTATAGAGCATGTGGTAACATTGCTGCTCTCAAAAGGGGGTATCAAGGTGGGGCTGCTGACTGTTGAGAAAGGAAAGGTGAAGACTTATTTGTCCATGGTGCTTAACCAAGATGCTGGACAGACAATGTTACCTGCTTTGAGACAAATGGTAGAATCTTGGTAGCTTTTAAGATGGAAAAAAATAAGCAATCTTGACTTGGGATAGTCAAAAAGCAGAAAATAGGATCTCTGAGTGACTATGTAACTGGGCTCACTCATTATGTTACCTCCAGGTTTCTTTTAATTGTGGTTTCTTGGACAAGCAACAGCGGACAAGTTCACACAAAAGCTAAGCCACATAAAACAGGATTTTGCAAGCCATGTAAGTTTGGTTCACACATCATATCAAATTGAAACCAGACAGGACATACTGTGTTTTGGACATTGCTTGTTTAATGTATACATACTTTCTTCTTTCATCTCCTTTTGAATCTTCACTTGTAACCCCAGTTTCTCCAGCGAGCTGCTCCAAGCATCCAGACAGTGGGAGGTGCTTAGTCTCTCCATTCTTGATAGGCTGGGCTTTACTGAAGGACGTTGTTACTCCACCTCCTCTCCTCCAGTACATCCCCCAGTTTAGCTCAGCCTTCGGTTCGGTTAGGCAGATTTGTATGGTCAGAGCAGGAACAATCTTCAGGTATTCCCTATTCTCAATTGGCTTCTTCTCAAATTCCCTCTCTATTCAAATTCGGTATCTAAATTGTTTTCTGTTGCCTCCAGCAGCTGACTGCGAGTAATCTCAGCAGCCGGCAGCCGCATTCGCAGCTCCAGCCGCTGGCGTGGGAGAGGCTTTAGTTTCGCTTTTCTCTCTTCCCCAGCCTTGGTTTCTCACTCCCCCACTTGCCGTTCCTTTATCAATTCAGTTGGGGCTGCAAATTAACCCCTGTTTCCTTGGCGGGTTAACCCTTAGATTCTTTGAATCCTCCCCACTGAGAGGTAGGGGCGCCACTGGGGGGTAGGGGCGCAGGAGTCCCGATTCCCCGCTTCTGCGCTCCGCTCTCAAACGCCATTGCTCGTGTGGGGGCGGCAAGCTGTGCTGGCACTGAGCAATTCGCGCCATTTCTTCTGGGGGGGGGAAGTTGCGGCTTGCAAGTGCGCACTTCCTCTTTTCGTAGGGCGTTCCCACGAGGCTTCGTGAGGCCCTTGCCTGGTTTTTCCAGTCCCCTGTGTGAGGAGAGTTTTTGGCTTTTACACTTATTTCCTCCCTAGCTGCCCTCTGTGAAAGGGTCCAGGGCTCATTCTAGTCCTCTGCAGACTTGTATTTCTGTCTGGGTGGACTTAGATCTTGTTGGCACTCTCACAGGTGAGATTTCTTCCTCAAGCACAGCAATCACTGAATTCTCAGCCAATGCTACCTTCCATGCCGTTAAGTTTTCAGCCAGGGCCATAGCCTCACAGGTCACTGCCCATAGACTACTGTGGCTGAAGCATTGACAGGCCGACAGTAAGAACAAATGGAAACTAGTTTCCTCCCCTGTGTCGGCCACTAAATTGTTCGGGCCTACCCTAGACCCTTTATTAATAGAGACCAGGAACAAACGTTCCCCTCCCTCCTTCGTCGTTCCGACAACAGGTTTCCTCAGCCCTTTCAGGGGCCCCTCCCGTCCCTACTTCCAGACTCCTTTTCATTCAGGAGCCTCAGGGATCGGGGTACAGGGGCAACCAACAGTCAGACAGGTCGGATTTCTCAGACAGAAGTCAAAGGGGGGGTCAGGGCAAGGGAGTGTTCAGGGGACCATAGAGTCGAGGATCTCGCAGATCCCGCTGATCAAAGAGATCTAGCCCCTATAGGTGGACATCTTCGCTTCCTTGCTGACCACTGGGAATTGTCCACTTCTGATGCCTGGGCGCGCAACACCATTCGTTATGGCCTAGCGTTAGAATTTCTTTCTGCCCCCCCCCCAAATTTCTTTATGCCATGCCCGATCTCTAGAGTCCCCGCTAAGAGGGACCTGATGGAGTCAGCAATGAACCATCTGCCGCACATCAGGGCCATTCAACTGGTTCCCAGGGACCAGCAGGGACAGGGTTTCTATTCTTTGCTCTTTATTGTACCAAAGGCATCGGGGGCTGGAGAGCGATATTGGACCTCAAACGGCTTAACCGCTCCTTGGTCTATCGTAAATTTAAGATGAGCACCCTCCAGTCTATCCTCCTTAGCCAGACGAGGGATTACTTGACTTCCATTGATTTGACAGAGGCGTATCTGCACATACCAATTCGGCCTGCCCACTCGAAATTTCTTAGATTTTGTTATAATAATCACCATTATGAGTATGTTGCCCTTCCCTTCGGTCTTTCCTCAGCCCGAGGACGCTTGGTTCTGGCGGCCCTGGCTCACCTTAGGGGATTCGTCAGACTCCAGTGCTATCTGGACGACATCCTAATTCTATCCCATTCAGCTAGACAGGCTCACATGGACACCAAACTCACATTGCAGGTTTCACAGCAACACGGGTTTTCCATTAATTGGAAGAAGAGCCATCTCTCGCCAACCCGTTGACCCATCTGTGGGCAATAATTGATACTCTTGAGGAAAAAGTCTTCCTCTCCCCAGAGTACTTAGAGAGCATAAGGAACTTGCCCAAACATATTAGATCCTCGAGGCAGGCCCCTTAACTGACCTCTCAACATTGTTAGGTAAATTGATTTCTTCTATTTCCATTGTTCCCTGGGCTCGATTCCACGCTAGGGCTCCAGTGGTTTCTCCTGCCATATCAAAGGTCAGGTCGCAGCAACTCTACATCAAGGGTCCGGGTGCCTACAAAGGTGAGACTCTCCCTACCTTGGTGGACAAATCCGTCCATCAACAAAGGATCTCCTCTACAAGAGCCAGAAAGGCTCATAATCACCACAGACACCAGTCTGTCCGGATGGGGTGCACATCTGCAGTCTCTGTCATGTCAAGGTCGCTGGTCAGAGGACGAACAGAGCAACAGTATAAACTGGCTACAGCTCAGAGCGATCCATCTCACCCTCCACAATTCCTTCCTCGCATCCATCGGAATCATCTTCTCATTCCCACAGACAATATCACGGCGAAAGCACACTCGACTCTGGACCTGAGATGCCCTGAACCCGGCCCCAGGCGCTGAGAACGCCAATGCTCTTCGCTGTCCTTGGCCTCGGGTCTGCTATATGCATTCCCGCCATTCCTCTGATACCCAGGGTAATTTAAAAGCTCTTGGTGGAGAAGGCCTCCTTGATCTTAGTCGCTCCTTTCTGGCCCAGGAGGCCATGGTTTGCGGACCTTCGCAGCCTCTCCATGGAGGAACCTTGGAGGATCCCAGATCACAAGGTTTGTCTCACCCAAGGTCCGATTCTGCACCCAGACCCCCAGTGGCTTCAACTAGCCGTTTGGAGGCTGAACGGCAACATTTAAAGGTGGAGAATCTCTCCTCAAAGGTCATCACCACCATCCAGGCAGCTCGACGCCCGTCCACTACCAGGATATATGAGGCCTCATGGAAGTCCTTCTCTACTTGGTGTCTCTCTCACGAGGTGGACCTGTTTCTTCCATCACTTGCTCAGGTGTTGGATTTTCTTCAAGCAGGCTTAGACAAGGGCCTTTCGCTGAGCACTCTGAAGCGACAGGTGGTGGCCATTGCATCTGTAGTGCATTGGCCTGGTCTTTCCTCCATTTCACACCACCCTCAGATCAGGGCCTTTCTTCGAGGCGCGACCAATTTGTGCCCACCTGTCATTCATCATTTTCCAACATGGGACCTTACCTTGGTTCTCACATCTCACACAAAAGATCCCTTTAAGCTTCTGTCGTCAATCAGTCTCCAATGCCTGACCTACCAGGTAGTTTTTTCTGGTTGCGGTTACATCGGCACGGCGCATCTCTGAGGTGGCCACCCTGTCGTGTCATAGTGATCTCTGCGTTTCCACGCTGACAGGGTGGTGCAAGGCCCTGATCCCACTTTCATGCCGAAGGTGAATTCGCCTTCCACAGGGCGCAGGAGCTGATTCTACCTGCCTTCTGTCTGCGTCCTTCTCATGACCTGGCACACCAGTGGCATCAGCTGGACGTCCGCAGGGCCTTGCGCGTCTACCTTCAGCGAACGGCCCCATTTCGGAGTCTGAGGCTCTCTTTGTTTCATTCAGTTTGACCTCCCAAGGTCGGAAAGTGTCTTCCTTCGGTCCACCATTGCTCAAGCCTACCTGGCACAGTCCCTGCCGGTTCCTTCCGTATCACCACTCTACTCGGAGTGCGGCTACGTCCGCTGCCTGGGCCACACAGGCTCCTGCTCCAAGGTCTGCAAGGCAGCTGCCTGGGCCTCGCCATCGCCTCTTGTTGGGCATTACAAGGTTGACATCTTTGCTTCTGCTGACGCTTCCTTTGGCAGGCAAGTGTTGCAAAAGGTCTACTCAGCTCGGGTGTGTTGCCCAGACGGAGTCCTCCCGTAGGACAGGCCCAGCTTTGGTATGTCCCACTGTCTGGATGCTCAGAGCAGCTCGCTGGAGAATGGGCGTTGGTGCTTACCTGATATGCCCTTTCTCGGTGAGCTGCGAAGAGCATCCAGCCCCTCCCTTTTTTCCGTCTGGGGTGGGTTCTTCCTGTTCCAACCTCTTGTTCAATATTCCTCTTGAGCTAGCTTGGGGTCTTCCTGTCGGCGCCTTTGGCCGGCTCTTTGCTTTCGCTAAACTGGGGACGACGGGGGAGAGGAGGTGGAGTAACAACGTCCTTCAGTAAAGCCCAGCCTATCAAGAACGGAGAGACTAAGCACCTCCCACTGTCTGGATGCTCTTCTCAGTTCACCAAGAAAGGGCGTATCAGGTAAGCACCAACGCCCATTTTCAATACTGCTGAGAAAGCTGATGTCCTTTATAATATTCTACATCAATGTTTCTCAACCTTGGCTGCTTGAAGATGTGTGTGGACTTCAACTCCCAGAATTCCCCAGTCAGCATTTGCATTTTCTGGCTGGGGAATTGTGGGAGTTGAAGTCCACACATCTTCAAGCAGCCAAGGTTGAGAAACAATGATGGCCCCAAACTTCATATGATCTCTCAACCAATCTGTCATCTTGTAAAGTCCCTCTTCCTTGCTTGAAATTATAGAGATAAGCCAGGGATTTGGTGGGTGCCATTAAAGGCCTCTAAGTATAATGATGCATGAAACCACTGCACTGAGAATGCTAGTCCCTAGAGACGCATCATCGTTTCCATGCTAATCAATTCCTCCATTGAACTTCCTGGATCATTATGGTGTGTGTGTGTGTGTGTGTGTGAAACCAAGGCACAAAGATTGCACAGTTTTTGATAGCTGTGGAAATTGTATTAACAATGAAAATAACTGATTCATTTTTTTTCCTGACTTTTCCCTGCAGTACTTTTGGCTGTTCGTCCTCTCCCGAGGTTTGGTTGGCATCGGCGAAGCTAGTTATTCTACCATCGCTCCAACTATTATCGGAGATCTCTTCACCAAAAACACTCGGACACTTATGCTGTCAGTCTTTTATTTTGCAATCCCTCTCGGCAGGTATTTGCTTGTTTAATACATGTCTTTGCTAGATTTCATTTCTTGTCTGAGCTAATTCATTTCTTTTTCAAGATGTAAACCTTTCAGCTTCACACCTCACAGTCTCCGGGTTTTCTAGATTCCTTTAGATTAGCCCCGTTAGTCTGCAGTAGGAAAATTGAGGCACGTTCCTGGCATTGCTTTGAGATTCAGAAAATTCAGTTAATCAGAAGCAGGGAATGTGACATCTTTGAAAAGGCTATTAATGGCCAGCCGGCTGGCTGAAAATATTAAATCATAGAATGATTTTGCTTATAGATGTTTGTGATGTTAGCCATCCTTGAAAATTTTGTATCTGGAGCCATTTTATGGAGCAATGAAGCCCTAAATTGATATGTTAATATCAAAATAATTTGATGTAATAAAACAGCAGGTAGTTTCAACCACAATTGCAAAAGGCATATAACCCAAAATACATAATATTTCTGTAGATTCCCATAGGAAATTCTTCTTTCCTGCACTTATTTATTTTTAAAAAAACTATCTGAGTGTTTTTAACTTGGGAGTTTTTGTTATGTTTTTCTGTTCCAATTTCTTATTATATTGATGCATAAAGTTTATTTATTAGTTTGCTATTGGTCAACTTGAGCCTCTGGAATGAGAAGATGGATACACATTTTATATATGTAGGTAGAACATTAATGATCTTATAATCTTATAATCTACTTTTTACCAGATTTTATACCTGTTGTTCTATGCGTAATGGAATTATGTCACTTAGTTACTTGATAATCTTTGTTAACCTCAGTTCAATAAATAAGGATCTGAGATGGTTCAATAAATAAACTAGCTGAGACATTTCAAGAAAAACTATCTGAGAGAGTTCAATAAATAAAAAAACTTTATGCTTTGGCTAAAAACAATATTTGGGTTCTTATTTCTAAGTGGGGGGGCTCTTCATCATTAATCCTATAGCTACCTCTGATTTGCTTGGTGTTTTCTGAAAGGATCAAAGGGAAATAAAAGAAAATGGGTATCAATAAAAGACTTAATTGATATCGAATTCAGTTTTCTGAAACAGGCTTGTATAGTGGCTCAAGAAAACCATTGAGTTCTCAAGCCTTGAATGTGAAGTGTCTGGCATGTCTGATGGTATCTCATCCACTCCCTCAATAAAAGATATTGAATAAATAAATACAAAAATAGAGGATGGATATGAAATGTAGCGGTTACCTAAATTTTCTTTGGTCAACTTAAATTTAACTTATTTGGAGGATGCAGATGAGTTATAATCACAAGACACGGGATGAGCCAGATGATTTGTGTTAATAAAAATTGTATTTTATTCTGCTTTTCCTCTAGCAATGCCAGGCAGCATTTATTAGGGTTTCTTTCTTTCCTTTTCATCCCTGTAAGTCAGGGGTGTCAAACTCATGTTGTCATGGCAGTGTCATGCGATGTATCGGGACTTTTCCCCTCTTCACTAAACCAGATGTAGGCGTGGCCAGCGCATGACGCATCCGGCCCACAGGCTGGGAGTTTGACAGTAAGTAAATGTGGTTGAGAAAAAGGGAAGAATTGAGTTAAACTCATCCAGTGACTTCATCTGGGTCTCCCTAGCCTCAGTTCAAAAACCACTAGGAAAGATCCTGGGATCATCAGCCCACTGCTCAATTTTCTATGTATACCTGAGAGCAGTGAACTTCTGAATTAAACTTGCCAAAATGGCAGTCTGAATGAATGACCAAGAGGGGTCTTCAGTGACTAAATTCGTACATGTTTTGCTTGGTTTCTGAGGTAATCTGTTTTCTGGAAGCTGAACAATAAAAGAGACCAATCAATTTGACTGGATTTCCACAACCTATTAAAGCACAGAAAAATCTTCTTAGGGTCAAAGCTCATTACATTTTGTCTCTTGTGCAAATGCAGCGGCTATGGCTTTTCTAATCTGGTTAAATAAATCGTGGTGATGTAGCCAGATACACTATTGTACCACTTGCATTAGAAGAACACCATGATTAAGTGGATTATGTGAAAGGTTCAGTGGACATACAAGCACTCTGAATTTAAGTGGGGGATGAACACCATTTACTCAAAATTGCCATGTATATGAGTTAAAACGCACTGAGTCAAGGGTATCATGCAAATACCTGATTTTTATCCAGTGGGCTATTTTTCCAGTCCTCAAAAGAGATTGATTGATTGATTTGACTTATATATATCTGCCCATCTTATGTACCATAACCCTGGATGGCTCTCAGGAAAAAAAATGAAAACATAAAAACTATAACAAAAATGCCCAGCACTATTCAAGTTTATGGGGCTTCTATTGTGCTCTACTCCAACTCTCAAATACTTCCTGGAGAAAGTGGAAAGAAAGTTTGCTCTCCCCAAAAGGGAACTTACGATGCAATCATATATTTCTAGATCCCCAGGTACATATTTGATCCAGTTAACGGCTGATCAGGTTAAACATGTTGTGTATGCAGGACCGGTAAGTCATTGGTATCCTGTGTTAGAACTTCATGTATTTATTTTGGGCTGAACTGCAAACAGTGGAGTCCTTGATGCTCTCTGAACCTGCTTGTTTGCTTGCAGATGTTTCATTACCCAGCTAGATAAAATCATCTGTATGAGAGACTAGGATATTTTCTCCCATCTTATATGCAAGAGCTTGCCCTGGCAGTGTTGTTGAGGGTGTGGTTTTCTTCTTGGTAGTTCCTTAATTAGGGTATTGTTTTCTGTTTGTTTGTTGACTTGATTGATTATCTGATGAATTATAAATGCCAAATCACACCCTTTTCTGCCTTTCTCTACCCAGGCACACGGCATAAACAGTAGAATAGTACTTCATGTTCAGCACTGTTGTTATAGTCCTTGGTTGAGCCCAGATGTTCCCTTGGTGTTTACTGCCTCAAGGGTGAATTTGTCATTTTTAATACTGCATCAGATGATTCAATGTGCAGATAGGCGGCTGCTGATCGCCAGATGCTGGGGATTTTTTTAATTATGTGCCATCAAGTTAGTAGCAACTCTTAGAGTCTACATACTGTAGATAAATCTTCTGCAATTCTGCAATTTCCAACAATGCAATTTGTGTCCAGAATGTGATAATGTCTGATAGCAATTTAGAAAGCTATACTTCAAATACCTGGAGAGAAAAAGATTGTTTTGGTAACTCAACCATTCATGCTACTGGATTGGGACATAGGAAATTTCTTTTCATCCAAATATGTTAGTTTGCACAACAAAAATTCTAGGCTAAACAGGGTTGGTTGCTTGAAGGCTGTCTGAATAGAGGGCTGTTTTGTTTTGTTAACCCAGATATAGTGATTAAGCAATGCTGTGTTAACTCAGCCCTAGCATTGTATGGTATTACCTCCTGTGATTTTTTTTTCTAGATGTAGTTTACAATTTGTACTGTGTTAAGTTGGAAGTCTGCCTATACGGTAATTGTAGCTTTCTTATAATCCATTTTTATGCTGTTTTGGATATATACTCATAGCAGTAAGTGACAGAGGCTTGAATAATACCCACAGGATCGCTCACGGAGAAGCAGGTGTTGTGAGTTTGGTAAAAAAAATATATGCCACTTCACAACTTCTCAAGTCTGCCTGAATAGGAAGATTTTATGCTGTCCTACGTATAACTTATCCCTTGCAATGTTCCCATTTGACAGAAGGAGAAAATGAAGGGCTGAGTATGACATGATAGCAGTCTTCCACTATTTGAGGGGCTGACACAGAAAAGAAGGGGGTAGACTTTTACTCAAACTACCTGAGGGCAGGATAAGAAATAACAAGTGGAAGATCATTAAAGAGAGGTCCAACCTAGAACTAAGAATTTCCTGACAGTGGGAGCAGTTAAATCAGTGGAATGGATTGCCTCCAGAAATTGTGGGTGCTCCATCACTGGAGGTTTTTAAAAAGACACCGGACAGCCATTTGTCCATAATGGTGTAAGGCCATGATGGTGAACGTATGGTGTGCGTACCAGGGGTGGCACGCAGAGCCCTCTCTGTGGGCAAGTCAGCTGTCGCCCCAGCTCAGCTCTACCACGCACGCACCTCCCACCAGCCAGTGGTCTTCAGGTCCCTGCCGCATGCGTGAGGACAGGGTGTGCGCGGGGACGCATGCGTATTGCATTTTGGAGATGCGTGCACGGGCATGCTTTGGGCACTCTGTGCCGAAAAGGTTAGCCATCACTGTATAAAGCCTCCTGTTTGAGCAGAGGCTTGGACTAGTCTAGAAGACCTTCGAGTTGCCTTTCAATCCTATGATTTTATGTTCTACGTCCCTTTCCATGGGACCAGAGAGAAGGTCTGAGCTCAAATAGAATAATGGAGTAGAACTGGAAGGGACCTTGGAGGTCTTCTAGTCCAGCCCACTGCTCAAGCAGGAGAACCTATACTATTTCAGATATAACATTTCAGTTGTGGCAATCCCTTTAAAAAAAAATCATCTGGGCTAATTCTGCTGGCTGACGGCTGCCTTTGGTGCGTGTTTTTTCCATTTAGGCTCTCTTATCAGTCGGGCACATTCTTCTCACTTGTGGACAAGAGGAAGTCTCCATCTTCACAATGCCTGACCCCAAGTTTGGCAAGGTTGGAGACAGGGTGGGCACGTGAGGCTCGCCACCAAATTCCAAACAGCAAGGCTGTTTCCTGTGGAGAAACTCAGCCCATGTGTGTTTATTTCCATTGGGGAAAACCTTTCCCGTAACAAGCCGGGTGACAAAATGTCTACAAGAGGATGTATTTCTGCTTTTGCATAGGGTACAAGTTGGAGACAAAGGCATGAAAGCATTCCATTTGCTCTTCAGGAATGAGTATATCTGTCTGCCTGTTTATCTCCTCTTGGTAAGGCCAGCTATTTTTCCTGAAGGTTTCAAGGAAGCTTGAGTGAGTTCTGACTATTAACATTTCTTTCCTGGAGCATTTTTGGAATAGCAGCCATTCCGCTTCCTGCAGCCTTGGTAAAGAAGCCTGCAGATTTAAAAGCCCGAAAAACATATTTTGCTATGATGAGGTGGGCTGGCTGCAGAACCTTGGAAAGTTCAGCCCTTTCTCCGGAAGGGGAATACTTGGATTTCCCTAGAAGGGAATACTTGCCTTCAGAAGTTGTGAATGCTCCAACACGGGAGGTTTTTAAGAAGAGATTGGACAACCATTTGTATGAAATGGTATAGGGTTTCTTCCAACTCTCTTCCAACTCTGTTATTCTATTATGGCTCCTGTACAGGTAGTCCTTGACTTACAACCATTTTTGGCAGCCATTCAAAGTTACAACAGCACCGAAAAAAGTGACTTTCAACCAGTTCTCACATTTCTGGTTGTCACAGCATCCCCATAGTCAAAATTCAGATGTTTGGTATTTACAACAATTGCAGTATCCCAGGGTCATGTGATCACCATTGATGAGCTTCCATCAAGCAAAGTGGGAAGCAGATTTGCTTGACAAATGTGGCCAAAAAATAAAAAAGTTATAAAATTGGGCACAACTCACTTAGCAACTGCAATGGAAATTTTGTGGCTGTAAGTCGAGGACTACCTGTATTTCTCTGCTTGAAGTAGATGAAAGGACTTTTGTTTTCCCTTGTCATCCACTCCCTTGCTGAACACAAGACACCTGTTTCCAAGGCATTCCTGTGGGAACCATGCAAGGTTTTAAATATAAGGCAAATGTATAATTAATTAAATGAATTGCATAATTAAATGTAAAATATGCACTGGAAACATGCACTGCAACAATACCTTGGCATATATACTGTAAGAAGGATGTGGAGGAATTAGGAGGGCAGAACTGAAAAGACGGTGAGAGGCTTGGAGGCTAAATTCTGTGAAGGACAATGAAAAGAACTGAGTGTGTCTAACCTAGGGAACAAAAGGCTGAGGGGATACATGATCACAGTCTGTCAATAGTTGAAGGGCTGTCGCAGGAAAAGAGACGGATTTCTTCTCCACAGTACCTGAGCGTACAGCAAGAGGTGAAGATAAGTGCAAGCACAGGTACAGTTAGGTGGTACCTGGCTCAATAGTAGTAACTGTGAGGGGGATCTTGGAGTCCTAGTGAACAATCACTTAAATATGAGCCAGCAGTGTACTGCAGCTGCCAAAAAGGCCAATGCAATCCTAGGCTGCATTAACAGAGGGATAGAATCAAGAGCACATGAAGTGTTAATGCCACTTTATCATGCTTTGGTAAGATCCCACTTGGAATACTGCATTCAGTTTTGACTGCCACAATATAAAAAAAGATGTTGAGACTCTAGAACTGGGCTGTCAAACTCCCGGCCCGCGGGCCAGATACATCACGCACTGGCCACACCCACTCCCGGTTTAGCGAAGGGGGGGGAATCCCGATATGTCATGTGACGCCACCG
Organism: Naja naja; assembly: GCA_009733165.1. NCBI lineage: Eukaryota > Metazoa > Chordata > Lepidosauria > Squamata > Elapidae > Naja > Naja naja. Next base: position 18,618,019 of record CM019148.1, on the reverse strand, counting down.
TGACAACGTGAGTTTGACATCCCTGCTCTAGAAAGAGTGCAGAGAAGAGCAACAAAGATAATTAGGGGACTGGAGGCTAAAATACATAAAGGATGGCTGCTGGAACTGGGTTATGTCTAGTCTAGTGAAAAGAAGGCCTAGTGGTGACATGATAGCAGTTTTCCTATATCTAAAGGGTTGCCATAAAGAAGAGGGAGTCAACTTATTCTCCAAAACACCAGAAGGCAGAACCAGTAGCAATGGATGGAAACTAATCAAGGAGAGAAGCAACCTAGAACTAAGGAGAAATTTTCCTGGCAGTTAGAACAATGGATCAGTGGAACAACTTGCCTCCAGAAGTTGTGAATGCTCCAACACTGGAAGCTTTTCAGAAGACATTGGACAACCATTTGTCTGAAATGGTATAGGGTTTCCTGCCTGAGCAGTGAGTTGCACTAGACGACCCCCAAGGTCCTTTTAATTCTGTTATTGAGAGAGATCCAGACTCAAAATAAAAAAGGGGGAGTGGAATAGCCTGTCTCTTGCAGATGTGGGTGTCCTATCACTGGTTTCAAACAAAGGTGGGATAATCATTGTTATATGATAGCTAGAGGCGTTCGACTAGAAGTTTTCCAAAGTCCCCACTTTGATTCTACAGATATAAGAAGAGCTCAGTAAAGTAGGTTAGACCAAACTCTAAACAGAAACAGATCAAAGACAGATCAACTGGTTTCTTCTTGGAAATCCGGATGTAAAGCAGTAAGATAATATCAATTCTTTACTACAGAGGTCAGCAACTTTCTCAAGTGTGTACACCACAAAATTTTTGTTTAAAAAAGGCCCAAACCTCAGATTGCTTAGCAGATAGTCTCAAATGAATAACTCCATAAGGAAACCAATATTTCATCGTATGCCAGCTGTTTTTTTTTAATTGTTCAACATTTATTTTAGGGGTTAAATAAATCAGATACGTGTATTGTGAAAATTTTTGCACTTGATAGTCTTCCTTATATTTGTGCAGCAACTAATTCTTGGATATATACTGCATCCAGCCCTAGAACTGGAAGTTGTGACTAAACATTTTGTTTCGTTTTGTTCTGAGGCTATCTTTATATTTTCAGCAGTTGTCAGCCAAGTTCCCAAGAATTCCACGAAGCAGGCATGAAGTCAATCTTATTCAAACTGCTAATATTTTTATTTATATGAGAACTTCCTTTAAAATCAGAGTAGTTAACACAATGGCATTTACAAATCCAACCCTTCGTTCCTTATTATGTAAAGCAATTCAAATACTGACTGCTATTTGCACTACTTAAATAGCAGCTCCAGGTTTGGAAATTTAGGCTGGTGAAATGTTAACCTTAATCAGCGCAAGAACTTAAATAAAATATGCGGTGAGAACACTTATTTAGTGGCAATTTGCATTTTGCAGCATCTTTTGGCATACCAAAACACGTTCAACTGTCATGGGATTTCTCTTTCTTTTGGGTTTTTTCCATAAATATCTTTTTTGTTTTGTTTTGTTTTTCAGATTTCACCTTTTTGTTTGTGGGAAGTGCTATTTTGGGTAGCTAAGCATTGGCACTCCCACTTGGAAATAAAAGAAGAACATATGTAGAAAAATGAAAGGTTAAAAGGATAGAAATATTCTTGGTCTTCTAGAATGGATGATTCTTTTAAATTCTTTGACATGGTTTTCATGGACAATTGATTCTGTGGCCAGGTTTAATTAATAAGGCAGAAGGATTATTCTGAATTTAGCATAGCATGTTGTCTGAACCCAGCTATTTACAGTACAGGTAGTCCTCAACTTATGACCACAATTGAGCCCAAAATTGATGTTGCTAGGTGATAAATTTGTTAAGTGAGTTTTGCCCCATTTTATGACTTTTCTTGCCACATTTGTTAAGTGAATCACTGCAGTTGTTAAATTAGTAACACTGTTGTTAAGTGAATCTGGCTTCCCCATTGACTTTGCTTGTCAGAAGGTCACAAATGGTGATCCCGTGACCCCAGGACACTGCAAACCATCATAAATATGAACCAGTTGTCAAGCATCCGAATGTAAATCATATGACCTTGGGAATGCTGCAATGGTCATAAGTATGAAAAATGGTCATAAGTCACTTTTTCCATTTCCTTTGTAACTTCGAATGGTCACTAAATGAACAGTTGTAAGTTGTGGACTACTTGTATACATAAATAATGTAAGAATTTAAGCTGTCTCCCCCCACCACCAAATATTCCCTTTGGGTCCACTATGCTGCTTGTTCTGAGATATCATCGAACATTTGTGAGAGCTAATTTATTTTTTGGCAAATGAGTACCCTGTGGCTGACCATGCCCACTGAGGGAGCGGTTTTGTGAACTGCCACATGTTCCATTTTATGTGAATGCCCACAATGTATTTTTAAAACATTGTATATAAAGAGCCACGGTGGCACAGTGGTTAGAGTGCAGTACTGCAGGCTCCTTCTGCTGACAGCCAGCTGCCTGTTAGTTGGCAGATCGAATCTTACCAGGCTCAAGGTTGACTCAGCCTACCATCCTTCCAAGGTCAGTAAAATGAGGACCCAAATTGTTGAGGGCAGTAGGATGACTCTGTAAACCGCTTAGAGAGGGCTGCAAAGCACTATGAAGTAATATATAAGTCTAGATGCTATTGCTATATGCTCTGCCCAAAAGGATTGTCTTTATCCTAAATTTAGCTTACAGCACGTTATTTTTGCAAAGCTAATTTGTGGTTCCTAATTCAATAAACGGTAGTTAATCAAAGGTTCTTAGAGCCCAGATATCTCAGCCCTCTTCTACATGTTCTAAGATAGATAACTCTGCAAAACAAAATAAATTATGAGTAGTTCTCAACTTACGACTATTGGTTTAACGACTGTTCAATGTTACAACAGTGCTGGAAAATAAGAGTTATAACCGGCTCACATACTTCCACTATCACAGCACCTCCCCATGGTTACATGATCAAAATTTGGGCATTTGGCAACTGGCATACTTTTTTTAAAAAATTGATTTTCTATTAAATACATTTCTTAGTGCTTAATAAATATCGTGTTGTCTGGGTATTTAATTTGCTTAACAGTACAAATTTACATTCTTAATATCCCCCCTTTTTTTCCAAACATTGGTAAAATAGATTCCATGTTTGATAATATTCTACATATTCTTTCTGTTTAATTTTCAATGTCAGTCTACCCATTTCTGCACGATCTACTATCCTGACTATCTCTTCATCTTGCGGTAACTGCAGTACATTTATGATGGTTGCAGCAACCCAGGCCATGTGACTGCCATTTGCAACCCTCCCAGCTAACTTCCGACAAGCAAAGTCCATGGGGGGAAGCCGGATTTGCCTAACAATCATGTGATTCACTTAATGATCACACAATGATCCACTTAACAACTGCAGCAAAAAAAGGTTGTAAACTCAGATGCAACTCAAGAGTCGCCTTGCTTAGCAAAGGAAGTGCTGGTCCCAACTATGGTTATAAGTTGAGGATTACTTGTACTGTATTATAATGTTTGACAACGATTTTGCTAGCCAGATTTCCCAAAACGAATCCTGGGAGTTATAGTACAGAGAAGATGCCAAAATATTTCATAATAGATCTGTAGGAAGGATCCTCTAAAGTCCTCTTAGTGCAACAATCCACTGGAGTCTGGATACAAAATAAAAATTTCATTAAAATAGGCCAGGCAATTGAAAAAAATGCCTTTATGAACCAGACATAATTATTTTTAATGAGATCACTAGGACTCTGCCTGTGATGCAATGTGGAGCTTGTGTGGATTTTTGTGATTGCAAAAATATATATAGCTTGGGAGTGTGTAGAAATCTCATATTAGAAATTTAGAGGCTTGTGTAATATTATTACACAACTTGTTTTCCAAAGCACCAGAGGGCAGGACAAGAAACAGTGGATGGAAACTAATCAAGGAGAGAAGCAACCTGGAATTAATGAGAAACTTCCTAAAGTGGGGACAATTAACCAGTGGAACAGCTTGCCTCTAGAAGTTGTGGGTGCTTCATCACTGGAGGTTTTTAAGAAGAGACTGCACAGTCACTTGCCTGAAATGTTATAGGGTCTCCTGCTTGAGCAGGGGGTTGGACTAGAGGACCTCCAAGGTCCCTTCCAGCTCCATTCTATTCTATTCTGATTCTGATATTATTGGGTTGGCTACACTTAAAGCAAGGGTCTTCGAACTTGGCAAGTTTAAGACTTGTGGACTTCAACTCCCAGAATTCCTGAGCTAACATGACTGGAGGAGGAATTCTGGGAGTTGAAGTCCACAAGTCTTAAAGCTGCCAAGTTTGAAGACCCCTGACTTAAAGTGTTGGATGAGTAATAATAGGAGCATCAAGGAAGCAACAAAATTAAGTGATTTCAGGATCTCTCTACAGCATTTATTTGTCAACTAAGATCTGGGCAATCCTCACAATACTGTAATGTCTTGAGGGACATGTTTCTTTCTTGATTTGGCAACTGTGGTAAGATGAATATATCTGGAGCCATTGGGAACTCAGGCTGGCTCAGAACTTGACCTAAAGTCTTGAACTAAAGTCATATTTCATTTTTGTCCTACGTGGTTTTATCTTAATATTTTTTTAATTTCTTTCTGTTTTCTAGTGGCTTAGGATATATCACAGGATCAAGTGTCAAGCAAGTAGCTGGAGATTGGCACTGGGCCCTGCGGGTGAGTAGTGAGCAGGATCATCATATCTGCATTACAAAAATCTAAGTACCACAAGATGGCAGCAAAGAGAGATAGGACACTCCAACTCTTAGCTGCTATCTAGTGATGGTCCAGTTTTTGCAGCCTGTGTATTGTAGCTCTAGTAATAAACTCCTGTTTAGATTTAACACATTTGAATAGAAATAAATATCATGCCTCTTTCTCCCTGATTTAAGCAAAATTTATAATTCAGCAGAATTCAGGTTCAACATAATGGCCTGATTTATATTTGATGCACCTGATCTCTGATGTATTAAGCCCTGATGTGTGGTTTGTTTGGCTTTAACTTAACATGTCCTGCAAACCTAAAAATTGCAATTTGTAAATCATAGTATTTGGCTTTGTGTGGAGTATGAATACAACAAGCTGTGGTTTATTTATTCAACCAAAGTTACTCAGCATGGTATGCAGAGGGATGCTTGTGGAGAGACGATTTGATGGAAATGAAGTTTTATCCTCTTATATTATTTTGGACATAAAGTTTTGCAGTTGAGTGTAGTTATAGTAGAGGTTAATTGCACTACAATTAAAAGTAGGCTAGGAAATAATTTGTGGGTGTTGCTTACTGCCTGTTTTTTTCCATGCATATTTATTCCTTCAAAATTCCCAGAAAGTTTGAATGATATGAATGTAGGATCGGGACAATTTTCCTGTGACCAGAGGTTGCCTTTTAAATTGTTCTACATGGTCAACCAGAGGTGTGGCTTATATTACAATGTCAACGGTGCATCTGAGGCCAATGTTTGACTCACCATTTTCCTTTCTGAAATGTTTGATGGGGTTGAAGTAGATGGGAACTCTGTAGCCCCAAAATGACTCATTTGGGTTCAGTTAATGTGGCTGTGGGTTGTCTAATCAGATCCATGAGTGAAGAGATTGGCTTGAGTTGTTAGTGGCTGAATTAATGGGTTGTGTGTCCCTGAGGTAAATTCAGAGGTGTTTGTAGAGATAAATGTGGGAAAATGATGAGAGCCAAAGACCAGAAATGTACAATTTACAGTCTTTGCTGACTTTTTGCATTCTGGTAAGCAGGATGTTCTTCCCAGCAATCCATTCCTGTTCTCCCCCAGTTTTCTTTGAGCTTTTGCCCCCAGCTCTCTTTGAGTTCTTCAGCTTCATTTCCTTTAGGTTTTTCCATCCTCCCCCACCCCTAATCTTGGCAAACCTCTAAACTTGCAAATCGGAATAACAGAGTTGAAAGGCCCTGAGGGTCTTCCTTTCCAACCCTCTGCTCAAGCAGGAGACCCTATACTATTTCAGACAAATGGTTGTCCAAGATCTTCTTAAAAACCTCCAATGATGGAGCACTCACAACTTCTGAAGGCAAGCTTTTCCACTGGTTGATTTTTCTTCATGTCAGGAAATTCCTCCTTAATTCTTGGTTGGTTCGCTCTTTGATTAGTTTCCATCAATTGTTTCTCGTTCTTCCTTCAGGTACTTTGGAGAAGTATTAGGTTGACTCCCTTCTTCTTTGTGGAATATTGCTATCATGTCACCCTTAATCCTTATTTCCCCATTAAACTGGACATATCCAATTCCCGCAACCATTGTTCCTACGTTTTAGCCTTCAGTCTCCTAATCATCTTTGTTGCTTTTCTCTGTACTCTTTCTGGAGTCTCAACGTCGTTTTTATATTGTGGTGATATAAAAAATAAAACATCAACCAAATTATCTCCATTTTCTCTGTCAGTATTATTCTGAGTGCATAAACTGACCCTCAAAGTAGAAAGAATTACAGTGAAGTGCTAGTACTCCATAATGGCTGTACTGTACCATTATGACAATGTTCCTTTTACAAAGATCTGGATTAATTTAAATGCAACCCCTGCCCATTCACTTCCCCACCTAAAAAAATGTCAGAGAGAAGGACTCTAATTGAGTTATATATAAAACTTGGCCTAAAACTGGAACAGCTAGTTTCATGTCTAGTTTAATTTAAAAAAGGATTAGGGGTGACATGATAGCAGTGTTCCAATATCTAGGGGATGCCAGAAAGGAGAGGGAGTCAAGCTATTCTGCAATGCACCTGAAGGCAGGACAAGAAACAATGGATGGAAACTAGTCAAGCAGAGAAGCAACCTAGAAAGAAGGAGAAATTTCCTGACAGGCAGAATAATTAATCAGTGAAACAAACCACTTGCCTCCAGAAGTTGTGGGTACTCCAAAATTGGAAGTTTTTAAGAAGAGATTGGACAACCATTTGTCTGAAATGGTATGGGGTTTCCTGCCTGAGAAGGGAGTTGGAATAGAAGACCTCCAAGGTCCCTTCCAGTGCTGTTTTTCAGTGATATTGAAAACCTGTATGATGTATTTTTTGCCATTTCTCACTGAGATTTCCGCCCTATCTCTCTTCCAAAGCTTATCTTTAATTTACTGCCCTCGTTTGTTGGAGCACATACAAAGTCCATTACACAATTTAGGGCATTTCTGATTTATGCCAGTTTATTGTTGAGATAGCAAAGGCAAGGTGGCCTCAGTCCACTGTTCTTAATTTCCCTTATTATTAAACATAAAGGGTTTTTATTTTTCCGTTCGGGGGTGCATGAGAGAGAGGAACACTTTGACTCACTTCACATTTCTTTTCCTGCACCGAGCTGTTCTTATTTCCTTCTATTTTATCCCCTTGGGGACCTTGATAAATGTGCTAGGGAAGACTAGCACACAATGCACACAGCAGACACTCACAAAAAATTGGCCTGGATGGAAAAATAGCCAAGAGGAAATAAGACAGCAAAACTGCTTACTGACCTTTGACTTTGCTTGGATTCCGGTCATCAAAGAGGTGATCTCTGTTTTCTTCTCACCGGCCTTCTGCGGAGGTGGAATTTTAGTGATGGTGCCATTTAGAAGTGTTGAATACTGTCACATGCCTGGTTTGGAATAAGCATCTCTGTGCAGGTTAATTAGTTCTGTTTTGTAGATGAGATAGAATTTGCATGGCATTTTCAAGTGCTGAGAGGACATTGAATACATGATTTATGTGGGTGGTTGTTTTTTTTTTACATCAGCATTATAAATTGTGCCAGCATATAGTTCATGTTGTAGATTATGGGTAGGAGGGAAGGGGAGGTTCACTTAAGATTGCAAGTGAATTAATGAAAGCAGAGATGCAATTGATAATAGCTTTGTCTCTTTAGCAAGGAATGGAATGAGATAAGTTGGATGTTTCTTCCAGATATTTTATGCTGTTTATATAAAATCACATATACACACATACATACATAAATTTCATAACAAATTGTATAGCATTACAGGTAGTTCTTGTTTAGCAACTGTCTCGTTTAGGGACTTTTCAGTTGATACAGTGATTTTAAAAAGTAACTTTCCAACCAATCCTCACATTTATGACTTTTGCAGATCTGTAAAGCAAAGGAATACTGAAATAAGATCATAAGCACAGTCACAGTTTCCATTTAGCTAGTGATTTGTTTAATGACTAAGTTACCAGGCCCAACTGTAGTCACTAAACAAGGACTACCTGTTTGCAGTTGACTTTGCTGTTGGGGATATACTGAATCAATATAATTACATGATTTTGGATAGTGAGGTAGAACTTCCTTGGCAACCTGGCTATGCTGTATGGAGTGTCTTATGAGTTTGGAAGAAAGTAAAGGAGGGTATGATAAAGTTGTATGATTATATATATATATGTATATGTATATTTGTTTTTGTAGATTTTCACAGGTAAAGGTATGTAGGTCTTGGTGTATTCGGGTCTTGTCCCGTGTAAGTATATGTATGTGTGTGTGTGTGTGTGTGTGTGTGTGTGTATGACATGGAGAAAGTAGATAGTGAGATTTTCTGCTGGACAACCAAACTGATTCTGATTAACCTGGAATCAAAACTTTACCTCTCTAAATTCACTTATAGGAGAAGAAGTTCTAAAAATGGCTGGTTTTAAAATGATTGCCTATGTAACCCCCCTCTTTTCAAATGCCATAAATAAGTTGTCATGCATAAAGATTTTAGATCCAGACTTTTCAGACCTCAGTTCTGAAGATTCAGCCCCATCCTTCCAACCCTTTCTTTGCAATTCCCAAGGCAGGAATTTCTTAATTTTAATAAGGAAAACTAGAGGAGGTGAATCAGAGAGATGAATTTCTGTTCTGATGTAGGAATCCTGTTCTTCGTCTTGAGCTTTGATGTCAGGTCATTTGTTTTGAGTTATTTTCTTAGTTGTTTCTCCCCCCCCCTTGTCTTCCAGGTTTCTCCACTTTTAGGTATGATCACAGGGACACTTATCTTAATATTTGTACCAGCTGCTAAAAGAGGCAATGCTGAACAACTGGGGGCACAGCTGAAGGCCCGGACCTCCTGGCTGAGGGACATGAAGGCCTTGATAAGAAAGTAAGGCAACCCTTCTTAGGGCTGATTTTTAATTTTTCTGTGTTTTAGAAACCAACTTGAGATACTTTATGGGTGCAAAGCCAGACAACTGAGAGTAACATTTCTGAAAATTGCCTCAATATTCCACTTCTACAGCTTCTTTTTCATGAAGCTACTGATGACAGCAACTGTTTAGTGTAATGTCAACACCATTGATGTGCTAAGTGCCTTGTATATTACAGAAATGATAACAGTCTTTCCCTGGAGGACTTTTAATTCCTTTGTATCATCATATTAAACTGATGTGGTTTTTTGCCCTCATTTGTCATGGAGCTGCAGTTTTTTGGTAGAAATTAAGAATAACAGAATAACAAGAGTTGGAAGGGACCTTGGAGGTCTTCTAGTCCAACCCCCTGCTCAAGCAGGAAACCCCATACCATTCCAGACAAATGGTTGTCCAATCTCTACTTTAAAACCTCCAGTATTGGAGCAGCTACAACTTCTGGAGGCAAACCAGTCCACTGATTAATTGTTCTGTCAGGAAATTTCTCCTTAGTTCCAGGTTGGTTCTCTGCTTTCCGTGCATGGCTTCTTGTCCTGCCTTCAGGTGTTTTGGAGGCTAGGTTGACTCCCTCTTCTTTGTGGTAGCCACTTAATTATACCTGCTTAATTATACATTATAGATATCAAACTCTGGAAAGAATTTTTGAGATTATTTCTGGGCTACTGTATATGAGTAAGAGGGATCAGAAGTTTGCTGGGGCAGATTGGGTTTTTCTTCTACTCTGTTCAGAAGACTCATTTACTGACTTACAACCCCCCCTTGTCTTCAGTCGCAGCTATGTGTTTTCGTCCCTGGCTACCTCTGCTGTTTCTTTTGCCACGGGAGCTTTGGGGATGTGGTTCCCTGTTTACCTGCATCGGGCCCAAGTTGTTCAGAAAACAGCAGAGATTTGCACTTCACAGCCCTGTGGGACTAAAGACAGGTGAGGTTTTGTTCTATGTTCATATTCCCCTATAAGCTATAAAAGATTCCCTCAAAATATGTCCCCATAGTATTGGCTATATTTGCGTTATGGAATAGCAGATGCTACTCTAAACCTCCAGAGGAAGAGTGGGCAGTACAACATTTTAAATGAATAAATGGAGTTGCCGTGTTCGGAGACAGCAAGCACGAATGCACCAAGAACCAGAAGGAGTGAGACAAGTGCAGGAGAAGGCTGTTACTCACATGCCCCACTTGAGTGCTTCTTGGCAGACAGGCCTGGTTGGCCACAGGACCAGAGGATCTTCACTGTTTCCTCAGATAGTCAGAAACCAAGCCTTCCTGCTTAGATGTGGTTCATTTGAGTATACCAGGGGTCTGCAACCTTAAACACTCAAAAGAACCATTTGGACCACAGAAAAGAAAACACCGGGAGCCAATAATTTAACAATCGATGTGACTGGGTGGGCGTGGCCAACTCAGCGTCTCTCACTCCCACCCAGTCACCTCCTGCTCTGGAATATGGAGCCAGTCTCCATCCCCTGCCATCACCCTTACCTTCTCAGGCCAGGTGAGGAGTAAAGGGGATGGGCCAGCCAGTGGTGGATCAGCCGACAGGGAGCCCCAACAGAGGGCCGAAAGAGCCACATGTGGCTCCAGAGCCGCAGGTTGCAGACCCTTGGAGTATACCATAGGCTAGGAGTAAAAAGGAGGGTTAGTCCTTCTTTAGTGCCATCATTGCGACTTGGCAATTCAGTTGTTAAAGAGACATGGTCACTAAGTGAAACACCATAATGTTATGGTTTTACTTCAGTTTTCCTTTGTTAGACCTGCAAAAGGTCATGAATCTAAGGACTGGTTGTAAAATTACTTTTTCATGCGAATGGTGGCTAAATAAGTCAGCCACTAAATGAGGACTAACTTTTTCAATTCAGGCTGTTCTTTTGGTCTTTCTAGAGACATCCAGTCTTAATACTTAATACAACCCACAAAGCTTTTATAGATTTTTTTAAAGCAGGAATTTATTTATTTTTATTTCTTCCTGCCGCCATGACAGCATTTGATTTCTGAGAGGAAAATAAATGCAGGACATTTTGTCTTAAATTCTATCTGATTATATTACCTCAGTTAACGAACAATGGTTTTACATACATTTTTAAGTTTTTTCCTCTGTACTTTTGCCTCCTTTGCTATCTTAATTGTCACAACTACCGTGAGAGGTACAGATTTGTGTTTAGTTTAATGATAAGAGAAATGAAAGTTGAGTGATTTAAGAACAGTTGAATTTAGGCATGGCATGGCAAAAAATAGCTTGTCCAGAGATACCATAACTTTTAAATAAACGTTCTTAATGCAAATATTTTTAATTTTCCATTTATTGTCAAAAACTCAGATCTGAGTTATGAAAGAACCTAGAATTCCTATGAAACAGACCTTACATTTTTTTTGTTTTCTGAATTCTTTTTCAGGGGTTTAGTTCATCAATTTGTCTTACTGTCTTACTGTCCCCATTTATCTGTATTTACTTCCTTTGTTCATGTTTATATTCATACCTATACTTGTTATCTTGTACATGTTTGACAAACAAATAAAATAAAAATAAAATAAATTTCCATGTAGCACCTCTTATTCATAGCCTTGCCTTGCTAATTCCACCCTCCCCACTGCCTCTCACCTACTGCCGTGTGTATAAAAATAAGTGCACCTAAATGAGAAAAGGTTTTTATTTCTGGAACCATTCTGTGTCCTTAGCTTGATCTTTGGAGCCATCACCTGCTTCACGGGATTTCTGGGCGTGATCACTGGGGCTGGAGCTACCAAGTGGTGCCGGGTGAAAACACAAAGAGCAGATCCCCTGGTTTGCGCTGTTGGGATGCTGGGATCAGCCATCTTTACCTGCTTGATTTTTGTGGCAGCCAAGAACAGCATTATAGGAGCCTATGTAAGTGGTCAGTCTGGAAAAGGGGAGGCTGGAGTTGGATATCTCTTCCTTTATTTATCTATTTACAGATAATCCTCGAGTTATAGCTGTGATGGAGCCTATCCATTATGGTTGTAAGTCCTAGTGGTCGGGAAACGGATCCGTCATGTGACTGACCCATTTATACAGTGTTGTTTGTGGTGGCCATTAAGTGAACATAGCAATTGTAAAACAAATGCAATTGTTAAGCAAAGGCCATGGTCACACCCATAATTCGCTAGGGCGCAGTTTTGCCAAAACTGAAAGTGAAAGCCAGTTTTTGGCAAAACCATCGTGAAATGCAGTCACGTGACTGCAAGATGCTGCAAATGCTTTTACCAAGTATTTGATTTGGAGATGATTAGGGAAGAATGGGGAAGAAATAATTTTTTTTTCCCCAGGCCTTAACCACTTTTGTTTTTGCATTGCAACTTCTTATTCATACATTTCTTCTGACTACGACCTGGAACAGGAGTATAAAACTCAAGGCCCACAGGCTGGATCCAACCTGTGAGGTGCTTAGATTTGGCCCACGAGGTGCCCTGGAAACAACAAAGGACTGGCCCACGGTGCCTCTGCCAATGAAAATGGAGCTCAAGAGGGCCGCATATGTCCCAAGCTTTGTTTTCACTGCTTGAGGGTCTCCCAGACGAAAATGGAGCTCAGGAGCCTGTTTTCGCTGGCAGAGCATTTGGGCCACCACAGGCACCCCTGACATGAGTGATGTCAAGCTGGGCATACCCAACCTGGCCATGCACCCTCCCCTGAGGTCAAACACAACCCTGATGCCGCCATCAATGAAATTGAGTTTGACACCCTTGAGCTAGATGAAGACAGAGTAGAGGCTGATGCTTCCTGGTTTTCAGGAGCAGTTGCCTTCTCAGCATTTTTAATCTCAGGAAGTATGAATTCAGAATACCTATAGAACACTCAGTTTCATTTCCCCTACTTTTAAATCTCAAAGAGAGTTAAAGTAAAGAGGAGGGTAAAGGACAGTGCCAAATACAGTGGTACCTTGGTACTCATTGTTAATTGGTCAGGGAGGCATGATGAGTACCAAAAACAATAAATACCAAACAAATTTTTACCATAAGGAATGTAGGCACCCAACACTGATAAGTTTTAGCTTGTGCGTTGAGCACCAAACAAATGATGAGTACTGGGACAAAATTTTCACATCAAAATATGTTGAGTACCAGATTTAATTAATTTCAGAGCAGTTGAGTACCAAGGATATGGAACATTTGCCTGGAGTCTCCATACTTGAAAATGGACCTTAGCCAATGCTTTAATATACTAACTGCTGGCCTTGATTCTATTCCAATGTATTAAGTTGCCTTTATACATTATTAATGCAGTTATTTGAATGCTGATCTTTTTGTAGTCAAAATGGCCCTGCCGGTAACAAAATTAACACTTCTGAATAGTTTTTGGAAGCATGCATAAACACAAAAACTATTGGAAGTGACGTAAAACAAAGCTATTTCAAGGGCCCCAAGTGCTTCTAGGGCATTCAAAATCACCACTTTGCATTTCTGGACAATTTAAGATAATTTAAAATTGAAATGTTTGGCATACCTTTAGCTGCAACCAGAGTCCCTGTTTTATCTAATCACCCTATATATTTAACTTCCTCTCCATCAAGGCAGATTCCCTTTCAGTACTTGATGGAGTTCTTTTTTTACAAATCCCATTTTTACAGCATATTCTGCAGCTTATGTTTGTATTTATGTCCATGTTTATACTGGTAGAATTATTGTTAGCTACCTTGAGAATTTAAGGAAGTATATAAATACTACAAATCACGCACAACATATGGTGTTGCAAATGATGCTGGATTCTAGCTCCCTTTATCCCAGCCATAAGCCATGTTCAGTAACATCTGGAAGTTCCCTGTTCCTGCTATAAATACATTTCTTACCACGGTTGACCTCTACCTACACAGAATTTTTACCAGTTTCCAAACTTCCTCCTTATAAACATATAAAAATATAAGCTCACAAACCTTATAAAACTGTAAACATTTTATAAGTATTTCTTTAATAATTTTTTCCCCAGTCACAAATAAATAAATAAATAAATAAATAAAACTCTTTTCTTCTTGTCTCCTCCACCCACCTGGTAAGGTTCAGTGAATGTTAACAGTAAATTGCCATGCATTCAGTTACATTGGGGATACTGCCTTTAAAACAGAACCACCAAATTGTGGGATATATCTCAAACTTGCATGAGTAAATTGTATATGTCTAATGTTTCATCCACAGGTCTGCATTTTTATTGGAGAGACTCTTTTGTTTTCAAACTGGGCCATCACAGCTGACATACTTATGGTAAGTTGATATGGATGTGTAGCTTGCATTTTATTTATTGGTATAGGGCTATGTGTATGTTTTACCATCGGGCAACTGTTCTTGGACTCAAACACTAAGCTTGGACTACTGGTATGTGCCTAACTTATTATATTAATGCATTTCCTTCGTTACAAACTAGATTGAAGATTAATCTAAATAAAAGTAATCAAATTTAGTTGCTAGGCAAATGCAGCTGCTAGGACTTTAACTGGCCTGGTTAAATGTGTTTGTGTGAATGCAGCCTCTATCTCATCCATCTTAGCTAGTATGGCTAATTTTCTTCTGCAGGCTGACAATTGAATGTTTCTCATCAAAGGAAGAAACTTGCATTTTAAATAACTTCCATTTGGTCTTATTGTTTTGTCATTCTTCACCCTCAGCTCCTCAAGTTCTTGCTCTTTCTCCACATAATACACACACACACACACACACACATTCTGTTTCTTCATTTGGAGAGCTGTCTCCTTCTTTAAATCTTGATAGAGATTCCATTTTCCAGCTTTCTAGAGATCATCTCTCACTTCTAATTATAGATTTTCCCAATAAAGGCATTGTTTTACCCACCATTAAAACAGGAGATCCAGTTTATATATTTCATGTTGTGTAGATGTAGCAGGGAGGCATCATAGCAAGTGGTAGCATGTAGCCAATCTTGACTGTTCTAAAAAAACGCTAAGCAGAGTCAGACCTGGTTAGTACCGTGTTTCCCCAAAAATAAGACACTGTCTTATATTTTTTTTGGCTCCCAAAAACACACTAGGTCTTATTTTCGGGGTAGGTCTTATATATTTATGGTGCCAAATAGTGGGTGTGAGTGTGTAGGGGGGGGTGTTTCGCGGGTGCACGGTTGCTCCCTGAAAAGTCTTCCTGGAACTGGAGATTTACACTAGGTCTTATTTTTGGGGTAGGTCTTATTTTCGGGGAAACACGGTATCTGGAATTGAAGACTGCCATAAAATCCCAAGGCTGTAGAAGTTGAATTTCATCCATGGGAGATTAGCAGAAAGAAGCAGGTCACCATACTACTACCGGAGACCTCTTGGCTGCCTTCCCTTCTGATTCCTTTGGATTTTGATTTTGGTCCTAAAATTTATGGGTATTCTTCTTAAATGGCCTTTGCTGCTGGCCATTTCCATAGGATGTGGGCATCAAAAACAACAATGGTTTAGAGAAGCCTTCTGCAGTGCTATGAATAGTCGTGCTTGTTCTCTGTGGTGGGAAAAGGACATCACTGGGAAACCAGAGCTTTCTGCAGGCCTCTACTTAGGGATGTATGTTTGGCCAAGCAACTGTATCTGACCTTTGGGCAGCAAAATCTGGACAACTCCCATAGTAAAATTTGGTTTCAGCTTTATTTTATTATTCAAAATGCCAGTCTACTTTTGTAACTGACTACATCTGCAAACTTGGGCAGGGACTACTTTTTCACTAAATGTTTCTTCAACCCTACGATCAGCTACTCTCAGTTGATTAAAACAACCAACGTAGCTTATGGATCTCCTGATTTGCACCTAATTCATGCAGTTCAGGAGCCCTGAATTGGGCTGCAGCTTAGTTCCAGATTAAAAAGGATCTAACTGAGCTTTCTTCTGATCAGTTGCTCTCCAGTTATGTTGGAGTACTATATCCGCCCTCTGCAGACAGAACATCCAATAGCATAGCTCGTGTATGTGTGTGTATTCATTCAAGTCACTCACTCCTAATGATTGCCTGGACAAGTCCTCCAGAGTTCTTAGCAGCCTTTTCAGATGGATGGTTGCCATTGCCTTCTTCCCATGGCTGAGAAAGAGTGATTGACCAAAAATCACCCAGCTGGCTTCAGTCCCTAAGTCAGGACTAGAATTCCTGGTCTCCTCTTTTCTAGCCTATTGCCTTAACCACTGCACCAAACTGGCTGATGTTCACAGTATGATAGTTCCTACCTGGATACGGTTGGGTGGGAATAGGAGCCCTGGTGGTGCAGTGGTTAACTGCAGTATTGTAGGCAAACTGCCCACAGTCAGGAGTTCAATCCTGACGGGGCTCAGGGTTGACTCAGCCTTCTATCCTTCCGAGTTTGGTAAAATGAGGACCCAGATTGCTGGGGGGGCAACATGCAAATAATGCTGAAATTGTAAACTGCCCAGAAAGTGCTGTAAAGAACTATAGGGAGGTATATAAATCAAAATACTGTTGCTATTGCCATTGCTAAAAGAAAAATTGTTCAAAATGAGTAAATGCTATGATGTTTTAATCTTTTTATCTCTCTCCCTGCCTTCTCCCATCCCATTTCAGTATGTGGTTATTCCTACACGCCGTGCAACAGCTGTAGCTTTGCAGAGCTTCACCTCACATCTTTTGGGAGATGCTGGAAGTCCCTACCTGGTTGGATTTGTAAGTATAGTCTTGGCACACCTGAGGAATAGCTGGGTTCTTGTTCTGAGGATGGCAGTTCTCCCTAGCTTTGTGATTGCATTTAATGCTCTTAATCTGGCAATTCAATGAATCCATATTCTGGATTCATACAAAACATTTGGGATATAAGCTAAGCCAACAGCCAGGTTTTATATAACACACACCCCAAAAAAGTCTTTAGCTAAGTAACTCTAACCTAGCATAGCGTGTGGTGTGGATGCATCTTCTAGATCTTTATTATTATAGAATTGTTTGCCATCAGTCTCACTTCAGGGTTACTTTTTATCTGAAGTTGTTCAATGAACTTAGCCACACATCTACAAAAGGAGAAAATAAAGTGCAATTAATGAAACCAGAAGGAGGCATAGAAACGAAGTGTTTTTGGCACAACACAATTTTCTGCTTCTTCAGATCCACAGTTTAAGATACCTTTCTGATTTCTATGATGATTTTGAATTTAAAATAATTTATTTTACAGTTTCCTACATACTCGTTTCTTCTCCTATTATCCCACAATTCTTGATGCTACAGACATTTTTTGTGGGTGGGGGGGTGTTCCAAATCATGGTGCTAACCCAGTCAAAATTTGCAGGTAATTAGAAAACCTCCCCAAAGTGATAAGGGATGGATAGGGTATTCTTTAACATAATCTTTCTAACACAGATAAGCTTTTGTCTTCTGCATTTGGGAAATGAGGTAGAAGAGTTTTGAAGTGGTAGAACTGAGGTCACCACTTTGCACTTCAAGAGGGAGCTATTTACTTATAAGGGTCCTCTATGTTAAGCACCCTAGTTTTGGTTCACTCTATTGCTCAGGGTAGTTCTAAAACACAAACACATGCATACGGCCACATGCCAAATGAGGTGCTAACTTGGTGTACAAAGGGATTGCCCAGTAAATGAATTTGAGTTGGGCCTTAGATGTTCATGTTAAACCTAGAAAAGTGCCTGATACAGGTAATGGATTCCTTTAACACTGTAAATGTCAGCTCTACCAAGTTTCCGGTGGAGAAGTCTCCCTCAGTTGATAGAGCCTTTAATAAAGTAAAAGGTAAAGCTTTCTCTGTCCAGTTGTGTCCAACTCTATGGCACGGTGGTCAATTCCGTTTATTGGCCGAGGCAGCCAGCATTGTCTGAAGATATTTTCCATGATCATGTGGCCAGCATGGCTATATGCCAAAAACACATGGAAAGCTGTTAACTTCCCACCAAAGTGGTACCTATTAATCTATTCACGCTTGCATGCTTTCGATCTGCCAGGCGGGCAGGAGCTGAGGCAAAGAACGGGAGGTCACTCCATCAGGCCTGGAACCTGGGCTTTCTGCTTTCCAGATGACAAGCTCAGTGTCTTTAACCATTAAACCATTACACCCTCTTCAGATTTTTTTTAACAGAAGGTGGCAAATTTGGCAACTGGAATTTTTGCACCTGGGGAAAATGGGTGGCTTGTCTCTGAACAAGTGTTCCCACCATCCTCTTATCCCTGGAGGATCTAGTATGGGGGATACAGCCACTTCTGGAGAGGCATGTCAACAAGAAGAGAAAAAAACATAACAATGGGAAATTAATAGACTGCCTAACAGTCATGGGAGGAGCCATCCAGTTAACTGTAAGAATGTCAGGATTTGTTTTTCTGTGCAAAACTGAGCAAGTCTTGCAAATCTTGGCAAGGAAGCAGTTGGTTTCCCCCATCCCATTTCAAATAAACTATGTTGGTGACAAAGAGAAAGTGTATAAATAGGCTTATCTCTGTCTGTTCCTTCTCTTTCCACCCCTCCACCCCCTACTTTTCCCTTCTAGATCTCCGATGTGATACGGCAGAGCACAAAGGAATCTCCACTCTGGGAATTCCTCAGTTTAGGCTATGCGCTGATGCTGTGTCCTTTTGTTGTGGTCCTCGGGGGGATGTTTTTCCTGGCCACGGCCCTCTTCTTCCTAAGCGACAGAGCGAAAGCCGAGCAACAGTGAGTACCTCTCAAGTGGTGTGGGAAAAAGGAAAACAGTACGTGTTATATTTTTAAAGAGGGCATTGTCTTTTGCCATCTTGGCACTGGTATCCAATTTAATCAATGAGAAGAAGCATAGGTGCACTTCCAATATGAACAGCTTCAACCTCAGTTTGAAGCTCCGATTCAAGAAGTTGAGTGTGCGAGATTGTGTGCTTGGAGACTCCAGTGATCTCTAATAATGAAAGAGTGATCATTTCCAGATTTTCTAGTAGACCTATCTATTGAATACTACTGTGCGGGCCTTTCCACCATTCAATTGCTTTCTCTCCTTGTTAGTCCACATTAACTAGAAGAAGAAAGGCTATAACTCCTCCTTTCTCCTTACTCCTGTTGCTGCTTTGTTGCTCCTGATAGCCCATATGGATTTTTGGGGGTAGCAGTACTACAGTGCTTTATTGAAAGTAAAAGGAGAAGGGGACAGCAGAGGATGAGATGGTTAGATAGCATCATCAACACAATGAACGTTAATTTGGGCAAACTCTGGAGGCACTGGAAGATAGGCATGCCATGGTCCATGGGATCGCAAAGAAAGACAGTGACTGAATAGTGCTTTTCTGTTGTCCTCTTCCCACTCGTATAGGTGTTCATAAATGATAACCAGAAACTTGAGTTGCATTTGAAATCCTATTAGGAGCCAGTGCAGTTCAGAGAGTAGTATTGTTACCTAGCTGTACCAAAGTGTATTATTTCTACACATATTGTTATATTCTGGATCAGTTGCAGCTTCTGGATGGTCTTCAAGAACAATCCCATGGAACACACATTTCAGAAATCCAATCAGGAAGGGACCAAAGCATAAGTGACTGTGAGGAGGACTTCCAAACCCATAAATAAGGACAACTGATGCTTCCTCTTTTCTTATATAGCATATGTACTGTTATAGTTCCCTTGTCAGGCAGTTGAGACTAATGGACAATTGCTAAAGTCCACCAAGCTTCATGAGGTCCATTCTCAGCTCTCAGCTCCTACAGATTCTGCTTTACTTGCTGCCAAGGGCTATTTACCCATTTTCTTGTACTCTGAAACAAGAAATAAAATGGAGCAGCATTCTCTAGAGGTCGAACCCATGGAAATAGGAAATGCCATCAGTGAGAACAATGAGAACAAAAAGAAAACACTATTGAGAGGAAAGACACTGAAAATATGTTCTCCTGGCAGACTTGCCATCTCA
The DNA here is from genome assembly GCA_009733165.1 of Naja naja. Lineage (NCBI taxonomy): Eukaryota > Metazoa > Chordata > Lepidosauria > Squamata > Elapidae > Naja > Naja naja. The sequence goes on along the minus strand of CM019148.1, from coordinate 18,598,099 downwards.
TGAAGACTTGAAGACTAGAGACAATTTATCTCTGTGAGAGGACTAATATTCATTTGGCAAAGCTATCCCAGAATGTCTAGATGCTGGCATCGTTACTCTTCAGCATTAACTTTCTAATGCATCCTGATACAAAGAAAACTTGTCCTGTTTCTTCTCCAAGATGGACCTAGTCCTCTTTCCCCATCACTTTCTCTGTTACGGTTGTCTTTTGCAGATGCCCAGAGTTCCACCTGCTTTCTTAAAAATAATAATTATAATACTGTACCGCAAATTCTGCCCTCTTTGGACACGCATGCAGTGCCACAATGCAGAGGGTATGGTTTGAGTTGCAACAACTGACTTGATGCTACTTTCAATGCAGTTTCAAGATTGTTGGGTGATTTGAGGCCAGTCAGTTGTGATACATTGAGTGCTACCAATACAGTTCTCTGTTTGCTTGAATATATATCCAATTCTTGGGTGTAGAGATATTGCCTTTAAAGGCTGTTCTTCCTGAGCTGGTTAAAAAGAGAGACAAATCTGGGCTCATGTTTTTCAGCACGGATTTGGATCATCTCACCATTGGCAACTCCAGTAACTCAGAAGATGCTACCACATAATAAGCACAAGAGATTTTTGGGGTTAGTTCATATGTGTATGTGTTTGTTGTCTTTTGGAAAGTTTCTTTACATTCTTGCCAGGACAAATAAGGGCAACCTGCTATCTATTTGGAGTATGTGTGTTTATGGTGTGTGTGTGTGTGTTTATCTGATTCCAAAAGAAAACTCAGAAATGTGACGCTGAATTGGATTCATCAGGGAGAAAATAATTCTGGATTAAGCTACTTTGTTTTGACTTGTTTTGGTTTTGTGGGCAGATGTTTTAAATATATGTGGCTCTGTCAGCATGTTTGTGGGGCAGCTCTTATGTTATGTAAAATGTTTGGGGGCAGATTTTGATTCCTACATTTTTTAAAGCCTATTATGAATTTAGAAGTGTAATTCATCCCAGTTCCTTTGCGGCTTAGCCTAGCTGATGATCAAACTTCCTCACGTTGTAATGTCATCCAAGCCCTGTACATGAAAGATAATAGAATTCTGCACAAAAGAAAACTAGATTCTGGGTTTAAATGACAAAAAAACTGTCTGCAGCTCAACAGTTTTACATATTCCACTTTTGCTAAGCAAGAAGTGGTGCATTATGGTAAATCCTCACCCTACCCACAACCTCTGAAATTCTAATTCATTAACTCTTCTGGTTTCTAACAATCTCCGTAGGATGCATGACACAACGAGGACTAGCAACCTTGTTGGTTGTGAGGTAAAGGAGACTTCCATGAATTTAAATTGTGGATACAGCACTTAATTTATTTTGTCTATCCATTTCATATCCTAACTGGTCCCTAATCCTAGACTTGGAAAAAACCTTGGAGATTATTTAGTTCAATTCTTTGTTCAACGTAATGCAGTGTTTTTCAAATTTAGCAACTTTAACAGGTGTTGACTTTGAAGTCCCACAATTCCTCAGCCAGCATGCTGAGCGAGGAATTGTGGGAGTTAAAGTCCGTACATGTTAAAATTGCCAAGTTTGAAAAACATTGATGTAGTCTAGAGCATATAAAAAGATTTCCCCTGTCCAGCAGTGTCTAACTCTAAGGGCCAGTGCTCCTCTTCATTTCCTAGCCGAGGGAGCTAGCATTGTCCAAAGATGCTTCCATGGTCATGTGGCCAGCATGGCTATAAGATAAGATGCATCGAACACTGATAACTTCAAACCAAAGTGGTACCTATTTATTTACTTGCATTTGCATGCTTTCAAATTCTAGGTGGGCAGGAGCTGGAGCGAGTAACAGGAGCTCATCCCATCACATGATACTTGGGTCTTGAACTCTCAACCTTCGGGTTGACAAGCCCAGCATCTTAACCACTAGGTCACCATGCCCCTTTTGTAGACTTTATAGCCAGCTGCAATTTCAGTATCTTTAAAAAGTTGGCCTCCAACCTCTCTTAGATAGCTGGTGTCATATAGCAGTTGAAAGGATGAACTGAAAACACTCAGATTCAAGTTCCCCACTGACTACAAAATGTGTAGTGTGGTTTTACACCACCCCTTTTGTCCCAGCCCAACCTCCCTAACAGGGTAGATTGTATGGTAGAATTTTGAGAGAGTCCTCCCCCTCCCCAATTACCATGCAAGCATCCTTCAGCTGTCAATACAAGGAGAGAATATAAATGCAACTCAATGCAATGCTGTTATTATGGTTAGTTGCACAGTCAGCTAGATGTTTGGGCTGGATTTGGCATTTATTCACCTATCAAAAGGTCTGGGATAGGGTAGATGTTGATCCTTGATGGTGTTAGAGGTATTATTTTCATCATTATTATCTGCAAGGCATGAGACCCCTCGTTCCAGTCACAGAGACACTCTGTCCCACCACTTTCTGTATCTTTAGAACTGCTTTAAAATATCCATTTATCTGCATGGATGCAAGCTTGACTTAATCTCTGTCTGCAAAGTATTGCAAATTCTGTGGCTTCTGCCTGCGTGGAAGGAATGCAGTGTTACCAGCCTTCAAGGATTTAAAAATAAACAAAAGATGATTTTTCTTTTCTTTTCTTTTTAAAAAAAGCAGCACATTTGGCTGCAAGACCTGAAATTAAGGAAATTATTAGGCACAGGAAAAATTGGCAAACCTGCTAAGCTACAGAGGAAGGAAGAGGGATGAGAGAAGAATTTCTGTGAGCAAGTACTGTTTCCTCTCTTGTTTATCAGAGGCAGCTTTGAAACAAATGATTTGTAAGGCATGAATTCTATAATTATTTAACCCTATTGAGGAAGTGATACAACTGCAGCCCCATGTTTGTTGTGGCTGTTAATTCATTTCTAACAACATAAGGATGTAAACAGCACCCCGTTGGATTAGACCGCTGGCCCTTCTAACCTAACAATCTGTTCTCGTAGTGACCAACCAACTTCACAAGCTCACTATAAACCAGGGGTGTCAAACTCAATTTCAATGAGGGCTGCATCAGGGCTGTGGTTGTCCTCGGGGGGCCAGGTAGGTGTGGTCAATTGGGTAGGTGTGGTTGACTGGGTGGGCGTGGCCAGCTTGATGCAACTTCCTAAACTGCTGGCATGTTTCCTCTTCGCATTGGGTAGATCGGGCTGAAGCCACATTGGGTAGACTGGGCTGAAGTAACATGAGCTGGCCCCTTACATTTTCCAGGACGTCCCCACAGGCCACATCTGACTACATTGCGGGCTGTATCCGGCCCGCGGGCCTTGAGTTTGACATCCCTGCTATGAACAATTTTCAACTTATGATCACAATTGGGGCCAGAATTTCCATTGTTAAGCAAGACAGCAGTTAAGTGAGTCGCGCCTGATTTTAGAACCATTTTGCCATGATTGTTAAGCGAATCGCTTCAATTGTTAAGGGAATCACAGGGTTCTTAACAGAATACGGCTTCCCCCATTGATTGTTGGAAGCCAGTGGGGAAGGTCGCAAATGGTGATCATGCGATTCTAGGATGTTGCATCCATCGTAAAAAAAAATGCTGGTTCCCAAGCACTCCAATTTTGATCATGTCACCACGGGGATACTCTGACAGTCATAAGTGCGAGGACTGGTCGTAAGTCACTTTTTTCCATGTCATAGTAACCAAATCATTGCTTAAATGAATGATTGTGAGTTGTAAACCAGGGGTGTCAAATTCGCGGCCCGCGGGCCGGATGCATCCTGCACTGGCCACACCCACGCCCACACCCGGTTTAGCGAAGGGAAAAAGGTCACGATACATCATGTGACAACACTGCTATGATGTGACTTTGACATCCCTGTTGTAGACTTTTTATAGTCTCCCAGCAGATGGCCTTCAGGAGCAATCCCACTTTCCTCAAGAATAAGAGCTATTGTTCCTTCCATGAATTGATCCAACCCCTTTTTGAAGCCCACCCACTGGTAGCCATCACCACAGCTCATGGGAGTGAACTCCAAAGTTTAGTCCTTTTTTTGTTGTTGTTGTTGTTCAGTCAATAAGTCGTGTCCAATTCTTCTCAACCCCATGGACCACAACACGCCAGCCCCCCCGTCCTCCTTTGTCTCCCGGAGTTTGCCTAAATTCATCCTCATTGTGTTGATGACACACTGTCTAACCATCTCATCCTCTGCCATTCCCTTTTCCTTTTGCCTTCAATTTTTCCCAACATCGGGGTACATTTTATAAAAAAAATATCTTTTTGTCTTGTTTTGTTTGGTCTTTGCTTTGTATGTTTATTTCCCTCTTCTTTAGGCAAGTGATTTTTTTTTTAAAGAAAGGAGCTGTGCATTTTTCTCAGTCTACTGTAAAGTTGAAAAATGTGTAAAGGACCACTATAACCTGTCCCCTTTGCAGTAGAAAATAAGGAACAAGTGGCACCTTATAAATAGGAAAGAGAAGAGATTGGTCTTTTTTGCATTAAGAATTAAGAAGCATCAGAGCAGTTAGTAACTTGGACAAGGCAGAGAGAAAAAACGTTATTGGTGGCTTTTTAGGTTTTTCTAAAGGGTCACTTGATAATGGCTTGAATTTGGGAATCCAGCCCAGTGGTGTAATTCAGATGGTTGGCAGTTGTCTTGTGGGATGCTTCTACCCTCAAAGACTGGCCTGCATAGGGGGTTTCTGAGCAGTATTCCTGGCAGCATTGGTTACGGGAAGCGAAAGTGACGCACGGGTACCCCTCTGTCCCAAAGAAGCTCAAATATCAGACTAAATTATACAGCTAAATAACATCGCTAGCCAAACTCTCTGGTTTGTTTTGTGTGACCAATCTACATTTGATTCCAGACTCAGGAGGTTGTTGTTTTTACACACACTAAGCTGCCTTCAGAACTTAAGAAGTTCTTTACACCAGATCAGACTATTTAGGGACTAGCAAACGTTCTTCAAGACTTCCGGCAGAGAAAGGTCTTTCCTTTATGCAATTTAATCTGTGAACAGCAAATAACTGGGACCGAATGAAGATTATCTATATTTTAATTGCATGCATATATGTATGCAAGCATGTATTTATCCTATTTATGTGCCACCCATCTCACAGAGAAGCGTGACTCTGGGTGGTTTTGCTACTAATCTTTAGATCTACAGTAGTACAGGATCTGGGGCAGAGACTATGGAAATATTTATCAGCAAAACAGCTTGTTGGGAGATCTTCCAACTTTTTCTAGGTGAAAAGAGAGGGAGACATGGGAACAGAGGAAATTGCTTAATATTGAATTAAATCTAGCTCAGTATTGCCACTAGAAGTTTGCACAACATCCTCGATTTAGAGTGAGCCAGCCTAACACTTTAAACCGTAATCTCACATATGGGCAAATAGCACAGCAGTAGGCTTATATACTGCCCCATACTGCTATATAGCACACTCGGTTTACAATGTCACCATATTGCTCCCAACAGTTTGGTTTCTGATCTTAACGACTTCAAAAGGATGGAAGGCTGAGTCAATCTTAACTCCAATAGGGATCAAACTCCAGGCTGTGGGAAGAGTTTGCCTGCAATACCGCATTCTAATCACTGCACCACTTGGACAAAGCATGTTATGTTAACACAACAATTGCATTTTGTTAACCTGCAGTTTTTTCATAGCTTAGTATGTTGTGTGGAACTTAATCATTAGTTGGTCCCAAGTTTTACATGGTAGTCTTTTTCCATTAATTAAGATCTTACTTGGCTGAAGTTTCTCATGATTCTACAGCAGTAGATCTGTTACTTCTTTAACCACTCCGCTTCTCTCATGGTCTCTCCATAAATCTGATCTATCTCCTAGTTCTGGATTAGACAATCTGTAAGGGATGTTGGATTACAACTGAACTTTGTGACCCTTAGAAAGGTTACAGGAGGCCATCCAGATATGCAGTGTCACTGAAAGGGACATGGTGAAGTCACAGGATTTGCTAAGAAATAAATCTGGGCATAGTTTTTTTTATATATACACTGATCTGAACCAGCAGGGAATGAGAAGACTTATTATTTATAAATCTGGGATTGCTGAGATTAAATAATACCTATTAATAGCTCTTTGCTACCCTATAATCATATTTAAAACCAGCTGTTGATAAATGCTAAAATGCCTGGGTGTTCTTCCAGACATACTTTTAGCTAGATTATGCAGAGCTCATATATTTAGCCCTGGATGACACCAAGACAAACCTTTTATTTTATTGGTTTGGTCATAAAACATCTTTTCTTTAAAGAAGATTGATATATTCGCCCACAAAACAAAACAGGATATTTCCTGTTAAGGAGAGCCCAGTAGCTGTCTGCAAACTGAATGCACTGATGATGTTATTTAGTTTGGGTAATGAAATGTCTGCAAGAAAACAACCAAGCTCAGAGAGCACCAAGGACCCTTGAATATGGTATTGCAGGATGGGTTGTCTTCCAGGTACAGAACCTCCTGAACCAGTCGCCAAGACTATTTAAAGACAGCAACTAGGTTTTTCGCTTGATCCATGTTAGGATGAGTGACCCAGGATGAGGAGTACCAAAAGAATCACTAGAGACTTCTGTGCCTTCAGGAAGGTGAAGCAGTTAGGAATACAGGTAGTTTTCCACATGAAGGTCATGGCATGAGAAGAGAAAACAGGCTCCTGCAAGTCAACACAGGCCATGCAGATGGCATCAACAGGAAGGGCTTATGCCTCTATAACAGTGGCATATCTTCACTAAAGGTTACTGAAAATAACAGACTAACAGAGTTGGAAGGAATCTTGGAGGTCTTCTACTCCAACTCCCTGCCTAGCAGGAGATCATATATCATTTTAGACAAAAGGCTGTCCAATCTCTTCTTTAAAACCTCCAGTGGAGCATCCACAACTTCTGAAGGCAAGCTGTTCCATTGATTAATTGTTCTCTGTCAAGAAATTTATCTTTATTTCTTGGTTTCAAGCACCTCACCAGACCTGACAGGAGGTCTTTTAACTAGGTCAAAAATTGGAGGGTGGTGAAACCAGAACCAGATACTATCCGCAATGCAGAGTAAACAATTTAAACACATTCCGGGTCTCCAGAACCAAGCGCTTTACATACCAGAGCACTAAATGAACTAGCCAGAGTGATCACAGACCCACTCTTGATAGGTTTGAGAACTTTGCTAAATGATTGGTAAGCAAATATTATCCCTCCTTCAAAAAGGAGGAGGACTCAAGTAACTATAGGAGTGTTGGCCTCCAAACAGCATGCATGCAAACAATGGGGATGCTACAGATCGGTACAGGTAGTTCTCAACCTAGAACCATTCATTTAGTTACCATTTGAGTTTTACAACAGCACTGGAAAAATGTGACATGACCGTTTTTCACACTTGCAACCATTATAGCATCCCCATGGTGATCAAACGTCAGGCATTTGGCAACTGGGATGTATTTGTGACAGTTGCACTGTCCCAGAGTCATGTAACCTTCCCAGCCAGCTTCCACCAAGCAAAGTCAATGGGGAAGCAGATTCCCTTAACAACTGCATGATTTGCTTAACAATTGGGAGTGATTTGTTTAACAACTGTGGTAAAAAGGTTGTAAAATGGGGCAAAATTCACTTAATAACTGCCTTGCTTAGCAACGGAAATTTTAAACCCAGTTCTGGTTGTAAGTCAAGGACTACCTGTTCAATTCACAGAAGCCAGAATGCTGGAGACAATAAATGATAAACTAAATTTATCTATGTCTTTGATAGAGGTCGTAGCTTAGTAGATCAGGAGAATGCCATAGCCCAAATGCAAAGCTTTTGTATAGTTCCTCATGATATTCTTCATAGAATAGTAACCTATGGGCTTGATGCAACTATGGATAGATGAACTCCTGTCCATTAGCCAGAGAAATAGTACTGTAGAAGTTCTGTCCTCATATATGGAGGCCGTAAAGGTTTGAATGGGGTGGTACAGGTTTAGGACTCAACCAAAGTCTTACATTTGAAGGACCTACTGGTCACAGTCACTGGAGAAAGCAATTATATTTGGAAGAATTAGTGGTATAAGGCTGTCAAGGAACATGGTGGTTAGAAACCATCAAAGCTGATACCAGCCAGAGCATAGAAAAACTCAAAGAAGTAGTGCAAGATTGGAAGATGTGGAGAGACCAGGCCCATAGAATCTGCAAGAATCAGACACAACTGAATGGATAACATCATCATCATCATAACAATATGCTATCTTTAGCTCCAGATAGAATGGCACTAACCTCAAGTGAAATGGGTACAAAATTTTGGGGTCCTCCTGGTTAACTGTGGGGACATCTTTTGTATGTTGTTTCCATCCATCAATAACATCTGGACAAGTTGATATGCTTCAAGTCTCACCTGTCAATGCTGTTTTAGCTACTGTACAGAATCCTGTTCAAAAAGCATACCAGGTATTGTATGCTTGCTTGCTCTCTCTCTCTCCCTCCCTCCTTCTGTCTCTCTCTCCCTCCTCCCTCTATATCTATCTATCTATCTATCTATCTATCTATCTATCTATCTATCTATCTATCTATATCTTCAGCCCCCTGCTGTCAGTTTCCAATTGGAACTTTGGGAAAGTTTGATCTTTTGCTCTCAGCACCCAGATGCTTAATGATGGGTTGTTTAACTATCCTTTAAACTCCGTTGCCTGAGGAGAACAGAACAGAATGTTGATTTTCCTTCTCTTTTTAGTATGGTTTTTAGTCCTCTTGTGATTCTCTGGGAGGAAAAAACAGAGCACAATTCAACTGCAGTCCTAAATTACTCCCTCTTAAAATTGTCGAAGCAAAACAGATTCGGCCTCAAAATTGAACATTAGGGAAATAAGTAAAATTGTAACAGAAGTTTGGTGATAGTAGTGGGACAAAGAGCCAAGACAAGAAGAACTAAACAAATTTGGGCGAGTAGGGAAAGAAGATGAGGCTCCCAGGAAAATGATGGAGAAGGTTGGAAAAAATCAACAGCAAAGAACAGAATAAGACAAGGAACCAACTATAAGGACTAGCAATAAATTGCATACAGATTACGGATGTATAAAATGGTCTAATTTGGTTCATGTCTCTTCTTTAAATGTTGACTGGTAAATTTGTTCTACCTGACTTTTGAGCACATGAAATCTATTTAAATGTAATCACTTTTAACATGTAAATGTTAATACAGGTAGTTCTTGACTTATGACCATAATTGGGAACAGAATTTCCATTGCTTAAGCAAGGCGGTTTTTACATGAACCACATCCAATTTTTTGCTACGATTGTTAAGTGAATCACTGCAGTTGTTAAATGAATCATGTGGTCATTAAGCAAATCTGGCTTCCCCCATTGACTTTGCTTGTCAGAAGCTGGCTATGCCATGCCATTGTAACTTTGAATGGTTGCTAAATGAACGGTTGTAAGTCGAAGACGACCTCCATATTTACAAGGTAGTCCAAGGGCTACTATTTTTTTTTCCAGAAACTGTATTGAAATGTGATTATAATTCTTGAGACGTGGAAGTAGTGATGAGTGATGAGATGAGTCCATAGAAAGAGCTATGCCTTTCCCCCCAAAAAAGCATTCATGTACCGTGTTTAGATTATTTCCACAGCTTGGCTAATCTTAATTTTGGCTAGGTCTTTTTTTTTTTTAAATAAGTGAGCATGGCTTAGCCAAAAACCCAACCACCAGGTTAAACATGTAGGGTGAAAGCAGCCATATTGTACCCTGGCAGGCCCCTGGCAGGAACGATTGCTGCTGCATTTCAGGAATTAAAAAACACAGTTAATGAAAGTAGCAACTACCGTTTAAATGTGGAAAGGAAGACAGTTGCAAAGCCAAGCCTTTGAGGGTGATGGGGATTTTCCCCATCACTCCATTGTATATCCACTTTGGATTTACTTCTTGATTGTTGGTCTGAGGTTAATCTTGGAGTTAATGTATGCCAGGGGTATCAAACTCGCGTCATCACAGCGTCGTCATGTATCGGGACTTTTTTCCCTTTCGCTAAACCAGGTTGGGGCGGGGCCAGCACGTGACGCGTCCGGCCCGCCAGCCGCAAGTTTGATACCCCTGCTCTATGCTCATTTGAGCATACCCCAATAAGGAACTGCCAAACAAGCTAACAGTAAACAGCCCAACTGAAGTACTTCCAAGACCACTCCCAGCAACATTGAGAGGGCAAGCCACTAGTATATAAACTAAGAGCAAACCACACGCCTTACTAGCACTGATGATGTTACCTAGTTTGGTAATGAAACGTCTGCAAGAAAACAACCAAGCTCAGAGAGCACCGAAGGCCCCTAATAAGAAAACTACACCCTGTGAAGCATACTAAAACTGAAGTTCTGTTTCCAAGGCTGGACTTTTATCTGTACGCTTAGAGAAGCAGAGCTTGGTTTTTGTAAAGGCCAGTCTTCCCTTGGGGATGGTATCTTAAATTTAAGGAAATTCCAGTTCTCAAATTATTTCAGTTGTTCACATTCTCTTTCCTTTTTGTGTGTGTTTATTTTAATTTTCCATTTGTTTGCTTTCTTGTAAAAATAGACCTAAATAGAAAAACCTTGGGCTAATTGATTTTTTTTAAGTGTGCAGGATTCTTTTGGCAATTTTATTATACTGTAGCATTTAAGAAATTAAGACACATGGGACAGGGGAGCAAAAAAACCCCAGGATAATGGGACCATGGTACTATTAAAATAGATTACAATGTTCAGATAAAACCAGCACTTTACCGGCAGAAGAGGTGTGTGTAAATGCAAACACAGCCTCCAGGTCCTTCAGTGAACCTTGCATGGTGTTGAATTAGATCCTTTTCTACATTCCATTAAATAATACTTAATGACTCATTTTGGAGCGTTAGGCTAGGTTAAAATAACAGCTGCGATAAATCCGTAATTATAAAAGCACACAATAATTGTGGAATAAGATTTAGTCACTTGCAGTGGGGAAAAATTCTGAGAATTTCTGCAGGTAGCTACAGTATGCGGTGAGAATGCAGAGAGGCTTTAAAAATGTGAATAGGCATTAATAAAAAAAAGAAAGGGAGCCATTCCAGATTTCAAGGGTTTATTTTAATTCCTGCTGCTCAGGTAAAAGAGATTTGGAGCTAGTTCCTTGTTAAGGAGGAAGCAGCAAAAAGCCTAACAATTCTTCTGCCTTGAAAAGAACAAAAACATTTGCAAATCTCCCGGAACAAGTTTGGGACATTTGTGATTCCAGGATACATACCAGCCCTCAAACCCATTCTTGTAGGCACTCTGCAGTACTTCTCCTGCCCCTAATTGCCGAATTAACCATAGGGGTTTCCCACTATTTTGAAGAAGAAAGCAAATAGTAATTGACTTGTAAATCCTAAAAATGGCTTAAAGCTTTAAAAAATGAAGAACATCTTTCCATCAAAAGATCTTAGCAAAATCACAGGACGTCCCATTCGGTCATACTGTATATCAGACACATCCTCTAGAAATTATTTCTTCTCAGTGCTGACCTCCTTCTCCAAAATTGTTCAGTTCAATCCCTGGCCAACAAAAGTTACTCATGCCAGTCCTGTCCTACAAAGATGGAGAAGGTTGAAGCAAAGATGGAGAAGGTTGAAGCAAAATCTTGCTTTTCAACAAGATTTGGCTTTTGGGAAAGATGGATGGAAGATTTATGCATCTGTTAATTACTCAACAGGTTAGAACTGGTGGTACAGTGGTACCTTGATACTCAACTGCTTTGAAATTAATCAAATTTTGGTACTCAATTCATTTTGGCTCATGAAAATTTTGTCCCAGTACTCATCATTTGTTTGGTACTCAATGCACAAGCTAGAACTTGTCAGTGTTGGCTGCCTTGTGACTAATTACATTATTCCTTATGGGAAAAAGTGTTTGGTACTCATTGTTTTTGGTACTCATCACGCTTCCCAGAACCAATTCAGTACCAGGGCCTACAGTGTTGGCCTGATCCAAAATGCTTGAGACATCTAGAGGTATTGGCTGGGCAGCGAAGTGTCGTAACAACAGAAATCTGTCCAGAAATGTCATTCCTAAAATGAATAATAACAGAAGATTCTGAAATATGCAGCAAACATTATGACTTCCAAGGTCTGCTTTGGCTTGGATGTTTATCATAAGTTCTACGGAAGATAAAGCATGCATAATTGGATCTCATGCATCCCAGACTGGAGAAGGAAGGGAAAGGAAATCAGAATACACAGAGAACCATCTTGGATTAGCACCTGCTGGCCTTTCCTATTTGAAAAAAAAAAGAAAGAGATCACTTGAAATCTGGCGCAACTCTAAGTAAGATGTTTGACAGTTTTGTGATTTTTCACAAGAACATTAAAATCTTAACAGATTTTGGCACAATTGTAAAAGATGTCAAAGCATTAAATTGTAAGGTTTGCTCCTCTCACATGATTTTGGATAGTTTGGGAAAATATTAATTTTTTTGAAAGGACAGCAAACATCATTTTGCAGTATCTTGAATTATCTAGCACCTCTGGGGCTTGCCTAAATTAAGCTGAAAAATTTAATGCAATCTCCACCATTCTGCTCTCTTTCAACTCTATTTTATAGCAGCAGTCCCTAACCTTCCCACTTGGCGGACCGGCCGGGGGGCGAAAAGGGATGTGAGCGTGAGCGCAGCTCCATTTGCACAAGTGTGAGCACCTGCCACTTGCACAAATGGAGCTTTGTCTGAGAGTGCGAGCGCCCACTGCCACGTAAGTGGAGCTGCATGCGTGCACTTCCCCACCGTTTCTACAGACTGATTCCGAATGGGCCGTGACCTCATAGTGGGCCGTGGCCGAAGGGTTGGGGACTCTTGTATTACAGGACAATTCCCATCATCCCCAACAAGCATATTTATTGGTCATGGTGGTAGTTGCCATTCAACACATCTGGAGAATTCCAGTACAGAAAAAGAATATGTGGCTTTTATAGGACTCACTTTCTTCAGGTTAATTCTCAAGGCATGTTTCTACACTTATGGTCTTTCAACAGCCTAGAATGAGTCTTCCTGTATGACTTAAAGAAAAATAATACTAGGTATTTGTGTAATCCAGATGGATTATTCTCCTCCATTTTTTTTGGCTTTTGACTTTCAACCATTTGTTTGAAACCCTTTCTCTTTCTGTCACTGAGTCAGACTTACAGCTTGGCCGTATCTTTTGTTTTCTTTTTTTGCGATGGTTTTTGTCATCTGCTTTTACTGCATCTGCTTTAAATATCTCCTTTGTTGTGTTGCTGTTTTTAATCCTACCCGTCACGCTGTGTTGCGTTTTGTTTCATCCTTGTTGTGGATGTATTTAGAAAGTGGCATGCTATTTTGGAAAAGAAAGAAGGCAAAATGACAAGCTATGGTCCTGTGTCCTGTGTTCTGTGTTCTAAGATCAGATACTAGGAATTGAAGGCTTTTGGTTTGATTGGGGGGGAGGGTATTAAAAAATTAAAAATGAGACTTGGTAAGACAGTGTGAGGAAAGATGCTTTTGTCAGCAGAGAGTCTTGATATGTAAATTATGGTAGTCATCCAAACAGCAGCTGTCGGTGTGCATTACACCATTATAACAAACAGAAACCTATTCCTGACAAAAGAAAAATACTTTGTGGAAATCGTGTGGGACTTTTAAGAGCTTTGCTAATTGTCTGATGCTACCTTTTAAAAAAATATGTAATACCTGATCTCCAGTGAGATCGAGGAGGGGGGAATGCAGAGCAATTTGTAAACCAAAGCTTATCATTCACGTGTTCATTTTTTACTTTGCCATATTTTTCTTGAAAAAAGATATCAGGGAAAAATCTGTAGAAAAATGCACACAGTCATGAAAAGTGTATTGTACAGGAGGAGAAGGTACTGAAATACCGTGCATGAACAAAAGTGCAAATAAATTTGTATGGGTATGGAGAAATGTGTAGCCAAATACTTACAAACTTTGGTGAGCACTTAAAGTCCCTAAATTTAACGAAATGAGTCTGAGAGATTTATAATGAAATAAGAAAATGAAATTGACAGATTATTTATTTATTTATTTAACTACCCATGATAAAACAGCTCTGGAAAGCTTACAACCAAAATGTAGTTTTGGACTATAATATAATCCCTCCCAATGTGGCCAGAGCAATGGGCATTACAGATAGTCCTCAATTTACGGCCATTCGTCAGCAACCATTCAAAGTTATGGTGGCATTGAAAAAAGTGACTTACAACCAGTCCTAGCACTTACAACCACCTCCCCATCCCTACAAACCCATGATCAAAATTGGGACATTTGTCAAGCAATCTATATTTACAACAGTTGCAGTGTCCTGAGGCCATGTGGTTGCCATTTGCAACCATCCCAGCTGGCTTCCAACAAACAAGAGACAAAGGGGGAAGCCAAGTTTGCTGAATAACCACAGTGTTTTGATTAATGACCGCAGCAAAAAATGGTTATAAATTGAGCATGACACACTTAATAATCTCATTTAGCAGTGGATGTTCCAGTCCCAATTGCCAGTTTGGCAACTCCAAGACCCAGTTTTGCCTAGTTGTTAAGGCTAAAAAGCAGACGATCATGAGTTCAAGTCCCATCCGGCTCAATGAATGCCAGTTGGATGACTTTGGGCCAATCACTCGTTCTCAGCCCAGCTCACCTCCCGTCAGTGGTGGGATTCAGCCAGTTCACACCACTTCGGGAGAACCGGTTGTTAACTTTCTGAGCAGCCTGGTGAACTCATTGTTGGAAGAAATAATTAGGGCAGAGAACCGGCTGTTATATTATTTGAATCCCACCACTGCTTACAGGGTTGTTGTAAAGAAAATAGGAAGATGTATTAGATATGTTAGCCACCTTGAGTTGTTTGTAAAAGTAATAAAAGCAGGATACAAATAAATAAATAAAATAAATTAAAATAAAATTGTGGTCATAAGTCAAGGATTACCTGTATAATTAACAACCAGAAGACTGACATCTAAATACTGAGGAAGACCTAGGGCAGGGTTTTGCAACCTGAAAAACTTCCAGATGCTGGGAATTCTGGGACCCAAAATTGCATATCTGGATGCTTCCCTGGGAGCCTCTTTTGCATATGTGTTTTTTTCCCCTCTCTAAACTGCTTACCTATGCAGCAAGAACACCACAGACAATACTGCTACCCTTCAAAAAGACCTTGACTATGTATCAGAATGGTCAAACAAATGGCAACTTCAAATCTCAACAAATAAATGCTCTGTCTTACATATTGGCAAAAAAATCAGAAAATAAAATACAAGCTGAATAGTCAAGACCTTGTTGATGATCCAAACTCTGTCAAGGACCTTGGAGTACTCATCTCTAATGATCTAAGCGCTAGAGCCCACTGTAACTACATAGCCAAAAAGGCATTAAGAGTTGTTAACCTAATCCTATGTAGCTTTTTCTCTGGTAGTATCACACTACTAACTAGAGCATACAAAACATTTGCTAGACCAATACTTGAATACAGCTCATCAGTCTGGAACCCACATTACGTATCTGATATTAACACAGTAGAGAAAGTCCAGAAATATTTCACAAGAAGAGTTCTCCCACTCCTCTACTCATTGCAAAATACCTTATGCCACCAGACTTGAAATTCTAGACCTAGAAAACCTAGAACTACGCCGCCTTTGGTCCGATCTAAGTATAGTATATAAAATCATACATTGCAATGTCCTACCTGTCAATGCATACTTCAGCTTCAACCATAACAATACAAGAGCTCACAACAGATACAAACTCATGGTTAACCGCACCAAACTTGATTGCAGGAAATACGACTTCAGCAACAGAGTGGTCAATGTCTGGAATACTCTGCCTGACTCTGTGGTTTCTTCCCCAAACCCCAAAAACGTTAACCTTAGACTATCTACTCTTGACCTCACCCCTTTCCTAAGAGGTCTGTAGGGGGCGTGCATAAGCGCACCAACGTGCCTACCATCCCTGTCCTATTGTTTCTTTTATTTTTCTTATATATAGCCATGTATTCATAACTATGTTTATCCTTATACATATTATCTTTTAAGCAACTGACAAATCAAATAAAAATAAAATAAAAAGAACAGATGGGTCTTGGCAATAACATGTGGATGTAATAAACAATCTTCTCCTATATGATTGTATGCTTGTGTATGCATGTTGTGAGAAAAAGCTTGAAACCTGACAATTCCATTTCTTTTTCCCAGGGTAAATCAACTTATGATGCCTCCAACCTCAGTGAAAGTTTAAGATGGCGGTAAGTAACAAAGGCAATGAGTAAAAGCATCCTAAGAATTCTAGGAATTTCCAGGGCCTGCTTGGAATTCTAGTAGATGCTGTTTTGGTTCCCCCCACTTCTCAGAAAGGCAATTTTATGATGACAGGTTACTTGCAATAAAATAGCTGCATTCAGGTGAACATTTAATAAGCTTGTTGAAATGAAATGACAATTTTGACTATAGATGATGTCTCTTCACTTGACCAGCTAAATAACATCAGGAAGACTTCATAAACTACAATATAGATTTTCAGTTCATCCGGACTGGTTAGCCAAGGTTTGGATATGAAGTCAATTTTAAACCATGGGTGGATGCCCTGGTTAATGTCCATTTTCACCGCCAAACAATTTACAAAACATGCATCAGGAAAAACTGACTTAGCAGGAAATTACATGCAAGTAAGCCATATTCATTCCACAATGTTGATTAGCCCATTTTGTGGATTTGGCAATTTAGTGAATCATAAATTAACCTGAATATAATGAAAGTAAAGAAAAAAAATCTAACAAAGTGTCACTGAACTACATGTCTGAATGCATCTGCTAAGCTTTTACTTGACCTAATTAAACATACTGTGTGATCAGTGACAGCGTTAATTTATAACAAAGCTAGATTAAGTTTGGCTATGAATTAAAAGGAATACATACTTCTCTTTGAAATACTAGTTGACCTTGTTTAGTGACTATGTTTTTAGAGACTGTTCTCTAAAACATGGCTATGAAATGGCTATGAAAAAATAACTTTGTATCTGGTCCTCATATTTATGAGCTTTGAGATCTGTACAGCAAAGGAAATCCTAAGTAAAATCATAAAAATTTAGTGTTTCACTTAGTAACCACTTTGATTAATGACAAAATTGTTGCTCAATGTGGACTATTAGTAATTTAACTTCTAGTGTGTGTTGCATTTGTATATCCCACTAATCTATTCAATATGGCCTTTCTTTCATGTTAACCTTTGTGAATTAAACTTTAAGATAACCATTTTCTCCAATATCTCAAAAAGGCATTTGCATAGCCCACTGCACATTTAGCTAAATGCAATTGGAATTAAGTAAAGGAAGTATTAGGAAATGTTGAAGCCACTTAGTAAAACATTTCCCATACACATTATTTGGAGCTGTGGGAACTCAGAATACAATACTACATTAGCCCTGCCCATCAGCTTGGTCCACTCTCTTTTAGTAGGTGGAGTCTAGATATCCACTGTCTCTGATTCTGGCAATTCTTTGGAATTACTGAGGCTTGGAGCCATTGCTTCTCTGTGATAGTATCAGACCTTTGACATGTCCTTCTAGTGGACACCTGGTTGGCTTTCTCTTTGATTATGTTCCAGAAGCAGCTCAGATCAGAACTCTTCAAAGGGCATCTGGGTCATGAGATCATTTTGGTCAGCCTTATCAGTTGGTTTTTGTCAGGATATATATCTTTGTAGTCAGTGTTTACTTGGATTATCCTTGTTTTTTTAATTATTGTCCTTGTTTTTTTTATTATTGTATGTTTTGACATTTGTGGATTATCCAGAGATTGTGGCAGAGTATAAATGAGGCAGACAGACAGACAGACAGACAGACAGACAGAAGAGAGAGGAGAGATAGAGATATGGTAGGGAGATAGATAGATAGATAGATAGATAGATAGATAGATAGATAGATAGGATAGATAGATGATAGACAGACAGACAGATAGATAGATATAGATACGATTGGTAGATATATATACAGTAGATAGATAGATGAGTGAGAGAGAGATACAGTAGATAGATGGATGGATGGATGGATGGATGAATGGATGGATGGATGGTAGGTAGGTAGATATGGTCAGTAGAAAGAAAGAGAGATTGATGGAGAGATGGATGATGGATAGAGAGAGATGAGAAATGATAGAGATATAGATAGATGAGAGATAGATGGGGGAAGAGACAGTCTCTGAGATAGATACATATAGATAGATAGATGACAGACAGAGAGGGAGAGGGAGGGATCTGGGATAGATATAGATATAGAGAGAATACAGTAGTCAACATCTTCCCTCTATAGTAAAGAGCCACATTGTGCTCTTTTAATAAGAAACACCCAAGATGTAGCATTGGGTTTGTGCTTTAAATGATCAGTTATTCACAAAGTCTGAGGGGACACTTTCAGCAGAAACCTAAATATATTTTTCCAGCCAGTCCAGCAATTTGCAGCCTGTTGGATTCTGGCCATGGCCGTTTTAATGGTCCAAGCCAGTACAAAAGAATGGGCTATAGATTTGACTCTCTCTCTGTGAAAGCATCTGTATCCTTCTCCCTGCATTAACAGTTCTTCTTTGTTTCCTTGCTTGCAGCTGACATCTCGGGCAATGAAGGCAATCTTTCGTAGCTGCCACTAAACCCCAAAATGAGCACCTGTGGAAGACACCCCCCCACATCCCTTCCACTCCCCATGCATGGAGCCAGAGGAAATCCAGACTCTCAGACACAATTGGTTGTGATGTTTCAGCAGAATGAAGGTGTCCTCTGAGCACACAAGGAGCCTTGTAGTCTACAGAGGCATAGATGACAACTTGCTCCCAATCTGGATGGATGCTGATTCTTTCATCCTCCCATCTCCAAAAAGAGACATCTGGAGAACTGAATATACTTTATTTTCAACCAAGGAAGACACCCACTTCTGCTAATGGAGCGTCTAACACTATTTAAAATACCTTTGCTTTGGTCAGCAATACTGTCTTCAGGTAGAGACATTATACCAGCCTCCCAAAAGCAGTGCTTTTGCCTTCTGATTAGAGCTCCCCAGATATGTTTTCTGCTCTTTAATAAAGTAGTAGGATACTATTTTTTTCCGCAAGACACCAAAAAGATTGGATTAGCTGGATAGTTGTTTTTTTTTTCCTTTTGCTTTACCTAAGAGTGTCATTTGCACTAGCAGTTTACTGCTGGAGCTACCTCAAACCTATCAATTGTTTTTTTGGGGGGTTTTCTTGGTCCAGCATGACTGGAGATTTATAATTTTCCAAGGGGAATGTCACGTTTTTTTCCCCAAGTTGCTTGAGAAACGGGAAGACATGACAGGAAGAGTTTACTGTCAACTGTTCTACCAATGATTCTCCAGGCCAAAAAGAAAAAAAAAGAAAATGACTCGACTGACCATTTCCACTGGCAATATCATCCTCACTCTCTCTCTTTTTTTAAAAAGAAAGAGCGGTTGTTTTTCTGTTTACAAGTTACAGCAGAGAACGGCCTTAAATTCCATCCTGAATTTTGCGTAGACGTTGAAGTTCTTTGCTCCTGATCCTGAGGAAGATGACTTCTGTTTCTGGGAAGATGGTAGGCAGTTCATCGCCCTTTTGGCTTTGAGAAAGGACACGTGGCTCCAAAGCCCTGTTAATCCCAACCAGTCCTCTGTTTATCTCTTTTCCACGAGATCTCCAGGAAACTGACAGCCTTCCAGATGTCAAAAGTAGAGACGGAGCAGAAATTAGTTTCATCTGAAATGGATCTGGGCTACAATTAGTTTCAGACAGCAGATTTTAATAGCCTTTCCTTGCATACACGTGCCATGCACACATACATTTTTCATTAACTCATCTTCAGCATGGATAGCTGCTGCACACTGCAGGACTGTTTCCTTTCCTGTCCCTGTAGAGTTATCCAGATTTGTACGGCAGCATCATTCAATCCAGTTGCTCTCATTCTGAAGCTGAAACATTGCAGGATCAGTGTCTGAAGTCCTCCTGCTCCTTCTAAACTTCACCGGCCCTGATGTGATCTTCAAAAATTATTCCCTGTTCTCTTTTTAGGATCCAATTTAGCATGTAGCTTTTGTTCCAAATCATTGTAGTAGGGAATCTAAATGGCGCTAAAGCAAACAGACTAACCCAGCTGGATCCAACGATGCCAGCAAGAGACCTCCCAGCCAAGGAAGAGAGTCAATGCCAACAGATATGGCCAGTCCTTCTGAACCTCAAGATTGCTCACCTGAATCCCATTTAGCAAACAAATAGCATTTTGATTTGGTCCTCCTCTGACCCAGTGGTAGGGGCCATCTCCAAGGAACCCAAAAATTGTAAACTAGGGCAAAAGGTTCGATTGGGGATGCTAAACCAGGCTTTGAGAGAATGAGAACCAGTGACTGGACTTGGAGGTGATACCAAAGTGGAAGAAAAACTTTCTTGAGCAGACATCAATATTGAAAAGAGCCTCAATTTTCTATTGTCTATGAATCTCGGTCTGAAGGGAAGCCAATCAAGTGGTTGGCCCAGCTCTCCTCCTAAATGAGACTAATTAAATTTTCAAAGATCCCAGCAAGATGGGAAGTGACTCCACTTCCAACTCCCCATTCCATCTTCCAGCCAGGCCTGATTTGGAGGAATTGGCATATTTAGTTCTCAGACTTTTCACAAAAAGAGACATTTAATGATCACTTTGACAAGTGGAAAGCACGGAAGCGTGATACTAATGTTTTTCTTGTTATACAAGGCAGGACTCAAATTGTTTTTTCTGATTTTCTTTCAGAAGCAAAATCGAACAAATGGCTATTTTATTTTTTAAAGGACAGTGAAATTGATTATGGATCTCAGAGTATAAAAACAGTCAAATATATATATAAATGAATATATAGATATATATATGTATACACATACATAATGTAAATTAAGAAATAAAACATATTTAAACAGTGGGTGCTGGCGTTTTCATTTTTCCTGTAATTGCTGCTGTTCTTCCCTCTGCACTGTGTGAATTTACACTATGAGGATGAGCACAATAGTTGATGTTTGCTTTGAAATACAACTACTGAAGCCCACGGGAGCTTCTGCCAAGAGCAGAGGATTGCCAAATTGTGTGTGTGTGTGTGTGTGTTAAAGAAGGACTTTCCTTGTATTGGTTTTCCACAACCTGAGGTGTTGGCCAGCAGTTTCCACAGAATATGGAAATGAATGGCAGTTGGGGAACTATAATCCACATCAAAGACTTGCCAATTTTGAGGAAACCTATTACTGTATACTAATCCTTAATTCAACCCAATGCAGGTTTGAAATCAAGTATTTTCTGCTTCTGTTCTTTATATGCAGACACAAAAGAAGGTAGCATCATCTGTTGACCTTGCAAAAACACAGGAAGTTAGTTTTGAAGACACTAGGTTATTGTTTTAAAAGCTTTTATTTCAGAAAAACTATTTCCCCCCAAAAAAACATCCTAATTCTTCTCATTTCACTCCTGCTTCTATAGGGGGTCCTCGGTGCTCTCTGACCTTGGTTGTTTTCCTGCAGATGTTTCATTAACCAACAAGGACCTCCCCAATTCAACCCTGAGCTTAAAAATATTCTCCTCTATGTCCTTATGAAACATTATACACAATAGTGCTGCAGAATATACATTTATTGCAGTGTTGGCAAGAGAGCGCATTATGCAGAGCAGTGTTTCTGAAGCTCAACCACTTTTAACTTTTGTGGACATCAGCCCCCAGAATTTCCTGACTAGTATGCTGGTTTGGGAATTCTGGGAGTTGAAGTTTACACAGCTTAAAGTGGCTGAGGTTGAAAAGCACTGATTTAGAGTATGTTTCTTTGGAGAGAAACTTACTAGTGTCTTGCACCCTTAAGTAGTATGAGTTGCAGGGCTTTGTAGCTGCTGGGAAAAACCAATCCAAGCATCATCATAAGTAATTTCCATTTCCATATTAGCCTGAGATATAGCATATTACACGCATTCAAACTTAAATTGTTTGCAAGCAGAAGCGCAGATTGAGTGAAGGTTCCAGAGGTCCAACATCCTGTGGAGGAAACTGATGGTATTTAGATGAGAAAATCTTGGTGGCTCAGGCTGTAAATGCCTGCTCTTAAGATCCAGCTGTCTACAATTACTGTAGGCTCGAATCCCACCAGGCTCAAGGTTGACTCAGCCTTCCATCCTCTCGGGGTAGGTAAATTGAGGACCCAAGATTGTTGGGGGCAATTAGCTGACCTTGTAAAAATGCCGCTTAGTAATAAGCAGGCATATACAATGGAATGAAGGCTATTGCTGAGCACACTGGGTTGTATCCCAAAAATTGTAAGCCGCCCTGAGTCTTCGGAGAAGGGCGGCATATAAATGTAATTAAAAAAAAAAATTAGAGTTGGAAGGGACCTTGTAGGTCATCTAGTCCAACCCCCCCCAAGTGGGAGACCCTACACCATTTCTGACAAATGGCAGTCTAGTGTCTTCATGAAAGTCTCAAGTGATGGCGCTCCCACAACTTCTGAGGGCAAGCTGTTCCATTGGATGATTGTTCTCACTGTCAGAAAGTTTCTCCTTATTTCCAGGTTAAATCTCTCCTTGTTCAGTTTCCATCTATTGTTCCTTGTCTGGCCTACAGGCGCTTTAGAAAATAGCTTGACCCCTTCCTCTCTGTGGCAGCCCCTCAAATATTGGAAGACTGTTATCATGTCTCCCCTGGTCTTTCTCTTCACTAGACTAGCCAAGCCCAGTTCCTGTAACCGTTCTTCATATGTTTTAGTCTCCAGTCCCCTAATTGTCCTGGTTGCTCTTCTCGGTACTTTTTCTAGAGTCTCAACATCTTTTTTGTAATGTGAACAAAACGATGCAGTACTCTAGGTGTGGTCTTACTAAGGCTTTATAGAGTGGTAGTAGTACCTCACTTGATCTTGATTGTATCCCTCTGTTAATGCAATTTAGGATTGCATTAGCTTTTTTGGCTGTCGCTGGACACTGCTGGCTCATATTTAGCTGGTTGTCCACTAAGACTCCAAGATCCCTCTCACAGTTACTGCTATTGAGCCTGGTTTCACCCAGTCTATATGTGTACTTTTGGTTTTTCTTGCCTAAGTGTAGGACTTTACTTTTCTCTACATTGAATTTCATTTTGTTAGATACAGCCCAGTGTTCTGTTCTGTTCTGTTCTGTTCTGTTCTGTTCTGTTCTATTCTATTCTATTCTATTCTATTCTATTCTATTCATCTTATCCTATCTTATCCTATTCTTGAAGAGGAATTAAAAATGAGTAAAAACTTGCTTTTCTATCATTTTCACTGAATGTGGAAAGTCCAACTCAGAGCAACAAAGAACACCTTTTCTATATTTGGAGATTGTTCGCTCTCTTCTTAACCTTCTATTATCTGTTAAGAATCAGAAAACGTTATGGATTGAGATGTTTCAAACAAAAGTAGACAATGTTCTTACATTACAAATGTCCCTTGAACGGAGGGAACTTCAATAGACTTAAATTAAATCTATACCTTCCACTATTAACATTCTATGCAAACCGTTAAAAATAGCACCTTCTGCATGGAAATCTTCTTTGCTTGGTCAGAAAAAGGGGGAACATACCAATAAGTAATACTGAAGACTTCCTTACTTTCAAAAACGCTGTGTAAGGAGGCCAAGATTGAGGTTTTTAAAGAAGTTGTAGCAAGGAATTAGACCAATTCTTGGAAAGTAAATCTTTCAGAGGGCTAAAGCCATAGAATGCTTCTCATTAGATTCTCCTTCGTACTTTTTTGTCTTATTTCATTGAGCCGCTGTACAAGTGTACAGATCTATAATGGGAACAGCCATTCTGGCCCTGATAATTACAAATCATCCATTTCCAAAGACCTTCCAAAACCAATTTAAGTTTTTATCATCTTTTGCTGCCCTCACCTTGTGGGGCTGACTGTTCTGAAAGAGGGAAGCCTACAATGGAAGTGTTCCACTTACTAGTCTATCTCTCGAGAAATCAGTTCCTATTTATAGGAACAGGATTTGAAGTAGATGGATCTTCGGTCTTCTTCAGAAAGCTTCCCCTCGTATTCAACAATTCAATATTCGATAAGTGGCCCCACAAAAAATAAATGCAATTCACTGTCACAAACAGCTACCAGTCATTGTATATTTATATGAGAATAAGAACTGAAGCCTGGAGCACTACAGGTAGTCCTCAACTTACAACAGTTCGCTTAGTGACCGTTCAGTTACAATGGCGCTGAAAAAAAGCAATTTATGACTATTTTTATGACCGTTGCAGCATCCCCATAGTCACATGATTAAAATTCAGATGCTTGGCAACTGACTCGTATTTATGACGGTTGCAATGTCCCAGGGTTTTGTGATCTCCTTTTGTGACCTTCTAGCAAGCCAGATTCATTTAACAACTGTTATTAACTTAACAACTGCAGTGATTCACTTAACACCTGTAGCAGGAAAGGTCGTAAAAAGGGGCAAAACTCCCTTAACTGTCTCACTTAGCAAGATAAATGTTGGGCTCAATTTTTGTCGTAAGTCAAGGACTACCTGTACTGCTTTGCTCTAATGTCTCTCCAGCTTGTTTGGGAAGCACAGATTATATTTTGAGGGAAAGTTGTAGGCACGCATATGTTTTCTACACCAGTTGGTACCCATAAGACATGATGGGACATCTCACCCCTGGCATATTTGGAGACTATGAGGCTGGAAAACTCTTTTAGGTAATGCAAGCAGGCACTGAGTCTTCTCAGAAGCAGAGAACATATTTCCAACCGCTAGTCTGCTTTCTGACAAATCTCTGATTAGATCAGGGGTCGGCAACCAACACTCAAAGAGTCCTAACCGGAAGCCCTCCGTTCAATTCTGGAGCTGATCAGAAGTCTGGTTCCCTCACCGTAGAGTCTCCTCCTAGCACGTCATCCTTTTTCCTCTACCTGTCCTAACCGAAAGCCCTATCAATTGTGGCGCCCACCAGAAAACCCACCCCTTGCAATTGAGTCTCCTCCTGGTGCGCCATACTTCCCGTGCAAACCGGAAGCTCCTCTCAGAATTGTGGTGCTGACCGGCAACAGAGCCACAGCAAAGGGATGAAAGAGCCACATGTGGCTCCAGAGCCATGGGTTGCTGACCCCTGGACTAGATCTATTTGCTAGCTATTTGCAATGAGTTGTTTCCTTTAAGATAGAAATCAGAATACCCTTGTTCGTTCATTCATTCATTCATTCATTCATTCATTCATTCATTCATTCATTCATTCATTGGATTTCTATGCCGCCCCATCTCCTGAGGGACTCACAATCATAAAAACAATATAAATACTATACAATTTAAAAAGAGATTAAACATAAAACCCAATAATCCAAATTAAAATAGCACTATTCAATTAAAACCCCCATCCCCCTCCTCAGTCCAGGTCGGTGAGTTGGAACAACCATGTTTTCAGGCCCCGCCGGAAGGACCGGAGGTCAGGAGCCATCCGAAGCTCCAGGGGCAGCTGGTTCCATAGGGTGGGTACTCCCACAGAGAAGGCCCTATCTCTGGGGGTCGCCAGCCGACACTGTCTGGCCGACGGCACCTCAATGAGGCCCTATCTGTGAGAGCACACAGGACGTTGGGAAGCCGTTATTGGCAGCAGGTTCTCCCTCAAATATTGTTCACGCTGTTCATCAGAAAAAAATTGAAGAAGGGGGGATCTAATGGCCATAGTTCTCCTAGGACTCCCCCAGTACTGCGTTTCAAAAATTTTTACCACCAGTTCAGTGGGTGTGGCTTGGGCGCGCTTTGCACACGTGTATGTGCCAAACGCACACTTTGCGCAGGCGCAGAGGAGTTTTGACTCACCTCCTGCAATCTTGCACTCTCCCCGTTGCTTCAGCAGCTGCCGCACAGCAATCTGTTGTGCCGCACAAAGCAGCTGCACTTCAAAAGCAGGACATAAAGGTTAGTATGGGAGCCCGGGCGGGCAGGTGGGCCCAACAGCAGAGCATCAGAGAGAAGTGGTTCGGTCTCTGCTGCTCATCGGCACTACCGGCTCAGCAGAACCGGGCCGAACTGGTAGGATACCACCACTGGACTTCCCTCACCTTAACATCCCACCTGAATCCCAAAACAGAGTGACATGTAATAACTGCTCTAAGTCACTATAAGCATTGGGGAAGGGATAAATAAGTTATAAACTGTTGCAAAATAAATACCTTTCTGAAGTATACTGTCCCAGATTAGCGTTCTCTGAAATGCTACTAAACAGCTCAGAGTCATTTGGAGCTATGTGGCATAAACCTTCAATGCTCTTTCTGAATTTACACACTGTCTGTTTATTGTAAGAAGTTTCACCCATTCTAAGACAGATGTACAAAAAGTACAAATTTTTCAAACACATCTGAGCCAAGGCATGTCATTTCAGTCTTAACTTTATAAAGATTTTAAAAAATATTTTATTTTTTTATTCAGAAATATAACGTCTGTCGTTTAACTCCAAGTAACCCAAGCAACATATATTCAACACTGTAGTTTGATGCCTTCTATTATTAAAACCAAGGAGATGGAACTGATCCAGACGTTACAAGGAGTTTGCTCCAAACTCGTTTTCCAGGAGCAACTTATAAATTACACTGCTGGGATCATCAAATTAAAACTCATTCACACGTATCATTTGCTTATAACATCCAGAATGTGTTATGCTGTTTGCAGCTTGGCTCTTCGGGAAGCCATGCCAGATGACATGAATTAGGAGAGGGGAAACTGTTCCTGGCATAAACAGGTAGGAAATCCCAAGACTGTTCATAGCAATTGAGTCCATTATCAAAATACCACAGCAGACCAGTTTCAATTCCGCCAGCTGGAATCCAGAAGCAGTTTCCCCCCGCGATTTTCAAAACACATTTCCCAGAAGTTGATAACAGTCCCATCTGTCCCCAAAATTCAGTCAGTCCCTTTTTTCTTTCCCTTGTGTTGCTGCTTTTTCTTCTTCACGTGGCCATGTGGCCCAGCAGCTCCTTTCGTGGTCGCCAGGGACTGAGCCTTCTTCTTCGCTGGAGGACCCTGCTCAAACGTTTCCTTCTTGCCCTCTTCCGCCCCTCCTCGCTTCTTCTTCCTCTTCTTCCTTTTTTTCTTCTTTCCTTCTGAGGGACCCTCGGCCTCACCAACGGCAGGGATTCTGCTGCTGCTCTCGGGACCGTCCTCCTTGGACTGACCGGGCTGGGCCTTCTTGCGGTTCTGACGTTTTTTGGTGGCTGGCAGGAAGCCCTTCTTCTTCCGCTTTAGGGACTCAACCACAGTTCCATTTGCAGGCTGAACAGAGACTTTCACCTTCGCAGGCCGCCTGCAAATCAAAAAATAGGAAAGGACCTGTGACATCCACCACTTCTTCTGAATGCAGTGTTTCTCAGTCTCGGCCACTTTTAAGATATGTGGACTTCAACTCCCAGAATTCCCCTACATTAAGGGGTGTGAAACTGGTGGTCCGTGGACCGGATGCGTCATGCGCAGGCCACGCCCACCCCTGCTCCACAAAGGAGGAAAACATCGGGAAAACGTCACGTGACAGCGACATGACACGGCGAGTTTGACACTTGTGCCCTACATGAATGGCCAGGGAATTCTGGGAGTTAGTCCACGCAATTTAAAATTGCTAAGGTAGAGAAACACTGCCCTAATCTAATGCCTCCCCATATGTTAAACTACAACTCCCATCAACCACACCAACAGGGCCTTCCATCATCAACTAGCCTTTTCTTTTTGAAGATCGCCCATGAAGTTTTAAGAAACAGAAATTACAAACTGAGCATTCGGAATTTATTCTGATAAAAAGGGCCCAAAGCCCCTTTTTAGGGGAATTGGAGAGGGGGAGAAATGTTAAGGGCCACCATCAGCAGGACTACAAGGCATGGGGGTTGCGATTCCAGCTTTTCTTTTCTTCAGAGGGTCAAGCTTTTGTGAAGATGTAAATTTCCAAGTTCATTTTCCAAAATTAAGCCTGATCAGGAGGGTCAAGGGGTTGCATGGAGCATGCAGTTTCCCTGTCTATGTGTGTGTATGTGCCTTCATGTTTGTGTTGACTCCTGGCAACTGCTCTAATTCTTGAAATTTTCTTGGCAAAATTTCAGAAATCGTCCACTTGTCTTCTTCCTAGGGCTGAGAGAAAGTGACTGGTCCACGTTCACCCAGCTGACTTTGACACCAAACTGGCTCTATAACTTACTTAAATCCCAGGAGTTTCATAACATTCCAGTACATGTTGTCAAGCTGTATGGACTTCTCAAAATGTTCCTGCTGACCCAGAGTCTGCAGCACGCCACGAAGCTCAGTCAGATCTATGCTGAATGCCTGAAAAGTAAATAAAAGAATACACTAGAATTGCATTCAATAAAGAAGTCGCTTAAAGTGGTAGATACAGAAAGCAGAATTGCTCTCTTTTCCCAGAAAATTCATTGAGAAAAGGATATAAATGAATGGTTCACAGTTATATTTCATGTAGTCACTCATTCAATCAATGAATGGCTCCTTGTTATGTGCGGTCCCAGTAGGGATGAGCCAGTCAACCAGTCTGATCCCTGGATTCACAATGCAATACTTGCCATCAAAACACACAAGTTCACAGTATAGGATTTTATTGGAATTAGTGGATTTGGATTAGTTCTTGGGGATCAGCTGATTGAGTGCTCAACCAGGTGACAAGACGGCATTCTTCTAGGGACCGTCTAATCACGTTTCCTTCTAGGCCAACACCCCAAAAATCTGGTGCCAGGCTGTTAATGTAACCATAAATGCATCTCTCGGTGCCTGTTGGCTCTTTCTTTACTGGACATCAGCCGCTAGCATTTTTCACTTCCAAGAATGCCTTTGGGCAGTTTTAAGCTTCTTAGAAAATAAACATAGTGGGAAATTGCAGCCCAGTGCTTCATTTAGAAGTGGGCACACCTCCTCTGAAAAAGAAATACAAAATCAGGGATGAGAGAGAGCATCCTGCAGAAAAGAGCAAGACTAGAAGTGGTTAGCAGGTGACATTTGTGTAAATGAATGCCTTGATACATTCCCCACAGAAGCCATATGTTGTCACCTTACTACAGATTCTCAAATTCCAAATATATATGGAGGATACCTGAATTTGATGCTTAGATGTACCAACTGTGCCACTTGTATTTACATACTCACAAACAACTACTAAGAGCTGCGGTGGCACAGTGGTTCGAGTGCAGTACTGCAGGCTACTTCTGCTGCTTGCCAGCCGCCTGCAATGGCATTCAAATCTCACCAGGCTCAAGGTTGACTCAGCCTTCCATCCTTCCGAGGTGGGTAAAATGAGGACCCAGATTGTTGGGGGCAAGATGCTCACTCTGTAAACCGCTTAGAGAGAGCTGTAAAGCACTGTAAAGCGGTATATACGTCTAAGTGCTATTGCTATTGCATGAATATTGATCCAGAGTTAATTCAGTGCAGGTATGCTAACTTTATAGAGTTTTTGGTGTTTTCTAAGCTTGGTTGTTTAATTGCAGATGTTTCATTACTCAGCTAGGTAACATCATCAGTACTAGAGTCTATAGGTTAATGAAATGCCTGCCAATAAACCAAGCTCAGAGAGCACCCCCCAAAAATCTCTAGCTCACCCCTGAGCTATTATTTCTCTTCTCTTCTATTGGATTCTTACTTTAGTCCAAAGAATTCCTAAACAAACAAAAATTAGAACAATGACTTTTAAGTCCAAGGAAAGCTTTGTGAGCAGTGAATGTAAACAGGGAAATGTTGGCATTTCAAAGAAAAATCAGATAGTACAAGTGACACACATACCTGCTGAGTCACTATTTTGATGAGGCAGCTCAACAGCTCCAGACATTTGATGACTTTCTCTCGGTCCACCTTAACTTTGAACTCACCCACTTTCTTCAGTGTCTATTTTTAAAAAAAGGGAGAAGTTATAACCCCCCCCAAAATCACGAGAATGCTTCCTTCCTCCTACAGACCCTTGTATCTTTGCATCATTCCTGTAAAATAAAATAAGGCTCCAACAACTATGAAAATATGGAAGTTTTTCGTGCCAGATTAGTTTGCTGGCCTAATATGAGAAATATTGGCACAGGCATGAGGAACTAAATTGAGCCTAGAGCTGGATTCCGCTCTCCCACACCTGCACTTTTTGGCAGGTTTGCTAATGAATGATTTGGATTTTTAAAAGGCAAGATCTTCCCCTCTCTGAAAGTCCACCCCTTACAGTTACAGGAACTGGGCCTGGCTAGTCTAGTGAAGAAAAGGAGCAGGGGAGGCATGGTAGCAGTCTTCCAATATTTGAGGGGCTGCCACAGAGAGGAAGGGGTCAAGCTGTTTTCTAAATTGCCTGTAGGCCAGACAAGGAATAATGGATGGAAACTGAGCAAGGAGACATTCAACCTGGAAATAAGGAGAAACTTTCTGACAGTAAGAACAATCAACCAATGGAACAGAAGTTGCCTTCAGAAGTTGTGGGAGCGCCATCACTTGAGCCTTTCAAGAAGACATTGGACTCCCACCTGTCAGAAATGGTGTAGGGCCATGATGGCGAACTAGAGGTAGCACGCAGAGCCCTCTCTGTGGGCATGCGAGCCGTTGCCCCAGCTCAGCTCTTCTGGGCATGCGTGCGCACACCTCCTGCCAGCCAGCTCGTCTTCAGATCTCTGCCGCACATGCATGGGGGGGATGCATGTGTGGGGGCATGCGCATGTACTGGGGCCGGACACATGCATGGGAGGTGCACAGGTGTTGCATTTTGGGGATGCACGTGCACGCTTTGGGCGCTTGGTGCCAAAAAGGTTAGCCATCACTGATGCCATTGGGGTCTCCTGCTTGGACTAGATGACCTACAAGGTCCCTTCCAACTATTCTATTCCTATTCCTATATCATTCTATTCTATTCTATTCTATTCTATTCTATTCTATTCTATTCTATTCTATTCTATTCTATTCTATTCTGAATTTTAATTTACATACCAGCAGCAACAGAGGGAATAATTTACATGTTACAAGTAGTCCTCAACTTACGACCACGATTGAACCCCAAAATTCCATTGCTAAGCAAGACAGTTGTTAAGTGAGTTTTGCCCCCTTTCACAACCTTTCTTCCTATAGTGAATCACCACAATTGTTACGTTGGCAGCACGTCTGTAAAGTGAATCTGGCTTACCCATTGATTTTGCTTGTCAGAAGAAGATCACAAATGTGATCACATGACCTGGGGATACTGCAACCTTCGTGAATATTACTCGGTTCCCAAGCATTCAAATTTTGATCACGTGACCATGGGGATGCTGCAACGGTCATTAAGTATGTAAAAGGTCCTAGGTCACTTTTTGCAGTGCCGTTGTTATCATCGAACGGTCCCTAAATGAATGGTTTGTAAGTTGAGGAGCACTTCTATACGAGGAGGTTCATTTTCCTGAGAGTCTTAGAAGCCAAAATTCAATGCAGGGAGTCACAGGAAGGAGAGGTGTTTTCAAATAACAACAACAACAACAACAATAATAATACACTGAAGAAAGAAACAGAAGGCCTGATTTTTGCAGCCCAAGAACAAGCCGTCAGAACGAATGTAATCAAAGCCAGAATAGAAAAATCTGCTGATGACCCCAAATGCAGACTCTGCAAAGAAGCAGACGAAACCATTGATGACATACTGAGCTGCTGCAAACAATTGCTCAGACTGACTACAAACAACATCACAACACAGTCGCTCAGATGATCCACTGGAACTTGTGTCACAACTACCATCTGCCTGTAGCAAAGAACTGGTGGGATCATAAGCCTAAAAAAGTGGTTGAAAATGAGCATGCAAAACTACTGTGAGACTTCCGAATACAGACTGACAAAGTTTTGGAACACAATACCCCGGATATCACGATTGTGGAGAAGAAAAAAGTGTGGATTGTTGACATCGCCATACCTGGTGACAGCAGAATCAACAAGAAACAACTTGAAAAAATCACCAGATATCAGGACTTGAGAATCGAACTGCAGAGACTCTGGCATAAACCAGTGCAGGTGGTTCCAGTGGTACTCGGCACACTGCGTGCTGTGCCTAAAGACTTAAACAATAAGCACTTAAAAACAATTGGCACTGACAAGATCACCATTGGTCAGCTGCAGAAGGCCACCTTACTGGGATCTGCTCGCATAACCTGCCGATACATCACACAGTCCTAAACATTTGGGAAGTGTTCAACTAGTGATTTGTGATATGAAACCCAGCGTAGTTATCTCGTGTGCTGTGTATACTGTCATTTTTGTGTATAATAATAATATGTATTAAAGTAGAAAAAATGTGCATAACACACTAAAAGCTTGTCAAGAACAGAACTCCCATCAGAGATAGTCAGGCTGGCTAATAAACCAGGAGGAAGAAAATTACAATGCAAAACAGCTGAAGGACAGGGAAAAAGCTGATTTTACTGCTATTTTAATATACTGAACAAGCTCTTCACTCCAATTTCTCCCTCGCATAGGAGACCCTTTCCCTCCACGAGGCCTAATTTCACATGTTACTGAACTTTGAATGGCAGTTTGGGAAGAGATTCACAAGCAAGAAGGAAGTCTGGCCAAGTCATGTATCTTCTGGAGCCCCCCCCTGCCCGCCCGCTATTCCGGAATCCTTAAAAGAACAACCGTGCAGATTCATAACGAAGACGCCTCAGTGAGGCTAACATCTGGCTGCCCTGTGCCGCCTTGTGCCTCCTGGTACGCCCCCCGTGATGCTGTGGAAATGCCTTCCCCAAGCAAAGGAGGGTGCCTGGTACCATCTGTGGGCCAATCGCTTATGGGGCCTGTCAGTTTTGCTGGAATGCAGCCTTAAGTCTTCAAGCAGCTTATTCCTAGGCCGAGTCCTACAGGTACCATAGTCCAAATGTATCTTTTCTTTTATGTACACTGAGAGCATTTGCACCAAGACAAATTCCTTGTGTGTCCAATCACACTTGGCCAATAAAGAATTCTATTCTATTCTATTCTATTCTATTCTATTCTATTCTATTCTATTCTATTCCTGTTTCTATTTCTATTCTCCACTGACGGCCAAAGTTGAGCCCAGAATTTATGTTGCTAGGTGAGAAATTTCTCAAAGGAGTTTTGCTCCATTTTAGGACTCCCTTCGTGAAGTGAATCCCTGCTATTGTTACAATTAGTAACCCAGTTAAGTGAATCTGGTTTTCCCATTGACTTTGCGTGTCAGATGGTTGCAAAAGGTGGGTCACATGACCTCAGGACACTGCAGCCATCTTAAATGTGAGTCAGTTGTCAAGCAACCAAAATGTAAATCACGTGACCGTGGGGATGCCGCAATGGTCGTAAGTGTGAAAAATGGCCATAAGTCACTTTTTTCAGGGCCGTGGTAACTTTGGAACAATCACAGTGGATTGTTTGTAAGTCTAGGACTACCTGAAAAGGCTAGTCTTCCCATATGGACCAAGAGATTCTGACAGGAAAAATCAACACTGCATTTGGCAACAGTCACAGCTGCCTCCTCCACTGGGGTGAGATAGTAACAGAGGCCCTTGATTCACAAATACAGGTAGTCCTCAACTTACAAGAGTTCATGTCAAGCCCGAAATTGACATATGTGTAACCATTTTAGTTAGGCTTAGTATATATTATTTTTCTTACTTTCTCTTTGGCAGTCATGGGGGAAGGGTTTCGGGCTTGCCACATTCCTAAGGGGTGAGGAGTGGAGATAGAGAGAGTTGTTTAGGCTAGGTGATTCTTCTTCCCGTGGGAAAACGAGCTGATTGTGCTCAGGCCCCTTGAGGTGAAGATTTATGACATCAAGCAACATTGATTTACTTCTGTTGGAGAATGTGACTTTGGGGAGTTGTTTCTAACTTCTAATATTGTGAGGTAATTCCGGGTTGTGTCAGATCCGGGATTACCACGGACTTTGCAAAATTTGATGCTTTCTTAAATAAAAGAAATTGTCTTGGAAGATGAACTTTGTTCTTTTTTTTAAAATGGATTTCATCACTTGGAAACCTGAGAGTTTGTTTAGTGACCGTTCGAAGTTACAACGGCACTGAAAAACATGACTTATAACCATTTTTCTCACTTATGACAATAGCAGCATTCCCACAGTCACGTGATTTACATTCGGATGCTTGACGACTGGTTCATCTTTATGACAGTTGCAGTGTCCCGGGGTCATGCGATCAGCTTTTGTGGCCTTCTGACAAGCAGAGTCAAGGGGGAAGCCAGATTCACTTAACAACCAGATTACCAATTTAACAACGGCAGTGACTCACTTAACAAACATGGCAAGAAAAGTCATAAAAAGGGACGAAAGTCACTGAACAAATTTCTCACTTAGCAACATAAATTCTGCTCGATTGTGGTCGTAAGTTGAGGACTACCTGTAAAGGCTCAGTTGGGTGTAGATTAGGGATCTCCAACCCCCTGGTCCATGGACCGGCACCTGCAGTGGTAGGATTCAATTTTTTTTACCACCAGTTCTATGGGCGTGGCTTGGTGGGCGTGGCATGGCTTGGTGGGCGTGGCGTGGCTTGGTGGGCATGACATGGGAAGGATACTGTAGAATCCCCATTCTCTCCCCACCCTACTAACCTGCTTTCCAGCTCCGTTCTCCTGTGCAGGGCAACCAAAGAAGACCAGCTGATCAGCTGGGACTCGGGAGGCAGAGAATAGATGGGGGAGGAGCCAGTCAGAACTACTCAAAATTTCTGCTACCGGTTCTCCAGAACTGGTCAGAACCTGCTGAATACCACTTCTGGGCACCTGTCCACAGCATGCCAGAAACCGGGCCATGCAAACAAGCGAAGCCCCATCCATAAGATGCAGGCAGCATGCGAAACCACGCCCCCTTCTGGTCCGCGGAAAAACCTCTCTCCACGGAACTGGTCCCTGGTACCCAAAAGATTGAGGGGGATGTCAGGGACTAAAAACATCTTCCCTGCTAATTAGAGGCGATAAACCATGCTTTTCTTCTGCTGTCAACTTTGATTAAATAAAACCCGGAAAATAATCTAAGAAACATCTTTTTATTTACAAAAATAACAAAACCTAACAGACTACATACCGGCAGCTTAATCTCACACCACCATTTCCCCCCACGCTCCAATACTGTAGGTTTGGACTACAACTTCAGGAATTCCCAGCCAATCTGGTCTCAATATTTTTAGGGGAACCAGGTTGAAAAAGGCTTGATTACACATTCCTGGATGTACATTTTTTACACTGTTATCCTGCTCCTGCCTCCTCCATCACCTGAGGATAACTCTGGTTCCATTCTCACCTCCTTCCCTCTTCCCACTGGATAGGGATATAGGCAGCAGGCGCACCGACACACCCACTATCTGCTTTATTTCTGGTTCTCACAAGAGCGACTGTTTTAAAAAGAGGGCACACCCTGCAGCATTTTCCTAAGGCTTTTTAAAATTCAGTACATGCTGCGTAACGCCAAGTCTTCAGCGTTTTAAATAATCAATCACAGAAATCTGAAGTTAATTTCCTTCAGGCATATTTTCCAAATGGTTATTGTTTGTTTATGATCCAAGACCAATAATAAAATACATATCAAATACTATATATTTTGTATATAATCTCTACAAATCATATTTATATATCTATACACACACACACACAGTATAAACACAGACACATGGGTGGGGGGGTAGTCCTTGACTTACAACCACGTGTTCAGCAGCAGTCCAAAGTTATGGCAGACTTGCACCAAGGCTGTGATAACTTCGTACTGTTGTTGAACACATGGTCATAACTCAAGGACTACCACCCGTGTGTAACGCTGCGCACGCAATCATGTGATTGCAGTCTGGTTGCTTGGCAAGTAGCCCACACTTACAATCAGTTGCAGTGTCCTGCTATCATGTGACTGCGATTTGCAAATTTTTTGCTGGTTTGGACAAAAAAACATCCATTGGCTAAGCTGGATTTGCTTAATCACATGATTCACTTAATGACTGTGGTGACTTGCTTTACAGCTGTTGTAGAAATGGTCATAAAATCAGGTCCAATTAGGTAATGACTCAACTGATAATGGCAATGACTTACAACAGACATTCCTGCTCCTATTGTGGTTCTAAGCTGGTGACTACACCCCTCTCCTCTCGTATGTAAATGAATTAGAAATTAGAAATCATATCTGAAATAGTTAGAAGATCACAAACAAGTTGAAGCAGCTTGTTACTGCCTACTTCTTAGGGCTGGAAGAAAATGACTGGCCCAAGATTACCCAGCTGGCTTCTTGCCTAAGGCAGAATTAGAACCCACAGAATCCCAGTTTTCAGCCTGATGCTTTAACCACTACACCAAACTAGCTTTCCAAATTTTCTTATGGTTACATATTCTGACAATTAGTAATGTGAGATTCAAGAGACTGGTGTATCTTCCAATTGTCAGACTAATGGATAGTGCAGTGGTGGCTAACTTTTTTGGGTTCCCGTGATGAAAACTATGCATGATTTATGACGAACGTATTTTTTACAATGACTATGATCATGATCTATCACTTATTGCTTTTATGTACACTGAGAGCTTGTGCGCTGTAAACAAATTCCTTGTGTGTCCAATCCCACTTAACCAATAAAGAATTCTAAACGTTTATCTGTTTCCCTGTTTTCCCAGGCTAGGTTCATACTTTATTAACAGACACCACATACCCACTTCCAAACTCATCTCTGTTGCTCTAAAATAGCCCATTTTCAGTTTCAGCCCTCACATGTTTTTTTTTTTCAACACACAAATAGAGGTTAAAAAAGAAAGAGGAATATGAAGCGTATCAGGAAATATAAAGTCAGATTGACTCGTCCTACCTCAGTAATTTGATGGGTGCTTTCTCTGATCAAATCTTCCCACTCTTTTCCAGACAATGAAAGCTTAAAACACTTGTTCTGCAGGGCTTTCTGGAGAAGCAGACATGCCTGGGTCTGAAACAGAAATTTGGGGGTGGGTGGGAGAAAGGGGAAGAAAAGAGACGGTGAGACATAATACTTTTTTTTCTCAAATAACAAGCAGAGAATTCACAGGGTAGCAGTTAAAAGGTTCTTCAGAGCTTGTAGGAATGCTCCTGTAACCTTTATCTTAAAACAAAACAGCAGATGGATTGTCCCAACCACACAATCCAGGGAAAGGTGCAGTTTTGAAGAATTACAGACAAAAAGCCACAATTGTACTCCCTTGATCTCCGAAACACCTTTGTCCCTTTGAATTTGATGCATTGCACAGTTCTAGAAACAGGCCAAGTTTCTCAAAATTTCAAGAGACACAGTTCAAATTTAAACCCCTCTGCAACTAGGTTTTCATATGAACCCTAAATACCTTGCCTTTATTTCTGATAGTTATCAAAAAGGCTTAAAGAGGCAGCCTAATTGGTCAAAGGACTACTGTGGGATGCCAATTGCAATATTGCTTTGCTCTGCATTTTTAAGCAAAACTGCCTCATTTATGCTAACAGTATTCAGATCAAAGCTCAGTAATATTTTGCACTGCATATTTCTCCAAATCTGAGCTCTCTCTCTCAACCCAACCCATCTCACAGGGTTGCTGTTGTGGGATAAATAGGAGGAGGAAGGGGTGTTAGATATGTTTGCCATCTTGAGTTATTTGTAAAAATAATAAAGGTGGCATACAAATGAAACAAAAATAAATTCAATTTTGTGAGATAATTATTGACCCCAACATTTGCAAAGATGAATAGCAATGGAGGAAAAATATAGCTAAAGTCAATATGGCTGCATGTGGAAATGGAAAGGAAGTATGAGCAAACAAAGGAAAACCAATCTATCTAACATCTATTAACATGCCACTTACTTAAAGAAACATTAACAGAAGTAAAGCATGAATGAGAATAAATACCACGCTTAGCAAATGGTTCAACACCCAATAGTGAACAAGACAAGGATATGAACTGTCCCCTTGGCTTTTTAATATATTTATGGATAAATGAGGTAAGGAATTGTGGAATTCTTGAAGGTCTCTGAGTTTGGTTATTTTCAAGTTCAATGCTGAACTAAAGAAACTCTCTTGTGTTTTATTTTGTAAGTAATGCTAAGCAGTGACGGTAGAAATATGAACTGACATGTATTTTTGTATGCAGACAATAACGAGCTGCTGGTGGAAAACCCAAATAATTTGCTTTAAATTAAAGTTAGATAAGCTGTAGAATGGAATGAGACTTCCTGTTATGAAAGCTAATGCACCAAAGACCAAAATCACTGCATTTGACAAGACCAATGGGATGAACAATTGCAAATTATGTATCAATGGTTAAAAAAAAAGGAGGACAGATGGGAAAAAGGTGTGTACATTGGCATAACAGCAAAACCAGTACAATGGGTGGGGAAATTTTAAAACATGCCAGTGTAGGTAAAAAAAGCAATAAATGGTATGATCCGAAGTGTAAACTCTGTGTAAAAAAGCATATCACTGCTCACTTTGTTCTACATTGGATGTAGACTGTTAAGAGCGAGGTAATCTGCAGCAGTTTGGTCATATAGACCAGGGCTGTCAAACTCGCGGCCCACGGGCCAGATGCGTCATGCGCTGGCCACGCCCACACCCAGTTTAGCGAAGGGGGGGGGAAGTTGCGATATGTCATGTGACGACGCCGTGAAGCTGTGAGTTTGACAGCCCTGATATAGACCGAAAGAATGTGGACCGAGAATCATAAGAGAAGAATGACTGGGTTGGGAGGAAGGGAAAGACTGAGAAAATGTGGCTGGATGAAGTTGATGAGATCCTTTTAAAAAGCCAACGATTGTGAAGAACAAAGGGTAATTTAGGGGTGTATGGATATGTTAGAAGCAAAGTTGGTCTTTTGGAGGAACTAAACAACATGGAAAAGTATTAGGAAGGAATGGGGTTTGGTATAAACCAGATTTAGCAAATGTTTCCTTTTCTTTTTCTTGTCTCGAGCCTTTAATTCCTTAGCCTTACTATTTCCGGCTCTTTTCAGCACGCCGCATAAGGCTGCTTACTCTAAAAATCCCTACGGGCATGAATGTAAATAACTTGATTTAGCACAGCTTTCAGCAAATGACTAGGCTGATTAACTTGTATTTATCAATTTTCCTGACTGGCACTGACATATCCACCCGAAGCAGAAGCACACATACAGTACACCAGTGCAGAAGTCTATGCTGTTCTCTGGGAATATTTCAAAAGCAAAATCTAAGACTTTGTACAGGTAGTCCTCGGTTTACAGCAGTGCATCGAGTGATTGTTACAACAGCACTGAAAAAAAGTAACTTATAAGCGCTTTTCACACTTGTGATCAGAATAACAGAGTAACAGAGGGGAAGGGACCTTGAAGGTCTTCTAGTCCAGCCCCCTGCTCAGGCAGGAAACCATACGCCATTTCATGCAAAGGGTTGTCCAATCTCTTCTTAAAAACTTCCAATGTTGGAGCATTCACAACTTCTAGAGGCAAGTCATTCTACTGGTTAATTGTTCGCCCTGTCAGGAAATTCCTTGTTAGTTCTAGATTGGTTCTTCCCTTTATTAGATTCCATCCCTTGCTTCTTGTCTTTCTTTCTGGTGCTTTGGAGAACCCCTTTGTGTTCTGACCTAGGTTTCTCCAACAGCACAAAGCCGACTCCTCGTCCCGATAAACCCCTTTTATTGAGTTTACAGTGAATTCCTCTCCAACAAAATCTTGGCCAACAGTCTTTCAAGATACTTCCCAATTACTGACCCTTATCGGGCCTGGAGAGCTGCCAGACCAATATCTTTCAAATGCCATACTGTAGCAAACAATGCTTGGCGAGAATGCAGGAACACATCTTCACCCAAATTGTTTCCTCCAAAACCCCACTCCCCTTTTGCTCCTCTTTTATTCCCTATGGGAGTAACCCAACCCATTCACCATCCACCTGTGGCTTTACTCCCAAGCCAGTCCTTGTTCCTTAGCTGTTCCCTTCTTCTGGCAACTCTGTGCATGTGCACACTGGGAACAGGCTCCAGCTGTTCTTCTGCCTCACTGATGCCTGACTCCGAAGGCAGCCGGTAACTGTCAGAAGGCCCTGACCCCATCTCTGCCTCTGATGCAGAGCACTCGTCAGAGCCTTCCCCAGACTCTAGGACTGGCCCATGTTCCTCCCCAACTTCCTCACTGTCTGAATCTGCTACCAGCTCTGCTGGCTGCTGGCGGGCCACAACAATTTGTGGCAATCCTTTGGATGTTGGAAGACTGCTGACCCCAAGTCCTTTGATCATTGCAGCATCCCCATGGTCATGTGATCAAAACCCAGATGCTTGACAACTGACTCCTATTTATGACCGTTGCAGGGTCCCCCGGGGTCATGCGATTCCCTTTTGTGACCTTCTGACAAGCAAAGTCAATGAGGAAGTCAGATTCAACCCTGTTACTAACTTAACAACTGCAGTGATTCTTGCTGTGGCAGAAAAGGTCATAAGATGAGGCAAAACTCACTTAACTACAGAGGTTTTGGGCACAGTTGCGGTTGTAACTTGAGGACTACTTGTAATGGCCCTTCTTGAACTGGTTTTCATTTTCATGATGTACTAAGTCAGTCATGGGTGGGCATTTTGAGGGGGGAGATCTGGAGATGTTTAATATTCTGAAGAGGCTTGAGGGCTCTATGTTCAAAGTGGTGATGGAATAGCTTTGACATTTTTCTTCGTTCTCTTGTTCAGCTACACTAAAGGCTTACATAACATTTGTCATGCATTTTCTGCTTCAACGTGGCAGAAAGTCTCAAGCATATTTAGAAGAGGATCTCTGGCAGCTGAAGAGAAGTAGCTTGGGGCCAAACACCCATCCAAAAGGAGTCCAAGCTTGCATTAAGTTCACATGGTTCCAATATTTCCTCTTCCACAATTGGAAGGGTTAGCATTGGAAGGAGAGGGTTAGCATGCTTGGACTCGTTCCACCTCCCATCAATCCCACTAAAACAAGCTTTGTCAACTCTCCAGATCAATGTTTCTCAATCTTGGAAACTTGGAAGATATGTGGACTTTGACTCCCAGAATTCCCCAACCAGCATGGGAATTATGGGAATTGAAGTAACAAGGGAATTGAAGTTGCCAAGGTTGAGAATCTCTGTTCCAGATGTTTTGCACCTCACTTTCCATGACCTCCAGCCACTGGTCAAGCTTTCTGAAGCTGATGAGAGAAGAGAGTCCAAAATTACATGAGTGATACAAAGGACTTAACTGTGGCTTATGGTCATGTGTGAATCTGTCTTTTTGGATGTTCATGCTGGAATTTCCATAAAAACAGCAGCATCATACTTAGCAGGCAGGTTCAACCCAATTTCTCAATTAGACCTCATTATCTAACCTAGCACTTTTAGAAGATTCTTTTTAAAAATGTATTGGCAAATCAGGTTGCAGAACTTCACTACTGGTTTGTTTCCAGCTATGAGCAAAAATACCCTGCCAATGAACCTGGTGGCTGTTATACATAGACGCCAGTGATCTATTTGTCATCTATGAATATATCCAAACGATAATTTTTTGGGAACCAGAAGTAATAAGACTGTTACTATCGATCTTCCTAATCTGACATGTTTATAGGAGTGTTCAATTCTCAAAACCACCCAGCTAGCTTGGCATCAGAATATATCAGGGTGGGAAAGGATGTTCACTACAATGCATTTGCCAAAAGAAAGAGGTTCATTCCCCCCCCCCCAAAAAATGTAATTAATGAGGACAGAAATATGCAAAAGAAGAGAGAGAAACCCCAGCCATTGCTTGGCAACAACTGTGGAATCAACATCTTAAGCAGAAACAACAACAAAAAAGCCAGTTTTTGCTGATTACTTTATTTATTGTCTTTCTGCTTACCCTCACTGGTTTCACACTGTCCATAACAATCATGAGAAAAACCCTGGACTCATCCCATTTTATCAAAAGATTTGTAGCATTACAAAAACAGCTCCAATTACTTACTTAACATGGAATAGATTTTACAAGTGGTCAGAGAGAAGAGGCAGAAATTAGAGGAAGAAAGATTACGGCTAGGTATGAATTAAATATAAAGATGGTTTATAATTATAAATATGCCAATATAACGAACAGAATTAAAATCAGCTAATATATAAAGAGAAAGCTAGTTAAAACTATTCCATTACGCTATTATTATTGTTATTAGTATATATGTCAATAATCCTTTTTGTTCTTTCTTTGCTTTTCTGTAAATGATATGCCCTGACAATGTGTTCAAAATGTTGATGAATTAAAAAAACATACCAAAAAAACCCCATCTCTGTATTTAATCATCTTAGTAATATCCAAATTATTAGGGTGTATTATCATCTCCATAGTGGAAATCCAGATCGGAATCTTTAAATAATATTTTTTCCTTACTTTCTTGCAATTGGTCAGGAGGGCATCTCTAATTAGATATCTATGAAAGTATTTCTGACTGCTTTTCCCTATATCCCATAAAAAGGCATGCCACCCCCTCTGTAAGTCATGACCTTCTAGGACTAATATTCTCTTATTAGTTAAGTTCACCCATTCTTTCAAGCATACTAAGGAGGCTGCACTGTGATACAGCTCCCAGTTTGGAAGTGCCATCCCTCCCCTGCTCTTCATATCCTGCATTGCCTTGACATTTATTCTTGGTTTTTTCCCTTGCCAGATAAATTTTGAGATCGAAATTAATGACCAAAAATTTAACAGAAATTAGAATTTAAACAGAATTTAAACAGAAATTAGAATTAGAAAAGGAGATGGGAATTCAAGTGATAAAGAAAATTAAATATTTAGGAATATGGTTGACAGCACATTGTAAGACCTTAAAGGAAAACAATTATGATAAACTAATGCAACAGGTAAAGAAAGAATTAGAAATATGGAGTAAGCTACAACTTTCTTTATTAGGTAGGATTGCTGCCATTAAAATGACTACTCTTCCAAAATTCCTCTATATATTTCAGACGATACCAATCAAAATTCACAAAAAATATTTTGTGGAACTCAATAGGACATTTTCTTTCTATTGATTTGAAGTCCTGCCACTGCTCCAAATTGTTCTAGTTCATTCATCAATTCTTGTTCTCTCTCTATTGGTTCTTCAATAAAAAACCATGTCATCAGCAAATGCTTAAAACTTGTACTCTTCTTTCTTAACCTTTAGTTCCTTTATATCTGGGTTTTGTCTAATTCATGTTAATAATGTTTCCAGGGATAATATAAAGAGCATGGGTCAGAGTGGACAGCCCTGTCTAACTCCCTTCTCTATTTTTATTGGTCGTGTATATTCCCCATTAACTATAATATTCACCTTTTGTGTGGCGTAGATAGTAGTTATAATATTTTCAAATTTAGTGCATAAATTCATATTATAAATTTGTTGAATTAAAAATTGCCAATTTAAATTGTCGAAATATATATACAAGGATTTATTGGATCTGAAAGGAAATTTGAAATCATGGCAGGACCTCCAAGATCAGGGACTACAAATCGACCATTGGGCATATCTCCAAGTTCAAAACAGATATAGACAGGATAAGAAAGAATTCGGAATTTACAATAAACCTCAGCAATTGGACAGAATTCTCTCAGGCGCAGACAAAAAAATATAACAAAATTTTATAATTACCTATTAGAGACAGAATTAGAGGAAGAAATAGTTAAAGGAAATATGATAGCCTGGAGTAGGAATATAGGACGTAGTATCACTCTAATAGAA
Source organism: Naja naja (assembly GCA_009733165.1). NCBI lineage: Eukaryota > Metazoa > Chordata > Lepidosauria > Squamata > Elapidae > Naja > Naja naja. The sequence goes on along the minus strand of CM019148.1, from coordinate 18,554,586 downwards.
TGGGAGAGGGTCTGGAATAGAAATAATAAAATCACAAAATCGGCATCATACAAGGAAAATGCTTACAAAATGTTTTATAGATGGCACCTCCCCCCCTCGAGATTAGCGAAGATGCACCCCAATATGAATCCGAACTGCTGGAAATGCAAAAAAAAAAAAAAGAAAAAGAGGGAACATACTTCCACATATGGTGGTGCTGTACAGAAGCACAAAGATACTGGCAGAGAATTTAAAAAATGGCTGGAGGAAATGACAACAGAACAGACTGAATTCAAACCAGAGTTCTTCCTATTAGGGATCTTTAATAAACAATTTCCAAAAAAAGTAAAGTATACAATATTACATATATTGATGGCAGCTAGATTGGCTTTTGGACAATGTTGGAAACAACCTCATACTCCATCGGAGGAATTGATTATTCAAAAAATATCAAGTTGTGCAGAAATGGATAAATTAACTCTAGCATTAAAAGATAAAGAAACATCAATGTACTATGACAGCTGGAACTGCTGGTATGAATGGTTAGATCAAAGATGGGCTACATAACATTGTAAAAGAGGATAAGCTATAATTGTAGTGGTAATTATATATTTGCATTAAGGATTACTTGTAAATATGGCATAAAATAAGGATAGAAATAATGATCCTCAAACTGTCGACGATGAAATTGTGTCTAATCACGTTTTGACTTTCCTTTTCCTTTTCCTTTTTTCTCTTTTCTCTCTTTTACTTCTCCACTCTGTTCCTTTTTTCCTTTTCCACATTTGTGTATGTGTTCTTTATTTTAATTGTAAAATTAATAAAGTTTGTTTTTTAAAAAAAGCCCATCTCCATCTCCAAGGTTTGTTTGGAGGAGGGGGTTGTGGGGGGAGATTTGGGAAATCAGAGAGTTGGGGACTTGCATAAGACTGAGCTTCATGTAGCCACAAGGTTTCACTTCAGCTTCCCAACTAACAGCTCAACGGTACCCATTAAGACAAGGATGATCAAGCAAGAGTACTTGAAGGATCTGTCACAGAGAAGAAGGGGTTGACTTATTCTCCAAAGCACCTGAAGGCCGGACAAAAGTACAGGTGGTCTTCAACTTACAACCACAATTGAGCCCAAAAATTCTGTTCCTAAGCGCAAGACAGTTGTTAAGTGACTTTTGCCGCATTTTACAATCTTTCTTGTCACAGTTCTTAAGTGAATCCCTGCAGTTGTTAAGTTAGTAACAGGTGTCAACTCATAAAATATTTCTATGGTCATTTTAGAGTTGCCAACAGAAAGGGAGGGGAGAAAGTGAACAAGGAGAGATTTAACCTGGAATAAGGAGAAACTTTCTGACAGTGAGAACAATCAACCAATGGAACAGAAGTTGCCTTCGGAAGTTGTGGGAGCGCCATCACTTGAGACTTTCAAGAAGAGATGGGACTGCCATTTGTCAGAAATGGTAAGATCTCCTGCTTGGGCAGGGGTTTGGACTAGATGACCTATAAGGTCCCTTCCAACTCTGATTATCTGTTATCCATTAAAGGGGTTTGAAAGAGCAGTGCAGCAGCTCAAAAGTGTCAGCTTTGGAAACCCTATTCAACGCTACCGCACAGCTTGAGAAAGTGGGAGGGGGGTGATTTCAATTGAGTAGCTCTAAGCAGACAAAATAGAATTCTTTTGTTAGTTCAAGGTCATGAAGTGTGGCGCAGGAACAAAAAGGATCTTACTTTGGGATTGGTTCATGTCCGTGTCCAGTTGCGAGCCTATATTAGGACCTATCTGGAAGCGATTAGAGGCGTGTTTACTTCTCCGCTCTGATTGCATCCGCCGATGATTGCCCTGCGGCCCTGTTTCGGGTGACCCGCTCCCTCCTTCAATTGAGGGAGGGGGATGACCCTTTGCAGGGCAGAGCAGAGGAATTTAGTTTACATCTGGCGGATAAGGTCGCTCGAATTTGTGTCGGCTTGGACTCTGATTGGCAGGGGTCGGATGATGGGGTGGTGACGGGTCTGGTTGACTCCATCTGGGTTGAGTTTGACCTGGTCTCCCTTGATGAGGTGGACAGGATCATGCGGAGGCTGTCTTCCACCACGTGTTTATTGGACCCGTGTCCTTCCTGGTTGGTGTATGCCTCCAGGGAGGTTACACGCGGGTGGCTCCAGGCAGTTGTCAACGCCTCCTTGAGTGAGGGAGTCTTTCCTGCCGCCTTGAAAGAGGCAGTGGTGAGGCCCCTCCTCAAGAAGCCTGCCTTGGACCCGGCCATTTTGAACAACTATCGTCCAGTCTCCAACCTTCGCTTTTTAGCGAAGGTTGTTGAGAGCGTGGTGGTTCAGCAGCTTCCCTTGTTCCTGGAGGAAGCTGATTATTTAGACCTGTATCAATCGGGCTTCAGGGCCGGACACAGCACGGAGACAGCATTGGTCGCACTGATGGATGATCTCTGGAGGGCTCGGGACAGGGGTTTTTCCTCTGTCCTAGTCCTGTTAGATCTCTCAGCGGCTTTCAATACCATCGACCATGGTATCCTTCTGCAGCGGCTCCAAGGATTGGGGGTGGGGGGCACCGTTCTGCGGTGGTTCTCCTCCTTCCTCTCGGGCCGTTCGCAGTCGGTGTTGGCAGGGGGCAGAGGTGCCCCGAGGCCCCTCACTTGTGGGGTGCCTCAGGGGTCCGTTCTCTCGCCCCTCCTGTATAATATCCACATGAAAGCGCTGGGCGAGATCATCCAAGGTTTTGGGGTGAGGTATCATCAATATGCTGATGATACCCAGCTTTATATCTCCACCCTAGGCCAGATCAGTGATGCTCTCTCCGTGATGTCCCAGTGCCTGGAGGCGGTACAGGTCTGGATGGGGAGTAACAGGCTCGGCTCAACCTGGCCAAGACTGAGTGGCTGTTCTTACTGGCATCTCGGCTTTCATTGGATGTACCATCTTTGGTCATGGGGGGAGAGGTGTTGCCCCCTGTGGATAGGGTGAGGAATCTGGGCGTCCTCCTGGATGCACAGCTCAGTTTGGAGAAGCAGGTGGGAGCTGTGGCCAGGGGGGCCTTTGCCCAGGTTCGGCTGGTTCGCCAGCTCCCCCCTTACCTGAGCCAAGATGCCCTGCAAACAGTCACTCATGCGCTTGTCACCTCCAGAATCGACTACTGCAATGCTCTCTACATGGGGCTGCCCTTGCGGACCACCCAGAGGTTGCAGCTGGTGCAGAATGCGGCCGCGCGGGCTGTGATGGGTGTGTCCCGATACTCCCATGTTACACCCCTCCTGTGTGACTTGCATTGGTTGCCGGTTGCCTTCCGGGTTAGTTTCAAGGTGCTAGTAACAACTTATAAAGCCCTAAATGGCTTGGGGCCAGGGTACTTGCGGGAACGCCTCCTGCCAGCATCACATTCCGATCACCCTGTTCGCTCCCATAGGAGGGGCCTCCTTGGGATACCGTCGGTTAGGCATTGTCGGCTGGCGGTCCCCAGGGCTAGGGCCTTCTCTGTGGGAGCGCCCTCCCTTTGGAATCAGCTCCCCGTGGATCTCTGTTTGGCCCCTGATCTCCACTTCTTCTGCCGGGACCTGAAGACCTGGCTGTTTCAACAGGCCGGCCTGGAATGACTTGGGAGGGGGGATTTTAACTGTTTAATTTTAACTGATAGTCCAACTTGTTACGTTTAATCTGTTTTTTATTGTAAATTTGTGGTGTTTTAATGTTCGCCGCCCTGAGTCCTTAGGGAGTAGGGCAGCATACAAGTCGAATAAATAATAATAATAATAATGTGATGTGATGATGCGGGGAAAGGGGATGGGTTGTAGGTTGGGACATTGTGGGAAGTTCCGGGGAATTTCGTTCCAAGATTCCACAGATGTGCCAGGTGCTATTCTAATAAAGGTACTTTTGAGATGACGCTTGTCTCGGAGTTACTGATTGGAATGGAGGTTTGCTGGAACGCTGACAAGTGCATTCCATACATAGTTTTTCAGAGATAGTAACTAAGTGACTGAAGTCTCTGCCGCACAAAAATCTAACTGGAGAAGATGATTGATGACTCTTGGCTATGGATGTGTCCCATTGGAGAATATGAATTATGATACACTTAGGGGGTGGGGGGAAACCTGGGTCAAGGGTGACAATGAATGATGTGTCTCAGAGTTGGCTACACCCAGGCAGTGCCAGACATGTTAACTCCCAATAAATCGTTTTGAAATTTTGGAAGTTTGGCTCAAGGCTCATAATTTAATTGGGGTAACTGCCAGAATCCTGACAGCAAGATTGTTAAGTGAATTTGGCTTCCCCGTTGTCTTTACTTGTCAGAAGGTCGGAAAAGGGGATCACATGACCTCAAGACACTTGCAACCGTCATAAATATGAGTCAGTGGCCAAGCGTTTGAATTTTGACCGCATGACCATGGGGATGGCTGAAATGGTCATAAGTGTGAAAAAGGGGTCATAAGTCACTTTTTCTCAGTGCCGTTGTAAATTTGAATGGTCACTAAGCAAACTGTTATATGTAGAGGACTACCTGTAATGAGTGGAAGCTTGTTAAGGAGAGATCCAATCTTGAATGTCTATGGAGATTCTCAGTCATCCAGGTCGTGGTTGTCCCAAAGGTGTTTTTTCAAGAGGCAACGGGACTTTCTGGAGCTGAAGAAGCTTCTTGGATGAGAAGCGAAACGTCTTCAAAGAAAAACCAGAAAGTCCAGTTGTCTCTTGAAAAAAGCACCTTTGGGACATCCAACCTTGAAGTAAGAAGAAATTTTCTGACAGTCAGAACAAATAATCAATGGAATACTTGCCTTCAAAAATTGTGGGTACTCTCTTCACTGGAGGTATTGAAAAATAGACTGGACAACCATTTGACCAGGATAGTATAAGTTTTCCTATTTTGAGCAGGGGTTTGGACCAGAAAATCTCTAAGGTCCCTCCCAGCCCTAAGTGTTCTGACCAAGGCTTCCAAGACCATAATTACGTACACGTTTATTTTAAAAACAAGTTTTGTTTTACTGCAACGCTGGGAATTATTTTCATTCCCAGCTGGTAATGAATTTCACAGTCCCTTGAGATAAGCACCCACTTTTCTTTCCCATGAAGTGCTGCCAATAACAGAAGTGTCAAATGAACTAGAAAAAAAAACCAACTGATGTACAAAGAGCTTCAAGAATGAATCTGAACTGAACGAACGATTTTGCTTCCTGCAAAGGTTTCATCATCTTTGCCTGTCCTTTATACCTTAGGGGAGGGGCAATAACCTCCCAGCTTTACTCCCGAGTTGCCCCTTTTGTTTCAGCTGCTCTTGCCTTCTAGCAGCTCTGTGCACAAGCGCACTGGGAACAGGCTCCCCTGGGTCCTCTGCCTCGCTGCTGCCAGACTCCAAAGGCTCCAGAGGCAGTACCCCATTCCCAGATGGTCCTGGCCCCATCTATGCATCAGACGCAGGACCCTCATCTGAGTCCTTTCCAGACTCCTGGACTGATCCCTTGTCCGATTCCACTGCCGTCTGCACCGGCTGCCGGCAAATCACAACACTCAGGTTCTATGGTCTATATTTTAACTTTCTGGACATTTGAAAATTTCAAAACCTTGAGTCATAGGTGTCCTGCACAATGAATGCCAAATTCCATGCCATTCCTTCTTTCCCTTGCAGAACACCTTCGACAACGTTCCCCTTACTTTTCCCTTTTTCTGGACATCTGGGGACATTCCCAAACAAAGCCCTTGGGCTGCTGTCACCTAGCATTTTAATATTCTAAGAATGTCTGTGAAGCCCTGGGAAATTTTGTAAATATAGATGTTGCTAAAGGCTGATGTTCTGCATTGCAGCAAACTAACTCCCCACACATTCATCTATTTTACCTGAAAGAATCTTTTAGAAAAAGGTGGGACAGAAACTTAGTGGCATAAAAGGAATGTCTATAAATGGCATGCAGGTAATCCTCAATTTCTGACCACAATTGAGACCAACATTTCTGTTGCCGAAAGACATTTGTTCAGGAAGTTTTGCCCCATTTTACAACATTTCTTGCCACAGTCATTAAGTGAATCACTGCAGCTGTTAAATTAGTAATACGGTTGTTAAGTGAATCTGCCTTCCCCATATACTTTGCTAGTGAGAAGGTTGCAAAAGGTGGTCAGGTGACCCTGGGACACTGCAACTGTCATAAATACGAATCAATTGCCAAGCGGCTTAATTTTGATCACGTGACCATGGTTACTGCTGCAATGGTCATAAGTGTGATTAACAGTCATAAGTCCCTTTTTTCAGTACCATTGTAACTTTGGTCATTAAATGATGGTTTCAAGTTAAGGAGACTACTTGTATATGAGTGTAATCCTTATACTAGGACAGACTTTCCCAGCTTTGGGTCCACTGGATGTGGTGGACTCCCAACTCAACAGAATTCAGAGCAAATATCCATGTTGGCTCAACTTCTAGAACCGTGATGGCAAACCTATGGCATGCGTGCTATAGGTAGCACGCAGAACCATTTGTGCCAGCACACGAGCCACAGGCAAACTTATTTCACTACGCATGCGCGCACACCTCACAGCTGATTTTCGGCTGGTTTGAGGCCTTTTTTGGCCTCCCAGAGGCTTGAATAAAGCCTCTGCAGGCTTTGCAGGCTGAATAATAGGACCATTTTGTCACTTCAGGAAGTGACATCACTTCAGGAAGTGATGAGACGGGCCTATTATTCATCCTGCGAAGCCTGCAGAGGCTTTTTTCAAGCCTCTGGGAGGCTGAACAAGGCCTCAAACCAGCCGAAAATCAGCTGTAAGGTGCAGTGCAGGTAAGGGGACAGCGGTGGGGGGGGATTGCGCGCATATGCAGGGGGCGGGGGAGGTGCACGCATTGCCTTCTGGGTGCTGGCACACAAGCACTCGCGCACACACAATTTTTGGCACAGTAGCCCAAAAAGGTTAGCTACCACTGTTCTAGGAACTGCAGTCCCATACCTTGGGGAGTACCAGATTCAGGGATGGGTTGCTAGGGATTTGCAAGAGTTCAAGAAAGCCCCTAACTAAGATTCCATGCAGTTCAGAGAATCCCCAAATTCCACTCCTGGCTGGTCCGCCCATCCCATCCCTCTCAGGAGTCCCCACGCAGTCCATTTTTGGTGCAGGTAAGTGCAGGGCATGTGCGGAGGCTCGGGGAAGGCAAAAACGGGTCTCCCGGAAGTTTGGGAAGACCGGAAATGGGCCCATTTTTGGCTTCCAGAGCACCTCTGGAGTCCGGGAGGCGTTTTCGCCCTCCCGGAGGCTCAAGGAAGGCCTCTGGAGCCCGGGGAGGGCAACCCCCACCCCCCTGTCAAGGTTCAGGAGGCCAACTAGGCCACGCCCACCATGGCCACGCCCACCCAGCAACCGGGCATAAAACCCTTTGCTAAAATTTTGAAGCCCACCCCTGACCAGATTGGGATATACCAAGGATTAAAATTTTCCACTCCTGGAACAATCTGGTTTGCACACTTTTCAACATTTGTTTGAAAAGACCTCCTCGTGGGCATTTCAGAGAGCTCCACTAGATCCACTAATGAGAAGGGAGGACTCCCTGAAAAGACCCTGATGTTGGGAAAGATTGAAAGCAAAAGGAGAAAAAGATGGCAAAGGATGAGATGATTAGAGAGTGTCATCAACACAAGGAACATGAATTTGAGCAAACTCCAGGGGACAGTAGAGGACAGGGGAGCCTGGGGTGCCTAGGGTCCATGGGGTTGCAAAGAGTAACGAACAACAGACCCACGCTTGAAATCACAAAGTGTTTAAAGTGTTTAGCAAGTCTGAGCTTTAATACAAACAGGAGCCCTCTTATGCATTCCCAACGTATCTATATATACTGTCTGCCACTGTGGGTTCCCGTGGAGATGACCTTGGTGTATTGGTTGGAATGTGCCTTGTTTTGACTGAGATAGCAGCTCCTTGATGCAGCTGCAAAGTCTGCTCTCCCATCCCGCTTGCCCATGGCAACTCAAGAGCAGTTCAGGGATGCTTTGCAAATTGACATATACTACATATCCTGTTTCTCTGCGATGGACTCGGCATTGTTTCTGAGTTCCAGCAATGGAGAATATCTGATGTGGTCCTTTATCTCTGGTTGTCCCACAGCTCTGGTTGTTATGTCTCTATTGTAAGGTTGCCCCGAGTGTTGCTTGAACATTCCAAGATTGCATTTGCGGCAAACCCATGCCAAGTTGTTTTTCAGGCAGGAATGGAACACAACATTCCACAACCATTACAGTTCATGGCTGTAGAACCATGTTCATCTCATTGTCTTTAATGCACCATTATTTCTCCTAATACCCTTCTCAGATTAGCCAAGAACATACTGTCCTTTTAAAGGGAAAAATCTGTTACAAGCCTCTCTTTCCCTTGCTCTCTGCCAAATTCTATTGCCAAACTCATGTTAGCTCCCCTACTTATTTCCTCAATTTGCTCATTCCCAGATAATTCGCTGTCTTCATTTTACAGTTTCTGCATCCTACAGTTTCTTGTGATTAAAATAGGGCTGGAAGGGACCTTGGAGGTCCTCCGGTCCAGCCCCCTGCTCAAGCAGGAGATCCTATACCATTTCAGACAGGTGGCTGTCCGGCCTTTTCTTAAAAAACCCCAGTGATGAAGCTCCCACAACTTCTGAATGCAAGCTGTTCCATTGGTTGATTGTTCTCACTGTCAGAAAATTTCTCCTTATTTCCAGGTTGAATCTCTCCTTGTTCAGTTTCCATCCATTATTCCTTGTCTGGCCTTCAAGGTGCCTTGGAAAATAGCTTGAACCTCTCCTCTCTGTGGCAGCCCCTCAAATATTGGAAGACTGCTACCATGCCTCCCCTGGGAGAGAACATCTCTATTGTCCTCACGGTTAGGAAGTTTCTCTTCAATTCCCAGGTTCTTCTCTCCTTGATTAGTTTCCATCCATTGTTTCTTGTCCTGCCTTCTGGTGCTTTGGAAAATAAGTTGACCCCCTCCTCTGTGTGGCAGCCCCTCAAATACTGGAATAGTGCTATCATGTGCCCCTTTCTTTTCTCTAGACTTGTTGTTGTTGTTGTTAGCTGCAAAGTCGTGTCCAACCCATCGCGACCCCATGGACAACGTTCCTCCAGGCCTTCCTGTCCTCTACCATCTACTGGAGTCCATTTAAGCTCACGCCTACTGCTTCAAGTGACTCCATCCAGCCACCTCATTCTGTCATCCCCTTCTTCTATTGCCCTCGATCTTTCCCAGCATTATTTATTTATTTATTTATTTATTTATTTATTTATTTATTTTATTGGATTATAAGCCGCCCTCTCTCCCGAGGGACTCAGGGCGGCTTACAATAAGAGATAAGAATACAAATATTAAAATATAATTAAACCAATCGGATTAGCCCAATAAAAGTTAAAACCCAATTAAAAACTAAAATTGATAAAACCCCACCCCACCCCATTCAGTCCAGGCTGGCCTGTTGAAACAACCAAGTCTTTAGGTTGCGGGAAAGGAACAGAGGTCAGGGGCCAACCGGAGCCCCAAGGGCAACTGATTCCACAGGGTGGGTGCTCCCACAGAGAAGGCCCTACCCCTGGGTGCTACCAACCGACAGTGTCTGGTTGACGGCACCCCCAGGAGGCCCTGCCTGTGGGAGTGTACAGGGTGATTGGAAAGTCGACTCTGGCAGGAGACGCTCCCGCAAGTACCCCAGACCCAAGCCATGTAGGACTTTATATATGATCACTAATACCTTGATTAGTGATTAGGCTCTTCTCCAGTGAGTCTCTAGACTAGCCAAACCCAAATCCTGCAACCGTTCTTCATATGTTTTAGTCTCCAGGCCTTTAATCAACTTAGTTGCTCTTCTCTGCACTTTTTACAAAGTCTCAACATCTTTTTTGTAATGTGGTGACCAAAACGAGATGCAGTATTCCACCTATTCAGCAGGGACTCAGCTGCTCACAATGAGCAAGCCCACTCTCAACTTGCTAATGGCATCTATTGATGAGATAAGCTCTTCACCCCTCACAGCTGAGCATGCTGTCCCTCTAAAACACACAGCCTTCCTTGTCATTCTCCTCTTCCGTTTCTCTTCTATCAAATCTCCCTTGCAAACTCTCATCGGTTGTCCTTATTCACAGGCAGTCCTCAACTTACAACAGTTCGTTTCGCAACCATTCAAAGCTACAACAGCAGTGAAAAAAGTGACTTGTGACCATTTTTCACACAACCATTGCAGCATCTGCGAGGTCATGTGATTAAAAAATTCAGACACTTGGTAACTGACTTATATTTATAATGGTTGTTGCTTGATCTACCTTAAATGTCAGTGTTCCAGCAACCCTCCATTCCAATCCATTCCAACTCCAAGAAAAACGTATCTCAAAAGTGCCTGGCACATCTGTGGAATCCTGAATCTGAAAGTTTCTGGGCTTCCTACAATTTCCCAAACTACAAATCCATCCCCCTTGGCCGTCATCACATCACATGGCCCAATCATGATCCTTCCAAAAGTAAGATCCTCATTTCACCCTGCGCCATACTCAATGACCTTGAACTAACAAAATAATTTTATTTTGTCTACTTAGAGCTACTCAATTGAATCCACCCTGCTCCCACCTTTGGCAGTGTGGAATATGGTTTCCAAAGCTGACACCTTGTGCCCAATAAGACAGGTACACTGGTTTAGTTACAAATCAATTCAGAACTTTTTGGCCAATTTGTAGATGCTTGGAGAATACCTCTGCAGGTCTGCTTTAAATATCTGATACCAACGACAAATATTCTGCATATGATTTCAGTGAAGACTCTGACATTGAGAGGACACACCAGCAGAAGTCTACTCAAAATGCAATATATTCTCGATTGCCAGTGAAGTCTTGATGTAAAATGAGAGGGTGGACATAAGACCTCTGAGCAATTTTCCTTAGAGGTCCCTTTCAACCTATCACTGACCTTGTAACCAAGTAAATATATTTTCCTTAAGTCCCTGATTAATGGATTCAGTGCTCCTCCTGCCTCCAATGTTGGTATAGATTCTCGTCAACCTCATATAATTTTAAAAGCCAGCTCTCTAGCCTTGGATATAATTCTGACAGGTTACAGAGATTAGTCAGCCATATAAGTACCCGTAGACTACCTGGACATATTCATAAAGTGCATTTTGTCTGTTAAGAGACAGGTTAGCTAGGCTTCAGTGAGCAATTGTTCCATTCTTCTTCTTTTCTTGCTCCAAATTGTCATTAGGCTTGGCAATCTGTGGCCATGAAGATAAGGCTGCTTTGGAAAAACCTTATCTAAACAAAGACCATGAAATGAAATGGTACAAATGGGCCTAAAAGATAGGCTACACGTCAATAACAGTAAAAACAACTCAAGTCACAGCAAAATCCTGAGAGATAAACTCTGGCAGTCCTCGATTTACAATTATTCTGTTTAGTGACCATTCAAAGTTACAAATGGCACTAAAAAAAGTGACCTACAACCATTTTTCACACTTATGACCATTGCAGGTCCCCATGGTCACGTGATAAAAATTCAGACGCTTGGCAACTGGCATGTATTTAGGAAGGCTGCAGCATCCTGGATTATGCCATCCATCTTGCAAATGTATATAGTATGTATACATTAGAATTAGACTGTGATGTTTCTTTGTGTCATAGAGAGCCTCGGTGGCGCAGTGGTTAGAGTGCAGTACTGCAGGCTACTTCTGCTGATTGTCCGCTGACTGCAATTTGGCAGATCAAATCCCACCCAGGCTCAAGGTTGACTCAGCCTTCCATCCTTCCGAGGTGGGTAAAATGAGGACCCAGATTGTTGGGGGAAATAGGCTGACTCTGTAAACTGCTTAGAGATGGCAGTAAAGCACTGTGAAGTGGTATATAAGTCTAAATGCTATTGCTATTGTTATTAAGCAAACCAATGGGTGCAGTTTTGCCAAAAATTGAAAGTAAGTGCCATTTTCAACAAAGCCATCATAAAATGTGGTCACATGACCACAGAACACTGCAAATGGCCATAAATGTGGCTGTGTTGCCAAACGCATAAAGTTCAGTCACATGACCTGGTTGGGGCGACCATTGGAACTTCACATGTGGAACGTAAGTAGCCCCAAGGTAAGTCTGTCATAACTTCAAGCGGTCGGTAAGTGACGGGTCATAAGCCAAGGAGTAACTGTAAAGCAACAACGTTTGTCTTGCTAAAGGGCAGATAAACTAATGTGACACAAACATAATCATCTGCCAACTATGCTTCTGCATACCGTTCAGGATGAAGAGAGAAATCTTCATGCTGAAGAACAAGCAGACATAAATTGCAAATTACATTGGAAGAATGAAAAACCTTGTAGAAACATACATATGAAAAGAATGAAGGGTGATTTGATTATCCATTTTTATGGGAACTCAGCTGTCCTACATCCAACATCATATTAGTAATAACAAATGAGAATCTTATGGAACTTAAAAACTAACACTTTTATTATAGCATAAAGTATCTTGGATTACAGTTCAGCTGCTAATAATAAATGTCAGTTTTAAGAAGCCAAAAGCTTCTTTCTCATACCTAATAACATTTTTATATTTGTATTTCATCCTAAAATGCAAAGACGTGTACAATTTTTAAATTGCAAAATACTGAAATATATGAAGCATACACATTAAACCAAATGTTGCAGTTCAATTTGCACTGATACTTAAGCAGGGTTGATTAAGATTACAGTAGAACATGCCTGGAACAAATTTCTCCCCAATTCTTACTTTTTGTCAACCTACACTGATTTTCTTAAAACAAAAGAACTTCATTTAAGAGATTCAAGCATGATCAACTTAATTATAGTTTATCAAGAAGGCTAGATCAATCTTCTATCCCTAAATGAAATTAAAATATTTTCTGTTCTAATAAAATTAATGTGATAATGACAGAATTTGTAACACTATCTTGTGAATGAATCTTATTTTTACTGTGCACACACAAACTCACAAATACATCTCATTCATGTATGGTTTATTCCGGTAGCCCACTTATCATCAGATTTTCCTGGTTACCCAACATGTGATGCAAACCTTGTTAATCCAGAGAATGTTGGAGCTGACTTGATTCTCCTAGTTTGCATCACTCTCATATTTTGAGGTAGGCAGGTGAAACATTAAGGGCTCTTTGCTCATGGGCCTTTACTGGTAAGGTAGGTGCCAGCCAGGATTTGAACCTCAGTGTCCCACATCAAATACAGTGCTCTAACCACTACACTATCCAGCCAGTATAGTAATAGACTATAGTATAGTAGACAAGTGGGATGCGGTGGCTCAGTGGCTAAGACGTTGAGCTTCTCGATCAGAAAGCCTGGCAGTTCGGCAGTTCGAATCCCTAGCACCACGTAACGGAGTGAGCTCCCATTACTTGTCCCAGTTCTGCCAACCTAGCAGTTCGAAAGCATGTAAAAAAAATAGGGACTATTTTGGTGGGAAGGTAACAGCGTTCCATGCACCTTTGGCGTTTAGTCATGCACGGAGACATCTTTGGACAGTGCTGGCTCTTCGGCTTAGTAATGGAGATGAGCACTGCCCCCTAGAGCTGGAAACGACTAGCACGTATGTACGAGGGGAACCTTTACCTTTATAGTAGACAAGCACCAGAAGACAGTGGTGGTGATAGATGTAGTGGTGCCAAGTGACAGCAACATTGGGAAAAAGGAATATAAGTAGCTGGAGAAATGCGAGGACCTGAAGGAGGAACTCAAGAGGATGGATCTTGGCAGACTTTTGAACACTGGGCCCTATCTAACAAAATGAAATTCAACATAATGAAAAGTCAAGACTTACACATAGGCAAGAAAAACCAAAAGTACACCCAGACTGGGGGAAACCAGGCTTAATAGCAGCAACTGTGAGAGGGATTTTGGAGTCTTAGTGGACAACCAATTAAATGAGCCAGCAGTGTGCAGCAGCAGCCAAAAAAGCTAATGCAATCCTAAGTTGCATTAACAGAGGGATACAATCAAGATCAAGTGAGGTACTAATACCACTCTATAAAGCCTTAGTAAGACCACATCTAGAGTACTGCATCCAGTTTTGGTCACCACACTATTAAAAAGATGTCTTACTTCACAGCTGAAATTTTGGTCTCAATTATGGTTGCAATTTGAGAACTACCTATATACAAATGGTCATAAGCAGGGGAGTATCTGAACTGTGTGGAACCCTCAAATTCTCAGGTCTCTGGTAGAGGACTTGAGATCGAGGATCATACAAGACCACCCATAAGGGTGAAAAGGGATTTGTGTCTAAAAAATTAAATAACAATTGGCAGGCTTCAGGTGTACCATATGACTTTTTTGCATAAATTTTATGTATAACAAACACTGACATTCTAAGACTGAAACAGAAGGTTAACTGAATCAAAAATGTGACTAAATGAAACAGCACTGGTTCTCCTGAATTTTAAGAAGAGAGAGAAAATGATCAATTGGCTCGCTCAAAATTAAAATCGCTTAAGCGCTCGCCTGGCCTGAAGCCAGAGTTTTTCCCATTTAGCAGGACTTAACTCTTTTCCATCTTGCCTAGCGTAGGCAGCTTCCTTAAAAATAGGAAGAGAGAGCTAATTAAATATGGAAAATAGGAAACTAGAGCTAAGCTCTCTTTCGCTTTTTAAAGACTAGATATTGTTGCTCTTCAGGATTTCAGCCAAATGTACTCACTGAGAATTGAAAAAAGCATAAAATGCACATACTTTGGAACCTGAATTTTTAGGCAAGTAATTTAATATTTTTTAAAGCATGCACTGAACCTTTTAATCTCAATGAATCAGGATTTCTCTGGCTATAGCACAGAGTATGAAGTCATCTCCTAATCAGTTATTGATCCGTTTTCTATTTCAAGACATTCTCTGTTTACCCCATCACTCTTTCTGTCAGTTCCCTTGGTCAACTGAACCCTCAATAATCACTAAAGGCTTGCTATGAGAAAACATTGCTATTGGTGCCATATAGCTAACACATGAGTGATTTGTTTGGTTTGAGCTTCTATGTTGTGTAAACCCAGTCACTGTCGTTTAAAAAAGACTAGCTCGATAACTGTGCTTCGAAACGAAACTATGTGGTTGGGCTTAGTTTTTGGGAAGGAAAATAAGGGAAAAGAATTCTGCTTCTGCCTACCAGCATCCATCGGTATTCATCTGGCTAGTGTCCTGTCAGTGTGTGAGAGAGTTGAGAGCTGTTTGGAAATTGAAGCAGTATTTGCTGTGTGAGCAAGAAGGAGACAGCAAGGAGCCTGGGCGTGGCTTAGCTCAACTGTTCTGTACTAAAGTGGCTTGATGCTGTGAAACTGAAACTCCTCTCCTCTGCTTGTGTTTTGCATTTGGAACTGATTTCTATTCAGGTGGGGAGGGGGAGTAGAACTCCTTAGCATCAGAGCGTGTTAATAATAATATATGAAATACTAATGCTCTGATGGTCATTTTGAAAAATCCTTTCTTAGTGAGCACCTAGAAGCCAAGAGGAACATACGTGCCAAATTTCAAGTTTGTAGGCTTTATGGTTCTGGAGAATTTGTGATGATGCATGAGTGGTATTTCGCTTTTATATATATAGATAAGAGAATAATAGAGCTAGAAGGGATTTCGGAGGTCCAACCCCCGGCTCAGGCAGGAAAGCCAGTATCATTTCAATCTCTCTGTGTATTAGTAAAGTTAATCAATACTGGATCATTCAATAAACTATGTTTAAATAAACCAGTTTAGCACTGGTGTGCACAGCTGAGTTCTGTAGACCACTTGTACTGCAGGCCTCCCATATTCAATGCCATACCTCCCCGCCCCCAGTGCCTTTCCAGAATCTGCCATCAAGTTTTAATTTTGAATGTGACTAAAGAGAAGCTGATTGAAACTACTGTATTTGGGCTGAATTATCATACTTATTGCCTTGGTGGTGCAGGCTGTTAAACACCTAGCACTTAATTCCAGCTGCCTGCAATTAGTGCAGGCTCGAATCCCACCAGGCTCAAGGTTGTCTCAGCCTTCCATCCTCTCGGGGTAGGTAAATTGAGGACCCAAGATTGTTGGGGGCAATAAGCTGACTTTGTAAAAATGCTGCTTGGGGGGGCCAAAAAAGCCCTAGTAATAAGCAGGCATATACAATGGAATGAAGGCTATTGCTGAGCGCATTGGGTTGTGCTCCAAAAATTGTAAGCCGCCCTGAGTCTCCGGAGGAGGGCGGCATATAAATATGAATAAAAATTTAAAAAATTTAAAAAATAAACATAATTTTAATTGTATTTCAATTAAATTAAAATTAGCTTTTGTCCTGGCCACGCCCCTTTTTGGAGTATGCATGATCCCTGAAGGATAAGTGTGGCCCTCCAAATGACACATCTATAGCTTAGCTTGATGTATAACAAGCTAGAGAAACACTTTATTTGTGGGTCATTACAGGTAGTCCTCAACTTAAGACTAATATTGAGCCCTAAATTTATGCTGTTAACTGAGAAATTTGTTAAGTGAGTTTTGCCCCATTTTACGATGTTTTTTGCCAGATTTGTCCCGTCTCCCTCACACACCCCGGCCAGCCCACAGAGGAGAACTACAGTGCTGATCCAGCCCTTGAAGAAATCCAGTTTGAGCCCCCTGTCTTACATAAACCAAGATGTGTTTTGAAATGTGCATTTTCTTAAATAAATTCACTTGGAAGTGATGCTAAAGGGACCATCTGGATCAGACATACCCTCCAGCCACTGGCAAAAGATCATGTGTGCAGGAGTACATTGCTGGGGGTCACATATCAACTCCCCTTTGCAGAGCCCCCAACAATCTTTCCCCCATCTCTTTATGTATCCAGAACTCCTGTATGTAGGGATGCTGGGGAGATACAGGCTTCCAATCAATCATACGCAGCAGGAGGAAATACTTAGAACCCACTTCACACACTATTTCAGTGTGAACCTCTATATTGGCTGTATGCACACAATACACCAGATGACAAGCTAACTAATCACATGTTAGCCTAGCATGTTGTGGTTAACTTATAATTCAAATTGGGTTGAGTAATACAATGGCTCCTGTTATCCTTGAGCAAGCATGTCATTCTCATGAACACAATTTATATGAGAATTGAAAGAGGGAAGGAAGACCTATGTTCAAAACCAATGCTACGCCTATTGATTGATTGGTTGGTTGGTTGATTGATTGATCATATCTAGTTTTCCTTGTCATCTATCAGCCTTCTGTGCCATCTGTTAGCTTAGTCTATCTTTAGGATTGGTGAGAGGCGAAGACAATTATAGTACTCTTACTTTTTTTTAAAGAATGGTAGAATTTTTTAAAAATGTAATAAATAGACACATTTTACCTGCTACTAAATGTGCTAGTTGCATTTTGTTAGAGCGACAAGGAAGAAAAGCAGAAAGTTATGTCTGGCAGCAGGCACAGCAAATTTAAAAGTTGAGAGTGAAAATTACTCTATTACAGGCCATACTGTATGCCAAATGTTTTTACCAACTGGTGGAAACATCTATGCCAAAAGCTTTCAAAACCGTACAAGAATTAGTTTTACAACTACTTTAAGCAGAACATAGTTATTCATCGTGGAGGCACCTTTTTTAAAACAAAATAGTTGTATATTTTTTAAATATTTGGATTAACTTTTAGCTACATTATTTATTTTTATTGATTTATTTATTATTGGACTTGTATGCCGCCCCCTCTCCGCAAGGACTCGGGGCAGCTCACAATAAAAACACCACAACAATAAATATATAAAAAACAATTAAATCTGACAAGCCCAATCAATAAAATAGTTAAAATACATTAAAACCCCCCCCAGGTGGTCAGTCCAGCCCAGCCTGTTCAAACAGTCAGGTCTTCAGACTGCAGCAGAAGGAGCAAAGATCAGGGGCCAAACGGAGCTCCAAAGGAAGTTGATTCCACAAGGCGGGGGCCGCAGCAGAGTAGGCCCTCCCCTGAGGCACCGCCAGCCGCCGTTGTCTAGCTGACGGTACCCCGAGGAGTCCCTGTCTGTGTGCAGGCACAGGGCGATCGGTATTTGATGTTGGCAGGAGACACTCCCGCAAGTACCCCGGACCCAAATCGTAAAGGACTTTGAATGTTAAAACCAACACCTTGAATCTCACCCGGAGGGCAACCAGCAACCAATGCAGGTCGTGCAGGAGGGGTGCAACATGGGAGTATTGGGAAGCTCCCATCACAACCCACGCAGCCGCATTCTGCACCAGCTGAAACCTCCAGATGGTATGCAAGGGCAGTCCTAGATAGAGAGCATTGCAGTAGTCAAGTCAGGACGTCACAAGTGCATGAGTGACCGTGCAAAGGGCATCTTGGTCCAGATATGGGCACAGCTGGCGAACCAGTCGGACCTGGGCAAAAGCCCCCCTGGTCATTATCCCAGCAAACCATGCCATTTAAAAATTACTACTGCTGACCTAGTTATTTATTTATTATATTTGTTAGCTGCCTCAATGGAATGAAGGCTATTGCTAAGCGCATTGGGTTGTGTCCCAAAAATTGTAAGCCGCCCTGAGTCTTCGGAGAAGGGCGGCATATAAATGTAATTAAAAAAGAAATCAAGCTGATTTCAGTGTTTCAAGCATTGTTGTGATTAAAAAGACAATGTATATATTTAATGGCAAGCTATTCTGATCTTAATTACAGGAATGATTCAGCAGTAAACACCTTCTAAAACTCTGGAGGAGTGACAGCTCCACTCCTGTTGTGTTCACTCATCTGGGAGGAAACACCAGGTAATTAACGGTACTTTAACGGTACTTTTGAGCATGAATATGTAAATTGTTCATAATGCAGGGATAAATTAAGACTGGAATCAGGGAAACAAGAAAGAAAAAAAACCCAAGAGAATTCCCCCTATGCGAACACGCATACACATGCTTGGAGGAAAAACATGCGTTCACGCAGGGAGAATGATTTGAAGAAACCATTTTGACTTGAGTGATTAGAAGAAACAGCCAAAGAAATGAAATCAAATTACCATTAGTGGGAAGTGGGGTGTAGGGCTGAAAATCCCAACCGCTCTCATTTGGTGTGGAGTTTGGAAAGCAGACCATCAGCACTTATGAACAGTATCAGATAAACAATTATACGAAGCACAGAGACTCACAGGAAAACAATCTACTTACATAATTTCACATTCTAGACACGTCCTGAGATTATAACTGCTGCAATTGCCAACAGCGCACTACGAGCTAGACATTCAAGGCAAACTTTAGCAGCTCTACCAGTTCGTCCTGTTCCATCTAATATTTATTCGAAGTTATTACAATTTGCAAACAGGGTGGGGGAAAGAGAAAAGGGGAAGAGCCTGTTCAAAGATGCGGCAACATCATCACAAGGAAGGGCACAATGGTTAGAATGCAGCACTGCAGGCTGACTCTGCCAACTGACAGCAGTTCGATCCTGACCGGCTCAAGGTCAACTCAACCTTCCATCCTTCTGAGGTCGGTAAAACAAGGACCCAGATTGCTGGGAGCAATATGCTGAACCTGTAAACTGCTTAGAGAAGGCTGTAAGGCACAATGAAGCAGTATATAAGTCTAAGTGCTATTGCTACTGCTAAGGGAGGCAGACTGCAGAAAGGGTCAGCAGCCATTATGAATCATAGACGTAGAAACGTAACTAAACTATGAGAGAAACATCCTAGTTGTTCAGTATTTTGTCATGCTTGTCTGAGGAAGTTTTAAGGCAGTAGCCTGCCAGATGCTGAACTAATTCCCAGGATCCCCTGCAATAGCCATGTTGGCTGAGGTTTATTTATTATTTATTTATTTATATTTCGTGGTTCTAGACCACCTATCTACAAGTCCTACATTATTTATTTATTTATTTATTAATGGGACTTATATGCGACTGGGTGCTTACAATAAAACAAACAAAATAAATATTTTAAAAATTAAACTAATGGTCCCATGGCTTGGGTCCGGAGCGTCTCCTGCCAGCGTCGACCTCCAATCGCCCTGTACGCTCCTACAGGCAGGGCCTCCTGGGGTGCTGACATTGTTGGCTGGTGGCCCAGGGTAGGGCCTTCTCTGTGGGAGCACCCACTCTGTGGAATCAACTCCCCGTGGAGCTCCCTGCCTTCTGTTCCTTTCGCCGCGACCTAAAGACTTGGTTGTTTCAACAGGCCAGCTTGGACTGAATGGGGTGGGGTGGGTTTTTTTATCGATTTTAATTTTTAATTGGGTTTTAATTTTATTGGGCTAATTGACTAGTTTAATTGTATTTTAATATTTGTATTCTCATTTTTTTATTGTAAGCCGCCCTGAGTCCCTCGGGAGAGAGGGCGGCCTATAAGTCCAATAAAATAAATAAAATAAATAAATATCTCCTTCAAAGAGATTGGTTTCTGGGAACATTTGGTGGGTGGGACGTTTTCCCACCTTGGACAGTTGATAGGTAGGACTGAGCTACTGGGTGTCTCCCTCTTCCCCTCTGAGTGTTAATCATGATTTAGCATTATGTCTTCACTATTGCTGAAGCTAGTAACTAGACACAAACAAAAATTGGATTTGCTAATTTACAGATCCTAATTAAGAAAGAGATTGGTTAGGATCACAAATGACAGAACACGAATGACAGAAGCCCAACAGAAGAATGCATAAGAGAAAAAATTATTGTGAATTATCCTCTTCTCGGAACTTCTTCAAACAGCATTTAGCATAAGCTGTCCCAGTGTTAAGACTCCGTGCATGATTGATTGTAATGCAACCGTCATTATCGTGATTATGTTAGGGACTTTGATAGATGATAATCATAATTAGCAGCGACACAGGTATAATATCAGCCATAAAGGAAATTTGTAAATTAAGGGGGGAAAGGAATGAGACAGGAACTCACTCATAACCTGGGCTCACAAATTATGCTAAACGATAATTAATTTTTAGATTGAAAAGCCTTAATAACCTGGTTTCCCTAACGCTAGGTGCAAGTATTACAAGCGGCAGTGGCTGGGTTCAAACATTTTATTATGCTAAAACCTAAGAAACAAAATTATCTTTTAGTGAAAGGTGTAAGCCTAGTGTATAATCTCCACTGGATCACCCACTGCCTAAAACACATTTTCCCTTCTCAATTGGTTTGCATCTGCACTTACCTGCTGGTGCTGCCGGGCCCCATCGGTGATCGACTTGACAACTACCTCAATTAATTGCTTGCACATCATCTGTCAGGAAACAAAAGACTGGCAGTTAATAGGCCTGAACCATATTTGGGAATATATTCTGCAAACAGACAACAAAAACTCTCTTAAAAACACCCACATTCAGTTCAGTTGATAAAAAACATCAGACAAAAGGAAGAAGGTAATTAGTGGAATTTGCTGTCACAACATGAGGTGGAAGGGGATTTTAAAAGCAGAGTAGGCAAATTTATAGCAGAAACAATCGATATTATTAAGTGGGATGACACATACATCCCCTACATTCAGAGGTATTGCCTCTGAATACTAATTCTGCATACCGTTTCTGAGCAAACAACCATTGGAGAAGGCTGCTTCCTTCACATCCTATTTATATCCTGTGAGAAACAGGATGCTGCATTAAAAGGTTATTCTTCTCTGGTTCTATTGACATCACAGGCATTGTCCGGTATGTGCCTCTGATATTTGTACCACAATGTCCATGTGCCACTATGTGCCACCAAGCCAGAAGAAGGAACCGTACAAGGAAAATCAATTCCATCATAAATTAGTCCAGAGGTGGACAATTATGGTAACTTTACAACTTTATGGACTCCAATTCCCAGAATTCCTAAACTGGCCATGCAGGCTCAGGAATTCTGGGAGTTAAAGTCCTCAGGTCATAAAGTTGCCATAGTTACCCAACCCTGAGTTACTCTGCCCTGTTTGAGCTCCCTTGAAATGTGTTAGCTGCAGCTCTCAAAATTTTCAGCCAATGTTGGAATTTAGGCAGGGAGGGGGTTGAAACCCCAATACATTTCAAAGTTACCATCCTAAGGAAGATTAATTGAGATATGGAAGACTTCTCTTTGGTAAAAAAAAAACCTTTCTTTTGAGGGAGGATGCTTTCCTCACATGCAACATATAAACATGCAAATGCCTTCACCAAGACCAATACAGGTAGTTCTCATTGAACGACTGCCCTTTTTAGTGACTGTTTGCCATTAGAATAGCAATGAAAAAGTAACTTTTATGGCCAGTCCTCACACTTACAACTGTTGTAGTATTGATCACTGTCAGGTGATCAGGATTTGGATGCTTTACAACCAGAAGGTATTTATGAGCATAGTAACATCCCAGTTACATGATTGCCAACTATGTGCTTCACAGTTGGCTTCTGACAATAGAGAAGACAGCAATAAAACTGCAAATCATGGCGATATGATGTCTTGCTTAATAACTGTGGGTGATTTGCTTAACATCAGAAATGGAAATGAGGTTCTTAGAGAATACTGCTCCAGTTTTGGTCACCACACTATAAAAAAGATGTTGAGACTCTAGAAAAAGTACAGAGAAGAGCAATCAGGTTGATTAGGGTCCTGGAGGGTAAAACATACAATGAACGGTTACAGGAACTGGGCATGGCTAGTCTAGTGAAGAGAAGGACCAGGGGAGACATGATAGCAGGGTGCTACCACAGAGAGGAAGGGGGTCAAGCTATTTTCTAAAGCACCCAAGGCCAGACAAGGAATAATGGATGGAAATTGATTCAACCTAGAAATAAGGAGAAATTTTCTGACAGTGAGAACAATCAACCAATAGAACAGCTTGCCTTCGGAAGTTGTGGGAGTTTCATCACTGGAAGCTTTCAAGAAAATACTGGACTGCTATTTGTCAGAAATGGTGTAGGATCTCCTGCTTGGATGGTGGGGTTGGACTAGAAGACCTACAAGGTCCCTTCCAACTCTGTTAATCTGTTAATCCCATCACAGTCACATTGATGTCTCGCTTAACGAACACGTCACTTAGTGATGAAGTTGCCAAAATTGATTGTGGTCATTAAGGGAACACAACCTGTAATAAGTAATGTGGAAAATGGGAAAGCGAGGCATTTCACCTACCGGGTGGCGTTCAAACAGGTCAAGAAACATGGCTCCAGTCAGCGGGCTCTTGCGTTTTGTCAGAAACAAGTTCAAAGCTTCCTTGTACACAGCAGTCACCCGTTCCAGATCCACACTGCCAAGATCAATATGCTAGAATAGTAAAAAGGCGAGGGATGAAGTGTTTTGCAAGTCATCTACCTTTACCGCAATTCAACAGTTCCTGAGAATAGCTCTGCACAAGATGTGACACAAAGCAGGAAATAAAATTATGATTTACAGGTAGGCTTCCCTGTAAATGTGTGAAAATAGGGAATGCATATTGAAGTCACAGGTTTCAAAAAATTGTTAGAAAGAAGCAGACTGGTTCTCACGTGGGTCTGGGGGGGGAAATGCCTCAGCTTTAATGAATCATCTCATTGAATTAATAAGATTTTCAAATTGATGGCACCTTTGGGAGGTTTGCACAGAAGCCTGAGATCACTGATTTGATGAAGTGCCAAGCCCATGCAAAATCCAAAACACTTCCAAATAATTTTTAACACCTGCACAGCAAAGGTGGTATTCAGCAGGTTCTAACCAGTTCTGGAGAACTGGTAGAGGAAATTTTGAGTAGTTCGGAGAACCGGCAAATACCACCTCTGACTGGCCCCGCCCCCATCTATTCGCTGCCTCCAGAGTCTCAGCTGATTGGCTGGGTCTTCTTTTGTTGCCCTGCACAGGAAAACGGAGCTGGAAAGCAGGTTAGTGGGGTGGGGAGGGAATGGGATTATGCAGTATCCTTCCCCTGGAGTGGGATGGGAATGGAGATTTTACAGTATCCTTTCCCTGTGATGCCCACCAAGCCACGCCCACCAAGCCACGCCCCGCAGAACCAGTAGTAAAAAATTTTGAATCCCACCACTGCTGCACAGCTCTACTCCAGATATATATATCGCCAAGATACTCTCAATCTTACACGGGATAAGACCCGAATACACCAAGACCTACATATGTATAGGTCTTGGTATTGAGAATACCTTGGTGACGTTTCGACGAGATATTCGCCAAGGTATTCTCAATCTTACACGGGACAAGACCCGAATACACCAAGACCTACATACCTTTACCCGTGAAAATCTACGAAAACGTATATATATATATACACAAACAATATGCACGCACACATATGGGTAGCTCTCAAGTTAACAGCAGCGATTGGTACTGGAATTTCTGCTGCTGAGCCATGCAGTTATAAAGCATGACTGCACTGCTTCGCAACGGTACCAACTGCTGTCATTAACTGAATTGCAGCAGTTGCAAGCAGTGCTGGTAACTTCCTTCCCATCTGAGCTCCCTCTGACAACCAAAATCAGTTTGCAAAAAAAAAAAAAGAGGAAAAGAAAAAAGAAAAGCAGTCTGTCAATCAAGTAAGTAGCTGATACCAGAAAACCTAAAAGTTTAAGAGAATGTTTAATTTTACAATGAAGGTTTATTAGTATGGATAAGCAAATACTATTATTATTATTATTGTTGTTTTTAATATTTTTTTATTTTATTTTTATTACAAACATCTTTTCTTCCATTTGATGATGTGTCGTCTGAGTACAAATGTTTTGTGCAATACAATTTAGTAGTTACAATCTTATTCATTACATTGGTATTGTTCTTTACTCTATATATATTTATACTCTATATATACTCTATATATATTTGATATTTCTGTCCCTTTGGTCTTTTTCTTGGCTTATTTACTTCTTTTAAGGAGTAAATACTCTTTATTTACTTCCCATACCTATCTACTATATTTCAACATTCTTAATTAATCCATTAATTATATCTAATTTTCATATTTTTTTCTCTAACCATTGACAGAATAATTCCCATACCTTATAAAGTTCAGTTTGCTCTCTGTCTTTAATAGAACAGAATAGAATACTTTATTGGCCAAGTGTGTTTGGACACACAAGAAATTTGTCTTGGTGTAAATACTCTCAGTATACATAAAGGGAAAGATACATTCGTTAAGAATCAAGAATCATAATGTACAACACTTAATTATAGTCATAGGGTACAATCAGCATAATTTCATAGTGTTAGTCTTTCATTTCTGCACCTTCTAGTATTTTCCTAATCACATTTTCTTCAACAAGGATCTGAATAGCAAATACTATTATAATTATGTGTTTATTATCAATGCTATGAATATTATTGTTATTATTACTATTATTATTTTTCAAAACAAACTGTACCCAGAAAACACACTGTTCACGTAGATATTGAGTTTTTATGTTTATTCAAGAAAAATGTATAAATAAAGAAATAAAAAGTAAGTAGCTGATGCCAGATGAAGATGGGTGTGCGGCAGAGTGCTAGTGACCAGGGCGGCACAAGTGCAGCAAGGCTTGAGGTGACTGATACTGGGTGAAAGTAAATGCAACAAACTAGTGCAGGACAAGGGCAGCGAGGCATGGGGTAATTGCTGCTTGGTGGGGTTAAGGAGTGGGTACACAGGGGTGGAGGGGTGTGAGGAGGCTCAGGGAGGGTGCAGCAACACGTGGGGAGAGTGCAGAGGAATGCACAAGGGTGGTGCAACAAGACTCAGGGAAGATGTGTTGAAGTGCACAAGTGGCCAATCCAGTGCAAGTACAGAGGAGCTGGGGGAGGGTGTTTAGTGGGGGAGACATACAACCTTCCCTGCTGGCTTCCCCATTAACTTTCTGGGGAAGTCACCAGAGAAGGTCACAAATGGTGACTGTGACCTTCCCTGCTGGCTTCCTGGGATAAAGGTGAGCTTATACACTAAGTGATAAGAGCGATTTTATACACTAAGCTGCCAATCATCCAGATCACCATCGTGTGACTGAAGAGATGTTGGGACAGATTGACATAACCTGGGGAATACCTGTAAAATTACATGTATCTTTTTGCTTAATTTAAAGTATTTTATGCTCTATCGTTGTGCTTATAGTGTCTTCTGAAAAGATTGCTACAGAAGCAGCAAACTAGCAGCTAGCAACAGTCTTGAAATGCATTAAGAGCTTAAAAAATAATTATTATATTATTCAGCAAGCAAGGGAGAAAATGCCATCCCTCTGATAGTTCAGTATCCGACTCCTCACAAATCCAGCCAAGATACAGGTGTGATTGGAAATTTCTGCTGGTGCATTTCCTTACTAGGTTCCAATTGTTGAAGAGCATCAGGATGCGGGAGGCATTTTTTGGTGACAGCTCCAAAATACCCATATTGGCAGAACAGAACTGAGTTTTTCATCCCAAGGGTGGTAAATGGGACAACCCCTCACCTGTCCAGGTGACCCTTCAGTTTCCTCTGGATTTTTCTTTTTTGTCTGTGCATCTTCTGAAGCCATTTCATCAGCTGGTGCGTTTCCCCTCAATACTCGAAAAAGGTACAACGATCCACTAAAAACAGAATGAAGAAACAGAAAAGTGATGTTAAATATACAACACTCTGTAGAAAAAACCAATATGGATTTACATATATGTATGAGTCTAACTTCTGCATTTGCAGCATAAGAGCTGTGGTGGTGCAGTGGTTAGAATGCAGTACTGCAGGTGACTTCTGCTGACTGCCGGCTGACTGCAATTTGGCAGATCGAATCTCACCAAGCTCAAGGTTGGCGCAGCCTTCCATCCTTCTGAAGTCAGTAAAATGAGGACCCGGATTGTTGGGGGCAAGAGGCTGACTCTGTAAACCATTTAGAGAGGGCTGTAAAGTATAAGTCTCAGTGCTATTGCTATCCTATCCTTTCCTATTCCTATTCTTTAATGAGGGACGTTTAATAATGCAACTGTAGGAAAGATATTCATTTTTTCATGGCATTTTGTAGATAACACATTTTTATTGTGTTAGAACGCAAGAGCTGCGGTGGCGCATTGGTGAGAATGCAGCACTGCAGGCTACTTCTGCTGATCATCGGCTGCCAGCAGTTTGGCAGTTCGGGTCACACCAGGCTCAAGGTTGACTCAGCCTTCCATCCTTCCGAGGTCGGTAAAACGAGGACCCAGATTGTTGGTGCAATATGCTGTCTCTAAACTGCTTAGAGAGGGCTGTAAAAGCATTATAAAGTGGTATATAAATCTAAGTGCTATTGCTAAGTGCTATAACATGAGATCCCTGGAGTGGCTCACAGATACCTTTCATAAAATTAAAAGGAAACACAATTAATAAAGCAAGCAAATGGCTAATCAGAGTGTTCTACACTGAGAATGCAAGTTTATTATTTATAATGTAAAACACAGGCAAACATTTATTTTTAGTCCGCAGTGAGGAAAGTGCGATGTGAGCCTTCAGGTTATTCAATTAATAAGAAAAGGAGCCTCTTTTTAATCACCTCCAGATTTAGATAACGATCTAGAGAAAGGTCTCTGATGAAATTTTCAATGCAAGGACTAAATGTTGCTCATTTAGTCCTTTAAGAGTCAGTGGCTTTGGATAATGAGATTGGGGTGGGCATGCAAATTTAATAAATAGATAAATGATCATTAAGGATTGGCCACTTCCTTTCCTATTATTTAAAGGAAAGAACAAATATCTTGTTTTTCTTAACTGCAATCTCAAAGGTTCAGGCTCTGGGTTCTAAAATAAGAATATAGACATCTTTCAGCACAGAGAGACCTCGACTTTACGACCACAATTCATCCAAAATCATCTCGCTAAGTGAAACATTTGTTAAATGAATTTTGCCCCATTTTATGACCTTTCTTGCCAAAACTGTTAAATGAATCATTACAGTTGTTAAGTTAGTAATATGGTCGTTAAGTGAATCTGGCTTCGCCATTGCCTTTGCTTGTCAGAAGGTCATAAAAGCTGATCACATGACCCTGGGACACTGCAATTGTCATAAATATGAACCAGTTACAAAGCATCCAAATTTTGTGTTGAATTTATATTTTACCGAGAAAGAAATAAAGGGAGACTAGTACAGATCTATTTCAAACTATTTTAGCTCTCGTCACTAGCCATACCCTGTCTGGGACATTTCTTTCTCTCTCGATAAAATATAAATTCAGCACAAAAATAGTTCGTCGTGAAAGCGACTACCTGCAAAAGCTCCTGGATTGGGGCTGAAAGGCAAAAGCAGAAGCAATATGCTCCCTCCCATATTTGGGAAGACCAGGTTGCCCTGATAGACCGGTCTCACTGGAGAAACACTTCATCGAATTTTGATCATGTGCCAGGGAGATGCTACAATGGTCGTAAGTGTGAAAAACGATCCTAAGTCATTTTTTTTCCATTGCCGTTGCAACTTTGAACGGTCATTAAGTGACCTGTTGTAAGACGAGGATTCCTTGTACTCAAGCAGAACTTAAAAAGGCATATTTTTTTCATGCATGCGCGTTCTGTGCAGAGAACTCACCTGAAGTAATAGAGGGCTACTGAAGAGTCGTTCTGCTTGCAGCTTCTCTTCACCAAACTTTCTAGCAGGCTATGCAGTTCCTCCCGGATAGAGGACACATTTTTGCAGTATTGCTTGGATCTACACAAACTGTTCCTAAAAAACAAATAAAAAATAATAAAAAATTCCACAAACAACATTGACTATCACAGAGAAATCCCACGGTTGTGCTTAGCCTTTCTATCACACTGGTTCCAAGCAAGATATCATTAAAATCCATGTAACTGGTACAATAGCACACAGATGAAGTGCCAAGGAGGAAGTGGGAGGCAGGTAGAGTCATGGTTCGAGGCAGTAGTGCGATTCAACTGGTGTAACAACCAGTTCGGTAAGCGTGCGCTTCGCATGCGCTGGCTGAAGAATTCTGGGAGTTGAAGTCTACGAGTCGTAAAGTTGCCAAGGTTGGAGATCCCCGGCCTAAAGCAGTGACCCTCAACTTTTCCACCTTTGCGGAACACTGCGGTGGCGAGAGGGTATTGTTCCGTGCACACAGTGGGTGAGCACACGCAGCTCCATTTGCGTAAGTGGTGGACACGTGCTTCTGCCGCTGTTCGACCAAGGCTTCCTGAGACCGTAATTAAGCACACTCTTGTTTTATTTCAGCACTGGGAATTATGTTCATTACCAGCCTGTAATGAGTCCCAAACAGTCTCTTGAGATAAGCATCCACCTTTATCTCTTTTGAATTGCTGCCAACAACTAAAGTGCCAAATTAGCTTTAAAAAAAACCAAACGAAGTACAAAGTCCACACAGAGCTTCAAGGTTTAATCCGAACAGAGCGAATGACTTTGCTTCCTGCAAAGGTTTCTCTACCTTTGCACTTCCTTTATACCTTAGGGGAGGGGAAATCACCTCCAAGCCTTACTCCCGAGTTGCCCCTTTTGTCTTAGCTGCTCTTGCCTTCTAGCAGCTCTGCGCACACGCGCACTGGGAACAGGCTCCCCTTGTTTCTCTGCCTCGCTGCTGCTAGATTCTGGAGGCTCTGGAGTCAGCACATAACTCCCAGATGGTCCTGGCCCCATCTCTGTATCAGACACAGAACCCTCATCCGAGTCCTCCCCAGACTCCCGGACTGGTCCCTGTTCTTCCCCACTGTCCGATTCTGCTGCCATCTGCACAGGCTGCTGGTGAACCACAACAGCCGCTCGCTATCTGTGCAAGTGGAGCTACGTGTGTGAGTGCGAATGACTGCCAGTTGTGCAAGTGGACCTGTGCATGCAAGCGAGCTCACCCACTACCTGCACGGCCTGGTATACTGAGCCGCGGCCTGGGAGTTGGGAACTGCAATAAGATAACTAAAAACACCATACATATGATACAATGAGGATCATAAGTGGTTGCATAAAATCTACTCCTACTTGCTGGCTCCCCATCTTGAGTCACATTGCACCACCAGCTCTATGAAGGCAGGAAGCCTTAGTGAAGGAGTACAACAGAACTATGAGAAACCCACTTCTTCCTGTGCATGCTGATCTTTCTCCTCTATCAACTGGCAGGCTTAAATCCAGGAAGCCCTCTCTGGCACTTGCTCAGCAACTGTCTTTGACATCAACACACAGTGGAAAGCCAAATGGCTGCTGAACGCCCAGATACAGGCACTTACGTAGATGACCCTGCATAAAAGGTGCCAGGTTTTGACCTTCCTCGCCAGCATTGGTCAACTCTGACACAACATGGTGTCTACCAGGACACATTGTTTAAGTGGGGTCTTGTCTCTACGCCTCAGTGTGACTGTGGTGCTCCTTGGCAAAATATCCATCACATTGGACACCGGTCCAATGTCTGATTTTTTTTCAACATAGATCACCCTGCCCTTGAATGGCTGGGTGGACTGGACATTAACATTTGAGCCACTGTAAGTCCATGTATTTGCCAAACTGCTCAATAAATAAATAAATAAATATTAACTAAAAACACCCCCAAGTCAGCACAGGTAACTTGGCATGTGTATAGTTCTCCCTCTCTCCTCTTTCTCTTCCTCCCCACCCCCAGATACACACACACACACGACTGCTTCTCTGAAACTCACGAGAAAATATCAGCAGTCTTCCGGAGATAATCTTGTTCCTGCTTGTTGGAGTCTGAGCTCATACTGTGCTCAATCACAGAAAGAAGAGGATCAATGACACTGAAAACCAGAGGATTCCCTGCCTGCTTCATCAGAAATAATTCAACCAAATCCAGGACCTGAAAATGAAAAATAAACAGAGATGCATATCCATTAACAGCAACCCGACCACTATAGGAAATACAAAAATCTGGAAACAGTTATGCAGAAGGAATCCATGGTTGAACTCCTTTGCTGATTAACATCTAATCCAGGGGAGACATTTATGAAATTAAAAAAAAAGCAAGCAGATGATTCAGTGATTTTTAAATAGTTTAACAAACAAACAAAACCCGCCACACTATTCTTTTGGTAGTTAGCCAAAAAAAGAATTACTAATTAAATATCCCACTCCAGTTTATAGTAATACTTGGAAATCGCAATTAAAATAGCCCAACTGACAGCTAACAAGCGAAAATGAGAGTTTTGTGTTCTTGGGCTCAAAAACAGATAAAGATGGAGATGTTAGGAAAAAAAAGATTGAAAGGTTAGACAGAAAGGAAATTATCAAACAAGATCATAAAGGATAAGGGCATTTCAGTGACAGCTTCACCAAAACTGAAGTGTTAAAGCAATTATCTTTACAATGGGAACATGCATCCACAATAACTGGAGACTAAAACTGAGAGAAAGACGACAGGATCTCTTTGAAATAAGAGATTGGGAAAACAGTAACTGGTCTACCAAGAAGAACCAATCAATCAGACATGGGCCAAATAAAGCAGCTATTCCTTTGAGCAGCAACTCATACAATTTGGATACATAAGTGGAATGTAGAACCATTTATTATGTTTGGCAAGGTTTAATGAAGACAATGGGAAAAAATGAGTCAACAGATTCCAAGATATTATCTAAAAGCTTCCAGTAGAATAGAAGACATTATAGGTAGTTCACGACTTACAACAGTTCATTTAGTGACCATTCAAAGTTACGAAGGCACTAAGAAAGTTTTATGATGCTTTTTTCACACTTATAACCTGTGATGACCCGGGGCATGACACAAAAATAACGAAGTCACAAAAGTAGAATAAATTCCCTTTAATGCCTCCAACTTGGCCCCAATGTCCAATTATCCTTGGCTGGATATCAAACTCTTCAAAAAACAGTCTATGAAGGGCAGAAATGCAGTCCAAACCCAAAGTAAAGATAATTAGAAATAAAAACAACAACACAAACCACACTGAAGTAAATAACGTGACAGGCCAGGATGATAAATTGCAGAGTTTCAAAGGATAACGCAGCACCCACAGTTGGGAGAACGTCAAAACCAAGAAAATGCATGCTTTGCTTCCAGCAAGGAGCTGTAGACAAACACCCCACTTATATCCTGTTCTCCCAGCTGCAACTAATGAAAGGGATCAGGGCCTTCTTCTCTCTCGTAAGCCATATTGCTCCCTTCTTCGTTCCTCCCTGTGTGCCCTAGGACGAAGAGGGGATGGCCTTGGGTCTTCCTCTGAATGTCCAGCGGACTGTGCTCTTCCCCCATTTCTTCCACAGCCACCGGAACCACACTCCCACTCCCTGTCAGCTGCTCAATCTCCCTCTCAGAATCAGACTCCAACAAGGGCATGACAGAACCATTGCAGCATCCCCATGGTCATGTGATCAAAATTTGGGTGCTTGGCAACTGATTCATATTTATTGCAGTGTCCCAGGATCATGTGATCACCATTTGCAATCTCTTACAAGCTTCTTAGAAGCTTCTTACAAGCAAAGTCAATGGGGAAGCCAGATTCACTTAACAACTATGGCAAGAGAGGTAAAATGGGGCAAAATTAAAACTTAACAAATGTTTTCACTTAGCAATGGAAATTTTGGGATCAATTATGGCCATAAATTGAGGCCTACCTGTATTGGAGATAGGTCAGGTCTATGAGAAATTGTCTACACTGTCACTGGAAACCCTAATTTAACCTAATTAAAAGACAACAGTAGATTTCTAATAGTTTAGAAATTATAAACCAGGGTTTTTCAACCCTGGGAACTTGAAGATGTGTAGACTTCAACTCCAGAATTCCCCAGCAGAGGAATTCTGGGAGTTGAAGTCCACACATCTTCAAGTGGCCAGGGTTGAGAAACACTGTAATAAACTAAGTCCTTAAAATAATTGTACTCAACCAAAAAGGCTTGCACATTATCAGTGTTGGCGGGGGGGCAGAGGTCGACTCCGAGGGCTCTCACTTGTGGGGTCCCCCAAGGGTCGGTCCTCTCGCCCCTCTTGTTCAACATCTATATGAAGCCGTTGGGTGAGATCATCCATGGTTTCGGGGTGAGGTATCATCAGTATGCTGATGATACCCAGCTGTACATCTCCTCCCCAAACCACGTCAGTGATGCCCTCTCCGTGATATCCCATTGTTTGGATGCGGTATGGACCTGGATGGATGGAAACATGCTTCGACTCAACCTGGCCAAGACTGAGTGGCTGTGCATACCGGCATCTCGGTCCAGTCAGGAGATTCCATCGTTGGTCATGGGGGGAGAGGTGTTGCCCCCTATAGAAAGGGCTCGGAACCTGGGGGTCCTCCTGGATTCACGGCTCAAGTTGGAGGAGCAGGTGGCAGCTGTGGCCAGGGGGGCCTTTGCTCATGTCTGGCTGGTCCGCCAGCTACGCCCGTTTCTGGACCGAGATGCCCTGCGCACAGTCATCCATGCACTTGTGACCTCCCATCGACTACTGCAACGCTCTCTATTTAGTACTGCCCTTGCATGTCATCCAGAGATTGCAGCTGGTGCAGAATGCGGCCGCGCGGGTGGTGATGGGGGTCTCCCGATAGTCCCATGTTACACCCCTCCTGCGCGACCTACATTGGCTGCCGATTGCCCTCCGGGTGAGATTCAAGGTTCTAGTATTAACATTCAAAGTCCTACAAGGCATGGGTCTGGGATATTTACGGGAGCGCCTCCTGCCGATATCGAGTACCAACCGCCCTGTACGAGCACACAGACAGGGGCTTCTCGGGGTGCCGTTGGCAAGTCAATGCCCGTTAGCGGCACCTCGGGGACGGGCCTACTCTGTGGCGGTTCCCGCCCTATGGAATCAACTACCCCTGGGACTCCGCCTGGCCCCTGACCTTCGCACCTTCCGCCACGACCTGAAAACTTGGCTATTCGAACAGGCTGTGCTGTGCTGATCTCCTGGGGGGGAGGTTTAAATTTTATATGGCATATTGTGGTTTTAATACAATTTAGACTTGTGATTGTTTAATATTGTTTTAATTAATTTATTGTTGTGGTTTGGTTTTAGTTGAGCAGCCCAGTATTGGAGATGGGGCAGCATACAAGTCTAAATAATAAATAAATAAATTATTGCTTGGGGGAGGGGACTGGGGGGAGGGCTGTCTAACTATTCCCACAAATTCAGAACTGTTTCTAGAATGAATGTGTTCGCGATTTTATTCAATTCATTCTTCTCCAATGTTTCAGAGCCCTGAAGAACTGCTTGACTAGCTCTCATCACATCAAAACCTAAAATTACCACCAGGTGTAAACCAATCACTAGATGCAGCAGGTTGAAGAAGCAGTTTGGGACTGTTTAGCAGCACTTATTTTTAGTTCTAGTTCTGCTCCAGATATTTTGGAACTTCAAGATTCCCAGCCAGTACTGTCCCAGGTTGGTCATGTTGGCTGGAATCAAAGGAACATATCTGCAGGGCATCAGATACAGGAAGGATAAGGGCAGCTACAATGCTCCAGTGGAATTACTGGTGCTGTGCTTGGTTATTACATTAAACAACTTAGGTAACATCCCAGTGAATGTGCAGATTGTTGGCTGTTTATATGCAGCAACTTCCCCCTGCCAGATTTGGTGGGAGAGTAGTTTCCTTCTTAGTGGTTCCTTGATTACAGCCTTGTTTTCTGCTCGATGGTTTGTCTAGTACTGATTCCTGGTTATCTCAGTGTTGGCTGCTGGAGGATATATGTTCTAGTCACTTTGCTTCCTTCCCTGTTTCTTTATTGTCTCTTCTGCGTGGTGTGCAAGTGTGATTTATCTATGTGTCTATTGATTGCTACATAATCCACCAAAATGGGCAGAGCAAGCTACTATATATAAACAGATAGCAAATACCACACTCACTCGTACTGATATTACCTACTTGGGTCATGAAATGTCTGCAAGCAAACAACCAAGCTCAGAGAGCACGAAGGACACCACAGGTTAACCCTGAGCTACAAATATTCTCTTTCATTGAAAATATTGCAGCTGTTAAGACCTTAGTTATCAGCCCAGTATGGGAAGGCAAGGAATAAGATGTCACAAATCTACCAGAACTCTATTGTTACCAGATATAACAAAAACTTTTTTCTTTCCTCTCTTGACTCATGCAGAATCAAGGTTTGGTTATTTTAAGTCTCTTTCTTATGCTTAACTTACTTTCCCAAGGCTGAGATGTTATTTACTCTTTAACATTACATTACATATTTATCTACATTAACTGTTAATGGCTCTGGCATCTTTTGGTCAACATTATCTTTGTCTCCCTCTATATGAGCAGATTTTCAAATAATTCCCACAGCATCTTACATGGCAGAAACTGACAACCTAGAATCCTAAATATTTCTACATAGCTTTTGTGGAACAATTCTTTAAAAAAAAAAATCCAGGGACTGAAATTGCACAATGAAGAATGTTCAAGCTAGGGCAAATTTTTGATCCTCATGTAAGTTTGCACAAGACCTCAAGTACCAGAAAACAAGAACACACACCACTTTTTGGCCATTGAATATTTTCACTTATTTGTATTTGGGGTATGATACACCACACAAGAGATTTTACAAGAGTGGTCGACAGCTGAAATTATTGCTGATCTTAGCCATAGGCCATAAACTCAGAAAACCTGGATTCTTACCTTGATTTTGAAGTCCCGACGCAAGATTTTCTCCTTGCGCAACTTTTCCTTCTCATCTTTCTTGGCTTGGATGCGCTTCTTCTGCTCAGTAAAGAGAGATGAAAGCTTCTCATCAAGGGACATCATAGTCTCATCATCCACATCCTCATCACTATCATCTCCTTCCTTGGATGTAAAAAAAGACAACAAAGCAAAGATTCATAGACCATCCCAGCAATGAATTATGAAACTTAATAGTTCAACATGTCACAAGAACATCAAGTGGGAGAAGCAATTTCAACCAGATAGCAATACCAATAGCAAACTTATCCCATATATTCAAACCCAACTCATATAACCAAAAGCAAACTCATCCTTGGAGCATCTAGTATTACCATATTCAATCAGAGAAAAACTGAGAATTTTAGGTAACAAAATGGACCTACAAAATTGGGCTTGCCTTACTTGCAAATGGACTTATCCACAAGTACATACCGTAATCCTTTTTAATTTATCGATTTCCCATTTATAAGCATAGATAAGCTCATCCATGGATAAACAGACCCTTGAATGCCATAAAAGTGCAGGCTGGCTTATCCATGGATAGCAGTTTTTATGGTGTTTTGGTAAAACATTCAAGTGTTGGATTATTTGTGGATGGCCTTATCCACAAATATATATATAGTATATAGGCAAAGATTATATAGTAGTTAAAGGGATGGATTTGACTGGAAAGATTCAGGTTCAATTTCTCATTCAATCACAAAATGTATACAGTGGTGGTATTCTACCAGTTCGGCCCGGTAGCAGCGATGAGCAGTGGAGACCGAACCGTTTCTCTGCTGCTCTGCTGTTGGGCCCACCTGCCTACCCAGACTCCCAGACTCACCTTTATCCTCTGAATTTGAAGCGCAGCTGCTTTGAGCGGCACAGAAGAGTGCAGGCTTGCAGGAGGTGAGTTAGAACACCTCTGAGCCTGTGGAAACGCCTCTGTGCCTGCACAAAGTGCATGTTTGGCACGCGCACACGTGCAAAGTGTATTCACGCATGCAAAGTGCGCTCACCAAGCCACACCCACCGAACCAGTGGTAAAAATATTTGAATCCCACCACTGAATTTATATGAAGGTTTTAGGATAGATTTCAGCTCCAGCTACCCGGAGAGTTATTGATGCAAGAAAAACCGAAATGATTTTACCAAAACATCCCACTTAAAAACAAAGCAGGGTACAAATATAATAAACAAATATGAAATCTAGTTTCATAGATTTCATCTAGCTAGTTCTGCACAACAGAACACCTATCAGCCCACTTCAACATCAAGGAGGCTGCGAAGTTTGTGCAAAGCATATTACAGGTCCTTCAAAAAATAAATTTATAGGATGGGGTCTTTTTTAAAAAAATCTTCCCATTGAAGACGAAAAATGACCAGCAGGCACAAAAAGAGGGGTGCCATTTGGCTGGTCTTTAATGCCAGCTGGCCAAGGCCGAGATCTGGCACAATAAAAATGTGTTGCCTACAAAATGCCATGAAAAAAAACGAATCTCTTTCCTACAGTTGCATTATTAAAGGTCCCAGAACACATTTTATTTTTTTGGGTAAAACAGTCAGCAGACCTCTTTGTGTAGTGCCAGCAGGAAGCAGTAGCTCATCACCTCTCTAATATTGTATACCCGTTTTGGGCAGCACAGCTCAGCATTCTTCATGCAGAATTGTGTTTCTCTCAACACAGGAGCCTCACTGTTTAACTAAAGCCAATACCTACCAATGCATTCTCGGCTTGTAAAACATTCCTCAGCATTGCACGGAAGTTTTCATCAGGTTCGTCCTCACCCTCACTATTTGTCTCCAAAGCCTCCTTGTCACTCTCATCGCTTTCTTCAGAGCTGTCTTCATCAGAGCTCTCCCCACTTTCTTCCTCTTGCTCCTGCCAGACAATAAAATAAGTTTTTCCCCTTTCAGCTATAATTCTTAGTCCCTTTTTGTTTCATCTCTCATACTATAAGAGGGAAAGAATTATACTGGTGGGTTGGGAGGTCATACAAATCAAGATAAATAAGTGAATGGGTAGGGAAAATGAATCACTCCTAAGAACTACAATGATTGGACAGGATTCGGCATCCCATTAATCTCATTGTGGCCAATCTCATTGTACTCATGTTGTACTCTGACAATAAAGGTAATAATAATAGCATTAGCACTTAGACTTACATACCGCTTCACCGTGCTTTATAGCCCACTGTAAGCGGTTTACAGAGTCAGCCTATTGCCCCCAACAATCCGGGTCCTCATTTTACCCACCTCAGAAGGATGGAAGGCTAAGTCAACCTTGAGGCTGGTGGGATTTGAACTGCCAAATTGTAAGCAGCTGGCTGCAGCAGAAGTAGCTTGCAGTACTGCACTCTAACCACTGCGCCACCATAACTGTCAGGACTCTCTCTCAGCCAGTCCTTGAGAGCCCAACACCCTCCAGATGACAAAGCAAAATACTCAAGAGTCTATTTCCCAAGATAAATGAAGGTTCACCTATTTGTAGCCAAACTATAAAACAATAATGAAAGAATTCCAGAGATTGCTGGATACTGATGAGAGCTCTATTTATTTTACAACCAATATTCCAATGTTTGCACTTCTTTCTCCCACTTATCCATGTGATGGGTTAGAAACAATTCTATTTAGGCAGGATATAATTTCTATCTGTTCCCTGTTATAACCACAGCCTATTTTAATATTGGGTTGTTGACTTCTGACCGTATGACAACTAGCTTTCACAATAATAGGACTTACCGTACTTTTGGGTGACAATTTCTTTCTCTTCTTCTCTGTTTCTTCCATGACAACAACAGCAGTTTCTTCATCCTGGTCTTGTTGTGGATCCAGAACCTTTGAGACAATTTTATTTTTTATCAAATTCCAATGCATTATCTCTGAAAAGAAACAAAGCAGCATCCTTTCGGAGTCCCAAAGAGTCCTTTCGGAGAGGGGGCGGCATACAAGTCCGATAAATAATAATAAATAATAATAATAATCTTCCCAGAGCAGGCCTGCCACAACACAGGTTTGCCTATCAGGATCAAAAATTTTCTAGTTGCTCCTGAACATTAGTAACCTTGTTAATCAAGTGGTGAAGGCATCAGGCTAAAACCCAGCAGATTGTGAGTTGTAGTTCCACTTTAGGCATAAAAGCTGACTTTGGCCAGGTACACTCACTCTCAGCGCAGTCCACCTCACAGAAATTTTGTGGAAGAAAATAGAAGGAAATCCACCGTCTTATTTATAAATAATAGCAATAGCACTTACATACCGCTTTACAGTGCTTTACAGCCCGCTCTGAGAGGTTTACAGAGTCAGCCTCTTGCCCCCCAAAATCTGGGTCCTCATTTTACCCACCTCAGAAGGATGGATGGCTGAGTCAACCTTGAGCCTGGGGAGATTCTAATAGCATTTAGCAATAGCACTTAAACTTATATACTACTTTATAGTGCTTTACAGCCCTCTCTAAGCGGTTTACAGAGTCAGCATATTGCCCCCAACAATCTGGGTCCTCATTTTACCCACCTTGGAAGGATGGAAGGCTGAGTCAACCTTGAGCCTGGTGGGATTTGAGCTGCCAAATTGTAGGCAGCTGGCTGCAGAAGAAGCTTGCAATACTGCACTCTAACCACTGTGCCACAGAGGCTCCTAATACTAATAATACTACTAATAAACAGGATTAAAAATTAAAACAAAATAATGTTAAACAGCTCCTGGCATGGTCAATAGGCTGCTTACTCCACAGTGTAAATGGAAGTTATTTTCAGCAGTATCAGTTCATTTGTATTCAAGCATAAAGATATTTAACCATCTATTAAAGTTTCTATAATGATGTCTAACAGTTGGACTATTAACTATCACTTGTTCTTTCAAAGAGCAGCAAAGGTCCCATTCTCCAATTTTACATTCAAAACAAATCTATACAGTCCTCAACTTACGACCACAATTGAACCCAAAACTTATGTTGCTAAATGAGAAATTTGTTAAATGGGTTTTGCCCCATTTTTACAACTTCTTTTGCCATTGTTGTTAAGTGAATCTCTGCAGCTGTTAAATTAGTAACACAGCTGTTAAGAGAATTTGACTTTGCTTGCCAGGTCATTAAAAAAAATCAACATTACCCAGGACACTACAATCTTCATAAATGTGAATCAGTTGTCTCAAGTATCTGAATGTAAATCACGTGACCATGAGGATGCTGCAATGGTCATAAGTGTGAAAAACAGTCCTACGTTACTTTTTTCAATGATGTTATAACTTCGAATGGTCATTAAGCGAACTATTGTAAGTCGAGGACTACCCGTAAATGTTTCAATTTAGGTATACAAAAATGGACCACTCGGAAGCAAAAAAAATATTGGAGTAAGATTCAAAAATGGTTAGAAGAAATAACAAAGCAAAAAACTGAATTTCGACCAGAACTGTTTCTATTGGGCATAATAAAAGGAAAATATAGTAAAACTGATATATTCTACACATAACAACTGCTGCTAGGATTACATACGCACAGCACTGGAATCAGGGAAATATACCTCAAGAGGGAGCAGTGATATGGAAAATTCTAGACTGTGCAGAAATGGACAGGCTGACTTTAGAGTTTATTTTTATTTTATTTTATTTTATATTTGGATTTACATGCCGCCCCATCTCCG
This sequence comes from Naja naja, assembly GCA_009733165.1. NCBI lineage: Eukaryota > Metazoa > Chordata > Lepidosauria > Squamata > Elapidae > Naja > Naja naja. Next base: position 18,514,634 of record CM019148.1, on the reverse strand, counting down.
GGGGGACTCAGGGCGGCTTACACAGAAACATACACAGTACAAAACTTATTCCAAAATCCAATCCAAATAATTCTAAAATATTAAAAATATCCCCAAAATTAAAAACCCCAACCCCACTCAATCCAGGCCGGCCTGTGATAACAACCAGGTCTAAGGATGGTTAAAGGATAGAGAGGAATTGATATATCATTCAGTCTGGGATGCCTGGTAGACATGGTTTGAGAATGGAAAGAGAAGTAATACTGTAATTAATTAGAGGATATAAAGTTATATATACTGAATGTAGAATTAATAGAAAATGTACTATGTAACAAGTGGTATAAATAAGGAGTAAGAAATAGTGAATTAATAGGAAAAATAATATGTAATAATTGTAACATAATCGAAAATTAAGTATATGATTAAGAAATGTAAATGATTCTTCAGTGTTGATACAAATGTACTTTTTAATGGTTTTTTTTAAACTGTTGGAAAATTGAATAGTTCATTTTTTTAAAAAAAATGGACCACTCGGTGAGCTGCATGGCCAAATGGGATTTGAACCTAGGTCTCCCTGATCTCAGGCCTTAAAATCCAGACAGAGCATCAATCAACTCTCAAAAGACTCACGTCTAGGATGAGCTGCAGAGCAGCCTTCGTCATGTGTTGGCAGACGAGCCCAAACACGCTTTTACAGACCCGCCGAATCAGCCCACTAGACTGAGCTAGGAGAGAAAGCAGAACCTCCACAATCACTTCAACCCATGCTGGCTCCTCTTCATCCTCTGAGCAAAACAAAGCAAAGAAACCATATCATTAGCACTGATGTCCATAAGACCGGTCTTTCCGAATCTTATGTTCTCCAGGTAATTTGAGAAAGGCTCTCTCAATGTCCAAGGCTGGACCTGAGGGGAAAGGACCATAGCACACACACTCAGTAACAAATAGCACAGCAACAGAACAGCAAACCAATCTTTAATCTTCAAAGCCAGTCCGGAGTCTTGGTACACCGTGAGTAGGAACAACGAAGTCCCTTGCAAAGTCAGCGCTGGGAGCTTCCGCCTCCCAGTGCACTTTATAATCCAGGGACCACACCCTCATGCCGTCTAGCCACACACACAGTCACCCAACATCTGGTAGCCAGCATTTGCAGCCTTCCCTTCCTTCTACTGTAAGTGTCAGCTTTGGAAGCCATCTTGAGACCAGATGCTCCCATGCTGCCACATTTGAGCCTGGGAAAGTGGGAGGGGGGAATTTCTTGGAATGTACGTGGTTAGACATAACATTCTTTTTCTAATTCAAGGTCATGTTATTTTGCACATAAGAGAGAGGAAGTCTTAACTTGGGACGGATGGTGATTGGGCCATGTGATGTGGTGATGGGTGCAGGGGATGGATTTGTAGTTTTTACTTATTGTAAGGAAGCCCAGAACTTTCAGATTCGGGATTCCCCAGTTGTACCAGTTACTATCCAAATAAAAAGGAACCTTTGAGAAGATGTCTGTCTCGGAGTTATTGGGAGGAGTGGAGGGTTGCTGGAAGGCTGACAGTAAGTTTTTAAAAAGTTGTTGGATAACCATTTGACTGAAGTGGTGTAGGGTTTCCTGCCTCTGCTGTTCTGTTCTATTCCATTCCATTCCATTCCATTCCATTCCATTCTATCAGCAGCACTTCCCCCCTGCTGGAGCCATGTTCTGGCTCCTCGCACCGTCGGCAGCAACAGCAGTCCCTTCTCGCCCATCTAAGCGACCAGCTGGAGAGCGATCAGCTGGCCAAGGCATCCCTGGCATCCTGGACCTCTGACAGCAGCAGCAGCAGCCTTCCCTCCTGAGCAGAGGCCCGATCCACAAGTGACCAGCTGTTGAGCGGCCAGCTGCCGAGCAGAGGTGGGAGCGCAGCAACCGGAAGTCCTGCTGCTGCAGCCACGGCCTCACCGTCGTTCCCATCACTCCCTTGGTTCCCTCGGCTTCGTGTGGCTACCTCATTGGTTTCTTATGGACCCTTCCCCCACCAGGTATGGAGGAGGCCCGGATCGAGGCTCAACAGGCTCTTGTGCATCTCCAAATCGTCAACCATCACACTGCCTGGAAATTTTAGAAGCCATCAACCCAGTGCAACTGAAGGGTATGAAGTCAAGAAGACGATGAAAGCCAACCTGGGATGGAAACTCACCAGCTGTAGCTGCCTTTTTCTTCTTGGGCTTCTCACCGAAGGCTCTCTTGATACAACTCTGGAGATCGTTCAGCAGGTTCACACATTCTGCTGGAGACTGCGTGTGAAATGCGGGATCCAAGAGGAAACAAGAAAGCAAACCTATCAGCATTACTACAACTGTGTTTTTAATCTTGTTTTATTTCCCCCAAAAGTAAGGGTCATGTACTCCCGCTGTGTACAAAGTAAGTTAAGACTGGAAATACATACTGGTAGTCCTCGGCTAACAACAGTTTGTTTAGTAACTGTTTGAAGTTAACAATGGTACTGAAAAAAGTACCATTGACTTATGGCCAGTTTTCACACTTATGACTGAATCGTTGAACTACAAACAGTCAGTAAACAAGAGATTGTAAGTCAAGAACTACCTGTAAAAAAGATGCACATTGAAGTCTGCCAGAAATGAATGAGAGATAAAAGTCCTTCGCTTCTCAACTCAAGCCCTTTGTCACCACCTGAGGTTATAGAATTGTCACAGAAACCAGGGAGAAAATGAATCCTACAATTCCTAATCAACTAATTATTCTCCACCCCATGTGTATTAAGAGTCAGGAATTTGCATGAATTCAGAGCTAGATCCAAAACCTTTCTGGTATACTTGACGTTACCTTGAAGAGGTGAATACCAACCAACAGCAGCAGGTGTTGGAAGGCAGAAGTCTTCATGCTCTGGCCTTTTTTATCTCTTTTTTTCAGGGCTTCCACAGTCTGCAACATCCTGTGACAAGGAGACACCATGTTTGAGACCCAACAGTTCTGCATTTGCTTTCAATTCCGCACCACAGGCTGTCATGGAATCTCAAGAACTTTTGCAATAAGGTAATATCTTATTGTGCTGCAACTGCCAAAGAAAGCCAATACATTTCTAGGCTGCATAAACAGAGGGATAGAATCAAGATCGCGTGAAGTGTTAATACCACTTTATAATGCTTTGGTAAAGCCACACTTGGAATACTGCATCCAGTTTTGGTTGCCACGATGTCAAAAAGATGTTGAGACTCTAGAAAGAGTGCAGAGAAGAGCAATAAAGATGATTAGGGGACTGGAGGCTAAAACCTTTAAAGAACGGTTGCTGGAACTGGGTGTGTCTAGTTTGATGAAAAGAAGGACCAGGGGTGACATGGTAGCAGTATTCCGATATCTCAGAGGTTGCCACGAAGAAGGGGGAGTCAAGCTATTCTCCAAAGCACCTGAGGCAGGACAAGAAGCAATGGGTGGAAACTAATCAAGGAGACAATCAACATAGAACTAAGGAGAAATCTCCTGACAGTTACAACAATTAGAATCAGTGGAACAGCTTGTCTCCAGAAGTTGTGGGTGCTCCAGAAGAGATTGGACAACCATTTGTCTGAAATGGTATAGGGCCATGATGGCGAACCTATTGCACGCGTGCCACAGGTGGCACACAGAGCCATTTGTGCCAGCACACAAGCCACAGACAAACTTACCTCACTGCACATGCACGTGCCTCACAGGTGATAACAGGCCCATTTCATCACTTCCTGTATTTCCGGAAATACCGGAAGTGATGAAACGGGCCTATTTTTGGCCTGCAAAGGCTTTCCTCAAGCCCCTGGGAGGCCGAGAAAGGCCTCAAACTGGCCAAAAATCAGCTGGGAGGTGCAGTGCAGGTAAGGGGCGGTGGGAGAGGGATTGCATGCGCATGCGCAGGGGGCGTAGGAGACGCGCACACACATTACCTTCTGGGTGCTGGCATGCAAGTGTGCATGCGCAAGCACACACACAATTTTTGGCACAGGAGCCCAAAAAGGTTAGCCACTACTGGTATAGGGTTTCCTGTCTAAGCAGGGGGTTGGACTAGAAGACCTCCGAGGTCCCTTCCAACTCTGTTATTCTATATGTAAAGATAAGGAATTAAATGGAATCAGCATAAAGGCCCAGCCCTTTCTTCTCTTTTCATTAGGAGGATGGCAAGGGATTGCATCTTTGCCCTAAATATCTGAGCTGGCTGTGGAACACTAGTTATAAACACTCAGCAATGGCAAATGAAAATTAAAGAATGAATGATGGTATTATTAACATGCCAAAATAATACAATGATTAGCAGTGAAATAATAAAATCAATAATAATATAAATATTAATAATAAAATTAAACAATGAGTAATTAGATAATGAAAAAATGTATTTTAATATAAGCATGCGTATTAATAGTAGAATTACGTGGATTGGATGAATGGAAGGAATACGAATAGATCTACCCTATGTGGTATTACAATTGTATATTGAAACACTGCATAATGAAAGAATGAAGGATGAAACTTTAATATATACAGATGTGAAGAGTTAAATAAGGGAAATATGAATAATAAAGCAGGTGAAAGATGGAAGACAAAAAAGAAACATCTTTGAATACTACAGTGACATGAATAAAAGTTAGAATAGAAATAGAACTAAGAGGGGAACAACAATATACATATATAACAAGATATATGTAATAATAAGTGGGAGGCTTAGAAATTGAATGGCGGTAGTGTTAGATATGTTTAATTAATATGAAACAATGAAAATGAAATGTAGAAACTATGACTAATAATATTATGTTTATTTGTACCAAAATGTTTGATACCCAGATATCACATTGTATAAGCAATATAAAACCAAAAACTTGACAAAAAATAAAGACAACAGCAAATGACAATACTGATGGCAAGGGTTAACCTTCTAGCCCACCCATTCTGGGTAATCCAGAATGGCTGGAAGCTTAAGTGGGAGCAAGTTCATCTTCCTACTAAATGGCCTATTTTTACAAGCAGGGACTTCATTTATCCCTATAGGTAAGTCTTTGCTTAACAATAGCAACCTTATGATATTAGTTCCAGCACTTTCCAATTACCGTTAAGCAAATCTAGCAACATCATTAAGCATGATGTCACATTATCACCATTGTTGACCTCCTGCCAGCTTCCCCATTGTTGGAACCTGGCAGCCGAAGTCCCAAATGGGATAAGGCTACTGCAGGATGCTGCAACCATCATAATTACGAGCTGGTTGCCAACTGCCAAAATCAGTCACGTGACTGCAGGGATGCTGTAATGCAGAGGTCTCCAAACTTGTGAACTTCAACCGGCTGGAGAATTCTGGGAGTTGAAGTCCACAAATATTAAAGTTGCCAAGTTTGGGGACCCCTGCTGTAATGGCTAGAATTTTGAGGACTGGCCATAAGTATCAGTTGCTCAGTGTCAGTGTAACTGAACAGTTATTGAACAAGAACTAATCAAGGGACTGCCTGTATAAGAAAGATGGTTCTACTGTGATTCTCACCTTCTTTTAAGCACACTAAACCAACAATCCAACCCCAATTGATATGATCCAACTAATTTGATGATCCAGTTGCTCCTCGCAATGGATAAATCATTCCTATTGCTACTGACTTGTCATCAAGACCTTATATTCACGTATCTATGATATTAAATAGGGAGGACAATAAGGCTACAGATCTCTCTTTTCATGCCTGCCAGGCCTCCTGTCCTACTATCTGATTTATTGCCCCCTTGGAGGAAAAAAAACCTAGTCCTTAAATTTCTCTAAAAAGAGAGACGTAAAAAGATATGTAAAAAAAACCCACCTAAAGCACCAGCCTCCAGTATTATTGTCAGGATTCCAGCAGTTACCTGAATTAAATCATGAGTCTCGAGTCAAACTTCCAAAACTTCAAAAGGATTTATTGGGGGTTAACATGTCTGGCACTGCCTGGGTGTAACCGACTCTGATACACATAATTCACTGTCACCCTTGACCCTGGTTTTCCCCCACCCTCTGGGTGTATCATAATTCATATTCTCCAATGAGACACATCCATAGCCAAGAGTCATCAATCATGTTCTCCAGTTAGATATTTGTGTGGCAGAAACTTCAGTCTTTGAAAATCTTTATTTCCAGAATACTTCTAGGTCCTATAATTTTTATTAGAAAGTAAAGATGATGGAAGGCTGGAGTTCAGAACTTCATCTGAAGTTCTACCACCTGCCAATAGCAAAAAAAATACATGGCCCTATCAGGGAAGGGAGTGTCTTACTGAAGCAGAGGATAGAAAAGATTCATAGCTAACAATCTGGGGCTCTGTAATGTCACCAAGCAAGCCATTTTGTTTGAGACAGCCCACAACATCCTTGCCAACATTCCAAATAAATTGGGGATCCCTGCTGTGCAGGGAAACTTACTTGTCCCAAGCCTGTCGCTCTTCATCATTAAATGGAACCACCATCTTTATCTGTTCCTGGTGAGAAAGGAGGAGGTTGGCGTATTGCACAACACAGTGGATCCAGGGGTCCCCACTAGCTGTCAAACCGTGGAGGTGCTTCTTCCTCATTTCTTCTGCTTCGGCTGAGTCTCCCAGGGCAGGCATTGTGTTCAAATGCTGAAGCAAACTGCAGAGAAAAAAGAAATTGCTCTGCCAACAACAGACTCAAGACTGAATTTCAAGCTGACGTTAATAAGTGCTTCAAAATGTTCAAATAGTGCTGTGTGGTTTTTTTCCTGATTTAAACATTCCTGGCTCAGGAATAATAGAGAGCCAGTTTCTCCAACAGAGAATTCTATCATCTTTCCCACCCTCCATTTTTATATTTCCAGAGGTCACTGTGGTCATTGCTAGATGAGTGGGAAATAGTCCTATTGTTCTTTTAAAATATGCATTTTTGTATTTCAAATAACCTAAGATGGCAGATATCGTCTTTCATGTTTCAGGGACCTCAATTTTTGCCACAGTAATTCTAAAACCCCATGCTGAATTATTAAAAAACTAAATTCAATGCAAACATCTTCATATATCTTTGTGACATCCATGTCCCGCTTTTCCTCCCTGAGTTTAAAACATGGTGCACGATTCCTCTCCATAATAACTTTTGAAGTAAAACATCCAGGAAGCAATTGTCCCAAAGTCACTTACTGATCTTCATGGTCAGTGGGTATTTTAAACCCCTTTCCAACCCTAACACAACCCTTTAACATATGGGCTATTTTTTAAATAATCAATTATTAGATTTTTATCCTGTTCGTATTACTTTACTAGCCAATAACTCGGCATTGCCCGGGTATTTATTTATCGCAATCCTGTATTAGACAGGAAAAGCCCTGATTTCAGCGACAATCCAGAACAAACGTAATTTCTAATGTTGGATTTTCCCCCTTACCAGGGAAAGCCCCCTTGTGGAGTACTGTGAAGCTGTTACCATGGCAACTCCACAGTGCTGTACAGTAGAATTCATTTTAAGACAGTACGGTAGAAGACATTTTAAGGTACAACAGGCTGTATCTTAACACAGCACACAGCCTGAGGGGTGTTAGGGGTGTCTTACTGCCATAGTATTTGTTTCCAGACAGTAAGTAATATTTGTACCAAGTTTGGTTGAAATTGCTCAAGGCATTCCAGAGTTATGCTGGAACACACACACTCACACAACCATTTTTATATATATAGATAAGTAACTCAAGATGATGAATATATACACCTTTCTCCTATCTTCCCCACAACAATCAATGAGATGGGTTGGGGTGAGATAGAGTGACTGGTGTAAAGTCAGCCAGCTGGTTTTCATGCCTAAGGCAGGGTTAGTACTCAGGTCTCCCAGTTTCTTCAGGCCAGCACCTTAACCGCTACACCAAACTGACCTCCTATTACTAATATTTTTATACTAGTCTTCCCAGTGAGCCAAGCAAAAAAGAAGCTACATTTCATACCTGAAAAATGAGTCTGCAGCTACTGCACGAGACTGTTCATTCAAAGGAACCGAAGGAGAACTTTTTGTTTCTGTTATCTTCAGAAATCGTTTCTTGGTCTCAAAAAAAGCATGAAAGAAGCAGAATCTGAAAGAATGAGAGTTTTCTCAATACATGGATAGAAGCTAGTCTTAATCACATTAAACAGAAACACATCCTACCATGTGATCTGTCATGCAATGTTTAACCATGGTTGGGTGTGAATAAACAAGCCAGCTGAATTTGCTCAGCCCTCAGCCATATTTCATGGTTTGTAAAACCACACAAGTTAAATCTAAACCAAACATACATCCTTAGAACGTAATCCAATCCAAAAACCTTGTCAGAATCTCTAGAAACTTGGTAGGGATACAAGAATACTGGGTTTAGTTTGGAAAACTAGTTTCATATCCTCATTTGTTATAAGCTTAAAACCGGAACAAAACATCCATCCTGCACATGAGACAGTTTGTAACAGAGGCTGACAAAGTAATGGCCGTAGCTCCACAAGTACTCATGATGTTCCCAAAAGGTGTCCAGCACTCCCTAAAACTAAATGATGTAAGATAAAAATGATCCAGTCCTCACAAGGTCATTAAACCTTGTCAGTTTTCAGCATTTATATAATAGCCCTTTCAAAGTCCTTGGGATGAAATCATTTAAACCTTATATGATTTACAAACTTGAAAAATGTTGGTCATTTTTAGAAAACACATATTACTGCCCACTTTAGGTACCTAAAAAGGCTGCCAAGCAGAGAAATTAAATTTTGTATCAAACAAAATTTCCCAAGGGTCCAGAGGCCTCCCCTGGACCTCTGGGAGGGAGAAAACAGCTCCCCCAGGCTCTGGAAGCCCACTGGAAGCAGGAAACAGGTCCGCTTCCAGGCTTCCAAAAGGCACATTTTCCCCCCTCCCGGAGACTCTGCACGGACCCTGCACATTTACCTCCACCAAAAATGGGCCGCGTGGAGACTCCTGGGAGGGGAGGGGTGGGAGGAGCCAGCCGGTTGGTTGAAATACCGGTTCTGCGAATCAGATGTAACTTTAACATCCGGTTCGCCCGAACCAGTAGAATCCCACTTCTGACTGGCCCCGCCCCCATCTATTCTCTGCCTCCCGAGTCCCAGCTGATCGGCTGAGTCTTCTTTTGTTGCCCTGCACAGGAGAATGGAGCTGGGAAGCAGGTTAGTGGGGTGGGGAGGGAATGGAGATTTTGCAGTATCCTTCCCGCCACACCGACCAAGCCAAGCCACGTCCACCAAGCCATGCCCACAGAACCGGTAGTAAAAAAATTTTTGAACCCCACCACTACTACTGTGTGAGATGCTGTATCTAAGAAGCTATCGCTGTCACCTTTTTGACCTCCCCTCCTCTAAATGTCCCTATCTACTCATGTTGTTTCCTTTACCTGCAAATGTCCATGACCAGCTCATCCTCCTTGTTGACCTGAGGGTGTTCGGCAATTCCAATGAGGCGGCCGATGATCCATTTCCTTAGCCGTGTGATGCTGTGGTCAGTAACGCTGATTGACCAAAGAGAGAGCAGCACAATGCCATTAACAGCTCTTTCATGTTATTATGCATTTCTTTAAAATCTTAATCTATTGCCTGTCCTCCAGCACAGCTCTGGGCAATTTTAACACATTAAAATAATTTGACATACAAAGGACAATAAAGCCTGCAGGACAGCAATGAAGCTAACATCCATTATCTCCTTTAGTGACTATTAATAATTGGGCCAGTATGATGGGACTTGGTTATAATGAACCCTTTGGGGAAAGGGGCAGCTGCTACTCTCAGATGTTCATCACAGTGATTTACAATATTTTCATCAATTTGCCTAATTTGCATAATAGTATCCTTACACAATTGATGTAAATATCCCCATTGTAAAATTAAAGTTAAATTGATGTACATTTAACTGCTCACTTAGGTTATTTCCGATGCAACTGATTTGTCCATTAGTTTGGAGGATACTTGGAGAGAAATATAACTCTTTATATCCAGAGTCTAACTGGACATCTGTAAATTGAGGTTTTATTACCGTATCACAGAATATTAAATGCTAAGAGGGATAGGATTCAGGCAACTGTATTGAAACTGGGGCACAACCTGTCGGATAAAGCTAACAGCCTTCAGTCAAGCCTTCCAAAGGCTCCCTTATCCTCCAATGAATATTCTTCAACTATCCCAAAGGGAAAGAGAGGCTCACCTGCTCGTTCTCTTCTCGTTCTGTCTCTTGGTAGCAAAATCCACACAGCAGTTCAGGTCTGGATGGAGAAACATGTTCTTCAGCCAGTCAATGTACTTTAGCAGAGCAGTGGGAAGAAGATGCCTCACCACTTTCCAGAAAGTGGGCACAACTGGATAACCTTGGTTGGTGAGAGTGGAGAAGGCAACCACCACTGCCAGCTGATTCTCAGGGCTGCTGCATCCCTCTAGGAACGAGTCAACATAGGTGTCCATCTCTGGGGCAAATTTAAACCTGTCAGGCAGCTAAAATACACAGATGGGTGAGGACCACAAAGAGGGCTATGGCTTAATAACTAAAGATTGTTGCACCTTCCGATATGAACATCCATCCATTCATTCATTCGCTTTCATGCATTTATAAGGCTGCCCAACTCAAGCAGGGTTACACACTGGGCCAATGTGTAACAAAAGTAAACAATGACAAAAACAACCCCACATCACTGAAACACACACACACGGGGGCGGGGGGACTTAAACAATTTTTACTTTTCCAGGTCTTTCTATAGAAAGTCAGAAATTTTGCCATTGATCGCAAGTATCTGGGGGGCCAAACAATAGGGACTGGTCAGTTGTCTATCAAAATCTGAAGACTCAACCTGGGATATTCTACCTACAATTTTAAATTAGAATAGAATTAGAATAGAATAGAGCTGGAAGAGACCTTAGAGATCTTCTAGTCCACCCTCTGATCAAGCAGGAGAACCTATACCATTTCAGACAAGTGGCTGTCCAGTCTCTTCTTAAAAACCTCACGTGATGGAGCACCCACAGTGTCTGAAGGCAGGCTGTTCCACTGGTTAATTGCCCTCACTGTTAGGAAGTTTCTCCTTAATTCCAGAATTCTTTGATTCGTTTCCAACTATTGTTTCTTGCCCTGCCCTCGGTGCTTTGGAGAATAATTTGACCCCCTCTTCTTTGTGGCAGCCTCTCAAATACTGGAATACTGCTATCATGTCACCCCTAAATCTTCTTTTCTTTAGACTAGCCAAACTCAAAACTTACAGCCGTTCTTCATATATTCTATATGGCTCAGGACCAGGTTATCTCCAGAACTGTCTCCTACCCTGCGTCTCCCTGCGACCGGTAAGATTCCACAGAGTCGGTCTTCTCCGGGTTCTGTCAGCTAAACAATGCTGGCTGGCGGGCCCGCGGGAGAGGGCCTTCTCTGTGGCTGCTCCGGCTCTCTGGAACCAGCTACCTCCCGAGATCCGGACTGCCTCCACCCTACTGGCCTTCCACAAAGCAGTCAAAACCTGGCTTTTCCGACAGGCATGGGGCTGTTGATCTCGCGACTGTGACCTAGTGAGGTCCCCCCTTATGTTGTTTACTGTTTTTAAATTGTTTTTAATTTTTTTATAAATGTCATTTTTGTGTTTTTTACTGTGAGCCACCCGCAATCCTTTGGGAGTTGGGCGGCATATAAGTCAAATAAATAAATAAACATGGTTTAGTGTCTACTCAAATCTCCCTGAGATCTCGCAACAGTGACTTTACCTTACTCGTGACAACATGGAACCCATACTGACGCATAGCTTCACCTTGGAGAACCATCTCTAGCTGGCTGAGAGAAAGAAGTGGGAGGACACTGCCCAGCAATCGAAAACACATGTAGCTAAAGGAAGAACAGACATTTGGGTCAAAAGGAAATCAAAGAAACAGAAATGTGGGACAGGTAAATAAGGCATTCTGCACTGGTTCTGGATCAAAAGTCAGACTGAACATGCTCAAGAAAACCACTGAAGCTGCACGAGAAAATTTATGTACATTTTTAAAAGTATTCAGCAAATTCAAGAAGGTTTATTCCTAACCAAATATCTAGGGGTTGTAATTTCAAAACTATAAATTTAAGATTCTGTTCCTGCCCTCTGGAACATTTCCTTGACGTCTACATAGCCCCCAATATTGTTATACTCATAAATCCAGATCTCATTTTTATTTTTAAGCAGGCCTTATAGCAGGGTGGTTTATCGTCCCATTCTCTGTTAGATATTTGATACAGGTTGTAATTGTTTCTGCTGTTCTCTGGACATGAATCATAGTAACATCATTATTTGTTACTTGTTTCTCTTCTTTTATAAAACCCTTGAGTTACTATTGCAATTGAATCAATATCCATTTGCTACACAAATAAATATGTTACTTTTAAAATAAGGGTATGAGCATGTGAATGAAGGCATGGAACATATTAATTTTAATGTGTCTGATGCTATAACATATGTACAGGTAATCCTCAACCAGTGACCGGTCATGTAGCAACCATTCAAAGTTATGACCTATCTGAAAAAGGGAACTAATGGCCAGGATCTGAAGTTCTAATGGTCAGGTCTCCACCCCCACAGGTCAGGTCTTGCCAATATGATTGCATCTACAGTCGTTGGCATCATCCCAGTCAAGTGACCAGGTTTTCTCATGCTTTGCCAAAAACTGGCACTTTCAGTTCTTGACAAAACTGCACCATAAGGAACAATATGTTTGCTTAATGACTAAAGCATTTTTAAAACTACTGTTTCAATTAGACCCAGCCACATTACGACATTACGACTTACAACAGAGGTGGTAAGGTTCAGCAGGTTCTGACCAGTTCTGAAGAACCAGTAGTGGAAATTTCGAGTAGTTCGGAGAACCAGCAAATACCACCTCTGACTGGAGAGGTTACAGTATCCTTTTCCTGCCATACCTAGCCACACCCACAGAACCGGTAGTAAAAAAATTTGAATCCCGCCACTGACTTACAACCATAATAACCGGTTGCCCTCTGGGTGAGATTCAAGGTATTATTATTAACATTCAAAATCCTACATGGCTTGGGTCCGGGGTATTTGCAGGAGCGTCTTCTGCCAACAGCAAATGCCGATCACCCTGTGCGTGTGCACAGATGGGGACTCCTTGGGGTGCCGTCCGCAAGACAGTGTCAGCTGGCGGTGCCCCGGGGGAGGGCCTGTTCTGTAGCGGCTCCTGCCTTGTGGAACCAACTACCCTTGGAGCTCCGTCTGGCTCCTGATCTTGGCTCCTTCCGCCACAGCCTGAAAACCTGGCTGCTTGAGCAGGCCGGGCTGGACTGAATTTTGAGGGGGTGTTTTAAATTGGGTTTTAGTCTGTTTGGGCTTGTTGTGGTTTAATTGTTTTTTAAATTATTTATTGTTTGTATTTTAGTTGTGAGCCACCCTGAATCCTTCAGGAGAGGGGGCGGCATACAAGTCCAAATAAAATAAAATAAACAAAAATAAATAATGGGCAGGTTCCATGAGGTCTTAACTATCTGTAATAAGTAGGTACAGAATTGAAAACAAGACTAAGTCTAATTTTGTATTTTATCTGTAACTGTTTTTCACACTTATGACCATTTCAGAATCCTCATGGTCACATGTTCAAAATTCAGACACTTGGCAACCAGCTCATATTTATGATGGTTGCAATGTCAATCTTCTGACAAGCAAAATCAATGGGGTAGCCAGATTCACTTAACAATTGTGTTACTAATTTAACAACTGCAGTGATCCATCTAAAAACTGTGGCAAGAAAGGTTGTAAAAATGGGGCAAAACAACTTTCTCGCTTAGCAACAGAAATTTTAGCCCAGTTGTGGATGTAAATTGAGGACTTACCTATATAACGCCCATTCGTTACAGTATTCAGAGTCTCAGAATTCTCCAGGTGAAATAGGGCAGAGATCATTTCAGACTGAAAGATAATTTCAAATTCTTTTAACATACCTGCAGGGTCCAACATTTTCTTTAAGCAGCCCGTTTTCTACGACTTCTTTCCAGAATAGTTCAAAAGTTCCTTCTCTCAATGCCACTTTCATCAGGTCCAGTCCTACAGCTGGAAGAACTTTGTCCTTCCTCTCTGATTTGGCTGCCATTTTCAATACTTCCACAATCCTGATGAGAAAAACAACAGAATCTTCATTATTCTTTTTTGCTGTTGTTATTCCAAAGAGATCTACCTGCAGATGACCAGGCTGAGCCGAGGGAGGCGGGGTCAAACACTTCATCATTCATGAGTCCCTTCATGTCCACAATGATATAAGTCCAGCCCTCCTTGAATGCCTTCTGCCCTTATCTACCACCAATTTCCCTTGACTGTTAGTAGTTCAGATTCTTGTAGGGAGCTTAAGCTTGCAATAAATCTTTATACTCATTTGAACTGCCTGGATCTCCTGATTTCCCTGGTGCCTGACATTAATCTGAACTACTAACAGCCAAGGGAAATTAGAAGGAATTAAGAAGGAATTCAAAAATATGTATACTAAATGTTGGAAATGTAACCAAAAATCTGGCACATATTATATCATATGTGGTGGACATGTGCTAAAGGGAAAAAATTGGGCAAAAATTCACATGTGGCTAGAAAAGATATCAGAAAAACAAGTAGACCTTAAACCTGAACCTTTTTTATTAGGTATAGTGCCAGGAAAATTGGATCAACAAAGTGTATATTTAATATTGCATGTATTAACAGCAGCGAGGATTGTATTTGTGCAGGATTGGAAAAATGGAGAAACACCACTAGATGAAGAGATAATTAAGAAGATACTGGACTGTGCAGATATGGACAGACTTACATTGAAGATTAAACAGAAAGAAGATACAGAAGACTATCAAACGTAGATTTTATATTATCAATGGCTGGGAAAAAGGGGGTAAAGATTAGGAATATAATTTGTATTGTTAAGCAAACAAAATAACCCAGACAACACAATGTTTATTAAGCACCAATTAAATTAAATAGTAGAAAATTAATAAAACTTGATGAAAAAAAAATAGAAGGCATTCAGGATGGGCTGGACTTAGATCTCTTGTGGAGACAAAGGGACTCATGACTGATGATGCATTTGACCCCTCCCTCAGGCTCAGCCTGGTCATCTCCTACACCACAGGTTTCCAAACTTGGCAATTTTAAGATTTGTGGACTTCAACTCCCAGAATTCTGGGAGTTGAAGTCCACAAGTCTTAAAGTTGCCAAGTTTGGGGACCCCTGTCCTACACAATCTTAATTACTGCTGGGAATAAGGGAAAAAAACCCTACGAAAAGGAAGAATTTAGAAAGCAGGCGTTTGCTAAACAAAACCCTTGATTCAGGCAACTGGTTTACACACAGAGCCAAGTCAAAATGTGTAAACCCAGTCAAATTAGATTACTTAAGTAAAGCACAGTTAAAAAGAATCCATAACTTGCTACAATGCGCAAGCCAAGTCAGAGACTTACAGAAATTCTTCCCGACACAGGCATGTTTCTTATCCTTACTGGGATAATTGAAACATAAAATATACGCTCTACCTCTCCCTTATCACCCTTTCCCTGGAAACAGAAGTACAGTAAAGGTAGTCTTTGCCTTACAGCCATAATTGGGACTGGGATTTTGGTTGCTAAGAAATATGGCCATTAAACGAATCATGTGAGAACCCAATTTATGAGGTTTTTTTTAACACATTTGTTAAATGAATCACACAGTCAAGGGAATCACATGGTCGTTAAACCAATCTGGCTTCCCCCCCATTGATTTTGCTTGTTAGAAATCAGCTGGGAAGGTCATAAATCATAATCATATGGCTACAGGATTTTGCAATTGGTCATAAAACTGAATCAGTTGCCAAGCACTCAAGCTGCAATATGTGACCATGATGGATAAGTCATAAGTCACTTTTTCCATGCCTTTGTAATTCTAAACTATTGTTAAACGAATGATTGTTAGTTGAGGAAAACCTGACTGCAGTCCATTTCTAGTTAAACAGTAATTTTCAATAGGAAGATCGGAATCTGCCATATACATGGGGTGAGATAGTTTTATGTTAGTTTTACTGACCTGGGGATGTTTTGTGCTGTCACAACAGCAGTTGTGCCCAAGAGGACCTTCAGCTTTTCTGGTCCAAGAACTTTGGGGAATTTTTGGATGCCCACCAACAGGAGGTACAATTGACCAGGAGTGCTGAAAGCTGCAGTAAGCTCATCCTCCAAGATATTGTAAAGTACCTTTTCAAAGACAGTCTCTGGGATCTGGAAACAACAATGCCCCAGGGGAAAAATTGTGGTATGAACAATACATATCAGCAGATTTTTATCTATGTACAGTTATATTTTGCCTTTACATCAATGATGTTATGCAACAGAAATCAGCTACTTCACTAGTCAGCAGTCACTGATGGGACAAGGGTAGGTATTCAGCTTTAATGAAAAGAAGGACTAGGGGTGATATGATAGCAGTCTTCTATTTGAGGGGCTGCCACAAAGAAGAGAGGGGGTCAACTTATTCTCCAAAGCACCTGAGGGCAGGGCAAGAAGCCATGGATAGAAACTAATCAAGGAGAGAACCAAACTGTCAAGCCCGAAATTGATATATGTGTAGCCATTTTAGTTAGACTTAGTATATATTCTTTTTCTTACGTTCTCTGGCAGTCATGGGGGAAGAGTTTCGGGCTTGCTACATTCCTAAGGGGTGAGGAGTGGAGATAGAGAGAGTTGTTTAGGCTAGGTGACTCTTCTTCCCATGGGAAAATAAGCTGTCCGTGCTCAGGCCCCTTGAGGTGGAGATTTATGACATCAAGCAACATTGAATTACCTATTAGAGAATGTGACTTTGGGGGGTTGTTTCTAACTTCTAATATTGTGGGGTAATTCCAGGTTGTGTCAGATCCGGAATTACCACGGACTTTGCAAAATTTGATGCTTTCCTAAATAAAAGAAATTGTCTTCGAAGATGGACTTTGTTCTTTTCTTTTTAAATGGATTTCATCACTTGGAAACCTGACACAACCTAGAACTAAGGAGAAATTTCCTGACAGTGAGAGCAATTAATCAGTGGAACAACTTGCCTCCAGAAGTTGTGGGTGCTCCAACACTGGAAGGTTTTTAAGCAGAGATTGGACAACCATTTATCTGAAATGGTATAAGATTTCCTGCCTGAACAGGAAAGGTCCCTTCCAACTCTGTTATTCTTGTCTGTTAGCATCCCATTAGTATCAAGCTGGCCACTACGGTATATGAAACAAAATGTTTAACTAAAATGGATGTTGGTCTGATACAGCAAGGTTTTCAAAGTTACCGATGGCAAGAACAAACAGCTTTTTGCCAAGGATTGTAAAAGGCAGGCAGAGGTTAAGAGGGAAGACAGCCTTTCAAATACCCTCAGCTTAAATCGCATACCATTTTGTGATCTGGAAGAACAGATTAACGGTAACAACAGAATCATATATTCTTACAATACTGATCAGCAGCCTGAACTTTTTTCTTCTTAGCTCTATTGGTACCTCTCTCTCTCTCATTGGTGGCTAATGTCATAGCAGTTACAAAATTATTTGCCCCTCATTTCTCAACACTGTAAATAGAAGCAGCAATGATGCGTGTGTATAAATTGGTCATTCTCCACCTTCTTACCTTAAAGCAGATGTTTTACAAAAGTTAATACTTTAACAAGGTCCCCTTTTTTGCAATTAGAATAGGATAACAGAGTTGGAAGGGACCTTGGAGGTCTTCTAGTCCAGCCTCCTGATTAGGCAGGAAACCCTACACCACTTCAGACAAATGGTTATCCAACATCTTTTTTTAAAACTTCCAGTGCTGGAGCATTCACGACTTCTGGAGGCTAGTTGTTCCATTGATTAATTGTTCTAACTGACAGGAAATTTCTCCTTAGTTCTAGGTTGCTTCTCTCCTTGATTAGTTTCCACCCATTGCTTCTTGTTCTGCCCTCAGGTGCTTTGGAGAATAGCTTGACTCCTTCTTTTTTTGTGGCAGCCCCTGAGATATTGGAAGACTGCTATCATGTCACCCCTAGTCTTTCTTTTCATTAAATTAGACATAGCCAGTTCCTGCAACCGTTCTTCATATGTTTTAGTCTCCAGTCCCTTAATTATCCTCAGTCTTCCTTACCTCAGAAACAATGTCAACTAATGTCTTCCTTGGGAGGTCCTTCAGATGGGCATAGTGCTCAGAAAGGCTCTGTAGAAGCTGGACACACTCCAGGAGAGCCCTGGAATCCTAAGGAGATAAAAAAACAAGTCTTTATAGTATGGTTGCACCCAGCCAACCCCAATTTATTTAGCAAATAATGATAACACCAGACATGTCACTGGAAGGCAATGATCACAAAACTGCCTCTCACTTACTTGGCCATCTTATGCAGGGGATTCAGTGGAGAAACAATTATGTTTGTAAGAGTTAGCAGTAAAAGGAAACCAGGCGTCAAAGAACATGGTGGCTAGACACCATTAAAATCTGATACCAGCCTGAATATAGAAAAACACAAAGAAACAGTGCAAGAACAGAAGATGTGAAAAGACCTGAAATAATTGTATAACATTACCTTTGACAGGCGCCTGGATTGGAAGAGGGCTAGCACTCCAAAGAAATTTCCAAATAGAGCGTTCCTGAAAAGTTTCTGAAATGACAGAAAGCCAGCACAGCAGGAATGTTGGTTACAAACATAGTCAGAAGTGTGATGAATTGGGGGTCTGACATTTTAACCTAGATTAAGTCACAAATGCTTGGAAGCATCTGACCTTAAGAACATGTCTATTTTTTAAAACGCTCAAATGTTTTAGCTGGTGTTTCTCCAAGACTCTCAACCTACTTTTGACTTCAATAAATCCTTTGCAAAATGTGAGGTAAAAGTAGTATTACAATTCCTTGTAGCAAAGGCTGCTGTAACTGTTGGCTAAAGGCCTTAAGAAATCAGTGTGTTCCTTACTTGACGCCTTCTGAAACACACAATACTTCCGCAGATATCTACAATTGCAACAAAAATGAACAGTAAGATTCGACAGCCACACCTTAACCTTTTTCTTGGACTTCACAGATGACAAAAGAACTCTTTAAAAAGCTGCATTTGGTTTAAGATGTTTCTTCTTTCCCCACTTTAAATATTGTTTTATTTATTGGATAAACAGACAATAATGTTTGTAATGTTAAAATCCTCCAATCTCTATCGCCTCTAAAGCCAGGAGTCCAATTTTTGATATATCACATCCAGTAGTTCTGATCTTAGAACCATTCTGTTTTTAATAAGCAGACAGCTTTACAAAACAACTTTATGGCCCATTTACAAGCACTGTTGTAAATTGCTTGTAAATCAGCCTTGTGATTGCCATTATAGTCGTAGATGTTATCCTCTGCCTGACTTGCGACGTCTTTTTCCCCCTTTGTAGAGTGGAGAGATTGTAGAGAAAGGGATTGCAAGAAGTAAGCTTTTGCTGTTCTGCTCATTGAAAGCAATAAAGTCCTACCAGTAGCTTGGGTCTATATCAATTAGGAAATGAGAGATACCCTTGTCTACAGGGTTGGTCAAAAAAGCCAAGATTTGTAATGTGCATTGCATGCATCTCATTGTATGCAAATAAGAAGGGGGACTTCAACTATATGGTTCCCCTGCCCATTGCTTTAAGATGTTTCTGAAAGGTGTTACTTCTACTACTTTTTGTGGGTTGAATAAAACAATACTTTAAAATAGTAGGTTTCATTTTAAAACATCTGAAGAGTGCCAGAGAATTTGCAGCAAAGGGAGACAAATTATGGCAAGTCACACTGCACAGGAATATAACTATAGAAATTGAAGACCATAAGCAATGTTCTGCTAGACTGGACCCCTGGCCTGTGTTCTCCAGCAGTCTATTCTCGTAGAGGCCAACCAACTGCACAAGGAAGCCGGCTAGTCTCTCAGCAGATGGCCATTAGAGAAAGTACAATTGCCCTTGAAACTAAGAGCCACCGATCTCCACAACCTCCATGAATTTGGTACAACCCTTCAAACTGGTGATCATTCTGTGGCCAATAAGCAAATTTAGGTCTTGTTAGATTAGATAATTGATTCCCCAAGTTTTGAAAACTTTTTTTTACAAAGCTTCTACAAATTTGGGCTTCCCCTCAAACTCACTGTCGAGATAGGTTAAGTAGAATGGCCACAGTCTCTGCATCTGTTTGTAGATGACTCACTGAACCTAAAATCTGAAGTGCCATGTCAGCCTATTTTTTTAATTATTATTATCTTTTTAAACTTCAGTAAGCCTCCCTGACTTTTTGGTGAATGGACATTCTTAAAAACTTAAAATATAATTAAAATCATAAACAAATCAACAGTCTCACCTTCTTCACTCTACCGAGATCATATTTTTCCTTAATTTGTTGCAGAACTGCCAAGAGACTCCGCTCCTCAAAAACTTGCAATACCTTTGAGAGAAAAATATTATAAGTTACTCTTTTATAATAGGATTTTACGTAGTTTAAGTATGGTTGTGCTAGAAGATTCCTCTTTATTCTTTCTGTTACATATAAAACTCCCTACCCTAAAACCCAAAATGTGTTCAGTTACAAATACATTGTTATAATCTTCTTGGAAAACAGGAAGATCTTCCCGGGGCTAGGCAACAAGTAAATAAGATAAGGGACATCCTCTCAAGGTAAAGCCCAGCAGTGAAACAAGATAAGACACCAAGGCAGAGAAAACAATGTCATGTTGACCCTTAAGCCTATAGTTTAACTCATCTTATAATAAGGGGAGGGCCTCTTAGGCATGGCATGTTCTGTGCAGGGTATAAATGTATTGTTTGAATATGGAATTTTGCTCTTCTTGTACCCAATCCACTCTGGAAGGGACTTGAAGGCCCGTTTGCAAACACTTATTTTCTTTAATAAACCTTTGAATTGTGAACCAGACCTGTTTCTGTATTGTGAGTATTAATTAATTTGGGTCTTACCTCTCACACCTTGGAAAGAAAAAAAATTTAAAAGAGAGAAAATTGCAGAACATTCAGAATATTACAGGGCCACTCTTGAAAGGCCAAGATATTTTTTGATTCCTACTCTTGACATGTGCCAAATCTGTTCCCATTTACAGTTCCCATTTTTTGGTAAAAAGATTTCTTTTCTTCTAAAAGTTCTGTCTGGACTCACATATCACTAGACTATGGCAAGCATCCGGCTTGGTAATTTGTTGGCTGGATGAGTGAGTCATGGCTGACTGAAAATGTCTCTGAACAGCAGAGATGACAACTGTTGTGAAGAAAAAGAATTAACCTTTGGAGAACAAGAGAATGAGAGATCTCCACAAGCACTCTGAATGTCACCTCCTCACAAGGGAACTGTAAAACAGCAATGTCCCCTGGTTTTGAGCACCAGAAGCCAAGGGAGATGACATCAGTGGAGACTTTAATAAGGACACTATGCCAGCTAAACTCACTTTCTAATCAAATTTGGAAAGATTCAATTGAACCTTTGTATATGGCTACTAGAGACCTTCCAAACAGAAGCTTAATTTGATACCTGATGAGTTTTATCTTCTTTGGATTTAAGGAATTCTAAATAGATGTTCAAGAGTTTAAGGAAAAGGAAAAACAGATTTTAATATGTTTCAAATGACCTGGGAAACCAGAGATTTTTGGAATATTGATTATTTGTGCTGTAGGTTATAAAAAAACAAATATATAATTAAATAATATACCTGTAGGAGATGACTGAAATGGAACTAAACCCTATTAGGAACTGAGGCTTAATGAAGTTTGCAAACGGACACTAGAGGGAACTAAAGGACCAGGGAATAAAAAAGTTAAAATGGCTAAGGCTAGTTATAACTTTTACTTGCTTCAAAGAATCTTTCAAAAATGGACTAAGATATTAATAACTAATCTCAAAAATAATACAAATTAAAATGGTTAAACATTTGATGAGAATTTTTTTTAAATGACTCTTAAACACAGACATTATAGAATTTAAGATGAAGACAAAAAAACCTGAGCTTATCAAAATGGGAAAACAAAAGGCAACATCAAGAAAATTATATGGACATGGAATAGCTATGACAAGAAATCCTGGATGATGCCTTTCTGTGGGATTTTACAAAATAGATTGGTGAAAACTTTGAAGTCTTTTTTTTATGCATTTCTTTTTATTTCTTTAAATACATCTTTGGGTGAATAGTATGGTTCCAGGTCTTTAACATTTTAAAGAGAACATCACCATAATTACACATTCCAACTATTAACTTTCTGATTTCATATTATTACCTATTACCAATTTTTTCATTCAATATTCTCATATGTTACTTTATATCAATCTCTATATTAATATCATCATTTTAAACATGTTCTTGTAATCATCATATTCGCAAATTTTATCAAATGGTATCATTCAATTAATCATTCCTAAATTCATCTTAATTTATATTATCCAGTATATATTAAAAAGGGGATAAAAACTGAAGCCTTTTTTTGAATGTCAATGAGCGATGAAAGATCAAATCTTACAATGCCATTGAAATTATTTAAAGATCTAAACTGTGAAGAGCAAAAGGAAGGAATATAAAGTTGGACTATTTGATCAGAGATAAATGATGTGTTTTGTTTCTGAGTTCATAATGGACTTTTTGCTGACTGAAAAGAGGACAACTCGTGGATTGTGTATGGATAAAAGTGAGATTTTGGAAATAAGAGGGATTGAAACTTTAAAAGAGGGTAAAAGGTTACTGTAGTAGCTTATGCTCGATGTCATGAAGGTGGGATGCTTCTTTATTATTCTTTTTGTTTCTTTTTTATTTTCTTTTGTCTTTTCTTTTCCTTGTTCCTTCAGAGATTTTCTTTCACTTTTCTTTTTCCTTCTAGTTTAAATTATATTAGCTTTTACTATGTTTACTAAAAATGTTGATAAAATTATACATAATGTGTGTGTGTGTGTGAGAGAGAGAGAGAGTGCATGCATTTTCTTCACTGCGGAACACCAACCTGTGCCAATGCCAAGCTGAATCCTGGACGGGCCACTTCTCTAGTTGCTCCCAATCCATCAATCAAACGCTTCAATGTATACTTTAAAAACTCATCATCCTAAAAGAAATTGCAAAGACATCCAAAGGGAATGAAATGGGACCGATTACCAACTCGCATCCTACAAACTTCGGTGTTACCTTTTCACATCTGCTATTTGTATTTCATTGCATTATTTTCAATAGCAATTGTGTTGAACATTTCAAATAAAAAAGGATATAGACTCTGAAATTAAGAAATACTATTTTATTTTTATTGTGGCTTGGTGGAAGTCACACTTTGGCATCAAAGTAAATGGGATTAGATGCCACAGCAAATTCCAATATTATATTACAACAGAAGTTCTACAGACTGAAGTTATTTTCATGATACAGAATAAATTGGCATCGAAACTGGGTTTACCAACCACGCTAGGTCCTAACAGCTTCTTGGCTTTTAATATGCTACAACTCATCCAATTCAATTGTATTCAGTAAATCAAGCAACCCACACAGTAGGGAGATTTATGTACAAGATCAAAAGATTCTGTTTTAATACTAAAAAACAAGTTTCACAAATGCTGCATTGTAGTGACTTAGTTTTCCATCGCTTCTCCCCAGTAACATTTGCAAAATATGGGTAGTAATGAAAGATCCTGGAAGAATTACATTAAGCTTTTTTAAATCACATAATTCTTTCTTTATTCTTTTCAATACAAAAGTATTGGAAATAAATTGTGTAAACAGGGTCAGATCTCCAACTGTTTTTCTGTCAGTGCAATCACTCCAAAAACTGAAGAGAACAGACCAGTTGTGGTAACAGTTGAGGACAGAAACTTAACTAAGAAACTTTTGGACTTTAAAGATGGGCTGGATCTGGCTAGGGCAGAGGTATCAAATTCAAGGCCTGCGGGCCGGATCCAGCCCACAGGATGCTTAGATCTGGCCTGCATAGCTGACCTGGAAACAGCAAAGGACTGGCCTGCGGTGACTGCCAGCGAAAATGGAGCTCATTTTGGTGGCAGAGGGTTTCAGAAAGCCTTGCAGCCAAAAACAGAACTTGGGAGCCTGTTTTCGCTGGCAAGAGTGCTCGGGCTACCACAGGCGCCCCCGACACGAGTGACGTTGAGCCCACCCCGGCCCACCGAGGTCAAATACAATCCTGATGCAGCCCTCAATAAAATTGAGTTTGACAACCCTGGGCTAAAGAAAGAAAAAGCATTCTATAAAAATTCCCCAATGCACCCTTATGCGAGAGGTAATTAGGCAGTGGTTCAATAAAGGTAAAGGTTTCCCTTGCACATACGTGCTAATCATTTCCAGCTCTAGGGGGTGGTGCTTATCTCCGTTACAAAGCCGAAGAGCCAGCGCTGTCCGAAGACGTCTCCATGGTCATATGGCCGGCATGACTAAACGCCGAAGGCACATGGAGCACTGTTACCTTCTCACCAAAGTGGACCCTATTTTTCTACTTGAATTTTTTACATGCTTTCAAACTGCTAGGTTGGCAGAAGCTGGGACAAGTAACAGGAGCTCACTCCATTACGCGGTGCTAGGGATTCGAACCACCAAACTGCCGACCTTCTGATCGACAAGCTCAGTGTCTTAGCCACTGAGCCACCGCTATATATAGTTATAATATAATACTGTATTATAATATTACAATTTATAGTTATATATTGTAACCATATATATATAATTACAATACCTACATTGTAAATCTCCGTCCCTCCTGGTCATGTAACCCAGGGCAGATCTTATGCAGCCTACCAGTACTTCCTTGTACACATAAATATACAAACATCAATATGTATAACACAAACACCCATAAGAGGCAACACAATACTTTGCTAAAGAGGAAAAACAGAAAATTATTGTCACTACTAGTACAGATATCCTCAACTTACAAACATTTTTTAGTGACTATTTGAAATTATGAGCCACAGTGATGCAGTGGTTAGAGTGCAGTACTGCAGGCTACTTCTGCTGACTGCTGGCTGCCTACAATTTGGCAGTTCAAAACCCACCAGGCTCAAGGTTGACTCAGCCTTCCGTTCTTCCAAGGTGGGTAAAATGAGGGCCCAAATTGTTGGGAGCAATAGGTTGACTCTGTAAACCTCTTAGAGAGGTTGTGAAGCACTGTGAAGCGGTATAAAAGTCTAAGTGCTATTGCTACAATGGAACTAAAAAAAAGGGACTTATGACCAAGTTTTACATTTAGGATCACTGCAGCTTCCCCACGGTTGCGTGATCTCAATTTCAAGCTCTTGGCAACTGACATGTATTGATGATGGTTGCACTGTCCCAGGCCATGCAATCACCATTTGGAACCTTTCCAGTCATCTTCCCACAAGCAAAGTCAATGGGGAGATTTGCTTAATAAATGCATGATTCATTGCAGTGATTCACTTAACAACTGTGGCAAGGAAGGTCAAAATAAGGGACAAAACTCATTTAACAACTGCCATGTCTTTGGGCTCAACTGTAATCATAATTTGAGGACTACCTGTAAACAGTTTAGAACAGGGGTCCCCAACTCCAGGTCCATGGACTGGCACCGATCCGCGGTATGCCAGAAACGGGGCTGTGCAAACACGGGAAGCCCCATCCGTGGGATGCAGGAAGCATGAGAAACGATGCCCCTCTGCATAGAATTAGTCCCTGGTGCCCAAAAGATTGGGGGCCACTGGTTTAGAAAGAACCCCAGATGCTAGACATAAACTTTTTAAAAGCCAGCATTACAAAATTAAAATAAATGAAAGCACAAACCAGAAAAAAAGAGAAAAAATAATTAAAATGTATCTTATGAATGCAGAATTGTTAACATAAATCTAATTGAAAAGTTATAGAGATTAATTACCAACATCTAATATATTTATCCAAAATGACATTTGAGTAGAAAGGAAGCAATATACCAGGAAAAGCTGATATACAACTGATATATGTTGAATTTGAATAAACTTCACCTTTACTATGAGAGTTTTCAGACATTTTTGTCACTGACTGAACTCTTGTGTCAAAACAATTTCACACACTTTAAAATGCCTTTGATCTAGTGACAACATATGCAATGTTTGGCAATGACAAATCTGGCTGCTAACGAGATCCTGAATCTATGTTTTAATTGCTGTAGAACATAAAAGACAATAATCCTACTGTGAGATTCATTTTAAACAGGTTTTCTGTGCTTTTTCCATCAAAAACTTTTGAACTAATTGGGCACTGCCACCAAACATAAAACAAGTATTTTGTTTATATCCTTATCACTCTAATTTAAATAGATTTTATTTTCTAAAGTAGTGCTGTAATCCTCAAATGAATTGTTTTTGTTGTCATTTCTTGATACATAGTGAAATGGATTATAAGGAATTATATACTATGAAGTGTTTCAGAGAGATTCAATGTAGAAAACCAAATTATGTTCATAATATTTTAAAGGCTTTCAAAAATCTTTTGTAATTGATGTGAATGCATTATATGAAATGGATGAAACTATTATTAAACTAATTAAAGGTGCACCAATTCTCCAATATTTTTAATGAACTGAGATGACCTATATGATTATTTTAAAAAGCATATTAGATTTAGTTGAAAAGGAGTTGGATCTTTTTTCTATTCTTTTATCATAACCTAATTAGTAATATAATTATAAAGTTATCACCACTGTATACAATAACATTTAGGGCTAATAACTTTATTCCCTATAGTTAGGTAACTAACTTAATCCTCTATCCTCCATTCCTTAAAATGAGCAAATTTATTCTCATACCAGAATGATGGATAGCATATAGATTAGAAACCAACCATATTGCCATTTTATTGAAAATTTCTAAGGACAATTTAAAATATTGGTTATGTTTTTTTTAAATGAAAATATATAGCTCAGACTGAAAGTGAATTAAGTACCAGTTCAACTAATACAGATAGTCCTCATCTTAAAATATTTCATTCAGTGACTGTTTGAAGTCATGGCATTGAAAAAATGACAGTTTTAACACTTACAATCATTACAGCATCTCCATGATCAAGTGATCAAAATTCAGGTGCTTGGCAACTGACTCATATTTACAACAGTTGCAATGTTCTGGAGTCATGTGATCACCTTTTGCAACCTTTTGACAAGCAAAAGCAATGGGGGAATAGCTCCACTTAACAACCATGTTACTAACTTAAGAACTGCAGTGATTGGCTTAACAACTATGGCAAAAAAAGTCATAAAATGGGGCAAAACTCAATTAACAAATGTTTCGCTTAGCAACTAAAATTTTGGGGTCTACTATGGTCATTAAGTCAAGGACTACCTCAACCACAACCCGTTTTTAATCTTCCTGATCACATGAATTGTCTGAACTGAAAAATTTTAAAAAAATTTCCCCAAAATTTGATATTGCCGGACCTCCTTTTTGATGTTGTTTATACTGAGGTACTTATCTGATTCTAGGATTGATATAAGGGTGCCCTGAAAATGACAATGTTCTTTATATTTATTAAACTACCAGTGAGCACTGATCCTAAAAGAGTTTGGAAGAGTGATTTTCCTACTAGATTCATGGCATCCATGCAGAAGAAGAAATCCTATATACTTGCTTCAAAGCAAAATGAGAGGCCAATAAATTTAATAGACAGAGGTACCAGACTAGCAGTGGGGAGAAAAATCCAAATATTAATCTACTCTCTACCATGAGAGTTCCCTAGATTGATTTATGTCAGGGCCCCTCAACCCCCAAGAGCTGATGTGGGGCAATGGTGAAGGTGCTAGACTATGAGTAGGGAAAGCCAGGTTGTAGCCCACTCTCAGTCACTATAGTTCCCAGGACGGCTTGGGGCCAATTGCATTCTCTCAGCCCATCTACCTTACAGGGTTGCTGTTGTGGGGATAAACAGTAGAGAGTGGTATGTGTGCGAGCAAGATAGTATAGTGGCAGAGGGGAACAATTGAAAGAATAGATTAGGATAGTGTATGTCAACCTTGGCAACTTTAAAGTATTTGGACTTCAACTCCCAGAACTCCCCAGCCAGATAGGAGCTGAAATCCAAATATCCTAAAGTTGACAGATCGCTGCCTCAGGGATAGATTGATATGGAAAAAATCTTACCTATGTCATCATTAGGAACCGAAAACTATTTGATGGCATATCATCAATCAGCTATATCAGGGGTGTCAAACTCGATTTCATTGAGGGCCGCCTCAGGATTGTGTTTGACCTCGGGGGGGGGCTGAATGGGCATGGCCAGGGTGGGCATGGCCAGCTCAGTGTCACTTGTATCGGGGGCACCTGTGCTGGTCCAAGCGCTCTGCCAGAGTAAAAGGGCTCCTGAGTTCCATTTTCGCCTGTGATGGCCTCATGCAATCCTCTGCCAGTGAAAATGGAGCTCAGGAGGGCCTCCGTTTTTACTGGCAGAAGAGTCCTTGGCACCTTGAGTTTGACACCCCTGAGCTATATGCTACCCATTACGCTCCTGTACAGAAGTCTGTCTCAGTCATCCAGATCATGGTTGTCCCAAAGGTGCTTTTTCAGGAGGCAACTGGACTTTGTTTTTTCTTATGAAGGTGTTTCGCTTCTCGTCCAAGAATGATTCCCCGCTATCCTGTCAGAGTTGAAGAAGCTTCTTGGATGAGAAGCGAAACGTCCTCAAAAGAAAAAAAAACAAGAAAGTCCAGCTGCCTCCTGTAAAAGCACCTTTGGGACTCCTGTACAAAAGCTACGATATTAATCGAACAAATAGAATGTTTCCTCTTAAAGCCCCCTGCCGTTTTTTTTTCATTCCGGCAACTCTTTCTTCGAACACCCGGAAGCCGCTATGGACAACAGTGCTTCTGAGCGCGTCCAAAGTGCAACCTAGAAGTGTTAAAGATTTCAGACCTAGCATCGTAGGGAAAAGACTCTAAGGCGGCTCCGGAGGAGGAGGAGGAGGAGGAGTGAAGGGCTCACTTCAACCACCCGCACTTCCCGCGGGATCAACGCCTACTATGCCTTACTTTCTTGTTTTCCTGCAAGTAGTTCAGCAACCCCTCCGTGGCCTTCAACCGGATCGCCTGATCAGGCTTGGCGATGTCCCAGAAATAGTCCAGAAACTGCCGACTCTGCCCCAGGAGTCTGCCCGGCTGCGAGATCGAGGCCGAAGCGAGGCGCCCCGCCGCCTGCCCGCTCTTCGGGCTGCCATCCCCAGCCATGCTGGTTGGAAAGGCTGCACGTGGAAAAGACCCCGTGATGCACCGGAGGCAGCACGTGGAAACCTCCCCTTCCGGGTTCAGAAAAAAAAAAGTTGCATCCCGCCTCCTTCCCACGTACTGAAGTAGAAATCCTCACTCAGAGGCGAGATTGGCATCAAGGAGTCTGGACTCCGTTTCATCTTTCCCCAATCCGTATTCTCTAGATCCTGGGAACTCCAACTCCTATGATCCTCAGCCGGTGGTTATTTCGAGAAACGGACTTTTAGCGGTTGTTTAGTGCAATGTTTTTAAGTTGTGTGGACTTCAACTCCCATAATTCCTCAGCCAATGGGAATTGAAGTCCACACATTTTTTAAAGGCTCTGAGATTGAGACGCAGTTGATTAAGGGAAGTTGCACAGATCCCACGGGTGGCCAGCTAAAAAAGTGCAATAAAACCTTGGCTGCTTTTGGTTGTAGGAGTTGGATTTACAAGACACAAGGATGATAAACCAACTATCTCGTTTTGTTAGCTCAAGTTAGATATGTAAATGTTTGTACTTATTATGATTGATATTATTATCAAGGCTGACTCAGCCTTCCATCCTTCCGAGGTGAGTAAAATGAGGACCCAAATTGTTGGGGCAATAGGCTGACTATAAACAGCTTAGAGAGAGCTGTAAAAACATAATGAAGCGATATATAAGTCTGTTGCTATGATTGGTTATGCAGACAATGTTTAGACTGGTTTGGGGATTTTTATCTACCTGTGGTGCTCTCTGATCTTAGTTGTTTTTTTGGAGACGTTTTATTACCTGACTAGATAATATCAGTTCCTGACTTATGGTGATTTGTCAATGTTGATGGTGCTCAAGTTGTGCTCCAGATGTTTTGGGATTGCACCAAAATTCCTATTGGTATTATTATTCATCCTAGTGATGCTATCTTTGTTTCCTTTTGCCACAGTCATTCTACTTGCAGGTCTTTTTGTGATTTTCTCCAGATTATGATGATGTTTGATTGTCCCCAAGGTGCTTTTCAAAAGGCAGCTGGACTTTGGTTTTTTTTCCCTTGGAAATGTTTCATTTCTCATCCAAGAAGCTTCTTCAGTACCTTGCTGATCTGAGCAATGACCAATATAGGTTTCTGTACACTGTGTCTCACATATTCTTTATGGGAGAGACACTCTTCATCTGGGCTTCTCTGATGAGGCCTGTCCAGTATGATGAACATAGCTCTCATCCTCCTCAGAACATACAAACCCCACAAGGTAATACCTATTATTATTTATTTTCATTCTAACTTTTTATATTTAATTCAAGGCAACAAACATAGCTACTCTTCCTCCCTCTTCCTATTTTTCCCCACAACAAACCTGTAAGATGGGTTGGACTGAGACAGAGGGACTGCCCCTAGGTCAGGGGCCTTCAAACTTGACAGCTTTAAGACTTGTGGACTTCAACTCCCAGAATTCCTCCTCCAGTCATGTTAGTTCTGGAATTCTGGGAGTTGAAGTCACAAGTCTTAAACTTGCCAAGTTTGAAGACCCTTGCCCTAAGTCATCCAACAAGCATTCATGCCACCTGGAACTCACTGTCTTCTGGTTTCCAGGCTGTTTCAGCATTTATTTATAGATATACCTGGTTTTTAATAGAGAAAATCAAAGAAACCATTGAAGGAGTTAAAAGCTGTGAATAAAGTCAAAAGAAGGAGAAAGAATGAAAGGTCCCCAATTCTTTATTTATTTATTTATTTATTTATTTATTGGACTTATATGCCGCCCCATCTCCGAAGACTCGGGGCGGCTCACAATTAAAACACACAATACAATAATTATTTTAAAAAGAATTAAACAATTAAGCCCAATAAAACCAAATTAAAATACTTAAAATTATCCCATGGCCCAGGTGAGGTAATCACAGCCCGATTTGGTCAAACAACCAGGTCTTTAAGTCGCGGCGGAAGGTGCGGAGGTCAGGGGCCAGACGGAGGTCCAGAGGCAGTTCATTCCATAAGTCGGGGACCGCTACAGAATAGGCTCGCCTAGAGTAGATGGCTAATAAAACTGTCTCAAGGATGCTTTCATGTCAACCCTTCTTCAAAAAGCTTAAAAATCTGTCTTATACAAATAGTCGTTATACAACTTATTAAGCATGATGCGTGAGACAAACATGTTTTGCAATTTGTATAAGCATTTTAGGGTGTTGGTATATAGGTGAATTCACAAACTGTACTTTGTTAAATAAACCATGATTAAGCAAGCCATCACCAGCACAGTGTGGCTCATACCTGGGGTACATATAGGATTTCCTCCATAGACAAGATCAAAACAGCTGCTTATTTCAGCAACAGTGCAGATCTATTGATTCAACATGTTTGCAGTGCAATACATTAAGATTAGTGTCTATGGAGATTCTCGGTCATCCAGGTCCTGGTTGTTCCAAAGGTGCTTTTTCAAGAGGCAACTGGACTTTCTTTGTTTTTTTCCTTGAAGACATCTCACTTCTCATCCAAGAAGCTTCTTTAGCTTCTTGAACTTGAATTGAAGAAGCTTCTTGGATGAGAAGCAAAACATCTTCAATGAAAAACAAAGGAAGTCCAGGTGCCTCTTGAAAAAACACTTTTGGGACAGCTTTGTTTATGGTGCGTAGCAGATGGCTGAACCTATAAGATGAAAGGCCGAGTCTCAAAGCTCTTCTCCAAAAACCCACCTAGTCTTCACAACCAACTTTGTCTCTTTGGGACAGTGACTTGATAATTCATGCTGAAACCTGCTATCTCCCAGGAAGTGTGCCTTACCTGACATTCACTGCCTAATTCCAGGATGTGAGATAAAGCCAATTAAAAGAATAAAAAGCAAAATTGAAATAATTATATAATAGGATGTTTTGGCCATATAGCATAGAAGTATGATCTAGAGAATTCAGAACTTTGCTCCTTAGGACATAGACCAATTTCATAGAATCATAGGGTCAGAAGGAACCATTGGAATCTTCTAGAGAATGGAGAATACATTGACATCCTCTTCCTTCAATTACTACCATAATGTCCTCTCTGAGCCTTCTGTTTATTAAGCTAAATATACCTCTTAGCCATTCATCGATTGATTCAGCCTCAAGACCCCGTAATAAAGGACAAGCTCTTTGTGTGTGTGTGTGTGTGTGTGCGTGCGGGTGTGTATATATATATATATATATTCAGCCTCTTAAATATTGTTAAATATTAAAACAAGCAAACATTCACTGCTGAAAAAGATAAATTATACAATAGTACAGCTGGCAACTTAAGTAAAAAAAGACGTAAGGAAATTCAGTGCTCCAATCAGACTATAAATTGGTGCTACTCTGCTCTAAATGAGTGTTTACTGCCTCAAAGCCTCTATATAAAAGAGATGGGATAGATTCATATTAACAAATTGATTACTGAGAAGATTCTATAGAAATACTGTACAATGAGTACAGTCTAAAGAATGGGTGAAAACTAAAGTGTAAACACTCAACTTTGTAATGTGTACAACAAAATTCAAGGCAAATTTCAAGCAGATGCTTCACCTATATTTACAAAAATAATTTACAGTAGTAATTTTTGAAGCATTTATGTGAATTTTCTCCGGATTCCTGCAAATTCTAGATTTTAATCATATTTGTCCCTTGTTCTGCCTTTTTTCATAAAAGGCTGAAATATTTTATGTTTCCTTCACAGAGAGAAGGGTTGGGATAGCTGTGCAGGTAGTCATCAACTAGCAGACTAGCTTCCAATTTATTCATCTATTTTACTTCAAAGATTATTTAGAAAAAGGTGCAATAAAAATCATTTATGAATGGTATATAGGTAGTCTTTGACTTATGACCACAATTGAGGCCAAAATTTGTGTTATTAAGTGAGTTTTGCTCCATTTAACAACCTTTCTTGTCACAGTTGTTTAGTGAATCACTGCAGTTGTTTAGTTAGAATAGAATAGAATAGAATAGAATAGAATAGAATAGAATACTTTATTGGCCAAGTGTGATTGGACACACAAGGAATTTGTCTTGGTGCAAATACTCTCAGTGTACATCAAAGAAAAGATACATTTGTCAAGAGTCAAGAATCATGAGGTACAATACTTAATGATAGTCATAGGGTACAATAAGCAATCAAATCATACTAGGAAACAGTCAATATAAACTGTAGGGATACAAGCGACAAAGTTACAGTCATACAGTCACACGTGGGAGGGGATGGGTGATAAGGAGTGATGAGAAGATTAACAGTAATAGTGGGGACTTTGTAATAGTTGAACAGTGTTGAGGGAACTGTTTAGCAGAGTGATGGCTTTCGGGAAAAAACTGCTCTTGTGTCTAGTTGTTCTAGTAACACACTTGTTAAGTGAATCTAGCTTTCCCATTGACCTTGCTTGTCAGATCACAAAAGGTGATCACATGACCCCAGGACACTGCAACCATCATAAATATGAGTCAGTTGCCAAGCGTCTGAATTTTGATCACATGACCATGAGGATGCTGCAGCAATCATAAGTGTGAAAAACAGTCACAAGTCACTTTTTTTCAGTGCCATTGTAACTTTGAACAGTCACTAAATGAACCATTTAAGCCCAGGACTACCTATGTATATGCCAAAGAGCATTATCTCATAAAATTATAAGGTTGAAAGGGGCCTTGGAGACCTTTTAGTTCAACCCCCAACCCCAGGCAATTTATTTTTGGTTATTTATTAATTACATTTATATACCCACCCATGTCACAAAACAATAAAAATATTAAAATATTTTTTAAAATATTAAAAAATGTCCAATTGTCCAACTATTTACTAAGTCTGCATTACTATCACTATTAATCTTCTCATCACTCCTATCACCCATCCCCTCTCACTTGTGACTATATGACTGTAACTTGGTTGCTTATGATTTATATTGACCATTTCCTAGTATGATTTGATTGCTTATTTGTACCCTATTACTATCAGTAAGTGTTGTACCTTATGATTCTTGATGAGTGCATCTTTTTATGTACACTGAGAGCATATGCACCAAGACAAATTCCTTGTGTGTCTAATCACACTTGGCCAATAAAGAATTCATTCATTCAAAATCATTACTAAAAATTATTTTTAAAACATAAAGTATTGTATACAAACCACACTGAGACTGTAAAAATATCAAACACAGTACAGCCATCTCAGAATGACTCCGATTCCCTGGGACACCCCCCCCCAAACCTGCTGACATATTCAGGGCTTGAGGGAGTTTCAGAACGACAGCAGGTATCCTCCAATCATCTCAGATAAATTTTTGAAAACCTGAGCAATGGGCAAAAACAGCCCCACGAGATTCTGCTGTAAACAAGACATGGAATTGGCCTGCATTAAAGGAAATCCAAACGTTTGTTAGGAAACAACAATACTTTGGTGCCACAATCCTGAAAAACATTCCAGTAGAAAAAGAATATATTTTCAGTCCAGCTATTGTTGTCTACTTTGACTGACAGCAGGATTTCAACTACTCAGAAAATTTTTCCCATCCTTCTGAAGTTCGGATGTCTCTTTATATGCAAAACTAAGGTATACTCTCAAACCTGCTTAACTGAGAATGAGGCAAAAGCACAAATATAATTACACAAAATACAGTGACAGTGAGATCACACTTTTTTCAAGCCAAGTGGGTAACATCTTTTGTGTATAATTTTGGTAGTGATGGTTTTCTTTTCCCTTTTCAATCACATTTTTAGTGAAGTTATTCCTTTACAATATTGAAGTCATCCCTGTATTGAATTTTCCTCATTTTTAATGATGAAAACAGGAGGTATGTTTTATGAATAAGGGAAGGCAACAAAATAGCATAGAACAATGGTAACACAGAGGTAATCAGACAGTTCAGCAACCTACACATTCCTAGCCTATCTCTTGATCTTGTGCCTGTGCATTTTAAACTGGGAAACGGGACACTTTCTGGAAAATGTGCTTTATTGGCCCTTGATTTGCAAAAATAAATAAATAAATAAATGCGTCGCTTCCTCCCCGCCCCCTCTGTCTACACCGTTTTCTAAATTAGATCAGGTAACTGGGAAAAGCTTATACCCGACCTCAAGCCCCAACATGTGCTCTGCCTCTCCACCCCTTGGGTGATTTTCAAAATGAAAACCTCTTCCTGTCTCATGAGGTTACTTATGCCTCACTCTCTTTCCCACCGCTTTTCAATCAGGCAACGCCGAGGGCACTCCCGCCACCATCCGCAACGCGCAGGCGCAGGAAGACGATCGACTTCAGGCGGCACGACGGGCAGCCCCTCCGTTTGGCCCGCTATATAAACGGCGCGGGGTCCTGCGGCGCTTGCTCGCGCTCGGGGGAGGCTGAGGCGGCAGGAGCGGCAGCAATGGCGGATTTCGATGCTTATGACGACCGGGCCTATAGTAGCTTCGGGGGCGGCCGCGGGTGAGAGGGGCTTGGGCGGGCAACCGGGAAACGTAGGAGATGGCCATTCTTCCGGCCAGTGGATGAGGAGATGTACTTTCCTCAGACACCGAGGCTGAGGGAGAAACATGGGCGACCTCGCCCCCCGATGGGGAGGGAGCGACGTGGGGAGGGGATTGTGATGTGAGGAGAAGAGGGACAAGGCCGAGCGGATTTGTTGCGAAGACTAGTGTGTGTTTTGATTAGGAACGAGTAACCTCTGCAAAGACCGGAAGGTTAAAAATACGAGGCAAGCGGGAAAATCCTTTGGTTTTTAAAGTTTACCAACAAGGGGGTTGGAAGAGGGTCATGAGAAGGAAAGCTTGGTAGTGTCCAGGACAACGATGGCGATAGTCTTTAATACATAATCTTAACAGTAACTTTCATTGTGGATTAGTCGTCGCCTGACAAAAAGGTAAAAATTAGCAAGCGTGTAAAGCAGCCTTAATCTAACTAACCCACACAACGCCTCTAGTTGTGTATGCCTTCAACTCGCATAATCGCCAGCTAAGGTGTCTGTCCTTTATGGAATCATGGCAATTAAAAAGCACCATACCTGGAGAACAACAATTTGTGTGGATGGTTCTTTAGGCTAAATAGAGGATGCTTGTGGAGAAAAGTTCATTTAAAACATCTTGGTGTGGTGTTGAACATTAGAAGGTTGGGATAAAAAAAGAGGCATGTGTTCAAGGGTTTTTTGAATCGTGCTAGGAAGTGAACACCCATTCATTTGTTCTTTTAATCCCCATTCCTTAATTGGGAAGAATGAATGGATAGTGAACCTGGTGCTCAAAGGAAGGGGACCTCAGCCTTCAAGTAGTTAAGA
The DNA here is from genome assembly GCA_009733165.1 of Naja naja. NCBI lineage: Eukaryota > Metazoa > Chordata > Lepidosauria > Squamata > Elapidae > Naja > Naja naja. The sequence continues at coordinate 18,478,325 of CM019148.1, read as the reverse complement.
GGAGTGTGATGGGAAGCTGAAAAAGTGAAGAGAGCAGGAGAAAGAATTTGGGGCCTTTGAGTGAGAAGGGTTATTAGTACAGTAATGTATGTAACTCACTTTTGATTGTGAATCTGAAGAAAATCGAAGTGCATAATGGAGGATACTTGTGATGTTACAAAATTAAGGCACCAGGCTATAAACCAGGAGATTGTAAATTCTAGTCCTGCCTGCATCAAAGTAGGTAGGACCAGTCCCTCAATCACATCTCAACCCATCTGACAGGGTGATAATTGTGGAGAAATTAAGAGGAAGGAACATTAGGCATCTCAGCCATCTGGAGTTATTTATAAGAATAATGAAGGTGGGAAATAATATGCCATAACATGCAGAGGTCAACATCTATAAGCCCATTTGGTGATGACTGTTATATAAAGACTAGCTGTATAACCATGCTTAGCTACTAAACTATATGATCGGGCTTAGTTTTTGGGGAGGAAAATAAGGGGAAAAAATGTGCCTCCACCTATCAGTATTCATCTGGCTAGTGTCCTGTCAGTGTGTGAGAGTTGAGGGCTGTTTGGAAACTGAAACAGTATTTGCTGTGTGAGCAAGAAGGAGACAGCAAGGAGCCTGAGCATAACTTAGCTCAACTGTTCTGTACTAAAGCTGGTTGCTGCTGTGTTTTGCATTTGGAACATTTCAGGTGGGGAGGGGGAGTAGAACTCAGCATCAGAGTGTGTTAATTATAATATAGGAAATACTAATGCTCTGATGGTCATTTTGAAAAATCCTTTCTTAGTGAGCCAAGAGGAACATATGTGCCAAATTTCAAGTTTGTAGGCTTTACAGTTCTGGAGATTTTGTGATGAGGCGTGAGTGGTATTTTGCTTTCATATATATATAGAGATGGAATGTAAGAGAAGTAAAAGATGAATTAACAAATGGAAAAAAAGTTATTTTTTTTCATACAGTTATGTATGAAATTTAAGAGAAAAGTGGGAAGTTGCTGAAAATGATTTGAAGTTGTAATGCATAATTGATTAATACACAGAACAAAGTTAACTTGTAGATTTGATTTTAAATGAAAGGTATAAGAAAGTGTCAATTGCTGCTATGTAGATTTTTAGTGCATTTGAAATGAAAAATTCATATGTTAGCAGTAGCTGAATATTACATTCTAGTGACCAGTGATACTGTAATAATTGACCATCAAAAGGTTTTTGAAAACTTGTACGCCATCCTGAATTACTGCAATTCAAAAGGTAAAATTATTCTGCTAGGTGACATGAATAGACTGGAGAAAGTTTAGAAAATGATCCAAGACTAAATGAGAATATTTACTATTTGGTAAGTAACTAGAGTTAAAGATTTTTTATTAAAATACATGGTCTATATTTATTAAATCAGTACATACAAATATATAGAATTGGGTTAAAAAAAGCATGATGGCTTTATTTGGGATGGAACAGCCAGAGAATCACAGAATAATGCAAGATAGGGGAGATATTTAAATTTGCTATAGACCATATATTAATAGCATCAAAAGTGGAACCTGGGAAAAAAAGTACATGGAAGAAAAAGAAATGAAAGAGGTAAGGGAAGAATGCCAATATAAAAGTTAAGTCCTACATGAAAAATTATTTGCAAGTAATCTCCCAACTCAATAGAGATTGAATCAAAGGAAAGACCATGTGGAAGCTGCCTGAGTAAAAGAATGTTGTTCTAGGCTGTCATAAACATGTTTCAAGTTATGCTAATAGGATTTCTACAAATTTGGAGAAATATATAATTTGTACAGAGAGAAAATGATAACTCAGAAAATGGTAGTCATAATCAACCAGGAACAGTTAAGTTTAAACTTGGTGGAGAAAATGTAAAGAAATTTTGATAGTTTTTTTTTAATAGAGTGAAAGAAGGAGCTCAGAGCAGAGTGAATGGATGAAAAATGACAGTGATATCTGAGAATGCTGGAAGAGTATTTTGGAGATTTCTATAGGAATTATAATGATACGTGGAAGAGTGGTATTGAAATAAATCTTATACATATCTAAAAAAGAATAATGAAATGAAAATAAATGCTGTAAGAATGTTGAAAAATATTAAAGTTGGTGATGTAATTGGAGAAATAGATGAGCTCTGTTTAACTCTATACAAAGGGAAAGGTAGCAGGATGTTTATGTGCCAAATTGGTGTTAACTCTTCATAATCACCCAGATATTCTCTATAACAGTCTGTCCCTAACCTGTTCTTTCAGGTCTTCCAGTGGTAGCAAGAACGAATGCAAATAATTAAATGAATAAGCTTGAACTATGCAGTGTTTTGCATGAATATGAAATTGAACATTGGTTGCTGCATGCAATAAGAGCAACAAAGAACATAAGAGTAAACAGGAATGATTTGACACTGAGCACAACATAAGAAAAAGATGTATGGTGTCTCCCTGTCAACATCTTTATGAATACATGTATAAGGGATACTTGTGATGTCGTTAAAGGTGTGTTGGTTAGGGTGTGAATGTGCAAGTTTATATGCAGATGATGCTGTGTTATTGGCTGCAAACCTGAATTAATTGAAATGAATGTTCGATATATTCATGATGCCATGAATATGGACCCAAAAATCAACTCATCAAAGACTCAGGTGGTTGTGTTTTACTGAAAAAATAGAGAAGTTTCTCATCCCCAGACATTTTGGTTTTAAGTTTGCATTTTTCTATTTTTTTATTTTTTTATTTTAAATGTTTTAACTTATATTGTAAGCTGCCCAGATTTGCTATATCTCATGAGATGGGCAGCATAGAAATTAAATAAATAAAAAGGAATGAACACTTGCAAGTTATACATACATGTTATAAATGAGTGCAAGTATATGAATTTTGTACTTTTTTGATAGAATGCTTATTAGAGAGAGAAATAGGAAAATTTTTAAATGTCCAGACTCCAGATGCTACAACGGTATGTGATCTGTTGTAAGGAATATATATATTTTAGCAGAACATAAGAAACTTGAATGTAGTAGGAATGTACTTAAGGTGTGTATGTGGCACATCAGGTAAGCATTAGTCATGGGTGTCAACTGAACAAAAACTGACTTTTCTTAACTGCTTTTCTACAGTTTGCATAATTTTGGATATGTAAGTATGACAAGATGAACCTTTTGGGAATGCACTTGGACTAGTGAGATAAAGTGTCCTTTTGTCTTTTCTAAAAGAAGATTTAAAGATCAGTAGAATTCCTAAGAACAAGGTCAAATCTATGTAAATTTAGCAATTTGCATAGATTTGACCTTGTTCTTGGGAATTCTATTGATCAGGAAGATTTTCCTAGTAAACAGACACTTTTGCTTGATAAAACCATTAAATATATTTGCTACCACTCACAAGGTAAATATAGTGCACTGTTAATCAATTTGTATTAGTTAATGTTTTTCCTAAAACATGAAATTTTCATAAAACAATGATCATCTAACAAAAGTATGTGAGATGTATTAATAGTAAGAAATTAGTCTAAAACTTCATCTTAGATTTGGTTAAATTACTTACCCTTAAGCAATAATTTAATAAGTTTTTTTTAAAAGAAAAGCAGCTTATCTTGAATTTTCCTAATAGCTTTACTTTTGGCATATGATTCCAGTGTAAGCTTGTGCATCCTGTGTGTGTGATCCAAAAAATATTAAGTGTTGAAGACTCACATCTTACCTCTGTGATTCATTATAAGGTAGTTAAGTTTTTCTCTGTATTTTAGTCTCAAGATTAATTCTTTGGAAAGGAAATACTTTTAACCAGGAATTTATTAATCTATAGCACAAGGCAAATCACTATTCTTTGGCTTTAAGAAAAGATTCAGGATTATATTTGCATGTACAAAAAGTAAAAAGGACTAGGATAAACCTGCTTTCAGTAACAAATGGCTAAGAAGTGCCATTGTATTCTTTGGTAGGAATAGTTTACAAGTAGTCCTCAGCTCACTATAACAATTGGGACTGGAATTCCTGTTGCTAAGCAACACAATAGTTAAAGCACATCATGTTGTCCATGTTGCTTAACCACAACAATTTTGGTAGTCCTGATTGCTGTCATTAAACAACGACTGCATCAGCCATTATATGAGGACTTCACTTGAGCACAACTTGGGACTTCCTTCTGATTTCCTTCTGACTTTGTGGGAAACTGGCATGAAATGTTGGAAATTACGATTGTATGAGTGAGACTCATTGTGATGTCATTATGTGACAATGGGGACATTGCAACAGCCAGATATACGAAAATCCATCGTAAGTATAATTCAATGCTATTGTAACTTTGTATGGTCACTGAATGAATGGTCGTAACCCAAGAACTAGCTGTAGTTTTGAGTAACTACGTATCTTCTTCCAAAATCATTTAGCATTTGTTTTAATGTGTTGGATGGATGATAGAGATGGTATTAAAGATAACTTCAGAGATTCTGAGCTAGTCCTTTTAGTTTTCTACATCTTTATAGATTGGTCGTTAGTCCAATGTGCAATTTGGGGATTTGCAACTCCTGTTTAATGTCTATGGAGATTCTCAGTCATCCAGGTCATGGTAGTCCCAAAGGTGCTTTTTCAGGAGGCAATTGAACTTTCTTGTTTTTCTTTGAAGACTTTTTGCTTCTCATCCAAGAAGCTTCTTCACCTCTGACTGGATGGTGGGGAATAGAAGGATTTATATTACTTGCAGTCATCTGGTCATTTGCATTGTTTCAGTTGAGGCCACTTGGAGGTTTATCTGTGTCCTCAGGGTCACCTAAGTAATGCAAATGGGTGTGGAGCCTTTTTGGAACTGCTGAAGGACTTGTGGAGCTGTGCTTTTCTGCAGGATATTTTCTGCCCTGTGTCCCTTCACTGTTGAACACAGGTGCAAGGCTGTTGGGAATGAGTCTGTGCCGTCTTCATCTTAAACTGAAGCACAAATGGTTCCTGTAGTCTGCACTTTTTCTGGAAATCCGTTCATACTCTCACACTAATGAAAGGGTGTTCATCCTAAAGGGCATAACTAAATGTCTATGGAGATTCTCAGTCATCCAGGTCATGGTAGTCCCAAAGGTGCTTTTTCAAAGAAAAACAAAGTCCAGTTGCCTCTTGAAAAAGCACCTTTGGGACAACTCCTGTTTAAGGAACAGTGGCAGCTATGACCAGAAGGGCTTTTGCTCCAATTGCATTATTTCCTGGACCAGGAGTTTCCTCTCATAGTCACCATGCTTTAGTTACCTCCTGGTGAATTATAATGCAATACCATGGGCAATTTCAGGTGCTTCTTAATCTATGTTACACCTCTGGTCCGTGAGCTGCACTGGTTGACAATATGTTTCCGGGTTCAGTTCAAGTTGCTGGTGATCACTTAGGAAGCTTTCCATGGCATGGAGCCAGATTATTTGCAGGCCCACCTCTCTTTGTTCACGTCTATTCATCAAGGCAGAGAGGAAAGTCATGTTACTAGTCCAGCCCATTAAAAGGTGCCGCCTGTCAAAACCCAGGAAGAAAGCCTTTTCTGCCATGGCATCTGGCTTGTGCATTATCTCTCCAGAAGTCAGATTGGCCCAACTGTATTAATCTTTCACAAGGCTTAGAACATGTGGCAATGTCCCAGCATGGGGATTGAAGTGTTGATTGGAACATTTGAAATAATTGAATTGATGGTTAACTATTTTGAGTCACTTGTTTGAAATGGGCAGCCATATAAATTGAATAAAATAAATTATAACTACTGTATTGGCTAAGAAGCAAAGCACATCTACCTCCCCTGAAATTTGCTATAAAGAGATTAAAGAAAATTGTGAATCCGTAGGATAAAGCAGTAAATTTCATATATAAAATAAATAAGAATGGGACTGTAACAAAGGATTTGGGGTTGTAGAATCAGAATGGTTGTTCCCTGCATTTTTATATGAAAAGTAAAATTGCTGGTAAATAAAGAATATTTTTGTAGTGTAGAAGTAGTTTTAAGAATCTAAGTAACAGTTCGTATTTCTGTGAATTTGGTGAGGCTGAGATTCTTTTTCCTCATTCCCTGTTGCTTTCCAAAAAGGCCTTTGGCACATATTTAGATCAAATACTTGATGCATATAAGAGGTTATGTGTATCTTCTTTACTACCTGGATGTTTGCTACCTATAATTTTCTCCCAAATTTTGCCAACTAGCCAGATCATTTAGAGTCAAAATCAGTATTGATCATGATTTCTCAAAAAATTATTTTCCCACAGCACCCGGTCATTTATAATGATTGAGCAGAAGAAGGAAAGAAGATGAAACGAGAGTGACAAAGATTTCCTTTTAAAATAGGGAGGCAGACTTATATTTGATTCCAAGGATACAACACAATTTCAGAATGTTGCTTTTGTTGAACAGTGGAGTAGAAATAATTGTTTGTCTTTTGAGTTTACTTTCAGTTCATGAATTTGTCAAATGTCAAGTAAGGAATTGGATCAGCTTGATAAAGCCTAGTAAATAAAATACTGATTGTTTTATGTACCATGAAATTAGTGTCAGTGCTTAGTGACCACATAAATAGTTTTTCTCCAGGATAATCTACCCTAATGTGGTCCTCTTGCAGCAGGGCATCCATCACTACCATATATGAGTCCATGTACTTCATGCTGGTTATTTCCTTTTTCTCTTCCCTTCTATCTTTTCACCATTCAAAGGGAGCTAGATCTTTGCATAATGCACCCCAAATATAACCATTTAAGCTGGGTTGTTTGTACCTCAAATTTGCCATTATAGGCAAAATTCAATGAGCTACAGTACCTATTCCATATTTCTGTCAGTAATTCCTGGGAACAAACAAAATTAACATCCACATTACCCTGTTGTTATTTCACAGTTAAGTTCTCTTTATTTTTATAAGAGAATTTCAAAATTAGTCCAACTGTACTCATAATGTTTTTATTACTGGTGCCAAAATTGTATTGGGAGTTGCAAATATATTTTAGCCATCTTATTTCTTTGGGAGATCTTGAACTACTAGAAGATAGGCCATACAAGAAGCTCTTGCTTATGGACCAGTCAGTGCTTCAACTTTTCCCACCTGCTTATCTTCCCCTCATCTCTGTCCTATGCCATCCTATACCTTTGCTGTCCCCAGCTGATCTTTCTTCCCATTGTCTAGCCATTTGTGAGGCATCTGCATCAGTTCTGGGTGGACATCAGCAGTGGAGGAAGAAGATGGTGAAGATCATCTGGGGTAGCAGTGGTATAAGAGAATATGAGGCAATGAAGGGCAGTGTCAAAAGGGCAGAGAAAGGAGGAAGTTACATGGGGAGGGAGTTGGTGAAGACAAGTGTGGCAGGGAAGAAAAAGCAATGTAACGGTATCAGAATTGCCGTCACTAAATGGTGCAATTCTATCATGTTTCAACTAATGACTACTTTGTTTAGTGATGGAAATTATGGTCCCAATTCAAGTTATTAAGCAAGGACTACTTGTATGAGTGTTGGGATGAGATTTGTAGAGAGTTATTTTGCTTCTTTTTAATCAGTATACATTTCAATATAATTTTGACACCCCCCCCCCCCAAATGTTTACACTGTTGAACAAGCATATCTCAAACTGGTTGGAAACTAAATGACATGGGCACCATTTATTGTTTCTAGGAGACAATTCTATAATCAGTATGCCACCACTAAAAAGGCCCTATTGGTGGCTATCACATTATAAATAACCCACAGGTAAGATTGCAAGCAAGTTTCCTCAGGAGCTTTTGCTTCATATATGAAATCTTGTGTCATTTTTCTAGACAACTTAATCATGTTAATGCAGGTGAGAAGAAAATAGGATGCACAGTATTAGGAATGATCAAATGATTTATTAGTTTTATTGTTGTGTTTTATGTTCAGATCCTAATTGGAGAAGCTTCCTTCTTTACCTTCATCCAACATTATTCTTCCAAAACACTAATCTTGTTCTCATGTAGTAGTATTTCTTTAAAATTTAAGTAGTGTTTGCAATGGTAGAATATATCATAGGAATATTATATCCTATAATTTTTGGAATTTGGTCATGTATTGTGGTTCTAGAACCTTTTATTTTTGTTAAAGACTGCAGGCAGCTATCCTTCGTGTAACTAGACAAGTAAGGAATACCATATTGGTACTCTAACAGAAACAAAATGATGGCTCATGAAATAATAGCAGTCAATCATTACATTATATAGAGACTAGAGAAGGGGTGTACATATACAAGTACAGATCTTTCTCTCAGGTTATATATGATAGGGTTCTGTTTATAGTAATTCAGATACAGTTCAAAAACTGCCTAGCAGAGCAACATCGACATATGATCAAAGGCAGCCATGTTAATATGTCTTTTATATTTTGAGGAATATTGAGCCTGTTCAAAATTCAAATAGAGCCACCTAAACTCTGTTTGAGTCTAGGTGATGAACAATTAATATAGAAGTGGTCTTGACAAAAGTTCTTATATTTCTTTTATTATTTGGTGAATCAGAAATCCTTGGTGATCTAATCACAAACCAAATGGAAGTGTACGAGTAGCTTTGACTATTTCTGTTCTTATATATATATAAATAATAACATGTAGCTAGCATATCATGTTTTAATTGCCTGCCTGTCAACAACATGAACTCCCAACTGACAGAACCAGATGGTCGGTCTACCTTGTCATTCCAAATACCTTTCACAATGATGAATTTCTGCACTCTTCATTCCTAACTCATAGCCTATTAGATTAGTTAATAAAATGAATGTTATCACTTTGTTTCAGAATAGAATAATTCTATAGCAATAGCACTTAGACATATATACTGCTTCACAGTGCTTTACAGCTTCCTCTAAGTGGTTTACAAAGTCAGCATATTGCCCCCAACAATCTGGCTACTCATTTTACCCACCTTGGAAGGATGGAAGGCTGAGTCAGCTTTGAGCCAGTGGGAATTGAACTGCCAAACTGCTGGCAGTGGGCACTCAGCAGAATTAGCCTGTAGTACTGCATTCTAACCACTGCACCACCACAGTATTTATATCAGTCCCATTTTGTTAAGTATCCCATATGTTTTTGATCTATTCTTGAATCAACTTTGTTGAAAGTGCATAAAGCATCTTGGATGTTGACGACAACTGTCACAAACATGCATACTTCATTGTTTATCACTAGCTGTATTTTCTCAGGTTCTTTTTTTTCCTGCGAAAAATTAATAGGAAATGAATGCTTTACTTTAAATTTTAGAAATGGACCAACCCTTGGAAGAAATGCACCCCAAACTCTAGAATAGTCTTCCCTATACTGTTTTCTTCAGATGAGCTACTTTTAGTCTTGCTCAAGTCATCCTCTTGAAGAATTCTTAAAGAATTATGTCATTATTAGTAACAGCCATTCAGGCATTTGGAGACCTTTCTTTTCCCTAAACTACATTACTCTAAACTAAACTTAAAAGCTATTTCAGTTTTTTACAGCATTTCAGCTGCTTAGACTCTTCACTGACAACCTCTTTTGAATGTGCTAGATTTGTTGGACTTCTTTTCATGATCGCCCAAATTGGAAATTAACATTTTAGTATCAGTCCTTTCCATGCTTAATTGTGAATTAATTCAGTAAATAAGCATAGAGTTAGGCAATACGCATGGAAGGATACTTTCAAAATTTAGGGATACTCTTGAGATGTTGCTCATCCATTGCAGGAACTTAATTGTAGATTCTGAGATTTGTTTTATTTCAGTGATTACACTTGGTGTTAGAAATAACTGCTCAAGTTCTTAAACCTGAGACAAGTGTACTCTGTGTGTGAGAGAGAGGGAGAGGGGAGAGATGGAGACGTTGTGGAGGTACTTTCTCTGCTCTAAGGTCCTGGAAATAACTGCATCTGTAAATATAATCCTTGCCATAAATCACTCCAGAGTGCACTCTGAAATGTGCTGTGCCTTTTTCTCTGACTAATATAGCAAGTAGAAACCTATGAACTTATCACAGATCTGTTCGCAGTTGCTGATTTTTATTGGAAGTTCAGGAAATTTATTTGAGAAACATTGCTGGAATCACAGGTGTTCTATCATGGCATTTAATCATCCTCAGAAAATCTCTGAGGCTGCATTTTACAGTAGTTGCTAGAGAACTATTGGTCCATACGTTGCTCAGTGAATAGTTATATTTTCCAAAATGTTGTACAGAGTGCTATCATTTGCTTCGACTACAGCTGTAGGCAAGAAGGTGACAGTGTTACAGCTATATTTAACTAGCTCGATACCCGTGCTTTGCTATGAAACTGGTCGGGCTTAGGTTTTGGGGAGGAAAATAAGGGGAAAAAAATTGTGCCTCTGCCTACCAGCATCCATCAGTATTCATCTGGCTAGTGTCAGTGTGTGAGAGAGTTGAGGGCTGTTTGGAAACTGAAACAGTATTTGCTGTGTGAGCAAGAAGGCAAGGAGCCTGGGGCTTAGCTCAACTGTTCTGTACTAAAGCTGCTTGGCGCTGTGAAACTAAAACTAAAACAAAAACTCTTTCTGTACTAAAGCTGCATTTTAAAACTATGGGTTGTTTTATTTGGAACAGATCTTTTCAGATTAGAACTCCTCAGCATCAGAGCGTGTTAATAATAATATACGAAATACTAATGCTCTGATGGTCATTTTGAAAAATCGCAAACACCTAGAAGCCAAGAGGAACATACATGCCAAATTTCAAGTTTGTAGGCTTTACGGTTCTGGAGATTTTGTGATAACGCATGAGTGGTATTTCACTTTTATATGTATAGAAGATTCCAGGGGTGAGAAGAAGATGCATCTCAAGACCTTAATTTTTCCACATTGGCCTTGTCCAGTGAATATAAGAAACAACCAGATGATGGTGTTTTACAAGAATAGTTCCTTGTACAAGAGGAGAATGTGTACTCATATTTAAACTCACATGAAAAGTTATGTCATTAGCTGTTCTCCACGATAGTTTTTTAAAAAGATGTCCACAAGATGTAGCGCAACTGGTTTATGTCTAGCAATAAAATATATTTTATTTCATCTCAATTGGTGAAAAGGAGACAGATACTTCCTAGTTGTTAATTATGTGCTTATGTATTGAAGGACGTTTATCACTGCCTATATCACACAATAATCCTAGGCAGTTCCTGCAAAATCAAAAAAAGAAAGCAAGAACATAAAACACACACCTTCCTACCAAAGGGCCATAATGACATATACTTTAATCATCAGACTTAGTCCTATCCTAGTCCTTTGCTACACTGCATTCTGGACCAATTGCAGCTTCCTGATTGTCTTCAAGGACCGCCTCATGTAAAGTGCATTGCAGTAATCCAATCCAGAAGTGACTAAAACATGAGTGAGTGAAAGCAAGAGGAGATGTAGTATAAATACATATTCCTTAGATGGTATTCATGGAATCTCAAGTTCCTTCGAGGAGCTTGTTTTTCTCCAAGCTGATCCCACCATCCCAGTATGGTTTTATGGATTTTGGATCCATTCCAAAAATGAGTAGCCACCGAAGAAAAGATGTTGGCACTCTATACTTCAGATAACACGTTGAAACAGTTCAGGGAGAACTGAGTGTGACTTTTGGGTTAAAGTTAGAGAAGATTTCAGCATTCCTTTCATTGCCCCAGTCTATCGTAAAAGAAATTCAGAATTCTTCTTCATTTTTAAAGAGGAAGAAATTGTGTTCTAAAGAATGTGACAGATACCATGTTACTAACCTAGGTCTAACTAATGATTAATCTGAATATGAATTCCCAGTTAATCAGGCAGCATACAGGTAGTCCTTGTTTAGCTACAAGAGTTAATACTGGCAGCTTGGTCATTAAGTAAAATCATGACTGTGCTAATGTTTTCACTTCAGCTTTCTTTTGCTTTACATACCTGCAATGATCAGAAATGCAAACATTAGTGATAGAGTTACTTTTTCATCATCATAATTGAACAGTTGCTAAATGGGGCAGTCACTAAACAAAAACTTCTTGTAATTTAATTCAGATTATTACCTTATATTTCCTCCTGAACTGCTGTTGAATTCTCCCTTCTCTGTCAATTATATTTCATTGTAACTTGCTCATCTTCCTTACAGTAATTCTGTAGTTTATAACATTTTGTATGGTACAATATAATCATGTTTCTTGAGGATATATCTGCTAGATGTATCATCCCAGTTGTTCTGGGCTAAAAAAAAATGCCTTTGAGTGTTTTAAAGCAGGGTTCTTATAAGCGGTCAGTATTGATTCCTAAAGCTCAGTGGAGCTATCCAAGGTGTTGATGTTGTTATTTGTAGTCCTATTAGTTAAAATAGTGTTTAATAAATCATTTACATATAGTGGGGGTCAATGAGCAACCTGAAACTTGGTGAAGGGGCTGATGAGCTGAAGGGCTTGGGCATCCCTATTTATGGCCAGGGAAAGGAAGCTCCTTTTTTCCTCATTGATTCCCATCTGGGTGGCTGGTGTCATGATACTGCCAAATAGTCAAAGCTGACATTGTTGAACTTAACCTTTCCCGTTTTTAGAACGGGAGGTCAAGTGGTAAAAAGGATGCCTTAAGCCTCTGTGGTGGTTTTATTCCTAAAGTAAGGGGGAAACAGTGAAAATTATCTGATTTGGGGGAAGTGTTTTGAGCGGTGCATGTGTGCTGTAACCCCCTGCAAAGTTTAAGGCAATAACTTTGCTCTTTAAAACCCTATCAAAATAAGTGGTCTGGCTGTATACTGATATACATCTTTAGACTTTAGAAATGGTTAATGAGATGCTTGGGGGTCTGCAAGCCACAGATTACCTCTACCTGGTTTCAAGGTTAGCCGCTTGATGCAAAAGTGCTTCTCCATATCTGAGTTTTCTAAGTGTGCCATAGCTGCTACTCCCACAGGGAGCACTTGTGTCACTTATAATCCTACCCTTGTCAACAGGTCTCGTGGCAGTTCCACCATTGGTGCACGTAAACAGAAAGAGCTTCCAACAGAGCCCCCCTTTACAGCATACGTTGGTAACCTCCCCTTCAACACAGTTCAAGGAGATATTGATGCCATCTTTGAGAAACTCAGTATAAGAAGTGTGCGACTAGTCAGAGACAAAGAGACAGATAAATTTAAAGGTAGGTGGTTTTATATCTCCCCTTTGTCATAAAGTTTGGGGGTTATGGTAGCTGTTTCTTTGTAGAGCAAAGGTGTGAGATTTAGTGTGCCTTTGTGTGCATGTGTACATGTGTTTGGTGTGAGGATCATTTTTTGCTTTTCTGTGGTAAGTCAGAAAACACATTCCAAGGAGTGGACGGGGGAAATCAAAATCTGAGTTCATAATAATCTAAATTATAATGTAATTTCAATGTTTAGATATAGAAAATAAAACCATTCCCATGTATTTAATAACTTGCTGTTTTTATCAAATTAAAAAATACAATTGTCTGTATCTTTAAAGGGATTCTAGGGACCACTACCACAGCATTAGAATTATGCCAACTTTTGAGGTACTCATTTTAAATATTTTAAATTGTAATTGAATGATACAGATAAATGTACATTGTGATAGCTACATAACTTGAGTTGGACCATGGGGATGTATGATCTATCAGCCAGCTTCTACAGGGGAAACCTTAATGCTGGAAGCATAGATTTTGATCTTTAGGGAGAGAACCTCATGCAGCAGTTTAGCTCTTCCCAAAATAACCCATTGAAGATAAAGATGCTGATTGATCACAGAAAATGCCTGTTGCAGGAGTGAAGGAGAGAGGGGCTTGTGTAAAGTAAAAGTATGACCAGCTGAAACCCTTAATAGGAATAAGCAACATAACAAAGTTTTCCTGTATATCCAGCCATCTATACTTGCTAATAAAAAGTTATGTATTTTGGTGAAGATGTTGGACTAAGAGCAAGGAGGCATGGGTTCTTTGTCTACCTATAGGCACAGAAGCTCACTGGGTGAACTTTAGGTCACTTAGATGTCGCTCAGCCCAACCTACATCACAAGATTGTTGTGGGGACACAATAAAACATCTTCAGGAAAATAAACAAGCTCCAGGGAACATAAACAGCTGAACAGTTTTACCCCAAGATACATAAATTCCCTACTTTTAAACTTAACTGCAAATACACACACATTAACTACTAGCTGCTTATCTCATTATGTAAGAAGTCTTAGCAAAGGGCTTCCCATCTTACCTGTAAGAAAAATTTATGTAAGGAACAAATCTAAAGTATGCAAAAAAAAATTATCTTAAAATAGCTGTTGCAAATACAAAGCAGCTGTTTTAGTCTTAATAAATGTATCCTATCATTGTTTCCTATAAGCTTTACTGAAACCAAGCTTGAAACATTCCAAATATAAAATATTTTTTATCCCTCTGGAACAAATGTTTTTATGTTTCTTTTTCTATAATCTGTATTTCAAATCAGGAAGTTAAATTGTTGGGTGACAAAACTCAAGGAGCCAAATCAATTTTATGAGAATGGTAAACCGATGATCATATGTGCATACTTAGTTTCCAGTGCTGAAATGAGAGCAGTTTTCCTGATTTTATTTGTGTGTATATACATTTATTCATACCCGAGTCAATCTTGAGTTCTGGTGACTGCCTGGAAAATGCCAAGGAGCTTTCTTGGCAACATTTCCAAAGTAGTTAATCATAGCCTTCTTTCTACACTGGGGAGTGACTGATCCAAATTTATCTAGCTAGCTTTGTGCCTAAGATGAGACTACAACTCACAGTCTTACAGTTTCTAGCCTGGCACCTTAACCATACCAGACTGGCTCTCACATATATTTATATTTATTTGTTTATTACATTTCAGGATTTTGTTATGTAGAGTTTGATGAGGTTGAGTCACTTAAAGAAGCTCTGACGTTTGATGGAGCAGTAAGTATAATCCTCTTGTGAAATGTAGTTTGAACAGAGGTAGCCGCTGTTATCTATAATCTCTTTGAGAAACAATTTCTTTTTTTATTCAACCCAACAGCTTTTTGGCGAACGGTCGCTCCGAGTGGACATAGCTGAAGGCAGGAAACAAGACAAAGGTGGCTTCGGTTTCAGAAAAGGTGGCGGTCCAGATGAAAGAGGTGACGTCCTGCATGGCTGTTCTTACTCACTGCAAATTGGAATGGTTGTATTAATGCCACCTTAGGCAGTCATGTCTTTGTATGTGACATTAAGTGTCAGTAGTGCAACACTGGCAATCTTCCAGCATTATATGGAAGATATAAGTGCCTTCTACAGGAAATGATCTAAAATGCAGTCTCAGAGCCGGGCAGCAGATATTTCATACCGTTAAGGAAATATTAGCAACTGGATGCCCTACAAAAAATAATCTCATGAAATTTCAACAATCCCTACCCTTCACAAGACAACCATAGAAATCTTGGGATACATGGAGGGGACAGCCATCAGAACCTCAAATCTGGGTCAACAAGTAGACACCCCCTCCATAGGTCATCATAACTTTAAAAGCTCACTAAGTGACCAGTCGTAAGTGGAAGACTACCTGTTTTGGAATTCTAATTAATATGCTTCAGTTACTAGCTAGACATTGGGAAGAAAAATGTATATTGAACAGTGGGACAGCTTGCTAGAAATTGTTGGAGGTTCTTAAGCAAAGTGATCATTCCAATAACAGAACTTTCCAAAAGTGTGAAAATTCTTTTTCCTCCAGTCCATGCCAATTTGGATGCAAAATTCAGAGAAGAAACAAAATATCCGTTTGTCAGAAATTCCTCTTGAAATGTAGTTTTTGTCATATACATCTAGAATTGAGAAACAATTTCTTTTTTATTCAACCCAACAGCTTCTGAACGGTCGCTCTGTGGACATAGCTGAGGCAGTGCTTCGGTTTCCAGAAAGGTGGCGGTCCAGATGAAAGAGGTGACGTCCTGCATGGCTGTTCTTACTCACTGCAAATTGGAATGGTTGTATTAATGCCACCTTAGGCAGTCATGTCTTTGTATGTGACACTCATTTGTAGTGCAACACTGGCAATCTTCCAGCATTATATGGAAGATATAAGTACCTTCTAGTAGAATACAGGAAATGATCTAAAATGCAGTCTCAGAGCCGGGCAGATAATTTCATACCGTTAAGGAAATATTAGCAACTGGATGCCCTACAAAAAATAATCTCATGAAATTTCAACAATCCCTACCCTTCACAAGACAACCATAGAAATCTTGGGATACATGGGAGGGGACAGCCATCAGAACCTCAAATCTGGGTCACAAGTAGACACCCCCCCTCCATAGGTCTGTCATAACTTTAAAAGCTCACTAAGTGACCAGTCGTAAGTGGAAGACTACCTGTTTTGGAATTCTAATTAATATGCTTCAGTTACTAGCTAGACATTGGGAAGAAAAAATGTATATTGAACAGTGGGACAGCTTGCTAGAAATTGTTGGAGGTTCTTAAGCAAAAGTGATCATTCCAATAACAGAACTTTCCAAAAGTGCAGAAAATTCTTTTTCCTCCAGTCCATGCCAATTTGGATGCAAAATTCAGAGAAGAAACAAAATATCCCAAGTTTTCCAGAACATTCTGCTCCTGAAATTGTAGGTTTTTGTATGTGTGCATACATTACCCTAGACATGTGGGCACAATTAGTTTCCTAAGTCTAGAATTGGACCAAGTAGCTTCTGAGGGCCCTTCTGCTCTGTGATTCTTTGGAGTTTGTGCTGTGCTTCACTTTGGGTTCCAAAAAGGCGCTGCAGACATGCTGGTAAAAGACACCAGTTTTTGTGTACTATGTTCACAGCCTGCATACCATGAAGCATCTTTTTGGAATCACTTTGAAGTGGATAATGCTATGAATTGGTAGCCTGGTTGTTCTCCTGTCTGTTCAAGCTCATTTGTTATTGGCTGGAAGGCAAATATAAGTATGTTATTGTTTAATAGAACTTTTAGATCTGCTGATTGATTATCAAAAGAATATCTTGGGTCTAATAGATAGTATATACAAGTGTCAGTTATATATACATGATAATTACTTTTAAAGATAAGGCTGACTGTGGCATATATTGAGATTCTAAAATAGAAATTAGCAGGTAAATGATCTCTGATTGAACAAATTACCTTTGAACTTCCTTGAACAATTGGCAAGCTGTTCCAAAATAGTTTGCTAATGCCCCTGTCTCTTCTGTTCCAAGACTGAGATCCCAGGGCAGTATGTGCCCCCTGGAATCTAGCATAGCTGTCAAAAATTGGTGGCATTTTTCTGCACCACTGTGAAGTGGGAAATACATAAATTGAGTGATTAGTTGACTAGAAGACCTCCAGGGTCCCTTCCAACTCTTATTTTGTTAATAATTCTAGAATAATTTAACCCAGGGAGGTTTTTAGGGAAAAAATAAATAAATCTCCTCTGAAAATCAAAGATGGTTGATCTTGCTTAAGCAAAACCATCTAAAGGTTTTCTTTCCTTGTTCTAAAGAGCTGCAATCCTACCCAACCAGATTCAGAAGACTCCACATATTAATCAAATCCATATGGGTTCTGCCAGATGGGAAAATATACAGGGTTGGGCTTTTCTAATAGTATTGCAAGTCTGTTGTCTTGTAGTAAAAAGGAGGCAGCATCATGAATCCCAAGGCTCACCTCTGTACTAAGTGATCAGTTGCGTTACCATGTTCTTGTGGTTGACCGCACTGTTAAATAAAAGGGAATGGGTTTATTTGGCAATGTGCTCATTTCTTGGACTTGCTAATACTCCATAACTTAAGTAGATACTTAAGTTATGAAGTAATGCTAATACTTCATACCTTAAGTAGATACATTGATGATGAGGCTTAATACTCCAAAATACCACAACAGCAGATGATGATGATTATTATTATTGTTGTTATTATTATTGAATTTATATTGCTGCCTATTTGCCCATGGTGACTCGAGGCAGCTTACAGAATGTAAAACCATATGTAAAATAAAAAATAAAATAATAAAGTACAATATAACAAAATCTGGAAAAAATAAATAAAAAATCACCCCCAACTCCCACCCCCCGCCCCGACGACAGCAGTTCACACAAGCCAATTGATGGGCTCCAGCCCGCTCTGGGTTCCCCAGGCCCGCTGTTAGAACCAGGTCTTCAGTGCCTTCCAGAAGAGTATTAGAGAGGAGGCCGTTCTGATCTCTGGGGGAATGGTGTTTCAGAGAGAGGGAGCCACCATAGAGAAGGCCCTTCTTCTGGGTCCCACCAGGTATATCTCCCTCAGGGATGGGACCCACAGCATTCCCTGCCTCCCCGCTCTAATGGGTCGGGTAGATGTGACAGGCAAGAGACGTTCCCTCACATAACCTGGTCCCAAGCCATGAAGGGCTTTAAAAGGTGACAGTCAGCACCTTGAATTGCACCCGGAAGCAAATTGGCAACCAATGCAGCTCCTGCAGGAGAGGTGAAACATGTGCACACTGGGGTCTGCACAAAACCATGCAGGCCGCTGCATTTTGCACCAACTGGAGCACCTGGATTTTCTTCAAGGGGAGCCCCATGTAGAGCGCATTGCATTAATCAAGACAGGAAGTGACTAGAACAGTGATGGCGAATCTTTTTGTTTGCCAAAAGCGCACGCACGTGTGTGCCAGCATGCACAATGCAATGTGCCTGCCCCCTTGCGCATGCACATGCAACCTCCCCCCCATACCTGCACTGTGCATGCGCACACCTCCAACTGATTTTTGGCCCGTTTGAGGCTGTTTTTACCCTCCCAGGGGCTCGAGGGAAGCCTCTGCAGCCTTTAGAGGCCAAAAAATGGGCCCGTTTCGGCACTTCAGGTATTTCCGGAAGGCCTGTTTTTCAGCCATGAAAGGCTGCAGAGGCTTCCCTCAAGCCCCTGGGAGGGCGAAAAAGGCCTCAAATGGGCCAAAAATCAGCTGGGAGGCACGCACATGCGCAGTGCAGGTAAGTTTGGCTGTGGCTCGTGTGCCTGCACAAATGGCTCTGTGTGCCACCTGTGGCACATTTGCCATAGGTTCGCCATCACAGGACTAGGGCATGAGCTACTGTGAGTAGGGACCGATGGTCCAGGAAACGGCATAACTGGTGCACAACCCACAGTTGCGCAAAGGCCCTCCTGGCCACAACCATTAACATAATTAACTGGCTATGTGAGTTTTGCAGATGAAGGCCTCACTTTCCATCTTCATAATGTAGCGTATTTAAAGATTGTGTGTAAACGTTTGCAGCTTAACTCACAAATATGAGAGAAACTTTCCTTCAACTTTGATTTTCTGGGGATGCTGGCTCATCATACATTTTCTTAATTGGAGCTTGAATTACGCCTGGATATTCCCCCTTCTTTGACAACTGTTATCCTGTCCCAGATTTTCAGATATCAGTTCTACCTCTAATCTAGCCGGATTCTCCTGCAGAATACTGTTGCCAGATTTAAATGGATGCAAGGATTGCACCGATTTAAAATAGGGGGATTTCTGACCATTGGATATGGAAACTTCTAGAACTTCCCACCTTCCCCATTGACTCATGTGACTTTCTTTTTAGGCATGGGTGGAGGTCTACGGGAATCGAGAGGAGGTGGATGGGATTCCAGAGATGACTTCAGTGCTGGTAGCAGTATTTCTCTCTTTTTTAAATATTACTGATTTTTTTTTTCAAATCTCTTTGAAAAAGAGATTTTTTTCCCTGTTACCTTCTATTTGTTTCCAGATGTTAAGGCCAATAGGGTGGAATTTAAAATATCACTTCCATTTTTTAAGACTATGGCAGTCATTCTTTTGTGGAAACTTTTGGTGTATATAGTGGGCACAGAGGTTTAGGAATATTGAAATCCTAAGTATATGAATACACTGGATTTGATGAATGTAAATATGGTTTCTTGTGTCTTAAATTGTTTTCAAAAGAACACCTGGCTTGATTTGGATTGTAAAGCTCTAAATTACTCAATTTTGCCATCAGCAGAACAGGTGGTTCATCTGCCTTCCATTCCTTAGGATATGTCAGCAGTTCCCAGTCTTGTAACTAAAGTTCACCAAGACAGCTTCTTTGGCCACCCCCCTTTTGAAAGCATGCTCACCACCTCATCCAACTGGTCTTCACTTATTTATTCAATTTCTATAGCTGCCCATCTGAGCCAAGTGACTCTGGCATACAATTTTTACAATTTTAACTAAACGAAGTAAAATCACTGTTTCTGTCCTCTAGCAATACGTATTGTCAACAGGGAAGGAAGGCCCATGCATCGTAGATTTGTTTAAGTCTGATGTACAGAACTGCTTCAGCTGGGTGTGCTCCGTGACCCAAACAAAAACGTCCTCAAGTGGGAGTTGTGTCCCTTTACTGCTCTTTATCACTATGTAAAAGGAATTTAGGAAATTTTTTCATATAATGCAAACTCTAAATTGTTCCCATTTTATAGATGGGGATTTAAGGCTATAAGCCTTGTTCTTATGCTAACATGTGCTTGTGGAGAGGTTGGCAGGAATCTAGATAATAGGCTACACAGCAGAGCAATAAGAGGCTGAAAATGCAGCCTCTTATCACTCTGCTGCATAGTACAGATTGTGTGTTCAGATGTTTAATTCTCTCCGTCCTGATGAACTTGGTTTTTTGCCCTTCCCCATTTATTTTCTTTTTTTTATCATCACTTACATTTATTCTAATTCTTCTTCAAGTCAGATTGAGATTTTCAACAACATCAGGGCGTCAGTGGTGGTAATTTACCCTTGCATCCTAATTAAGAGTTAGCTAGAGTAGGGGCTGGCCACTAGTAGTTAACAGGACATTTCTTCAGTTAAAAATGCATCTAAACAATAGCACCAAGAAGTAGAATGTTACCAGAAAGGAAGCTTTTCTTCAGACAATTCAATCTTGAAATTTATCAGAAGGCAGGAATCCTAGTCCAATTGTTGCAGTCAGAAATCATAACCTTCAGTTTGTAGTGCAGGTGCAAAGTGTGGATTTCTGCTCCCCTTGCTATATTCAACCTCACAACATTTGTATTCCAAGCACATTCTTTCTTTTGTCAGGAAGTCTAGCAGATCACTACTGATAATCATAAAAGCAAATCTAGTAATAAAATTGTATGGTACAACTAAGAAAAATAGCAACACTAATACATCCACAACCATGTAATTGTACAATTGTCCTGGTGCCAGAAAAGTCACATCTCACAGCAAAAGATAAGCAGTGGTGAGACCTTATAGAACAAATAATGGAGGCGCTGCCAGAAGTGGAAGAATTGGGGGGTGGGGGGAGATGTTCGTACTCTGCTTGTATTATGGACATCCCCTCGCCGAACTGATAGAAATTTATATAGGCCTTGGTTCACTCTCTCTTTCACGTGGGCTGTTAATAAATGTCTGTCTTAGGGAGTTAAAAACTAGCTGACTTTTAGAATGGATGTTTTGGATGGCCTGGAAAAATCCTTCATGAACAAGGTTTTCCCTGGGGCAGAGATATCAACAGAGCTGATACTAAATGCTATATTCTCTTCAATAGGTTTCAGAGATGATGACTTCTTAGGAGGCAGAGGTAGAACACGTCCTGGAGATCGACGAGGAGGAGGTGCTCCACCCATGGGGGGCACAGGTCGTTTCAGGGATGTTCCACCAATGCGTGGGTCTTCTATGGATTTCCGAGAGCCAACAGAAGGTAGGCTGTCATCCTTCCTCCCCTGTCCCAGATAAAGAACCAACAGTTATTCAGATGTTGCTGAACTCTAAATTGTAACACCCCACTGGTGTCACCCCAGGTAATAGAGGCTAGTGGTGCCAGATGCTGGGTTTTATAGCACATCTGGAACACCACAGGTTTCTTGACCTGTAGTATGGCAAAATGAGATAGCTAATTCTCAGACCAGTTTTGTAGCCTACACTACTTATGTGCTGTAATACAGTACAGGACTGTGCATGAACTCCATTTTCAGTACTTAAAAGGAAGCCCAGTGTGAGTCCCACATCCAACTTCCATTACAGTTTTAGATATTACAGGAGGATAGCCGTGGTAATCTTTGATAGCAAAAAGTCACAAGGAGCTGCCTAGACTGAGGGAAATTTTCTGATATTGCCTGAGACCTTTTAATGTATGTTAGTTTAGTTCAGATCTCTAATGTGGTGAAGCTGTAGCTCACAAAAATTATGCCTTTTAATAAAATTTGTTAGTCAGAAAAGTTAATATGAGACTTCTTATGGTTTCCATTATAGATTTGTATACCTTGGGCCATGTTATGTGACTTTTCTAATAGTTGACTCGTGGTAGAAGCATAAGGGGGTGGATGGGTAGGTGGATGGATGGATGGATGGATAGATAGATAGACAGACAGACAGACAGACAGACAGACAGACAGACAGACAAGGTAGATTAGATCAGGGCTGTCAAACTCTGGGCCCATGAGCTGGATGCGTCATGCGCTGGCCATGTCCATTCCTAGTATAGGGAAGGGGGGGAAAGTCCCGATACATCATGTGATGACGCCATGATGACACAAATTTGACATCCCTGGATTAGATAGATTAGATAATTGATTTTTAACAACTTTAGGTGCTGTCCACCTCATTCTCAGAGTGACTCTGATTGCTTTACTATCCCTGGTTTCACTTTTTGTGCACCCCAGATCTATTGTAGTAGATTGAGGGAAATTCTGGGGTCACTTCTGGTGATTCATAGAGGGAGGAAAAAAGTCAATTCCCCTAAAATCTGGTGCTCCCTGTATTGTCTTCTCCCTTGAGCAGATCTGTCCTGTTGAAACTGCAGTAGTGCCCTCTAGTGATGCAAACATAGAACTTTGTCGTTCAGGGAGGGTTGTAACCCAACTAACGCTGCTGCCTTTCCCAGCCTGGAGTCCTCCAGATATTTTGGATCATTCTCTAGACCAGCCGTGGGCAAACTACGGCCTGGGGGCCGGATCCGGCCCGTTCGGCTGTTCTATCCGGCCCACGGAGCCGAAAGAGTGGAGGGTTCTCTTGCTCTCCCAGAAGGCTACGTGAAGTAATCTAACTCTGAATTTATATTAGTTCACACAAACACTCCATCCATGCTTTTGTTCCAGCCCTCTGGTCCAGTTTAAGAACCCATTGTGGCCCTCGAGTCAAAAAGTTTGCCCACCCCTGCTCTAGACCCTTATTCTGGCTAAGAGTTCTGAGAATTGGTCCAGTACATCTGGAGGGCACCCTGTTGAGCAGTAATGCATGAGGGAGGTTTTCTTTAACCAGATGTCCTCCAGGCTGTGATGGGATGTAGTCTAAATACCTAGACAGCTAGAAACTGTAAGAGAGAGGAGAAGGGATTACATGGATAATTGTCACTGTGGATGACACCTTGTGCTTTCATACTGCTTTAGTTTGGAAAGTGGTTTGGGTTTAGGGTGGCAGCTACGTTCTCCCGATCCCACTTGTAATGGGATAGGCAAACTGAGCCCTGCTGCATGGAATACCTTGCATGAGAACCCTTCCAGAGGTACAGGATAGCCATAATAAGGACTGTAGTTCATCCATAACTCAGGTTGAGAAAGTAGCCATATCACCTCTCAGCTTAATCTCCTCCTCTTCTTTTTCTTTTGGCAGAGGAAAGAGCCCAGAGGCCCAGACTTCAGCTCAAGCCCCGGACAGTCGCTACGCCCCTCAATCAAGTAGCCAATCCCAATTCTGCCATCTTTGGTGGAGCCAAGCCAAGGGAGGAAATAGTAAAGGAGCATGACTGAGGGCACTCAGGGGGCAAGAGTGGGGGAAACGGGATTGAGGGAGGGGCTGGGTGGGGGTGGGAGGAAACGCAAGACAGCCCAGAGTGTCTCACTGAGCTCAGAACATTAACCCCGCAGCCACCATTCCTACCATCTGACACTTGTCCTCCTTGAAACCGAAATGGAAAACAAAACAAAACAAACCAGAGCTTGTGAATGCATGTCAGCTGTTAACAAGTGGTTTTTAGCACATTTTTGGCTTCGCTGTATGTAGTGCCTGCATTCTCTTAAGTTCCCCAGCCCCAGACTTCCCTCGTTCCAGGCTCAGGGCTGGCTTCCAGCCAATAGAGCACCTCTTCCACAGTGGCTTTCTTTAATCCAAGGTGCTGCTTCACCTTTTTCTTCGTTTCTGACTCTCTTCTTCCCAGACATCTGAGTCAGACTCCAGTTGTTCTCCTCTGCCTTCCACAGTGCTTCTTTGTCCGCGGCATGTTCAGCCACTCCCAGTGACCCTCAACTCAAAAGAGTCCTGCCCAAGTGAAAATGTTGCAAAAAAGCTCCTGCAACACAGAGTTAAGCCACTGGGCACTTTGGAATAGATCCAAAATCAGTTTCTTCCAGGAGAGTTTAAAATGTAAACTGCAGCAAGAGCAAAGGATGCCCTCTGCTCTGGGCCCCACTGGCACTGCGCAGGGCTCTGCCTGGAGCAGAACTTATATGTTTGCATTGGAGTCTGGCATGAAAAAATGCAGTTTGATGCATTCTTGACTTGGCCTGTGTCATTCCCACTAGTGCTTAGAGGTTGGTGTGCTGTTGACATTTGTGCCAACTCTGTAGCACCCAGGACTTCCTTCCAACATATTCTGCATTTTATTTTATTTTTTTCCACAGAATTGCTAATGGCTTTCTAGCTAATTTCTCAAATAAAGTTTTTTTTTCCTCCCTTTAGGAGGTTGGAGGCGCTTTGTTTTGAATGAAATGGTGTCTTAACTTCGCCATGCCAGCATTTTGATTCTTTCAGTATGTTTTGTGCTTTTCCTGTTTAGCTCTTCCAATAAGCAGAGGGGAGAGCACCACATTATACAGTCTCAAACGGCATCTTAACAGCACAGAGGCCTAGCAAACTGAGCGGCTGACAAACGTTCATTCCCCTTGCGTCTCTGTGTGAATAAATTCTGCTGGAAAAAGCTGGATGCAGCAAGTAACCTAGAAGGGAAGAAGCACTAAATAGTGATGTAAACTGGAAGAGAAGTTTGTCGCCTGCTCAGCTGTTCAGTTTGTAGGATTCGTGGATCAGCCTGGGCAGAGTGGGAGTACCTGCAGTGCCTGACTTCAGTGCTAACATCTCTCATTTGTAGCTTTGATACAAATAACAGGATAGAAACTGGCAGGTTTTCTCTTTTGTGGGGCTTCCCCTCCTTTTAAAATGCTAAATCTTGTCCAATTTCTAAAAACAGGTCTTTCAATTTGCAAAATTAATTCGCAAACTTCCAAGAGCAGCTTTTATTTGGATATAAATAAAATTATTAGTAAAGGTCTTCATGATTTACAAAAGAGCAAGTGTTTCTTTTCCTGACCTCCTTGTAATTTGAGCATATTTTTGAGAATAAGAACCATTTGTTTAACACTAACTTTCTTTAAGACATGCACTGTGTGGTTGTATTGTAAACAAAATCCACCCAATAATCTCTCTTCTGCTGTAAGTAAGGAAGAACCAAGATTTTAAGAGCAAAAAAACAAGATTTCTCCATGCAAGGCTCACTCAGTCGATCCATTTGATTTTTAAATGTGTAAAGAGAAATTTCCAAACACTTAACACATTCTGCTTCATGACAAAGTAAATTTATGGATATGGTATTTTGTGAATGATCTTTTAAATAAAGAAAACATTAAGTAATATTTAAGGCTGGTCTGTGTTGAAGTTTGTTGGCAATTTTGGGACAGAAGAGCTAGCTTTTACCAACAGATTTCTTCAGTTTTCAGACTGGGGTAACGTGGAGTGGTTGGGAGGGTTGCACGAGGGTGCCAGTTGTTCCATTGCTGGCTTCTGAGCTCAAGATATTTTTGTGAAGTATTCACTCTTGCAACCCTTACATGTGTATCTTTCTTGGTCCTCTATGTTACTTTTGTACATTGGGAAAGGAGCAAATTATTTTTATTATGGGACTAATTCAAGGTTTTAAAGTAAAATCCGTTCAGAGAGAAAACAGGATTATGTTTTTATTTGGGTTTTTTTCCTGGTATACATTTTCAGGGCAGTTGTTTGGATCCTATCAAATTGATGGCTGTATCTGCTATGGTTCCACCATATACAGGTAGTCCTTGACTTACGACCACAATTGAGCCCAAAACTTCTGTTGCTCAGCGAGGCAGTTAAGTGAATTTTGCCCCGTTTTACAACTTTCTTGCCAGAGTTGTTAAGTGAATCACTGCAGAATTTGGCTCTCTCCCCCAATTGACTTTGCTTATTAAAAAGTCACAAAAGGTGATCCCATGATCCTGAGGCACTGCAATTTTCATAAATATGAACCAGTTGCCAAGCGTCTGAATTCTGATCACGCGACCATGGGGATGCTGCAATGGTTGTAAGTGTGAAAAATGGTCATAAGTCCTTTTTTTCAGTGCCATGGCAACTTCAAAGGTCATTAAATGAACTGTTGTAAGTCGAGGACTACTTGCATGCCCCCAGTTCTGAAAACAACAAATTATTACAGTGCAAGTCTGGATCATGAAAGTTCAACCAAATACAATATGAAAGGGCGAGCTAAAAATTGCAAAACAGTCTTGTAATGAGCAACCCAGTTCTGTTGTCCATTCTGAACATACCAGTGCCCAATCACCAGGCTTAAAGGTGTATTCATACTTGTATAAGTGTTCTCTTTCAAGAAAAATTCTTAAGCACCACTAGTCAGAACAGCAGCCAGCCAGTCTACCTATTAAGGGTTGGATTAATCTGGACTTTTCAAGAAAACATTCCAAGTTTTCTATTTCATCCAAGGCAAAGGGATAAGCTCAACAGATGTTGATGGTTAAGGAGCAGATTTGGTCAGGAGAGAGACCATTATGCAATGGTTAAATTCAGTATGGGGCAGTTCCTAATATATAATTTTATACATTTCCCTAACAACTTTTTCTGTAAGAAAAACACAAATTTTGTCACATTGATAGAAAAAAATTACTATGTAAAGTGTGAAAAATAAGTACCTGGAATATATTCTGATTAAGGAGGAAAATGGATGACAAGGTGAGCACGTGAATGATACAGTGTCTATAAACAGATTAAGTACGTGTTTTGCACCAAACAACTAGTATCCTAAAAGTCTTCTGATTTTTGCTATTTTTGTGAGAAATTTTTAAGTCTAGTGTGGAAATCAGTCTCCAATTTTCTCAAGGATTGTCAGTGGCATCATCTGGAGAACTGAAAAATCCCCCTATTTGTTTTTTTTTAAATATTAACCATTGGTTATGTCCAATTTGTTTTCATGTATTCTGTTTACAGATTGGCAGATTGTCTGATATAGAACATAATGGAGCATTACTGAAAGAGGGTGGCATATACTATGTAGATTCTATACTTTTCTGTTTGTGATGGCCGTGAGGCCCAGAAGGGCAGTATGGCTGCATCTGATCACTTTCACCCATTTAGCACCTCCCAGGGAGCACATGTAGCTTAAGGGACGTTATGAACATGGGTGACTTTTGCTTATGTATATGTTTGCTTTGTCATGTTCTCATCATATGCTAAATAAATAATACCATGCAGAAGGATGAAATGTGTGCTTCCCTGATAGCCATGAGTGACATTAGATCTTATAATAAAGCTCCCAGATGAGATACAGAACGGTGATAGAGATAGCATCTCAGCCTACCACAAGATATGGTTCCTGAGTCAAACAGTGACATGATCAGTTGTGGCTAATTATGGTCACCTATTTCCTTTTTACTGTAAACTGCATCTTCAGGACTACGAAGCTTTTCTGGTTTTGGTCTTGATGCCAAAAGTTTTTGTTTTGTGGCAGAAAATTAACAACTATCCTCCCTCTACTTTCTGTAATTTTTTTGGGGGCAATCCGTTTACTAGCGAGTTTATGTTTGGGTGCATTTTTCATGAAACTTGGAAAAAAAATGAAAATAAATACAAGAAGTCCTAAATCCTGAAGAATGATTACCTTTTGACTCAGCCCTTCCTTTAGAACAGTGGTGTCAAACTCGATTTCATTGCTGCATCAGGGTTGGGTTCAACCTCGGGCGGGGGGAGGATGGGTGTGGCCAGCATGACATTTGTATTGGGAGGGGGCGTGCCTGTGGTGGCTCGAGCACTCTGCCAGCAAAAACAGGCTCCCGAGCTCTGTTTTTGGTTGGGAAAGCCGCCTGCAATCCTCTGCCAGCAAAAACAGAACTCGGGGAACTGCGTGCAGCCCTTGTGAGCTCCATTTTTGCCGGCAGAGGCACCGTGAGCCAATCTGCTATTTCCAGGGCAGCCCCACAGTCCAGATCTAAGCACCCTATGGCCAGCATTCAGCCCGCGGGCCTTGAGTTTTGACACCCCTGCTTTAGAAGCTTGAAGACCCACAATAGTTGCACATTACATTTATTAACACACGAATTCTCCCCAATCACTTGGGCTAAGCTACCCGATCTCTGTGAAAATTGGTCAAGACAAGTTCATGTTCCAGTTTTTTTACCCTGTGCCTTGTGGTTTATGAGAAAATCTCATCCAAACTGGAACCACAGACTTGGGTTGAGTGAGTCACAAGTAACAGGAAGCTTGAGGCCAGCTTGCTGTTGCAGAGAGCAAGTAGCCACATGCAGCTTTGAATGTGAGACCGCTGAGTAAGAAATGGCCAGAGAGTAAAGGATCAATAACTTCTGCCTCTTAGAAAACCTCTAAACTTTACAAGGTATGATATTCCAGCTTCTGTTGGCTCTCCATTTTTTGCCTTCTGCATTTTATGCTAGCCCACTTCTTTCTGGCAGAATAGACTGTAACTCAGTTCAATTTCTTTCTAGATCACTCCTTTTTTTCTTTTATAAAAATTGAACAGGGAACAAAGTGATCCCTCAAATTACAGACATAACAAAAAAAAACCAAGAAAACGTCATGACGCTTGGTATAGGTTTATGTAACAACGTGGAACTCCTATTATACTTACATGTTTTCTTTTGGCTTAATTAAACGTAGTCCAGCTGTTCTTATTTTTTCTAAGCAGATGGGCAAATTTCTTAAGAAAGTGATAGGCTACAATCTGCTTATTTGTATTTTCATTTTTAAATGGTAGTGGCCATTCCTTGTTTCTCAGTAGGCTCTCTTTCCATTTCTCGCATTAAAAATATCTTTAAGTCAAAAAGCCAAGCAAGGGAGAGAACCTTGTGAGTACTAAAAGGATCTGATAACAGCTGTTCAGATTAACACATTTTAGGCATCTGATGAAGAGAGCAGTGGCTCACAAGACCTTAATGCCTTTTAGTAACTTGTTAATCTGAAAAGCTACCCACGTTCCTGATTCTTGGCTGTCATAGACTAACCCAGCTTTCTTACAATATGCAACAAAGAAGTAGGCAACTGGGCTTGAGCTGAAGGTAAGATCTCTGGGTGGTAACCCTCTGCAATAGTGTCCTATTAAGATGAACCTGTCAAATGCATACATGCATTTGTGGTATTTTATGCTTGTGCAATTTGTCACAAGTTATTTACCTGAACGGTTGCAACTCTACATTCTGTCTTGGGTGCTCTTTTGAAGACAAAACTTCTTTATCAACCAATAGTCCATAACAGTGCACAATGATGCAAATTAGTGTGGGTAAAATCTCATTTGCTCATTTTGTTTTAATCCACAAACACCCCAACTGCAAGGTGCCATATTCTATGAAGTTTTGTAACACAGCCATATATAACGGTATTTCCATTAGGAACAACTGATCTGTCACATTGGGAGCAAATTTTTTCCTCCTTAATATTATATCCTCTTTCAACTTTTGGGTAAGTTGCCTTCTGTTTCCACTGTCTGCCTCGTTAGTTTTGCAGTTTGCACATGCTGACTGTGCCAAACAGGCATCACACTTTTTTAAAAAGTATTTTTAATGAGAAGCAGGTAGGATTGGTGGCTGTAAGAGAATTAGCAGTCAGATTAACATTAACAGAGTTGGAAGGGACCTTGTAGATCATCTAGTCCAACCCTCTTTCCAAGAAGGAGACCCTGCAATACTTTTTTGAAGAGATCTGTTTTTTTCAGGAGTAGATCAACATGTCAGGGGTCTTTCTGTACCTGGATTGTAGTTCTGCAAAGTAAGAAATTGCCAAAAATGGGTGATGGGACATCTTACTGATCTCTTGTTTTAAATTTTACATAGATGGTCTGCTTGGACCTCTTGCCTGCCTTCAAATAATTAGTATGTGCTCCACTTACGGCTATGATAGCGCTTCTTTATAGCTCTCAATCACCAAAAATGAAACAATTTTAAAACTATGGCTCCATTAGCAGTGAAAATTAGTCGTGCTGCTATTTCTCAGCCTTTTTACTTTATTCTTGTTTTCATAGCCATCACAGTGAACAAACTCTTGATAGCTGGTGGTGGCTTCATTTATTGGAAAATATTAAATTAGAGGTGTAATATTTTGGGATATATATAGAAACACATATGGTTGCAGACACCCGCCCACACCAGGCTTTATATTAATTTTTCCAATAAAGTACATGAATTTTTTTTTAATTACATTTATATGCCCTTCTCCAAGACTCAGGCGGCTTACAATTTTTGGAGCACAACTGCGCTCAGCAATAGCCTTCATTCCATTGTATATGCCTGCTTATTACTAAGCGGCATTTTTACAAAGTCAGCTTATTGCCCCCAACAATCTTGGGTCCTCAATTTACCTACCCCGAGAGGATGGAAGGCTGAGTCAACCTTGAGCCTGGTGGGATTCGAGCCTACAGTAATTGTAGACAGCTGGATCTTAAGAGCAGGCATTTAACAGCCTGAGCCACCAAGGACAAATTTAATGTAAAAAGTTCTGGTCCATCAAAAATTGTTGTTCATTTTTAATGGGAGACATAGATAGGATCTCCTGCGCTTCAGTTAAAAACCACTTACTGGCAGGATGTCAAAAACTTCTCCCTTTCCTCCTAGGCATCTCCACATTAAGGCCTAAAATAATTATTTTGGAGATCTAGAACAGAAACTGGATTACAATTTTGGTTCTGAAGGAATAACAATTATCACCTCCTATTTCTGGTAATTTGTGAAACTGAAAACACTAGATCAGGGAAACAGAATTGGTACATGGTCTCTGTGGCAGTTACTGCATAAACTTTTGTCTGTCTATGCGTGCATCTTTGAGTCAGTATTGACTCCTGAAGATTGCCTGGAGAAGGACTTGACAGGATTTTGGATTTATACACTGCCCATCTCACTATCTGACTCTGGGCAATATACAGATAAAATCCATAAATCTATATTAAAAAGATACAGTTAAAAAACAGAGTTAAAAAGGCAGAGGGAGTGCCCACAACCTAACAACCATCTCCAAAGTTGCATATCATTCATAGATCCTCTTCTGGGAGGCCAGAAGAATGGGGACCAGCCTCAATTCTAAAGGCAACACAGTGGTGGGATTCAGCCGGTTTGCACCGGTTCAGGAGAACCAGTTGTTAAATTACTCACCCCCTGCTATCAAAGTGGATCCTGGTCATTGCGTTGTGCTGCAATGGAGAAACAGGCAACAGAGTGGCCAACATGAGGGGAGGAAAAAGACGCTTTCTCTCTTTCTTCTCCCTGCTCCTCCTTCCCTTGTGCCGGCCGTTCTGTTTACCATTTCTCCATTGCAGTGCAGTGCCCAGAATCCACTTTGATAGCTGGGGGGGGGGTAATTTAACAACCGATTCACCCAGCGTCAGGGGTCACCCATCGCAGGAGGCTCATCCCACATGTGCAGTGGAGCTGGACAACAGGGATGGGCCACGCCTCCCACAACAGCCAACCTGACCCTGGGCAAACTGGTTGTTAAATTATTTGAATCCTGCCTCTGGGGCAACATGTTGTATAGGGCAGAGTTAATGACAGAGAAAGCTCCCTTGCCCTTTGCCCTTGCTTCCTTCTTCCAAGGGCCAAGAGATGTCACTGGTCCAAAGTCATCTAGATGGCTATCAAAATTCCAGCAATCGGTCTAATTAAATCATGATTCTCGAGCCAAACTTCAAAAAACTTCAAAGGATTCATTAGAGGTGACATACTGGCACTGCCCTGTATAAAGCCAACTCTGGCATATGTACTTTACAGTCACCTGTGACCCTGTTTCCCCCCTCCCCCCTGGGTGTTGCATAAACCAGATTCTCCAATTGAGCACATTCACAGGCTGGGTGTCATCATTCACATTCTTCAATTAAATATATTCGCAGGCAAAAACTCTGGTATTTTAGTTATAATCTTTTAAAGATAAGAGTTGGAATGTACTTTCGCTTTCAACTGCTCTTCCAGATTTCTTCCCCCCACCCTTTTTATGGCAACTACTAAAACAGACATAGGAATGTTTTCTGAGTTGACAATGGCTTTGTGCCTAAGACAGAACTAGAAATCATGATTTCCCAGTTTCTAGCTTAATGCTACACCTGGATCTTTTACATGCAAATAATTGAATACATCAACAATCAATGGCTTAGTTAATCAACAGCATCTTCTCACTTTATTCCATTGTTGGGGGGAGTATGCTGACTCTGTAAACTGCTTAGAGAGGGCTGTAAAGCACTATAAAGCGGTATATAAGTCTTAAGTGCTATTATATGCTGCTTCACAGTGCTTTACAGCGCTCTCTAAGTAGTTTACAGAATCAGCCTATTGCCCCCAACAATCTGCGTCTTCATTTTACCCACCTCGGAAGGATGGAAGGCTGAGTCAACCTTGAGCTGGTGAGACTTGAACTGCCAAACTGCTGGCAGTCAATAAAATTAGCCAGCAATGCTGCATTCTAACCACTGCACCACCATGGGTCTATAATCTATAATCCAGTAAAGAGAGGTCTGTGAGAAAATCCCCAAACCTTTGAATAATTTCTAAGTTTATATTTAACTGCTTTTTTAAATGATCTTAATTTAAATACTGAACTTTACTTTGGATGGGCTGTTGGAATTTGGGGGACAGGTTTCCTTTGAATCATTGTTGACTCTTGGCAACTACCCAGACAAATGTCTGCAGTTGCCCGCCTCCAAAAAACCACAGTGATTGGGCTGGTTGTCTTTATTTGCAATGGGGAGGGTTTCTAGTTGCCCTCCCTGATCATGAGTTGCACAATTTCCAGACCAAAGCTGTCATAGTATGGGTATGATTCTTTGTTTCCAACTCCCTTTGTTTCCCTTGAGATGCTGGGCAGAAGCTATAGATCATTTGTAAAGCATGTATTTTGATTGCAGAAGTTTCCATATCTAAATATGGCTGAAAGCCTCCTGCTTAAAACCCCTGAGGGTGTTGTCAGTCAGTGTCAATAATATCAAACTAAATCAACCTGGGCACACTCTTAATGTGTGGACTTATTAAGAATTCTGGGAATTCACCCCAAATATTTGATGGGCTCCTAGGTAGAAAACTTGAGAATTTATAAACAAATTTAAAAATCCTGTTTTAGCGACTCATTCTGTACCAAATTAAATAATTAGACTGGGATAAGTGGGAAGATGGATTTCCTAAACAATCGGGACTGTCATCAATCTGAATGTATTCAATCCAGTTCACTTGTTCACTTTGGAAAACTGATTCAAATCAGCATTTATCAAAGATTTGCAAGACCCTTCGTAACAGGCTAACTTGATTGCTTCTTTCCCCAACCTTCCAGATCTATTGGATTTTCCCTCTCTAATTGTCCAGTTAGTTTGGCTATTTTAATTTCCCACAATGTCCATATCAGCTTTAATTTGGCATTGAAGCATAATTTGTACTTCCGTTATCCCAATTAGTTTTAATATTTACTATCATTACATAACTACAGTATCTCATAACATTCATCCTTTAGCTTCACAAAACCAATATAACATTTCACAATATAGAATAATATTTATTTAGTTATTGCACTAATGCACACATTGCCCAATCAAAAATATTCCAAATGGTTTACAATAGACTTTAAACTTCCCTCAAATGAAGTTGGGAAAGTAATACAAATGGAGAAGTAATCCCACTTCCCTCTTTTTTAACCACCATGATACAGCTTCTTAAACATGGACGTATAATTGAGTTCAGTCACATCCATTTTTCAGTTTCTACCATTATTGATCTAAAAGCCTCTTCTGTCACTCTTCATAGAGTGGAGTTTCTTCATAAACCAGGCAACAAAAGGTCAAGCATTTGAGAATCATCTCATTCAATGTCCTTGTGGCCCCCGATAAGATGAATGGTGTCAGTGTCTGCCCAATCAATCAAAAACTCAAAGGAACAATTAGATGCTGGGGAGGATATCCTAATGATTCCCATTCCTGCAGATGTCAAATATGCTGACCAGCAAGTGATCTGACCATGATAAAGGAGTGAACACAATGTCCATCTTCACATCACCTACCATCTTCTCTCAGATGAAAGCCAGATCTGTGTGCCTTTATAGAAAGGGTACAATACTGCCTGAAACAAGTCCATGGAGGCCATAAAATCATGAACCTACCCAGATTCCATACCAAGAACATAGCCATTGAAATCTCCTAACACTAGAGGTTCAGCACCAGGCTATTTATAAGATCTAGAAACTCAAGTACAGCTGTTGCTAGGCTCCAATTTGACCTCTGGACCAATTTTATAAAGAAACCCTCCCACCCAACATCTGGTGAAAGGCAAAGTTTGGAGGAAAAAAACATAATCTCCTTCATCTACAGCAGGGGTGTCAAACTCGCGGCCAGCTGGCCGGATGCATCACGGGCTGGGCCCACGCCCACCCGATTTAGCAAAGGGGGGAAAAGTCCCAATATGTCCCATGATGACGCCGTGATGACGTGAGTTTGACACCCCTGATCTACAGCAACCAGAGCCTAGGAGTACAAATTTTAGTCAAGGTTTTGTTTCTAAGCTTACTAGGTTTCTGTGATGGGGGCCAAATCTGTATGCTAACTGTAGATAGGTGTGGTCTAATTGTGTATTTGATTAACAACAGCCTGAGATCAAGATGACTAAGGATCAGCTTATCTAGGAACAAGTAAGATGGGCTAAAAGGATTGGAACCAGATTGCTTGTCCCTTTTCTCCTAAAATGACCTACCCAACATCTCCCATTACACTTTCTTCTATCTCTCATTATGGATACCAATTCCCCAACATTTTCACCTTTCTGTGGCTTTCCAATCTCTCCCATATTTTCCCACTTTTGAATTACACTAAATCCATAGGATGTCCTCACCATCATTGTTCCATTCCATCTTCTTCCACAGTCTCAATCTGCTTTCTGTTCCCCACCTCACCATTCTTATATAGTGGTCACCATATTGGTGGTTTGGCCCAAGAGGTTCAGCAGTGCACAAAATGGCCATCTCTGTCTCCCTTCCCTCTTCACTGTTTTCACTTCCAAACCACATATTCTTCCTTTTCCTGTCAGACTTATATCAGCCTTTCTTAAACATCTGCTACAACTTCTCCTTCATCCTTCATGTATGAAACCTGAGGGGATCAGAGAAAAGGGTTTCCCTCTCTAGGTTAGTCTATCTGGGTTTCAGATTGATATCATCAGGAATGGGGGGCGGGATAGCTTATGCTCCATTTATTGTGGCCAAAAGATTTGAATGGAAAGCCATAACAGCTTTCAGAACAGTGGTGGGATTCAAAAATTTTACTACCATTTCTGTGGGGTGGCTTGTTGGGAATGGCATGGGTTGGTGGGCTTGGGTTGGTGAGTGTGGCAGGGGAAGGACACTGTAAAATCTCCATTTCCTCCCCCCTCCTGGGAGAAGGTTACTGCAAAATCCTATTCCCTCCCCACCCCACTAACCTGCTTTCCAGCTCCGTTCTCCTGTGCATGGCAACAAAAGAAGACCCAGCCAATCAGCTGGGACTCAGGAGGCAGAGAATAGATGGGGGCAGGGCCAGTCAGAGGTGGTATTTGCCGGTTCTCCGAACTACTCAAAATTTCCGCTACCGGTTCTCCAGAACTGGTCAGAACCTGCTGAATACCACCTCTGTTCCAGAAGTCCTATATTACAGGTAGCCAGATGCTAAGTCCTCTTAGTTGAAGTTGGACTTTAGACAGCAGTTGGGTTTGTTGCTGCTGTACCAGCCTCCCATTGTGCAGTGACACCTCTACTTGATTTTGTGGCAGGATTGAGAGTGGAATCACCAACACTTATAGTTCTTTGTGACTTCAGTCTGCCCCAGAAAACAGAGTCTGGTGCATCTGGGAGTTCATGGACACCATGACAATCATAGACTTGATCCAAGTCATCCAAGACTTGATACATACTAAGATGAAACATTAGATCTGGTTTGGGTGGGAGCAGTTGCAACATGTCCTGTAGAAGAACATTATCTTCAGTCCTTTGTTATGATCAGATCACTCTCTGATTGCTTTCCATCTTGCCAATGCCCCATCCCCATCCCCAAATCTATGCATGGCATTAAAGGTGACAACTAGCACTTTGAATTGCATCTGGAAGGAACCTGGGGGAAGGATATTTTATATATAACCTATTGAGCTCCAGAGGAAAGACAAGATATAAATCTAGCAATAAACGTATAAGGAAAGAGCTACAGTTACCCCCTCACCATATCTACTGATTCTTCCCCTATTTTTGAATTAAGGCTCCTGTACCACAAAGTGATTAAAGATTGTGTTCCTCACCTTCCTTGTCTCATCTATGTTACTTTTGTCTTTTTAAGGCTGGAACTACGGTAACACCAAGCTATGGGTCAAGTGGAGGTGATTTGGGGTGCCTTCTCCTTGATGATTCTGGGGGCCCTTATCAGCATGTGCATGAAATGCCAACAGACTGGTAAGGTCATAATCCCTTCCTTTGATTAGCTGAGATCTGAAACCCAGATAAAACATAATTCGATGGCTCAAATGCCATGTATTTGTTCATAAAAGTAAAGTAAAGGAGTCCCTGCGGATTTTACTCCGCTAGTCACTGCCAACTATAGGGGGCGCTGCTCATCTCAGTTTCAAGGCCATTGAGCCAGTGCTGTTCAAAGGCATTTCTGCAATCCCGTGGCCAACATGACATTATGGAGCACTGTTACCTTCCCGCCATAGTGTTATCTATTTATCTATTTGTATTTGCATGCTTTCAAACTGCTAGATTGGCAGGAGCTGAGGGTGAGAATGGGAGCTCACCCTATCACATGGAGCTCAGGTCTCAAACATGGACTGCTGGCTTTCCAGCTGACAAGCCCATTGTCTTTAACTGCTGAGCCACCGCCCCGCCCAAATATTTGTTCATAGGGAATAATAACAATAATACATTGCAACCAATCTTTAATACATAGTACAGATCACAGTAATCTCTTATGAAGACAAAGCAGGGGGTAAGAATTCAAATTTCTGTGCATATGTTCACAAAGCTGTTACAAAAGCACAGATGTTCAAGCAATGTTTCAGCCCATCTATAAAATGGTATGATGATCTTCTCCAGCTCCCAACTCTGCAAATATACTTGAATTGCATTACTTTTCCTTTTTCATATCCCCCTGTTACTTCTTTAGTGGTTATTGCTCCTTTTTTCCCTCATAATTATGTTTTAGCTCTTAAAACTCTCTCTTTTTTTTCTTCTTCTCCATCTTCAGGGAGTAAACAGGAGAAGGCAAATGTGGACAACCAGAGAACTCAGTAAGTAGGAATCATTTTCTGTGTCCTTCCTGGATTGCAGTCCCAATGGAATGAGATGAATCGCAAAGCAGTTAGAGTTTTGGGGGTGCTCAACACTTTAATATATATATATTTATTTATTTATTTATTTGTTTGTTTGTTTGTTTGTTTGTTTTGACTTGTATGCCGCCACTCTCCAAAAAGGACTCGGGGCAGCTCACAGATAAAAGCACAGAACAATAAATTATTTAAAAAGAAATTAAACTAGACAAGCCAAAATACAACTATAAAACCGAATTAAAATCAAATTTAAAACCCACCCTCTCCCCCAGGAGATCAGTCCAGCCCAGCCTGTAAGAACAACCAGGTTTTTAGATCGCGCCGGAAAGAGGAGAGATCGGGAGCCAGCCAGAGCTCAACATGTAGCTGGTTCCATAAGGCAGGGGCCGATGCAGAATAGGCCCTTCCCCGGGTCACCGCAAGCCGACATTGTCGTGCGGACGGCAACCCGAGGAGTCCCAACCTGTGTGCTCGCACAGGGCGACCGGTATTTGATATCGGCAGGAGACGCTCCCATAAGTACCCTGGATCCGTGCCATGAAGGACTTTGAATGTTAATGTCAAAACCTTGAATCGCACAATATAGCATAGAATGAGAATTCTTTTATTGGCCAAGTGTGGTTGGGCACACAAGGAATTTGTCTTGGTGCAAATAGTCTCAGGGTACATAAAAGAAAAGATGCATTCATCAATAAGAGACCAATAAAAAAGCAACCAATGCAAAGCACATCCATGAACACCAACTAGCCATCAGAAGACATGATAATAACTCCATCTTGCAACATATGGACAGACTCAACCAGAAGTTCCATTGGGAAACTATTGGCATCTTAGACGTAGCCAGATTCAAAAATACACATCCTCAACTTATATCCATTCACTTAGTCAAGTTATAACGGTATTGAAAAAATTAGCTTATGACTGTTTTTACACTTATGACTGCTGCAATATCTCATGGTCAAGTGATCAAAGTTTGGACGCTTGGCAAATGGCATGTATTTATGAGAGTTGCAGTGTCCAGGGATCATGTGATTACCTTCTGACAAGCATAGTCAATGGGAAAGCCAGATCCACTTAACAATTATGTTGCTAATTTAACAGTGATTCACTTAACATCTGCAGCAAGAATGGTTATAAAATGGGATAAAACTAATTTAACAACTGTCTTGCTTAGCAACATAAATTGTGATTATACAGTAAGTTGAGGACTAGCTGTACTGGAGAACTCCTGGAGGTTTGCCATTCAGACAAATCAGCTATCAGTGGCCACACAGAAAGAAAAAAAACCCACATTTACACACCTTTCAAAAGAGACAACAAAAAAACCAGGAAGGAAGCAAAAAGATTAGAACATCTCTCTTAGATAAGCAGGGATTAATACCAGAGAAACAGGCAGAAAACAAGGATGAAACCATACTCTCACCGAAATGGTAGGGCAAACTACTGGATATAAAGAAACCCAACACTCACAATGATGATGTTACCTAGTTGGGTACTGAGATGTCTTCAAGCGTACAAGCTCAGCGAACACTAAGAACTCATTATTCTAAATCTCTTGCTGGTAGTGCAGGAGGTCAAATTTTATAACTACAGTTAGAAGATTAGAAAGGATCTAAAACCATGGAGACCCACAGTATAAGTATTTGATCTACAGGAATTAAAAAAAACGTGATCTGATTTAAGGTACTTTCTCTGAACTGGAGGTGAGCAACTTCTAGCACCTCAATCTAATTTCAAATACTCTGAGTGAGGAGGGAAAGGGAAAAGAGGGTGTGGCAAAGAGGAGTGGTCAGCCCCAAATGCACTGAGTTATCCTGCTTATGTCACATTAGACTTTCTAGTCTGTCCTCCCTCAAGTCTAGTATCAATTGTCCCGTGTGTTTTCCTGTTAGAACTTTTAAATCTTTTTGCATTTGACCAAGCTTGGTTGGCAACCCAATCCAAAGAGTTCCAAAGGTGCTTTTTCAAGAGGCAACTGGACTTTGCTTGTTTTTTCTTGAAGATATTTCACTTCTCATCCAAGAAGCTTCTTCAGTTCTGAGAAGCGAAATGTCATCAAGGAAAAATAAAGAAAGTCCAGCTGTCTTTTGAAAAAGCACCTTTGAGACAACCATGACCTAGATGACTGAGAATCTCCATAGACACTGATCCAAAGATCCAAAGATCTAACCTGGGACTTCTCCACTGGAAAATATAAGTGGTAAACATCAGCAGCCCCTGTGTGTAGCTGAAAACCACAACTCTTTTTAATCTTACAATTTACTACCTCTCATCATTCCCATGGCTTATTTTGAACAGAAAGAATCTTCCTTGGCAATTCTGCTGCACTGTAAATTAATCCCTCTTCAGTTTGTCTTAGTCGTTAAATA
>CM019148.1:18237724-18437586 GCA_009733165.1 Naja naja | reverse complement strand
GCTGAAGACCTCTGGAAACTCAGACTTCAAGGCCTCCTCCCATTCAGAGTTGCTCACGTGATTGATGCCAGTCACCTGATGCCTAGTAGATTGAACCACTCAAGTCCCAGCAAGCTTGGGCGATCCTTGTCCATGATGGTCAGGGCAAAGCGTTGGTGTGGCCTTTGAACTTCACATTGAATTCTCTTGTTCCAACTACTGGAATCTTGTTCCCTTGGTAGTCTTTAAGAGTCAGTGCTTGCTTCTGGAAATGTTTCTTCTGAATGTTGGGAAGTAGCCTGTGAATAGTGTCCCATGACACCATAGATAAATAGGAGCCTGAGTCCACTTCCATTTGGCAAGGCCTTCCTTCAATTAGTACCTTCACATGTACTTTTCTGCTTCTTAAGGTTGAAGAGTGACCAATGGTGACTGTTTGATGAGTTTCAGTCTTCCCAATTTGCTTCTGAGTTGCGCCCCATTTTCTCACTGAAGTTGTTGGGCTTGAAATCTTTGTCAGGAAACTTTCCTTTGTGTGGTGGAGTTCTGGATGATTTGCAGACTCTTGCTAAGTGACCTCTTTTTCACAACGAAGGCAGATGGTATCAAGAAACTTGCATTCAGTGTGGGGTGGCCCCCACACAACCTCTGCAATAAAAGTCTTGCCTTTTTCTTCCCAGGTCTTTCCTTTTCTTTTCCATTCTGAGTCTATAAATTCCTTCCTCCACCTCACTGCAGTCTGATTCAGAATCTATTTGCTCACAATGAGTAGTTGTGGACTTTTCCACACCAGGATGGCTTGAGGCCTTGTTAATTTTCTTCATGGCTGCACTGAGGACTTTAGTGGCTTCTGCTGAGGAGGCCTCTTCTATGGCTTCCTTCAATGTGATCTTAGGTTTTAATAACAATTTGCTCTGAAGCACTTTGTCTTTGTGGCCTAGAACAAATCGATCGCGCATGGCCTCCTCCAAGCTGTTAAACTCGATGCACCCCAATGTCTCTTAAACTGGCCACGAAGTCGCTAACGTTTTCGCTTTCCCTTTGATCCCAACGGTAAAACTCGTGTCTCTTAATGAGGCACGATACTTGTGGGGAGTAATGGGCTCTTAAAAGCTTTTCTAGATCAGGCCATTCCATTACCTTCACGTCTGCAGAGATGTCGGCGAGGTTGTTTCCTTCCAAATACATTTGGAAGCGATCCGCATCACGATTCCCAGTCTTCTGCCGCGGTTCGAACGGGGCTGGGGGGTGTTCAGCGCAGCCATCTCTCGCTCTTCTGCTTGTCTTCCGCGTCGTCTTCTCTTCAGGGGAATCCCACCTTCGTCGCCAGTGTTAAGTTTGCATGAAGAGTCAGATGCAAAGAGCTTCAGTGAAGAGTTTATTAGTGACTACAGCTCATAACAGACCCGATTTGGCTGGTCTGCGCTGCTACTTATAGCCAGCAGCCGCAGTTGCCAGCCAATCAGAGTGCAGGGTTTTCTGCACTCTTTTCAAACCAATCATATTTGACATTTTACAAGAACAATTCAAACTAAACCAATAACATTCAAACCTACATACATAACAACTGGGTCATCCATAAGAGTGATCAATGTATTTTCCTTCTTTTTTTTTTTTAAATTACATTTATATGCCGCCCTTCTCCGAAGACTCAGGGGACTTACAATTTTTTTTGGGAGCACAACCCAATGTGCTCAGCAATAGCCTTCATTCCATTGTATATGCCTGCTTATTACTAAGCGGCATTTTTACAAGGTCAGCTAATTGCCCCCAACAATCTTGGGTCCTCAATTTACCCACCCCGAGAGGATGGAAGGCTGAGTCAACCTTGAGCCTGGTGGGATTCGAGCCTACAGTAATTGTAGACAGCTGGATCTTAAGTGCAGGCATTTAACAGCCTGAGCCACCAAAGCTCTTTTCTTATACCCTGATCTGAACCCAGATTAAAAGGGGTGAACAACTGCTTCATTCAGAATCCTCTATAAATGCCATTCTACCACTTCAACCCCCCCCAAATAGAGGGGTTGGTTCTTTACCTCCTGATAAGTCTCTAGATAAAGTTTGGCAGATCTTGCCTACTGCCTGATTTTAAACTTCAGTTGAGCAACAGTCATGGTTTCATTTCTAAATCTATCCTTCTTTTTAGCAAAAGCAAAAAACGCTTCAGCTTTAATGACTTTGGTAAGTATAGTTCTGACCATTTCTTGATTAAGGGAGCTGTGTTGGCGAAGTGGTTAGAATGCAGTACTGCAAGCTAATTCACTGCTCACTGCCAGCAGTTCGATCCTGACCAGCTCAGGGTTGACTCAGCCTTCCATCCTTCCAAGGTGGGTAAAATGAGGACCCAGATTGTTGGGGGCAATAGGCTGACTCTGTAAACCACTTAAAAGAGGGCTGTAAAGCCCTAGGAAGTGGTATATAAATCTAAGTGCTATTGCTAATGCTAAAGTCCAAAAGTTGGGTAAGGTCTGCATTCTTGCTATATTTTGTACAAAAAATATCTATTTTACAACACTATCTGTCATTCTTGGCAGCCTCGCACAGTTTTGGCGAGGGTCGTGCTTATCAAAGTTAATTGGTTTGCAGCAGCCTTTTAACCGGGGATTCGTAAGAATCATTAAAAGGTTTCTGTTCTCTTTGGTTCGTGTTTGTTTTATTGGGAAAGGGTTTGGGTCAGAACAGTTACCAATATAAGGAAGCAAATCCCACACTCCCTGGCACTGATGAGGTTACTTAGTCAGGTAATGAAATATCTGCAATAAGTAAATATCTTTAGAATAGTATGATGACCCAGAGTATCTCAGAAATATAACAAAATCCAAAATGTAACTAAAAGTCCTTTAATGCCTTCAGCTTGGCTACGCATTTACGAACTTATATACATAGTTCCCAGCTGTAAGCCCTGAGGAGGATTATGGCCCTCTCCTCCCGAGTAGACCATGCTTTTCCCTGATCCTCTCCTCCCTGCGTGCCCTGGGATGGATAGGAGATGGGCTTGGATCCTCCTCTGATTGCTCAGCCGGCCTTTGCCCTTCCCCAGCCTCCTCCACCACCTCTGGAGCCACACTCCCACTCCCTGTTGGCTGTTCCTCCTCTTCCTCGGAGTCAGTCTCCACCAGGGGCATGACAAATAGAATACTTTATTGGCCAAGTGTGATTGGACACACAAGGAATTTGTCTTGGTGTAAATACTCTCAGTATACATAAAAGAAAGGATACATTCGTCAAGAGTCGAGAATCATAAGGTACGACACTTAATGATAGTCATAGGGTACAATAAGCAATCCTACTTACTTTCTAAGCAAGTTTACTTTCTAAGCAAGTAAACTAAGCTCAGAGAGTAGACCTCCACCATTCAATCTTGAGCTACAGATATATTCTTCCACTGATTTCTGCACTGGCAGAGGTTTGGACTATTGTAGAAGATTTTAAATGTGTAGCTTTCAGTTTTTATATTTTACTGGCTGATGGATTGTTTTAAAAAATATCTTGTACTGAAGTCTCTCTGGCTTGTTTAAATTTGGATCTTCTACAGGTACTCCTCGACTTACTGACCACAACTGAGCCCCAAATGTCCATTGTTAAGTGAGACATTTGTTCAGTGAGTTTTGCCCCATTTTGCTATCTTTCTTGCCTCAGTTGTTAAGTGAAACACTGCAGTTGCTAAGTTAGTATCCTGGTTGTTAAGACAATCTGGCTTCCCCATTAACCTTGCTTGTCAAAAGGTTGCAAAAGGTGATCACACAACTTTTTTTTAAATTACATTTATATGCCGCCCTTCTCCGAAGACTCAGGGCGGCTTACAATTTTTGGAGCACAACCCAATGCGCTCAGCAATAGCCTTCATTCCATTGTATATGCCTGCTTATTACTAAGCGGCATTTTTACAAAGTCAGCTTATTGCCCCCAACAATTTTGGGTCCTCAATTTACCTACCCCGAGAGGATGGAAGGCTGAGTCAACCTTGAGCCTGGTGGGATTCGAGCCTACAGTAATTGTAGACAGCTGGATCTTAAGAGCAGGCATTTAACAACAACAATGGGACACAACAATGGCCATAAATATGAACCAGTTGCCAAGCATTTGAATTTTGATCACGTGATCATAGGGAGGCTGCAAAGGTTGTAACTGTTAAGTTTATTGGACTTATATGCGCCCTCTCTCCCTAGGGACTCAGGGCAGCTCACAATATAAAATTAAACAATACAGAATTAAACTCCAGCCCAATAAAATCTAAAACCAATAAAACTTAATCTAAAATACAATTAAAAAAACCCCACCCCACTTCACTTCAGTCCAGGCCGGCCTGCTGAAACAACCAGGTCTGTGAAAAACAATCATAAGTCACATTTTTCAGTGCTCTTTTGAACAGTCACTAAACGAACTGTTGGAAATTTAGGACTACCTGTAATCCATTTTCAGCCACTTGGATGTTCAGATTTAGCTTGTACACCACAAGCAACTTATCTACCTGATCTGGGTATTAATCCACACACTGTCTTTCAGAGATTCAAACAGAAGATGACTCCACTTATGTGTAAATTTTCTATCAATGTGATCTTTGGGGTCTTTAGTTAGAATCTTTACCATTTTAGGCATAAAGATAAATTTATTTTTACTGGTGACCACTGTACCATTGTAGGTACAAAGGCAGTGGTCCAAAGACAGTGGTCCATCTTCATAGAGTCCTCTGTGTAAAGAATTAACAATTAAAGAATTAATATTACTGTAAAAGGGTCTTTAGCAAACTTGAAGTTAAAGTCTGGTTCAATTTAATGGTGACGGGATGTCAAAATCACAGGGAAGTAGTACAAAAATCCCCTAAACTCAGTTTTTCCTTCTGTGAGTAGCCTTTGCTAGAAATCACAATGGCTATGCTGGTTGCAAATTCTAATTTCATAATCCAATGTATCTGGAAGGCTCTGCTACATCAAGATGCATCGTATTCCTACTTAACATGGAATAATCATTTCTAAATGAGGTCACTGTTGTCTTTTTTTCTTCCTATCCTCTTTTTGTTTTGTAGTATTGTTAGAGTGGTTACTCTCATCGTAGAGCCTCAAAAAACCTTTGCTCAGAATTC
This sequence comes from Naja naja, assembly GCA_009733165.1. Lineage (NCBI taxonomy): Eukaryota > Metazoa > Chordata > Lepidosauria > Squamata > Elapidae > Naja > Naja naja. The sequence goes on along the minus strand of CM019148.1, from coordinate 18,432,524 downwards.
TTGTAAGAAATATTAGGGAAGAGAATCACTAAATTTAACCATCTCCTAAGCTTTCCAATTCTCTCATAGAACCACAAAGCATCCTTTTCTAGCCAGACATCTTCCTTCTCTCTCTCTCCCTTCCTCCCTCTGTGTGTGTGTGTGTGTGTGTGTGTGTTTCAGCTTCAGCTTCCAGAATTAATTGAATTTGGCACCAGGCTGGGGGAAGCCTGTGTAAAACCAAGCCAAGAGAGCACTTTGATTGCAGAACAAACAATGCAGCAAAGAGGCAGTGGGTGCCTCTTCACTGGGTTTTCAAGCAGAAGTTAGACAATTGTCTGTTTGAGATGCTCTGATTAATTTGATGGCACCTTCCAACTTTATGATTCTATGGAGCACCACAATCTGGAGAGGACAGGTAGAAAATAATTTCTCTGCAATAATACCTGTATCCTGAAGTCTTGCTTTGGCTCCTGTTGTGTAGCTATTGGGTTGCCTGTCAAAGCTCTTTTAAAACTGGCTTCTCAGCTTTCAAATTAGATTGATTTTCTTACCTTAGCTCAGCCTTCGGTCATCTGCGACTCTTTGAATACGTTGCAGCTGTAAATTCCAGTGTTTCCAACAGCAGTGATGGCTGAACATGTTGAAAGGTTCAGTTGCAATGTATCCAGGAGATGGCAGGTGGTGTAATTTATAATTTGCCTTTACTTTTTTTTATTTTGCAGGTTAGAGCATGCTTGCATATGAATGGAAATATAAGAGTTATTTACACCTGATGAAGATGTGGGAAGTCCCAGTTTGAATCCCCACTCAGACTTCATAGCTCAGGCCAAGTGATTTTTTGTTCAACATTTTATCTTAGATAATTTTGTAGGCTTGTTGGGAAAATAATTTTGATATGATATGGGCCTCTTTGAACAAGGATAGTGCATAAGTGTGAAAGAGCAAATTATTTCTAATTTTGTTCGTTGCTTTGGTTGGCTGTGATTCAGGATGAGAAATCAACCATTGATATTCCATTTCTTTCCAACTCTCTGTTCTCACCTCCTTTCTATTCTAGTGAACCCATCTCCTCATATCATTACCACAACTGGCAAAAAGTCACAGGACTATCAAGTGGTAAGTGGACAAGACAGGTTAAGTAACCCATAACCTATAATCCACTATTTTGGGTAAATAGTTACTTAGTTTGGATAATGAAACAACCAAGCTCAGAGAGTACCAGGGATCCCTTATTTCAGCCCTGAGCTACAAATATTCTCCTTTATTGGGACTACTAATTTCTGTGCAGCAATCACACCAAGTTATTTTCTATTTTTGTTAACCAAACCTGGCCTAGGAAAAAAGTACAGGTAGTCCTCAATTTACAACCTTTTGATTCTGCTAGCAGTCAGCAGAATTAGCCTGTGATACTGCTTTCTAACCACTGCAACACCACGGCTTTATACTACTTTGAGGCTTTTTTCAATCTCAGCTTTTCCCCTCTTTTAGATGATGATTCCCATGGATACCAAAACGTGATTGGGACAATCAAAAGTAATACACGTAAGTTCTTTGGATAATGTTCTTTTCCTGTATTAAGTCAAATTGTTATCTGTCCCAATTACATGCTGCTGTTGCCCAATATGACAATAAACTCAGATATCTGCTCTAATGTCATGTGAATGCAGAGTCTTACATTCCAGTTATATACCTTAAAACCTGCTCCAGAGGACTGGGAGACTGTTTTTTCTTCTGGTTTCTATTACAGAAAGCACTTCCCAAGGAAGATCTGTATCTAAAGATAATATACCTCAAAGCTAAACATCCCAAAAGGTGCTTTTTTAAAAGAGAAAACTGGACTTTTTTCTTTTTTTCTATAAAGTTTGCTTCTCATCCAAGAAGTTTCTTCAGTTCAGAAGAACTAAAGAAGTTTCTTGGATGAGAAGTGAAACAATTTCAAAGGAAAAAAACCAACACAGTCCAGTTGCCTTTTAGAAAAAAGCACCTCTGGAAAAACCAGGACCTGGATGATTGAGAATCTCCATAGACATTCAGTGTTAAGCATTTTTCACCTTTGCCCAAGACACTCTGTTCCACATAGTCACCTGCTAAAGTCCCAGTCACCCGTAGGGATGGAGAAGATGTCAAAAACAGGAAGAACAGTAATCATGAAGTGAGATTTAAAAATTCACAAATAATGACCAGCTATTTACATATTTTTTTCCTCTAGTTTTGACAGATGAAGACATCTATGAGAACAACCTAGCAATCCAGATTTGGAAGCAGGCACAGATTTCAGGTAAACTCAGCTCCGAGAATTCAAAAGCAGGGTTGTCCAATGAATGAAAAAGGATTACAGTGGTTCTCAACCTTTTTTTCACCTCATGTCTCCCGCCCCCTGTAAATATCTTTTGTGGCCACAGATGCCCAAGACTCAAGATTTAAATTATAACATTTCTTTAAGCCTTCATGGACCCCTTGTGATGACATTATGCTCCCGCAGGCGTCTGCAGACCATGGATTAAGAACAACTAATCTATTACACATACTTCAATTGAAGCTAATAAATGCTATCCGAGATCTTGGCTAATGAAAGGCTGCGATCTATGATATAGGAAAGGCTGGAATATGGGAGAATAGGAGCTGAGTTCAGTATGATCTGAAAGGAGATTTAGGATTGAGGGCACTATTACATAAGAGGTGCTATCAGGATTAGTTGACATCTTATAGGAGAAAATAGAATAGAATAGAATTCTTTATTGGCCAAGTGTGGTTGGACACACAAGGAATTTGTCTTGGTGCAAATGCTCTCAGTGTACATAAAAGATGCATTTGTCAAGAGTCAAGAATCATCAGGTACAACACTTAATGATAGTCACAGGGTACAATAAGCAATCAAATCATACTAGGAAACAGTCAATATAAATCGTAAGGAAACAAGCGACAAAGTTACAGTCATACAGTCACAAGTGGAAGAGGATGGGTGATAAGGAGTGATGAGAAGATTAATAGTAATAGTAGTGTAGACTTTGTAAATAATTGAACAATGTTGAGAGAATTATTTGTTTAGCAGAGTGATGGCATTCCAGAAAAAACTGTCCTTGTGTCTAGTTGTTCTGGTGTGCAGTGCTCCATAGCGTCATTTTGAGGGTAGAAGTTGAAACAGTTTATGTCCAGGATGTGAGGGGTCTGTAAATATTTTCACAGCCCTCTTTTTGACTCGTGCAGTATACAGGTCCTCGATCGAAGGCAGGCTGGTAGTAATTGTTTTTTCTGCAGACCTGGAGGTATTTATAATATTGTGCATAGTATTGTATTGGCCTACAACCAATAATGGTGGCAAAGTGATAGAACGTCAGTTGCCTTCTGGTTTTTAACCTGGACGTTTCAGTACTGCTATGTAGCCCTAGCAAGCTTCTTGTTCTGCTCCGCTTATGTATAAGTATTTTCTCATTCCAGAAAGCGACAGTGCTAATTGTAAAGAAGAATCTATTTACATCAATACAGAACAATATAGCAGGTAATTATGCAGACAAGTCGTGCTCTCCTACACTGGGAATGATACAGGATGTGTGCAGTCATTCATTGTCAATGTGAATCCCTAGTTGTTATGTCTTCCCGTAAGAGAAAAAAATAATTCTAATTAATTTAATACAAAAGAATGTTTTTTAGACAGTCTCAGATTCAAAATCTGGTAAATTCCATTTAAGGAATCTTAAATGTAGTTTCCATCTAAAACAAAGGAAACTCTTTTCTTTTCAAGTTCTAATTGGTGTTTCTCAACCTTGGTAATTTTTAAATGTGTGGACTTCAACGCATAGCTGGCTGGGGAATTCTGGGAGTTGAAGTCCACACATCTGAAAAGTTTTCAAGATTGAGAAACACTTGGTCTATTTGAATGATGACACTGGTGAATATTGTCTATAGAAAAGTAGTTCATCAGAAACCAATTTTTTTTGAAACTCGATCAAGATATTGAAATATCAGAGCATGCAATGGAATTAAAGGGATTCAGTGATATAAGTGGGTATAGATAAGTCCTTGACTGATGACTGGTCACTCAGCAACTGCTCAAAGTTACAATGGACTCCCCCCAAAGGTATTTATGACCTGGTTCCAAAGTTTCAAAAATGGCTGCCTACCCCTGCAGTCACGTGACTATATTTTGGACACCAGCCTGTTTGTAGTATCCTGCAGTCACACGAATGCAATTTACATCATTTTTGCAAAAAAGGCATTTACTTTTGATTCTAGCAATAGCAACAGCATTTATTTACTACTCTAGTGCTTTACAGCACCCTGAGCGATTTACAAAATTTAGCATATTGTCTCCAACAATATGGGTCTTCATTTTACCAACTTTGGAAGGATGGAAGACTGAGTCAACTTTGAGCCGGTCAGGATCAAACTGCTGGCAATGGGCAGAGTTAGCATGCAATACTGCATGCCATCACAGTGCCAATAAAACTGTCTATAGTGAACAATGGGCTCACTTAACAACTGCCACAAGAAAAGATTATAAAATTGGGTCAGTCACTGATGACCTGCTTTATGACAATCATGATTTATGAACATAATTGCCTAATGGTCATAGACTGAGGACTATCTGTATAAGGCAAGACTGTGGTCACACTGTCAATCAGCAGTCATTGTGATTAAGGGCAGGAGATCTGGTACTAGCTTTTCAAACTCATCCATTTGTTAGTGTGAAAGGATACTACCAGATACTTCCTGGATGTTTTGGTTACCAGAGAGTAACATGGCTTCCCTCCAAAATCTTCTAATGTGATTTCCAATTGCATTAAAAATACATTTAAACCTCATCCTGAGAATTAAGTGTTACATTTTTATTTTCCCAGGTCTCAAGGTAGAGATGCCCATTTGTGAAAAATTGGTATCCTAAATCTACTTCTTTTTAATGGGTTAACCTGGGATCCAGACAATCTTTCCACCTGTGATTGAAATCTTCATTTCAAAATGAATGAAAGCATCCCAATGCCAACATACCAGAAGACTGGATAACACCACTGAACTGGTTTACAGGATTGTTATACCTTGCTCTTTCCACATTTTCCTGGCCCTATTGGTCAGCATTGTTATTTCTGACTTACTTTGCGGACCTTAACATAATTCATCACAATCTCCCAGATAGTGAATCTTACTTTGACAATATTTATGAGGCATGCGTGGATTTCATCTGACCATATTGTAGGATAATTTTTAGAAATTTGCAGAAATGACAAACCTCCACATCATTAAATAAGTAAAATATGAACAATAGTGTAAGCTTGTTTCTATTCCTATATTTGTTTGGGATAGACGCTCACAGCAACTCCAGAAATCTGCATTATCAATATTATTATAGTGGTATGTGCAGTAAGCCAGAAATTTAGACTGGGTTTGGCACTTGTTTCCACTTATTGAGTCATCCTCAAGGACCTGGGATAGCCAAATGTTTTTAATAGTATTAAAAGTATCATCTCAGAAAGTAAGCTATTCTAAGTAAAGCTGCCTTCTGAAATTGATTGGTTTTGTTCATGCTGTCCATTTCAAGTAGTGCTCCAGATGTTTTGGAATTGCACCCAACAGCCCTGTTACTATTGGTACTATCTTTGCTTTCTTTTGCCATAGCTGTTTACATTTATTTGTGTGTCTTTATATTTGTGATTTTTCTCATTAATTCTCTATTATTCTGCTGTTACCAGGTATTACAAGGTCCATTATTATTATTTTGAGACCACAGCAATCACTCCGGTCCAAGGAAGATGACAGATTAATTCCTAGGCGAAAAAAAAGCTAAAAAGCAGAAAAATAAGGCTTCTATATACAAAAGGATCAGAAATAGAATTACACACTTTGGTTTCTTTTCTTGGATTCTAGAAGGTTGGAGACTACTTTTCCAAAATAATAATAATAATTTGGGAATTCCCCATTCCACCCCAGACACCCATAGTGCAATTCTTTCTAAAGGATATGTACAAAACTAAACAGATTAACAAAACAATGGTTTAGGATTGCCAAGAACAAGTTTTAAAAGCAAAGTTGGAAGAAATTGGGGTTTTGTTAGCATAGCATATTAATACTGTCACCTAGAGACCTCAGAGGCATGACTGAATCTAAGGGGCTTGAGAATTAATTGTAGTTACTGAACATAACTTAAATTCAGGAAATAACACAATTCTTAACAGCAAATTTGTAATGATTTAGAGCACGAATGAGCAATCTTGAAGACCAAGGGTTACACTCAGTACAAGCAGACGTGTGGGTTGAAGTGAGTAGCTGCAAAATGGATGAAGTCACATAATATATGTTGCTCTGGAGGCAGTGGGATTATTTATATTTTCAAGTGGGCTAAATTTATTAGAAGGCTTGTGCTTTAACATTTACAGCTATATCTCTACCTTAACATGGTAGGAAACTGCTGATCAGGTGACTCTTAAAAGTTATTTTAAAAAGGCCTTGACCTTTAAAAAGGTTTCAGACTGTCTCCTCTCATCTAGAATGGTGTTTCCCTTTGTTTCAGAAGTTGTGATGATCCCATTCTTTCATTTCCTTTCTAGATCTCCTGAATAAAAACCGGTAAAAATTGCTTCATTAGCTAAAGAACCTCTTTTTAAAAAAGCCTCAAAGGGATTTTGGAATCACCTAGCCTCTTGGCAAAGGTTTCTAGCCCTTGAAATATAGCAGATGTACAATACCATAGCATAATTCTTACTCAACTGATTTCCCACAATTCTCCTATCGTCAGTTTCTCTCTGTTTGGTTCCCAATCTGCATTTTGTCTATATTTTGAACAATTTAGAGAAATATGATCTGGGCATAACTTAAAACATAGATCCTGAATGGGTTTTGTCTAAAGCAGCTGGCTGAAGAAGTATCCCATTACTTAGCAATGATCCCAAATATGCCCTTTTGATCATAGTCTTGCTAGTCACAATTATGAATAAAAGGACATACTCAGGGTTGCTTCTAAATCATGGGGCAGTTTATTTAACAAGCATTCCAGGAGTTAGACTGTTCTCTTGTAGTGGCTTGAGAACAATCAAGGCTCATTGTTCTCAAATTATTGTAGTCCCTACAATAGACCACGGTGATGACCAAAGTACATGTTTCTGAAGATTTATTATCCAAAATAGCTATATATTGTGTAATAGTGTCTATCTGGAAAAAGTGATAGCAACTACCCAACACAATATGCTCACAGGTTTCTCAGAAGAATCTAGCTTGCCCTACATCCAGTAGTCTGCTGCATTAGTGGACATTGGTCTAATATGGAAGATCCTTCCCACCCACCCCAGCATTCTGTCAGCTGGAACTTGATGGATTCGAACATCTTCAGATGAAGGACAATCCACCTTCCAAATATTGCTGAAGATTAGCTCTCATCAACTGGCCAGTGGCAAGGGTTGTTGCTAGCAGTAATTCACCAGCTCTAAGTTACATGTTCTTGCTTTCAACCAAATGAATTTCTCGCCTGAATATCTCTGAAATGCTTAAGTACTTTAGTGCCAAATGTATTTTAATCTTCGGTTCCATCTAGTGCTATTAAAGAGACATTACTATATAATCTTGGCTGAATAATTTAAGAAAGGAAGACTATTCGGATTCTTAAAAGTATGAGAGGAAAAAAATGTATTCACATTCCTGGGCAATACCATTGGTGTAGTAAAATTTATGGCTGATAGTTTTTATAACAAAGTTTATTTAACTGTAAAAAACCACAAGTCGTAAGAGAAACCACAGCTTTGACAAGTGTATTTGCACCCACCAACTATATGCTAAGCCGTGCACTCATACTTTGGTTGCACAAAGCAGCTAGTTTGAAAAATCTCCTTTATTGGTCAACTTTCCGTCCATCCTCTCAGCTTGTGGTTGGAGCAGCAGTCTTCTGACAGAGGCGGGCTAGCAATCCTGCCATTTGTAGGAGCGAATTTACTCCTTCTACTATCTTCATGTGCGTATAACCGATTTCCTAATCATAGAGGGGAAAAAAATACTAAATTCAAATGAGTTTCCTATTTTTCCTGCTGTAAAGACACGTTTCAGTATACATTCATGAAATCACAACCGCTATATTTTCATGTTGCAGCTATCTATGCACATGCAAACTGAGATGTGGAAGAGGAAACCACAGAGTTGAGGAAATACTTCAACTAAACAAGAAAACTCACCCCGGAGTAAAGCAACTAGTGTTACCTCTTGCCCTAAAACTATCCTCGGAATTCCCAACATCATTTGATGGAGACAGTTGGATACAGGTAGTCCTTGATTTACGACCACAATGGAGCCCAAAATTCCCGCTGCTTAGCAAGACAGTTGAGTTTTGCCCCTTTTACCTTTCTTGCTGGTTGTTAAATGAATCACTGTAACTGTTAAGTTAGTGACATGGTTGTTAAGTGAATCTGGTTGCCTCACTGACTTTGCTTGTCAGAAGGTCACAAAAGGTGATCCCATGGCCCTGGGACAAGTGCCACCATCATCCATTCATGCCAAGTGTCCGAATTTTGATTGCATGACCATGGGGACAACCGTTTTAAGTGTGAAAAATGGTCATAGGTTCACTTTTTTTCAGTGCCATTGTAATTTTGAACGGTCACTAAAGGAATGGTTGTAGGTTGAGGATTAGTTGTAGTAGGAAAAAAGGGATGGATTAAAAAATTGTGATATCTCAGTAGATACAAAAGCAAGGGAATACACCCTCTCTGGACCAGGAGGCCCTCTTAACATCACTCAAGCACTAGTCACATAGCTGGATTACTGCAATGCCATGTTACATAGGGCTTTTCTTGAAGTTCACCTGCAAGGTGCAGCTGGTACATAATGCAGGGGAATGGCAGACATGGGCATGCCTCACTATACTCATATGACTTCATGATTACCACCTCTAAAGTGTAGTATCAGGTTATTTGGGGAACTACTTACGTCCCATGGTCTCTGCCCATTCAGTAAGATTTTCCATTTATTATTCCATTTATACGACAAACCACCTGATCCAAGCAATTTTGTGTGGTTTGAAACAGGTAAACACGTTCCAATAAAGCTATGTTCAAAACCAATATGCATATAAAACCCATCTGTAATCCATTTAAAACAGAAAAGCATGATTCGCAGCAGAAATAATTCTCAGCACAGCTTTTGGTAAGAGCTCTCCACCATTGCCAGACCCTGAGGCAAAGCGGCAGATTCCTGTCTTCATGGCCTTCCTAAAGGCTGGGAGGGTCAGGGCCAATCTAAGGTCCCAGTTAAGGGGAGGACCATAATGTTGCACAGGGCGGGTGCCACAGCAGAAAAGGCTCCTTCCTGGATCCTACTAAACAAAGCTTTTTGGCCAACGGGACCCACAAAACGCCTTTCCTGACAATTCTGGCAGAGATGATGTGCATAAAGATCCCTCAAGTAGGTGCCTTCATTGTTATGGCTCTTGCCCTCTGCAAAGAGATCTCTCAGGGACTCATTAAGCTCTCTCCCATTCCCACAAGTTTTTTTTCAAAGCGGCTCTTCTCTCAGACCTTTGAGTTTCTGGACTTCTGGGTGATTATCTGTACTTTAACTGGACACTTAGGTGATTTCAATTGTTTTTTTTAACGTTTTCCTATTGTAATTGTAAGGGCACCCAGAGTAATTCTGCTAATAAAATAAACACATCCAAGGGACACATGTATAATACATAGCATGAGGTGGGGGGAGTGAGGCAGCTTCTTGAAAAACTGAAGACTCCTTTTAAGTTGCCAATCCTTTTACTCCTAAATGGATGACGAAATCGCTTCAAGTGGAGCAAGAGTTAGAGATGTTTTGTGCAATTTTACTTTGGGATGGGATGTAATGGAATTCATTAGTACCCTTTTCACCTGTTTAAGGAAGAAGTTTATACAGGATTATAAATGGATCTATATAAAGATCCAGATGTTAAAAAGATTCCTTCTTCAGGCACTTGGGCTTGCACAGCCAACCCTGCTGCTTACACCAGCAACTCCCACAAAACCTAACCTTAATAAACTCCAACTTCAGATATTCTGCCATTTGGAATGTTTTACAGACTCGGAAAATATTGCTGATGATGTCTTCAGGTGAGTAACCAAGCTTCCATAAGTGAGCAAGAATCTGAAGAAAGGACAAAATTATCATTTGATGTCTAACAGTTTTAAAGATATATATCCAATTTCTCAAACACTATTTTTAAGACAGCTCAAATATCAACGAAAATCAATATAATCACAATTAAATTCTAAAGATAATGGACTTCAAAAAGGAGAACAAAGAGGAAAACTTGTGACTTATGTCTTTTCTCCATGACCCCAGCCTATTGTTGCCTTTAGAACATATAATTAAAACCATGACCTAGGGCAATATGTTAAACAATCCACGAGTTCTTAAAATGGCTGTGAGAAAGAGATCCTTTTACAGATGTGGTTCCTGTCCTATGTTCAGACCAAAACAGCAAGAAAACCAGAAAGCAAAAGAGGCAAAAGATATGCACTCCTCTTGTGCCCACCTTGTAAGCTTCATCGACATTCGCACTGACACAATGGCCGATCATCTCCTTCACCAACAAAGGATGGGGCTCATCACACACCTGTGGCAAAAACAGAAGCATCATCATGAAGTCAAAAGCCCCCGATGCTATTGAAAACAGTTATGGTCCATCTCCATAAAGAAAGATCAACCTATTTGAACTATACAAGGCTGCACAGGTCCTATAAGGCCTGGAAAGATATGGGAACTACAAGTCTGCCACATTGGAACTGGTTCAGGATAATTTCATAGGAACTCAATAAAACACAGCCCAATCTCTTAAACACAGACTTTTCAGACTGTTTCAAACGAGCACATTTAAAAAAAAAAATTGTAAACAGATCCACTTTTCCCCTCAGGAAATTGACATCCCAATTCATGATCTATATCTAAATTCTTCCATGAAACTGGTTGCTTACTGACATTAACAATGACCAAAGTAGATGGTAGAGTGTTTAGGTTTCAAGAAGGGTTGGGGTGAAAATTAGCAAGCCATCAGGGTAAACAGTATTAAAGTAGGTGGATTTAGAGTCTGATCTGGCATAAAGCAACTTCCTATGTGACAGGATCTTAGAAGTGAGCCACCGTGGGAATATCATTCACATGGGCAGGATAAAGATTTTCTTCGGAGAAGACATTTTTAATATCAGGGTTTTTTTTTTTTGATGAGGGACTTTAAAAAAGGGCAGCAAACAAGAGGTGCCCAATTGAAAAGAAGAATCATGCTACCTTTAAATACAAGACAATAAAATACATTTTAGGGGGTAATTTTCTTTAATGTAGCACCCCTTCCACCATTTTGCCAAAACTCCTTCTTTACAATTCTGCAAATCTCACTGACTCTGATGGGCAAAAGAAAAACTTCCAAAAGAAGAGAATATATGTAGCTTAGAACTACAGAGTCCTTGGTGCTCTTTGAACTTGGCTGTTTGCTTGCAGGGATTTCATTACCCGGCCATGTAACATCATCAGTGCAGTTTTAAAGAAAAAACTTTAATTAACCTTAAATACATTCTCACTATTGATGAAACCAAATCCGGAATGGGTAGATTGCAAGTTGTTTAGTGCCTGTTAAAAGAATGAAAACATACTATCATTACTATATTTAAAAAAAAAGGTTATCCTTAAAGTTTTAAAGATCTACACAGTTTCTCAATCAGGAAAGAAAAATATCTGGATGTAACTAAAATAGCATGATTTTTGTACAAAAGAAGAGATAGGGCAGAAGTTATTTTTTAAAAAAATCTCAAGGGGAAAAAACTCTTACAGTAAGAACTGAGCAACAGCATAAACCAATGGCTGAAAGACTACAGCATTGGAAAGTAACCAGAAAATAGAATATTGCAGAAGTGCAAATAGCATCCTACCGATTTTCACATACTAGGCTAAATATGAAGTCACTTAATACTTTATAAAAGCCATCACCTGAATAATTATAATTCAGGATGCTGAAAGAATATTTTAATGACAGTGGAAATATTATAATCAAACTATTGCAATCATCAGGATGGTAGACAATATTCCCACTTTGGTTCTATCTGAAGAGGCCGACCCATTTTCACTTTGGGATGACATCAAAATTCATTTTATCCCAAATGAGTCGTCTTAATAAATTTCAACCCCATTGGAGAATTAAATTTGGAACTTTTCTGTGAAGAAGCTGTAGTATGTGACCAGGTATATGTTAGACAATGTGCCAACTCTTTTCTCCAAGGAAGGCAGCCATGGTCCAGCTTCATGATACAAACTTGTGTTACTTTCCACAAAGAGTTCAAGCTGACACATGAAATTATATTGTGTTCACCAAAGGGATTGTACTGTCAGCTGTAAAAACTGCCACAGCTAGGAAGACTTGATTTTTATAATGCAAGTTAATCCAACCATTAATAACTGTGTTAGTTGGAGAGGGGGCAGGGACAGGGAAGAGGGAGGGAGGGAGATATTACATTTTCAAATCAGTAACTTGCTTGTAAAGCTTTTGTTATGGTTTTTGCAAACATCAGTACTGAATCTGCACTATGTCACCAGTAGAATCGAAAGTCTTTGCTGTTCATCTGTTTCTCCAGTGCCCAGTTTCACCCAGCAAAAACAGGGGAAAGTACCATATGGCAAAGCAATTTAATTTTAGCAATAGCAAATTCATGTCTCAACTTTGGATACTGACAGAATTAAAGAAGCTGCAGGAAGACACTACTCACCTGCCTCATGTCTCCCTGGGCTGTGAAGATAATGGCTTCTAGACCATCATCTGTATGTTGTACATTCTCCTTCGCAATGATTTTCATTAGCCTCATAAGAATCTGGGCATCTGTTAGCTTGGTGTATCGCAGAACTGCACAGCGAGACTGGATGGGTTCTAGAGGGCAGTGAATTTAGAGGTGAAATTACATTTATTTCTTGTCTTTATTTTTACAAATAATGCAAGGTGCCAAACATACCTGATACAGATAGTCCTCGACTTATGACCACAACTGAGCCCAAAATTTCCATTGTTAAGTGAGTTTTACCCTATTTTACAACCTTTCTTGCCACGGTTGTTAAGGAATCACTGCAGTTGTTAAGTTAGGAAACAGCTGTCAAGTGAATCTGGCTTCCCCATTAACTTGTTAGGTTATAAAAGGTGATCACAAGACCCCAGGACACTGCAACCATCATAAATATGAGACAGTTGCCAACCATCTGAATTTTGATCACGTGACCACGAGGATGCTACAATGGTCGTAAGCGTGGAAAACAGTCATAAGTCCCTCTTTTCCCAGTGCAGCTGTAACTTCCAACAGTCACTAAACAGGACTGTGGTAAGTGAAAGACTATTTGTACTCCTTCCTCCTTTTTCCACCAACCTGGGCTAAGAGAATGTGACTGGCCCAAAGTCATCCAGCTAATTGTTTTAATGCAACTTAATGCATGGAATTAAATGCAGTTGTTTTAAGAACACTGGAAGAAAATCATATTCAGCATCAACCATCTGTCCTTTAATCTTTAAAATGTCTACAGTAGCAACTGCCAGAATTTGAGGTAGGAATTTCACCTAACTCTGTTGGGAAATGCCAGAAACTGAACCCATAGTTTTCAATTATGGGAATATAATCTCTTTTTGATTTGGCCTATGTACTTTGCTTTGCATAAAAGGAAGTTGATTTTAGCACCCATGTCTGGGTATACTGTGAGAGAATGGTCAACATCCTTTCTACCGTGTTTCCCCGAAAATAAGACACTGTCTTATATTTTTTTTTGGCTCCCAAAAACACACTAGGTCTTATTTTCGGGGTAGGTCTTATATATTTATGGTGCCAAATAGTGGGTGTGAGTGTGTAGGGGGGGGGTGTTTCGCGGGTGCACGGTTGCTCCCTGAAAAGTCTTCCTGGAACTGGAGATTTACACTAGGTCTTATTTTCGGGGTAGGTCTTATATTAGGGCAGGTTTAGAAAATAGTGCTAGGTCTTATTTTCGGGAAAACACGGTAGATCTGAATTTGAAGCTGTAGTGAAGCACAGGGGATTTTGATGCCTACACCCTCTCTTACTAAACCAAAACCACAGGTTGCTCCTGCCCAAACCTCTGTTTACGTCAGAGTCCCCTGTTACATCATTCCTTAAAGGTATTCAAAACCAGTATTACTTTCACTTATGCACTACTGTTCCTCCTATGAAGGGAATCCAGAGCAGTGCATAAATAAATAAAGCTTCTTACAGACCAGGGATGAATGGACGGTTGAGTAGGAGTTGCCTTGTGACTGCTTTGTTATAAGCCTGCTTGCCTTTTTGCATTACATATTTGGTTTTCATATATTCTATTGTTTTATGGGGATTTTTTTCTTTGATATATTTTATTATTTAATTAAATGTATATGCTGCCTGTCTCACTGTCCCTAGTGACTCTTTATTTATGAAACCATTTAACCTAATTAATTTGTTATTTGCTGTTTTGATGCCCAGGGTTAGGCTTATGGAGTTGGGTGGTTTTATAAATATTATAATAATTAAACAATCCATCGAGCAATCTATAATAAAACATAGTAAAGCAGTTACACTAACAGAATAACAGAGTTGGAAAGCACCTTGGAGGTCTTATAGTCCATCCCCTGCTCAGGCAGGAAATCCTATACCATTTTCAGACAAATTGTTGTTCAACCTCTTTTTAAAAACCTGCAGTGTTGAAAAACCCAAAACTCCTGGAGGCAAGTCGTTCCACTGATTAATTGTTGTACTGTTGACATTAGTTCACTCTATTTTATATTTAATTTAATTCCATTTTTTCACTGTGCACCTTAACGGAATTAACAAAATAAATAACAGAAAGCAAACTTTCTTTAAAAAGCAGCCATCCTGGAAGAGATGTTACCTTACAAATGCCCCAATAAATAAGCATATCTTGAGCAACTATTAAAAAGTAGATGACCTGGGAAAAGTCACATCTCCTCCTTTGAGTTTCATACTTGGGATGTCACTTTAGAAGGCCTCACATGAAATCATAAGACAGAACTACAGGGAGGGACCACAAGATGTACCTCCCAGTGATTCCAATGTTTGGAACCTATTGGATTCAATGACCTTTGAAAGTATTTTTAAAGTACTTTGATATTTAAAAAATCTGCCTCATATTGAAATCATGTACTCAGTGACATCAAGATTCAGTACATACGTAAAGAGGCATAAAATCATGCTCATTAAATTCTTAATTAACTTAACTTTAAAACATGCAATTTCACACTGCTTGAATCAGTCAATTAGACCTCTCCAAACATTGTTTGCAGCACTCCAGCCGTCTTATTTACTCTGGTTCAGAGATTCTGGGATTATTTCGCCTTTTGGCTCAAGTCCAGTTTTCATATTATTAAATGTTTACATAGCATGGGTTGATCTCACATCACTGTAACAGTGTCTGCAATCTACTGACTGTTTTTGAAGGGAACCACGTGAGAAGATCTGCTGCCAAGTGGCTATCACAGAGGCTCCTCACATGATCCTCTCAGTGATGTGCCAAATAATTATAAACAATGACACCATGGGCGAGTGAGAACTTGTCCAATCTCACAAAGCATTTACACAGTGGTTTTCAAAATGTTCAAGACTGTTCTACAACTGCAATTTTACAGCAGCTTTTCAAGTTTGGTTGTTATTAGTATGTCTGCATTTATGTCTGCATTGAACACCTTTCCTATGCGCTGTCTCCAACGTATCCTTGGCATCACCTGGCATGACAAAGTTCCAAACAGCGCAGTCTTCGAACGTGCTGGAATTTCTAGCGTGTATATACTATTGAAACAGCGACGTCTACGCTGGCTTGGGCATGTCATGAGGATGGCTGATGGGTGGATTCCGAAAGACCTCCTGTATGGAGAATTAGTGCAGGGAAAAGTGCCCTAGAGGGAGACCACAGCTGTGATGTAAGGATATCTGCAAGAGGGACCTAAAGGTCTTGGGAATGGACATCAACAGCTGGAAAACGTTGACCTCTGATCATTCAGCGTGGAGGCTAAAGACGCAGCATGGCCTTCTCCAATTTGAAGAGACACTCGTTCAGCAGGCTGAGGCAAAGAGGCAGTCCTGGAACCAACAAAATCCAGGGGCTGGACAGGAGACAGACTGTATCTGTCCTCAATGTGGAAGGGATTGCTACTCTCAAATTGGCCTTTTTAGCTACACTAGGTGCTGTTTTAGGACCTCTTTTCAGAGCACGATACCATAGTCTCTTGAGACTGAAGGATGCCAATGGCATTTATGAGTTAGAGCCAAGAATAAACTTCTGAGGAAATCCACTGCAGAGATAAGTTTCAAATGTAGAACTGTTACTCTCACCTGCTCTTTTACACCAGCCCCTAAGGACTGTGCCTTACAAGAATTCTCTTCAACCTTATAAAGCAAAAGGACATTTAAGGCCTTTAAGCTGCTATCTTTACTTGGGCGCTTGCATTGTGATAATAGAAATATTTATTTCCGATCTAGGAATAAGTGAGAGAGACCCACTCCTCCTAGCCAAATGGCCCATGTTCTTACCTATGATTTTGTCAGAAGCATTGCACGCCAGAGCAAAACGAGTTGTTTTAGAATAAATTTCCATAGTGCGTCTCAAGGCTTGCTGGGCTCCATCTGTCATGCTGGTGAAGGAATAATAGAAAAGGCAAAATAAATTTAAGCCGTGAAAGTTCACCAAAACGCCTGTCATCATTGGACAATATACCTTGTCCAGGACATGCTATTTACTAGTGTAAGCAGTTTCACTCAGCCTGACCTTCAAGGAAACATGACATTAGTACTCTTCAAATTCATGAGTGATTATACAATGTAGGTGATTGTTGGAGTGAGGAAAAAAAACTTCTCACCTGTCTGCTTCATCCAAGATAATTATTTTATGTCGGCCTTTTGGAAGTGTCACTTTTTGTTGCGCGAACATCTTGATTTTGTTCCTGACGACATCAATGCCTCTGGAAGTAAAATGCTCAGTTATTACTTGTTATTCACTGATATTAAACCTTGAATGGGGGGCAGCATGATCTTTGCAAGCTATTTTAAGAGGTCAGTTGAAGAATGGAGTAAGATTGCTTAAATTAAACACAGCTCTCCCTCTAACCTTTGATTCACCTGTCATTTGATGCGTTGAGCTCCAAAACGGCATCTTTGAATGCAGAGCCCAGAAGTGCACGAGCCAGACAAAGAATGCTGGTGGTTTTACCAGTTCCTGGTGGGCCCTTAAAAACGAAATAAAAAATAAAAAGATTCCAAAAGTCATCCCATTGTTAGGGACAACCTGGAATTTGGAAATTGTGGTGTTATTTCTTGAAACATATCACCCTTAAAGGTTTAAGTCTAGAGAAGCTTGCAGACTTAAAATATAATCAATGGCAGCTACAGTAATTACACGAGTTACTGTCACAAAAAACAGAGGAAGTGCTAATACCAGTACTTGTTGTATTTTATATTTAATAGTAACTTAAGGAACTGTCTCTCCCCAATTATTTCTATCTGTCTTATCTGGCAGGAAGAGTGGCAGGTACTATCAGCTAGGGAATGACAACTGATGGAGACCACAAGAGCATTTTCTGTCGTGGCCGCTGCCTTTAGAAACATCATTCGCTTGTGATTAGATTAGTGAAGGCTAACCTTTTCCAGAAGCGTGCGTGAATGCATGTCCAAACCCCCAAAATGCAATGTGTGCCAAACCCCCAAAATGCAATGTGTGCACCGCTTGTGCATGCACACCCCGTCCCCGCACATGCACAGCAGAGATCCGATGACCAGCTGGCCAGCGGGAGGTGCATGCGCGGTGGAACTAAACCAGGGCGATGGCTCACGTGCCCAGAGATGATGCTGCGTGCCACCTGTGACACACATGCCATAAATTCGCCATCACAGGATTAGCCCAATCCTTGCTGGTCTTTGAAACTTGCCTTTTGCCTTACCTACCCACGGGCCCAGATTGCAGCCAATTTCCTAGCTGTGTGGATGATAGGTAAGGTTATGCCCAGCTGCTAATCATTTCCATTTTTATTTGTTCTTATATTGTGGGGTTTTTGTTTTAATGTAAACCATCTAGAGTAAAAATGAGATAGGCAGCTATATAAATTGAATGAATAAATAATGGGATTCTCATCACTAACTGCTGATGACTTAATTTTTTTAAGATGGCACTTAGTTTGGAAACAAATGACTTACAGCAATAATAATATTTGGAACATTTCCTTCTCTTGCAAACACCTAGGAAAGAGAGAAAAAAAGGAGAGTTAATTAGAAATGCAAGTTTCTGTACTTGGAAATTATAGTATGTATTTCAAATTTTGGAAAGTTATGGAGAGTTATGACATAAATGTTTCAAAATCTCTTGCAACTTTCTTATCAATACTTTTTGCCTTCCTTAACAGTCTTCCATGCCTTCTAAACAAGTTCTCTTTTTAGAATTTGAAATAAGATTTTACAGGTGGTAATATAAGAAAAGAAATTCTTACTTTTCTCTGTTTAAGTTCTGTACTATGGAATCATCTTCAATCTATATTGAGCAAATAACAAACAAGGAATTCCATGCAACATGCTGTCACTTATGGTGATAAGTGCCCTCAGTTTTGGTATTCAGACAAGAGCTAAAATTTAGAATTGTATCCATTACTTTAGCCATCTATTCCTTTTTGTTTCTTATCCTTTGGCCTTGTCTCATGGTAAACAAAAATACATAAAAGAGAGTATCAGCAAATGATTCACCCTCTGTGATTTAGTGCCAAGAACGATTTAGAGCCCTTATAATAACACTTTCTAAACTGGTTCTAAAAACAATGTTTGAAGTGAGCCCAACATAGAGCACTACAGCATTAGCTGTAGCATAGGCAACCAAGAATTTCACGCAGATATTTAGATATTGTCGTCTTCTAAAGCCAACAAAGAAATGAGGCTCTCCTTCATTCCGGTGCCAGTTCACTGCAGGAAAATAATTCCCCTAGTTACAAGACCTACTTAGACCACATTTATGAATACATCTTAAAATTTCATAGCCATTGAAAGAAGCATTTTTTACAGTAAAGTGATTTCCATACCTCTAATCTGCTAACAGTGTCTTCATTGCCAACAATTTCCGACATCTTCATTGGCCTGTATTTTTCAACCCTGTTGGACAAGACACATTAACACTCCCCCTGTGCCAACGGCAAAAGAAAGGAAATGCAGTTGAAAGAGAGGGAACTGAAGCAGAAAATGAAGTTTGGAAACAAGTATGGGGGGAAGAGCAGAAAAAAGCGCAATCAAGTTAGCAAGTACTAAAATAGTTTCCTCCAATTGGCATCATCATGGCTTGGGTCCGGGGTATTTGCAGGAGCGCCTCCTACCATCATCAAGTTCCAATTGCCCAGTGCGCTCCCACTGGCAGGGCCTCCTTGGGGTGCCATCGACCAGACAATGTCGGTTGGCAGTCCCCTGAGGGAGGGCCTTCTCTGTGGGAGCACCCACCCTGTGGAACCAGCTGCCACTAGGGTTGCGGTTGGCTCCCGACCTGCGTTCCTTCTGCCGTGATCTAAAGACCTGGTTGTTTTTACAGGCTGGCCCGGATTGAGGGAGATTGGGGCTTTTAATTGGGCATTTTAGCATGTAATTTTATTGGTAATTTGGATTGGATTAATTTTTTAACTAGTGTATGTATGTTATATTCTTGTGTGAACCGCCCCGAGTCCCCGGAGATGGGGCGGCATATAAATCCAAATAAATCAAATCAAATCAAATCATCTTCTAGTTGTATTAAACAGCATATTGCCTGAGTTCATACAATAAACTAAATTTTAAATGGAGGATTAGGACAAAATACAGTGATTGATTTCACATGACATATTATGTTCACATCATGTTGTGGTGAAGACCTGGTTCCCACAACATGCTGACCATGTTGTGCAAACTCAGAGATCATTTTCAGAAAACACAGGAGCATATTGGCTGGCTAGATATCTGGAGAGCTTCAAGTTGGGGAGGCCAAATTGTATGGGGGGTCTTCTGATTTAACAGGGGGTTGGACTAGAAGACCTCCAAGGTCTCTTCCAGCTCTATTTAGATTGATTGAAATAAAGAACTGCATCATTTTTTTGCATCATAAGGTATGGATGACCAATGCAGGAACTTAGCCTATAAGCATTTATCTACAGTAAATTTTCTGTAAGAGCCATATAAAGGGCCTTGGTGGCTCAGGCTGTTAAATGCCTGCATTTAAGTCCCAGCTGCCTACAATTAGTGCAGGCTCGAATCCCACCAGGCTCAAGGTTGACTCAGCCTTCCATCCTCTCGGGGTAGGTAAATTGAGGACCCAAGATTGTTGGGGGCAATTAGCTGACCTTGTAAAAATGCCGCTTAGTAATAAGCAGGCATATACAATGGAAGGAAGGCTAGTGCTGAGCACACTGGGTTGTATCCCAAAAAATTGTAAGCCGCCCTGAGTCTTCGGAGAAGGGCGGCATATAAATGTAATTAAAAAAAAATTGTTTCCAAAAACATTTGGAAGAACCAATAAAGAAGAACATTTGTAGCTCAGGGTTGAAATGAGAAGTCTTTGGTGCTCTCGGAGCTTGAATTTTTTTCTTGCGGAAGTTTCATTATCCAAACTAGTTTGGTATATTTTGCTTGCACATAAACAGATACGTTCCAAATCTAGCAGCTCCATGCCCAACATGCAAAGCTTTGTTAGTATTAACCTGGACCAGGATTTCTGTGACTTAGTATAACAGCAACTCTGAGCCACTGGGAGTTGGGCAACATATTTATTTTTGTTATTCTGCACAAATGAAACTACTTGCTAGATGGTAGTTCTACGGCAGCATCAAACACAAACTGGTGAATTTTGAAAACACTAGAGACGCAATTGAGCCCAAAATTTCTGTTAATGTTCCTTTTATGAACTTTCCTGCCACAGTTGTTAAGTGAATCACTGCACTTGTTAACACAGTTAAGTTAATCTGTCTTCCCCATTGACTTTGCTTGTCGGGAGGTCACAAAAGGGGATCACATGACCCTGGGATACTGCAATGGTCATAAATAGGAATCGGTTGCCAAGCGCCTGAACTTTAATCATGTGACCATGGGGACTCTGCAATGATTGTAAGTGTGACAAATAGTCATAAGTCCCTTTTTCCAGTGTTAAAACTTTGGACAGTCACTAAATGAACTGTTGTAAATCGAGAACTACATGTAGACCTGTCTTGAAGGAGTTTATCTGGGAATTGCAGAGATGAAGGGCAGCCTGGAAAATCAACCAACAACCCAGAAGAAATCTATGGCAAACAATTTTCAGTTGCCAAGAAAACTGTAAGGCTGCTTCTATGTAATCCACTGGAGCTGAATTTAACTTAGGTGAGAAGGGGTTCAGCACAGTATGCAGATTAGGCGGTCATGTGAATGCTGCCATCCTGACCACAGGTTTCTGTAAAGCCTCTTTCTCTCTCTGTATATGTGTATGTATACGTACATATATACACACACATACACTTATGTAATTTTTTATTATACATAAAAATGTGCCATCCAGTTGGGGTCAATTCTTTATCACCACCTTGATAGATTTGATGATCTATCATTAACCTGGTCTTTCAGGTTTTCCATCAGTGACTTTCTGAAATGCCTCTGCAAAATCCAATTTATGCCCCTTAAATAATCTATCCTCATTCTTATATTTTCATCTCACCTTTAAATATGTAATTCTAAGTTATGAACTTACCTAATACTCCTTCCTCCTAAATTCCCCCCAAACAGCAACAACCCCATAAGGTGGATGGGCTGAGAGTTACTGACCCAGAGTCACACAGCTGTCTTGCATGCATAATGGAGGCCTAGAACCCACAATCTCCTGATTTGTAGCCCAGCACATTGACCTAAACTACGCTTTCAGTTCCCTCCAAAACCTAAAAATGCCAGTGCAAACCAGGTCCGTCACTAGAGGGCAGGAAAAACACTTTAAGCACTCCCTGGCACTTTACTGCCACCTAATGGCCGTTCAGAGTTTTGCAGCCCAGGTCTAAGCGGCCCCATGCAATCCCTCGCCACTCACTTCCCCAAAGTCAACTCCCACAAAAAGAACACCGGCTTCCTATTGCTGCGCCATCAACCTAGCTGTCCTGACCAACTTCCCCTGGCTTCGCAACCCTCAATAACATCCTTTGGTGGGCCTGCCCTTCCTCCCAGCTCTGTTTCTCACCAGGGAAGTTCATAATGGCCGCTCCCGGCGGGAGAAGTAGAAGTAGAGGCGACATCAGCAGCGCTCCCGCCTTCTTTCTCTCCTTCAAGCAACTCCCCGTCCCGGGTGCCGCCATTAGCGCTTCCCGCCGAAAGGCTTCCAAACCCCGCCCCTATGTACGTCAAGAAATGCGCGGGAGGCCATTTCGACTGAGGGCAAAGACAGGGTTAGACATGCGAGTTTCAAAAACTGACGCTCGCGCCATCCTTGCTGTCATTTCTTTTGCCCTTAGTTGGGTGGCTTCTGTCCTTCCTGATGTCGCAGAGCGTCCTGGTTTTCTGATGCCGATCAGAGGAGTCGGGTTGAGAATCTGGATGTTTATTATGGAAGCTGTGACTCTACGATAAGAACCCACCTGGAGGATTCTGATTTAATCCAAAATGACTGTGACAAATAGTTTCTTATTTTGTATGTCTAAGCTTTCACTCGCTGCACGGCAGGCAGAAATCCAGCCGGTGAGGTTTTTTTCTTCTCCAAATATTATAACAGATAATCAGAGTTGGAAGGGACCTTGTAGGTCATCTAGTCCAACCCCCGCCCAAGCGGGAGACCCTACACCATGTCTGACAAATGGCAGTCCAATCGTTTTGAAAGTCTCAAGTAATGACAGTCCCACAACTTCCGAGGGCAAGGCAACTTGTCATCTCATCTTAGTGGGAAGTTGGGAGGAGCAGCATTTGGCCAAGTGTATGGGGCGTGTGCCCAAGTCAACCATGGGACAAAAATGGCATGTTAGCATTGCAGAAAAAAAATTAAGATTAAGAAGAGATTGGACAGCCATTTCTCCGGAATAATATAAGGTCTTGAGCAAGGGGTTCTATAAGACCTCCAAGGTCTTATTCTGTAAAATTGTGTTACGTTCAGATGTGACAATGGCTGTGGGTATCCCAATAGCAAAGACAAATAATATAAATTATATATACATATATAATTATATATATAATTTAACAGCAACACATGACAGCAACTTAATTGCTTACAAAGAATGGTAAACAAAATCATAAGCATCACCTTAAGGAGTTTAATATGCAAAGCACCGAGAGACAGAGAATGTGTCATTGAGCCAATGAATTTGAGGAGACTAAAGTTATTTCTCTAAAAAGACCTCACACAGATGCCTCTTGTTTTCCTGTTCATAAATTTAATAAGAGCTGCTGTTCTGGAGCTGCTCTGGGGCATTAAATGAGCATTAAGTATTGCCCAAAACTTGCTATTGCTTGGGTTGTTGAGGCCTCCTACTTCAAAAAGAAAAATCAATTCTTATTAAGTATACGTCTTCTTTATTCCTTTACCTAACATAGTTGCTGTTGGGATTATGGTTCCCATGACCACAGTATGGAAGCAGTGTGCCCCAGCCACGTGCATCCACAGAGGGAAGGAAGAGGGGATAGGTACATATGCATCACAGTGTCATTGCACAAAAGATGCAAATTATCTACTCTATGTCACATGTGTCATGTTGTGAATGACTCAGATTACATCATTTGTGTCATGAATGCAATGACATCATGACATGTATGACTTTGTCCTGACTTCTTCCAGATGCTTATGGTTACAGCCTTTTTCTGGGATTTTCCCACAGTTCGTATTGGTGATCTCCTATCTCTTTACTAATCATATCCAAATCTCCTTGGTTTTTTTCAAGATCAACTAGATTGATTGGATGTTGCTACTTGCTGCAACATTTTGAGGTCCTGAGCAACTTGACATGTTATTAAGGACTTGGAATATTGGGAATACTATATTTTTACTCCTTGGGAATTGTTGAGATCTGTGAATAGCAGCATGGATTAACTGCAAAACTGCAATTGGCAGTTTTTATGTAAGGGAGGTACACTAGACCTGTACTGAATCTTTCCTGGTCTGATCATTGGGTCCCCCTCCATAGGAAGAGGAATGGGAGAGCTTCCTGTTGATGTTCTACCTTGTGACAAATGACAGAATTGCAATTGTCCCACCAAGTTGACCATAGACTCCTCTATAGAGGAGAAGGGGAGAATGACTCTGTTGCTTTTGTATCCTGTGTGAGCAATAAGATGTTTCTGAATTCATTTATGTTCTGTATTCCTGGATTATTTAGCACCAAATGCTGGATTCTGGTTCTCAATTCCTGGGTTATCTCAAACAGCTGCCTACAACAGCCTAACATTGATTTGGTTGGATTTGCATACTGCATCTCACCCATATGCCTTTCTTTGATTGTGTTTATTCAGTGACCAGTCATTGTGGTCTCTAAACCCTAGTTTACAGTTTAGCATTATTACCTGTCCAGCCAATTGTGGTTTATTTAATGAACCAAATTAAGTAAGCTACAGCTTAGAAGAATAAGTGAACCAGGCCAGAATCATTTTGCAGTGTATGATTCTGTTGGATTCTGTTGGAAGGAATTCAATTCATTCTGTTCCTTTTTTACTCTGTCCTTGCATCAAAAAGAAAATCAGTTTCACCCCCTTCCTATCAGCCCACCTTCAAAATGATGAATGAGTTGTTTCTTTTTCAGAAGCTGAGATTGCAAACCATTAATGCCAAACTTCTTGGCAAATAGCCAGCAAACAAAGGTCTTTTTGGGTGTCATTCAAGCTGTTGTCGCAAGAAATGTGCAATACCCGTTTGGAACTGGGTCACTGATTTGCAGCCTCATTGGGTCAGAACAATAAGTTGCAAGAGCTGGCTTCTCTTTGTACTGTCTTTGTCTGCTTCAGGGATGACCTTGACCCGAAAATGATGGATAAAGCAGCTGTAAGGTAGATGGCAGCATATGGGTTACAATAATAGGGAGAAAACAGCAGATTTTTTTCCTGCACCAGCCTTCACTAAGCAGGCATCCAATGGCCAGGAGTCCCACCATTTTCAGCCATTATAATAAATACATTTGAGGGGCACCAGTTTGAAGGAGGCTGGGCTATACCTTGGTTAATATCTGTCCTTCATTTTGCTTGGTGATACAGGACGTTCTA
This sequence comes from Naja naja, assembly GCA_009733165.1. NCBI lineage: Eukaryota > Metazoa > Chordata > Lepidosauria > Squamata > Elapidae > Naja > Naja naja. The sequence goes on along the minus strand of CM019148.1, from coordinate 18,407,400 downwards.
TAAGGTATCTGGAATACCTGGGAGCCATACTCCAAACATATCTTGGGGCATCAGAGTAGAATAGGTTGAAGTAGGGTTTCCGCTATTCTCTGGTTGTTGTTTTTTTCCAAACCTTTTTGTTCTGCATGTTGTCGTGCTGGACATAGGACTTGTTTTGCACTGCAGGAAAATTAAGGAATCTCTGACTTGTATGATTTGGTTTTTATCCATGTATGTCTTTTTTTGACTTCAACTCATTATGCATATTGACATAATAATTTTGAGGTTCTCTATGAGAAATAATCTATCTAAGTGAGAAAATGTTAAAGAGCAGATCTAAGAGCTGTAAGGTAAAGTTTCTTCTGGGTGCCCCAGTATGTTTTAATTTTTTAAAAGGAATCTAAGTAAGCAGCCCTTTATGCAGAATCACACTTTGTAGCCAAAAAGGATATGTTCTTCTGGCTTGCTTCCAGAAGTTGTGGATGCTCCAACACTGGAAGCTTTTAAGAAGAGATTGGACAGCCATTTGTCTGAAATGGTATAAGATCTTCTGTTTGAGCAGGCAGTTGAATTAGAAAACCTTCACAGTCCATTGCAACTCTTTCATTCTGTTGTGCTGTTATAGTAATATGAGAAAAAGAAGATACCTAAAGAAGGTGTTCCTGATTTTCTTTGCAGCAGTTAACAAAAAAAGTGATCACTACTCCCACCCTTCCAAATGACACTGTGTGGCCTGGACCACATATCTAGAAAGGTGTCTTGTTTAATAGGGGAACTCAACAAAAAACAAAAAGGATGATAATTCCGGTCTAAAATTTGGATTTATCTATGTATAAAATCTATATTATGAGTTACATAAAATTGGTTTTTAGTAATATGGACTGAACTTACTTCAATGAACAGTTCCATTCCATGATTCATATTGTATTGATCATGTGAACCTCTTTAGCTCAGATTCAGTAGTGATTCTTAGCCCATTTTGATATGTATATATCAGATTATTCATAACTTATCATTGATATTTTGGAAAGTAATAATCTTTTCATTTTAAAATGTGAACATATAACAAATGGTAAAGATTTTTTAAATTTCATATCAGTTTTTGTTCAGGGTGCAGTTCCGCCATATATTTTGTCTTTGGGGTAATTAGTAAAGATCCCAAAACTAACTGATTTGATTAGAGACAATGGACTGGACAGCTTTATTAGGGACTGGAAGCCATTTGTGGACTTTCTACATGTTAAATACAATAACAGATGATTGACAGAGGGATTTGAAGATTAGTGTAATATTTGGGTTAACCTGTTGTTTCTTTTTTCTATATATATTATGATTAGATGCTGGGTCAATGTGATTATTAGATATATTTTCCTCATCTCGAATGTTTTTTATTTAATATAGTATTTTTATCAAATAAAGATGGGAAAACTTATAACTATTTGTAGACCCACAGTATAAGGGGAAAAGAACCCATCAGTTTTTTCTATTTTTCAGCATCCAGCTGGGGTGGATTCTTTATGTTCAATGTTAGATATATTTGACATTTGGATTTTTTTCCTCCTCCCCCTTCCCTTTTTGTATACCTTAAAAAACATTTTTTCTTTTTCTTCACTCCTAGTGTTGGATGTTCGTTTTTCTCTTTCTCCATTTTGTATTTTATTGTTGATAAACAAAAATAAAACATATTTTTTCTTTGGGGTGATTTTGACTTAATGTGTTGAAAGAAATATAGACAAAAGAAACGGTATGTCTGTTTTGATTTTTCCTCCACAAACACTAGAAAGCCATTGGTTCCTAAACTGATACCACATTGTGGTTTGGCCAAGGTAGCTCAGCCATGTTGGGCAATCACCATATTTTTCTGCCCAACTTACCTCATAAGAGGATAAAATTAAGACACCCATATGTATGCGTGGATAAAATTAAGACACCCATATGTATGTTCTTGAGTTTCAAGAGAAAAGCTAGTATATAAATCTTATAATTGGTTAGTACAGGTAGTCTCCGACTTATAACTACAATTGAGCCCAAATTTTCTGTTGCTAAGTGAAACATTTGTTAAGTGAGTTTTCCCATTTTATGACACAGTTGTTGAGTGAAACACTGTGGTTGTTAACTTAGTAAAATGGCTAGTCAGTGAATCTGGCTTTCCCATTGACTTTGCTTGTCAGAAGGTTACAAAAGGTGATTACATGACCTCATGTAATCACCCCACACTGTGACCGTCATAAGCATGAATCAGTTGCCAAGCACCTGAATTTTGATCACATGACCATGGGAATACTGCAATGTCGTAAGTGTGAAAAATGGTCATGTCATGTCACTTTTTTAGTGTGATTGTAACTTCAAATGGTCACTAAATGAACTACTTGTAATGGGAGGACCCCACTAAAATCATTATTGAACCCAATTCATTTAAAAGTATGTCCAGTAAAATGAATGGAATGTTATAAGAATAAAAAGCACAGTTTCTCCAAAAGATATAAAGTAGTTGGAATATACACTCTGGTATATGCAACATATAAATTACACTTGATATAGAAAAATAATACATTTCAATCTGATTCTGTAAAACATGATCAATCAGGAGAGTTTCCAATAATATGGTAAGTTTTTTACCATGTTATATTTTTCTATGTATTATTTAAATACACCAGTTTGTGAATTATATATTTATTCCTGCTCAGAGCATGTGGGTACTTTTATTTTCTGATTCTTTTTGTGTTCCACTGCATTTTTGCAGCTGTGCATCATTTTCCTTCTTACAAACCTTTTTGTCTTAGAAGGTAATAGCATCTGGCTCACTTTTTCTGTGTGCCCAAGCTAAGCAGGGTCAGGTTAGTTTAATAATTGGATGAGAGACATCAAAAGACAAGCAGGTCGCTAGTAAGCCTCGGAAGTTGAAAAACATCTTGGAAGGCAGCACTGCAAGACATGGCTGCTGGCTCAAACAACAGCCAGCTTTACTCAAAGGCATCTCTGAATTTGATAGCAATTAAAAACAATGATGCTTGCAGCTTGTTAAAGTACACACACTAAGCCTGATTCACACTTAAGCTTCTGAATTGACACGTTTTCTGGATTTGCATAAGATACCGATCAATACTCTACAGCCCCGGAAAAGCCTAATCAAGACAAATAATGAATGAAACCTGCCACCCGATTTGTCGCTTTGTTTTGTTACAGGCTTATTTTAGCAAATTTCACTTTTCTTAACATCTCACAGTTCAGGACAGCGCATCGGCAACCTTCAAAAATCACCTTTATTTTTTAAAGGGATTCTAAAAGCCCTTGAAAGGGGCTGAGGGGCAGAGGAGAGCGCAGTTTGCCTTTCCCCTTGATGGTTCCTTATCCCACCCTAGTTTAATCCGTAGTGTGGGAACACACCCTCTGTGTGCATGCATGAATGAATGGGCGAAGGATTCCCGCCCTCCCGCCTGATTTCCGCTGCAGCGCCGGGGCCTGAGAACCCGAGAGACGAAGCTTTTAGAACGCTCTGCGAAGGAGCCTCGATGCAAACAGCTGGAACTGCCCCTCCCCTCCCTTCTCCTCTCTACGGGCCCGCGCGGCTCCTTCCCCTTTTGTTCCAGGCAAAGGCTGGTTAGTGTGGCAGAAAGCGCCGGGGAGGCCAAAGCGCCGCTCGGCTAGGCTGAGGGGCTCTTTACAAGCAGCGGGAAGCAGAAGCGGGACTCGCGAGTGCCTGCCGGGTCTCCCCTCTTTCTCCTTTCCCGGCGGCACTTCGTCGCCAAACCAAGCTCGCCCGGACGGATGGACAGAGGCAAGCCCGCCTGAGCATCCTCGTTCCTTGGCGGCATCCCTGCATCTTCTCGCCTGCCGCTCCGGCTGCCTCGGCGGATGCCTCTCCTTTTGCATTTTGCATCCGAAGGGAGTGGCAGGCGGTGGCCCGCCTTCCATGGAGCAACGCCGCCGGCGTCCCTTCTGTTAAAAAGAGAGCCGGGCTCTTTCGGGGCCATGGCCTAAGTCAGGCCGGGAAAAGGAAAAGGAAGAAAAAAACCCAGCTTTTGGGGGACCGATCGGGTCTCCGTCCGGACTGGCCGGGTGGAAGGAAGGAAGGTAGCGTAAATCCGAAAGCTGGAGAGCTAGCTGGGTGGATTGCAAAGCTACGGGGGTGGGGAGGGGGATGGCGGAGGTGTGCGTGTGGGGGAGACGCTTGCAGCAACAAAGGAGGGAGAGGAGGATGGGGGGCATCGAGGGGTGCAAGAAGAGTCTCAAAATGGGGGCGGGGGTGATTATTGGGCTCTGGGATCCACAATTTGGGTGGTTCTGCGCCCCTTTCCTCTGTCAGCAAATGTCACCGAGAGGATGCTATGTTGGGGTGTGGGAGAAGAGTCACCGGCTTTCTGGAGAAAGAAGGGGATGGGTGGGACTTAGGGTGCCCCCCCCCACTAGAGAGTTCAATGGCTGTCCTTCCCCCCCAGTGGTGTGCATCCTTGTGTCTGAGGTAAGGTTGGGGGATGGGGGGTGAGGGGAGATGGCTGGCACCTGGCCATGATTGAATTAAGATTCAGCCAGTGACCCAGCCCACTTCTTGGCATGGGGTGAGGAAGAGGAGATCATGCGGTCAGCAGCAGGCTGCAATTTCTGTGGGGCCAAGGCCAGGTTTTGAGACAGAAAGGTTTTGAGGTGTGGGGGGTGGGAAGGATGGATTCTGTGCACAACCTTCTTCCCACCCACCCCCGCCGCCATAAGTGAACACACACCTCCTTTAACCGCCAGCTGGCGTTGTGCTTGGTGTGTTTATCTGACATATACTCCTGATGGGGTATGTTTGTGTAGATGGGAGTGGATCAGGGAAGGAGGCTTTAGTCTTCTTCCCCAAATGCCCTCAGATGTAAAAGCTATGAAGAGGGGAGGTTCATTAGTTAAGTTTCTTCTGAGACAAGAAGGGTAAGAATGCAGGAATGTGGTTAAAAGGAAAAAGAATGAAAATAAACGTGGGGTCTATTCCCCACCTTCCTGAAAATGTTTATTCGCTTATGAAGAGGTACTTTGTGTTTGTAAGAGGAGAGAGATTGGTTGAGGGTGCCTGTAAACAAATATTTGAAGTGATGGGAGAGGTGAAGGATGACATTTAGTCATACTTCAGTCATATTTGGGATGGGACTGAACTTTCCTAGCTGGCTTTCAGCAACAAGTAGAAAGAAGATATGGCAGTCCTCTGAGCATTGGCAGAATGCTTTCTCGCTATTGTTAGGAACCTGGAAGGCACCCCATACAGGTAGTCCTCAAGTTACAACCATTAGTTTAGCAACTGTTCAAAGATACAACAGCACTGGGGAAAAAAGTGACTTACAGGCAGTCCTTGCACTTAAACTGTTGTAGCATCCCCAAAGTCAGTGAATAAAATTTGGGTGCTTGGCAACCAGCATGTATTTACAATGGTTGCAGCATCCCAGGGTCATGTGATTGCCATTTGCAAACTTCCCAGCTGGCTTCTGACAAGCAACATCAATTGGTGACGCTGGGTTCATTTAATGACTGCATGATTGACTTAACTGCAGTGATTCACTTAACAACCATGGCAGAAAAGGTAGTAAAATTGGTCACAACTCATTTAAAAACCACCTTGCTTAGCAATGGAAATTCTGGTCCCAATTATGGTCATAAGTCAAGGACTATGTTGCAGTCACTTGAACAAGACTGAGTTGCCCTTGAACATGTGCTTCAATAAAAAAAATGGGGCTGTGTTGGAGATACTCTTTGCCCTGGATGGTGCAAAGCTCATGCAAAATACAGCATGGGTGTATTGTTATTCTGGCCACTGTTGTAAAAAGGACCTGCAAAGTACAGGTAGTCCTTGACCTACAACAGTTTGTTTAGTGACCAAAGTTACAACGGTACTGAAAAAAATGACATAACCATTTTTCACATTTACGGCCTTTGTAGCATCTCCATAATCATGTGATCGAAGTTCAGATGCTTGGCAACTGGTTCACACTTATGACCGCTGCTCCCAGGGTCACATGATTGCCATTTGCAAACTTCCCAGCTGGCTTCTGACAAGCAACATCAATTGGTGATGCTGGGTTCACTTAACATAGGTCATGTAATCACCCTTTGCAATCTTTTGACAAAGTCAATGGGGCCAGATTCAATTAACAACTGTGTTACTAACTTATCAACTGCAATGATTCACTTAACTGTCGTGAAATGGAGCAAAACTCACTTAACAAATATCTCACTTAACAACACAAATGTTGGACTCAATTGTGGTTGTAAGTTAAGGACTAACTGTACATACCAACAGATATTAAAGTCCATGGGCCAATGTCATCCTGAGAGTTGGGGTGAACAAGGCTGTTTTATTTATTCTCTGAAAGTGCCCAACTTGAGAGCTAACCTCATTTTTCCTGATCATGACCTTGCTCTGGGACGGCTATATCTTGAATCATCATACTATGGTTGTTTTTCTTTATGGATTTCCAAGCATGGCCCCTTGACCACTTTTAAAATGTGGGCTTGGTGTGTTGGTGGGTTCAATTATCCATATTGCAAAAAAATGTCCATGCGTTTTTTTAATGAGCAACCAGCTCTCAGGTCCCAAAGTGTGCATTTATGCAAGATGGTGTGGGGTGCCTGTATATTTTTCTTTTAAGTTAAAAATAAAAGATTTTAAAAAGGCATCATTAGGAGTATGGCAGTTTGATGTGAAAACCCTTGTTGCAAACCCTGATCTGCGAATGACACACTTTGAAGAATTTTGAAATGTTTTTCCACCTTTTCTTTTTAAAGTTAGCCTATTTTGGGTTTTTTACTTTTGTTTGCTTTAGCCTCAAAATGATAGGAACGTGTGCTGCCAGTTTTTAACAGACACAATCAAAACCAGATTCTAAATTTACTCAGTGTTTTTCTTTATTCCACAGACCCATCAAAACCTGTTGTTAGGCAAGATGAAGGGAGCAAATTAAGTACAGCCTGTTTCGACTTTCATCAGATATTTGAGTTGCATTATGAAGCATTTTGATGGGACGCAGTGGCTCAGTGGCTAAGGCTCTGAGCTTGTTGATCATAAAGGTCGGCAGTTCGGCGGTTCAAATCCCTAGTGCTGCGTAATGGATTGAGCTCCCGTTACTTGTCCCAGCTTCTGCCAACCTAGCAGTTCGAAAGCATGTAAAAATGCAAGTAGAAAAATAGAGACCACTTTGGTGGGAAGGTAACAACGTTCTGTGTGCCTTCGGCATTTAGTCATGCCACATAAACATGGAGATGTCTTCGGACAGCGCTGGCTCTTTGGCTTTGTAATAGAGATGAGCACCGCCCCCTAGAGCCGGGAATGACTAGCATGTTTGTGTGAGGGGAACCTTTACCTTTACATGAAGCATTTGTAGTCAGATTTAACAGAGCAGAATAACAGAGTTGGAAGGGACCTTTGAAGTATTCTAGTGACTAGTCCAACCCTCTTCTCAAGTAGGTGACCCCAGGTGGGCAAAAATGGGACTGTCTATAAAGTTGCAATCTTATACTGTGACTTTTTTGGGGGGTGGGGAAACTTAAGTTATGGTACTTTACAGTTCATGGAACATACTTATGAGCAGATGCAATTAATATGCTATTTAATATTCATGACTTGTATGTCTCCAAGATCTCTATACATTATGATGTACTATATGAGTCTGTGGCAAGCACGAAGGATCATGGGAAGAATATCGGACAAGACAGTTTGCTCCTATAAACCAGTTTTATGCTAAGAAAGGATTTTCTGCTACAACAGGATTTATTCTGTAATCATGAAGTCTGGCAGGCTTTATATAGAGCCTTACATTTGATCAGCAAGAGTTACAGTAAATAAGAATATTTCCATTTATGTTTAAAATTGATTCCCCCCCCTTTTTTTTTAAACCCAAGGTGTTGGGTTGGGTTATGTTGAGTTCCTCTCAGGTGTCTGCTGTCTACAAACGGGCCAGATCCAACCTTGCTCATTCTTTCAGAAGTTACATACAACTAGAACGCTAATGATGAACATATCACAGTGACACACCATGTTATTTTTCATGGCACATTAGACCTCTGGAGTATTGTCTGTGTGTGTGTGTGTGTTTGTTTACTTCAAGTTATTTATAAAAGTAATAATACAGGGATATAAATAAATAAAATCACTGAACCAGAAGATGAGTGCATGGGATAATAATTGCAATATATTATTTAATTTGAAGGGTATTTCTAAAAACAGGGAGGGTTATATTATATACCATTTTTCATTTTCACTAAATAAATTCCAAAATGGTTTACAATTAAAAACATGATTCCAAAACACAATAGAACTCCAAAATCTATGTTATGTTGAATCCTGGTGACTGCTTAGACAGGTCTCTGCAGTTTTCTTGGCAAGATTTTTCAGAAGTGGTTTGCCATTGTCTTCTCCCTAGGGCTGAGAGAATGGCTGGCTCAAGGTCACTCAGTTGACCTAAGGCTGGACTAGAATGGCTAGTTTCTAACCTGATACCTTAAACACCACACCAATTTGGCTCTTATTGCGTTACATACATTTATACATATAGACATATATCCTTCTCTTGCATCTTTAAAACTATCCCAAACTTATGATTTTCAGAGCTTTTTTGTGTGTATTTAGAACATAATTGTTTACAATTACTGGTTCTGACTTTGCTGAGTGAAGATTTTAAATAATTAGTTTAATAGTGGTGCTTCTCAATATTATATTAACTTTTAAATATATATATATGTATGTGTGTGTGTATGCATATATGCATGCACATTGTAGTAGGCCTTGGAGATGAAAGGCAGATAAGAAATGTTCCAAATAATCTTTAAAAAATTATCCTTGGACCAATATTGTAGATTTTTTTTGTTGGGTTTCAGCTCCCAACCAGAATAACCAAGGAGAGAAAACTGGAGGTAAATCTTATTAAACTCTATGTTACTTAATTTTGAATAGGTACAGATATGACTGTACTGCACAAACATTTTACAGCTCCCCTACATGTGTTTACTACAGAGTATGTTCTACTCTCTTCTTTTTTAATTTTTTAATACCTATGTAGAAAGGGGAAAAAAGTCAGGAAAACAAAAAAAGAAGGAAGTACAGTCATAGTAAATATTATGTAGCACCATTTTTCAATAAATGGAAAGTGAATATCAATTCAAGATTGTAAATCCAGTGACATGGTACTTTCATTTTAGGAGAATTGACTTTTTTTTGCTGTATCCATTGCTGAATAAGTCCATTTTTCATATATTGATGAATGCCAAATACTTGGTATTGTATATGATTCAAAATTACATTCTTATCTTTAAATAGTATTTTTTAAAATAGTAATTTATGAATAGTAAACCAAAACAGTGATAGAGCAAACCCTTATGTGTAAGTATCCTGTCCATTATTTTACCTTTCCAACAAGGTATAATGGTAGATGGCATTTTAACTGTAGAGAAAGTCCCATCAATTTGATTTTCACTTCTGCAAAATTTAAGACTATAATTCCAAGTACCTGTAGTTTACTTGGATTCAAACTGCTGGTTGATTTTTTCCTCCAATCAAACTTTTGTGTATTATGGCAACTATATAGTCTTGGTACTAAGTTTCATTGGTTGTTGCTGTTGAAAAGCATGATTCTAAACAATGTCACATAAATAATGGGGCTCTATTCATTGTTTAATTGATGATTCATGCTGGATCATTTCTGACTCTGCTCAAGAGAAAATTCTAGTTGAAATTCTATCATGATCCCTGAGTACTGTATTGGCTCAGAAGTTCATAGAATGACAGGAAAACCTAGAAAAAAATTGTCATAAAAATTCAAAGCATTACAGATAAACCATTTTGTCTGTCATAGTTATAGCTTCTCCAGATGTTGAACAAATATGCTAGTAGAAGATTCTCTTTCCATATAGTATATGGGTATTCATGGCAGAAGGATTTTATTACTAGTGTGATTAATGGACTGTAAGCTTATTTAAAAGCCCAGAATTTTCATAAGGACTCAGATAAATCTTTAGCTGTAATCTTAAACTTAAAGCATAGTCTGAAATACTATTTGTGCTACATGCTAAGCTCAAAATAAACTCACCATTTTATGAGTTAGTGTGTTCTGTGAAATGGACAATGAAATTGTAATTTGGAGCAACCAGCAAACCTTTACCAAGGTACTCAGAATAAAAGAGATTGAGGGGTCCAACTCCCTGCTCAAAGCAGGAATCCCTATACCATTCAGACAAATGATAGTCCAATGTCTTCTTCAAAATCTCCAGTACTGGAACACCCACAAATTTCTAGAGGCAAGTCGTTCCACTAATTATTGTTCTAACTGTCAAGAAATTTCTCCTTAGTTCTAAGTTGTTTCTCTCCTTGATTAATTTCCATCTATTGCTTCTTGTCCTGCATTCTGGTGCTTTGGAAAATAGATTGACCCCATCTTCTTTGTGGCAGCCTCTCAAATATTGGAGCCCTGCTATCATGTCGCCCCTAGTCCTTCTTTTAATTAAACTAGACGTACCTAATTCCTGCAAACATTCTTCATATCTTTTAGAGCTTCCAATTCCCCATATCATTTTTGTTGCTTTTTCTCTATACTGTTTCTAGATTTCTTGTTTTATGTCGTGGCAACCAAAACTGGATGCAATATTCTAGACGTGGTATTTCCAAGACATTATAAAGTGCTATTACTCCATTAGAGTGTCTTCTCCCTACTACTCAGAACTGCTAATTCCATTTTGTACATTTGCAAACTTTAGGATTTTTGTAAGCCTGTTGAATCTTCATCTTTATATTAGGGCAGTGCTCTCCTGACCATTTAAACATTAGGTTTTAGAACATTTAGCTGCTATACAATAAATGTAAGCCAATAAAACCAGTGACATGCACAGTGAGGTATTACTATGCAGAACTCTAACTGCTACATTTCATTTCTCTCTCCCCATCTTGTTTCTACGTGTATCTCAACAATCAGTATTCTTCAGTTTTGGACTTGCTCCCAAATCCTTATTGGGATCAGACTACTTCAAGTGAAGGCGATAGTTCCCCTTTTGGCTTCTAATCACTTTCTACACATTTCAGAGTTCCTCCAGGTTTGCTGAGATGGTGTGTGTGAAAAGCATTGTGTTGGTTACTCCAAGGTTTACATGTAATTTGGGAGTAGAAGGATTAGTACTGTATATATAACTGGTATCTACAGAAGCAACCAAATTATCACGGGTGTTATTTTTTTCATGCTTTGCTTTCTGTTGGGATCCCTGAGAGACAGGATACTGAACTAAATATAGTTTGGATCTTATCAGTGAAGTTTTTCTTACATCCTGCTAGTGAAGAATGCAATTTCTGAGGAACAGTTTTGTAGGTGATAGGTGAACGTTTTGGATTACTCGAGAACACTTACCATTATGAGGAAATAGATTGATAAGTTTTTGTCTGACTTATTTGATCTGTCATTATCCCTCTTTTTAAAAGACTTTTCTCAATTACTGGCTTAGCCCTTATTGACTACATGGATAGGGAATGAGACAATTTGCCACAGCCAACTTGCTGCAGAAAACTCATTGTGGCCAACTAGCTACAGCCAACTCACCATGGCCAACTGACTGCAAGAAAACTCATTGTGGGACAATTTAACAATTTTATTTAATTATTTAAAATAAATAAACATTATTATAATTTTGGCTGTTCACATTTCATTCTGTCTCTCCTTTTGCATCTTTTCTTTTACACCATTTCTTTGATATTGATGTAACTCTTGTTCCACAGTGAGTTGTCCTGCGGCGAGCTGGCCATGGCAAGTTGGCCATGGTGAGTTAGCTGTGGCAGGTTGGTCATGGCGAGGGTTAGGGTTAGGGTTGTCAGATTGTCATAGACCCACATGGATATGTCCATGTTGTTTTTCTGGCAATAATATTTAGCATTGCTTAGCAATGGAAATTCTGGTCCAGAGGTGGTATTCAGCAGGTTCTGACCAGTTCTGGAGAACCAGTAGCGGAAATTTTGAGAAGTTTGGAGAACCGGCCAGTACCACCTCTGACTGGCCCACCCCATCTATTCTCTGCCTCCCGAGTCCCAGCTGATCAGCTGGGTCTTCTTTGGTTGCCCTGCACAGGAGAATGGAGCTGGAAAGCAGGTTAGTGGGGTGGAGAGGGAATGGGATTATGCAGTAACCTTCCCCCAGGAGTGGGGAGGGAATGGGGATTTTATAGTATCCTTCCCCTGCCATGCCTACCAAGCTGTGCCACGCCCACCAAGCCACACCCACAGAACCGGTAGTAAACTTTTTTGAATCCCACCACTGTTCTGGTCCCAAGTGTGGCTGTAAACCGACGTCTACCTGTATTTGCATTTTAAAATACAATAAGCTAGTGTTTCTCAACCTTGGCTACCTTAAGATATGCAGACTTCAACAAAATGTGAAGTTGAAGTCCACATATCTTAAAATGGCCAAGGTTGAGAAACTACAATAAGCAATTAACCAATGGAGGGGGAATCTGCTGTTTAGGTGACACTATCAGTCTTCACTATGGTAGGGTTAGTGGTTATATTGTCCATCTGCAGCATATCTGACTTCAGGTTTCATCAAGCTTTTGGAAAGGTTCTGGGCAAAATCTCCCTTTCATTGGAGGTCAGTGGTTATTTGGCAGGTTCAGTTGGCCATGGTGGCAATACTCAAGAGAAAATTGAGCAGTTTAAATTTCTCTCTAAACTTGCAGCTGTCTGATTCTGGCAACTGCTATTGCCAGCCTGCAGTACAGAACATTTATATTTTACGTTTCTTAATCACCTTTCTCCCTCCTTCCATTGAGGGAATAGAACTCAGTACCCAAATAAGGAAGATGGCTTCCAAATTAATTTAAGGACAATGTGATTCTTGGGAGTTTTGACATACTTTACATGAAATATATTAAAAATACTAGCTTTGCTACAAAAATATGTGATCGGGCTTAGTGTTTGGCAGAGGAAAATAAGAGAGGAAAAAATCTGCCTCTGCCTACCAGCATCCACTGGTATTCATCTGGCTAGCATCCTGTCAGTGTGTGGGAGAGTTGAGGGCTGTTTGGAAACTGAAACAGTATTTGCTGTGTGAGCAATAAGGAGACATCAAGGAGCCTGGGCATGGCTTAGCTCAACTATTCTGTACTAAAGCTGCTTGGTGCTGTGAAACTAAAACTGAAACTCCTCTGCTTGTGTTTTGCATTTGGAATAGATTTCTTTTCAGGTGGGGAGGGGGAGTAGAACTCCTTAGCATAAGAGCATGTTAATAATAATATACGAAATGCTAATGCTGTGATGGTCATTTCAAAAAATTGCGAGCACCTAGAAGGCAAGAGGAACATATGTGCCAAATTTCAATGTTGTAGACTTTACAGTTCTGGAGATTTTGTGATGATATGTGGGTGATATTTTGCTTTTGTATATATAGATTAAAAGATATTTAATATATTATCTTAATATATTATGTCCACAAATTAATTATTATTATATATAATTTGCTGATGCTTTAAACTAAATTTGTATATCATTAATTGCATGGCCTCTGTAGACTCCATATGCTAAATAAATAAATAAATAAATGTTAGGTTTTAAGTGAGATTTAAAACATAAATGAAACTGTAATAGGAATTAAGTTCTATACTACTTGGTGTTATACAGAGCAATTTGCTAGATAACAAATTGATTCATAAGATGAATCTGTTCACATTTGCCCAATTTTTAGCTTCCTAATAGAAAAAGGCAAACTTTGTAGAAAAGGCATATTTTTGTTAGCTGCTGTTATTTTTACTATTTTTATATAGACCATTATATTTTACTTCAATGCAAGGATGTCTCTTCCATTTTCTAAAATCTTTTTATGCCCAAAAGCTAAATAATAAGACATATAACATATTGGTTAATTATGAATAAATATTGAATAGAGAAGGATAACAACATTGTATCTAATAATACTGTCTGGACATACTCATCATCTATCCAATTTGTTTTATTTGTGCATTGCAATAAGTTGGATGCTATGTACAGTACTTACAAGATTCCATTTATTTTATTTTTTCCACTTTTGAACTACCCATCTACCTCAGAGAGTGACTCCAGATGGTGTATAATAAAATATTAAAATACAAAAACAGAAAACAAAAGTCAAATTTAGAAAGAGGCAGGGATGGTTAGACACCGTTAAAATTATTTGTAACAATTAAAATCAATTATAAAGCAAAGGAGGGCTTCCATTCCATTTTGCTTCTTGCCACTATGAAATTCTTGGCCCAGTTTGTAGGCACCTTATATTTAGCAAGACAATTCCTCCAATAACTCTGGTAATATTTCTTTTCATTGCAGAGTTTTTCCAGGGTATCAGTCAGAGAAGTTGATTTACTCATCACCTGTCATCTAACCCTTTTCTTATGTCACTTCCCTAAAGGAATACAGTGTTCAAGATCAGGCATCTTTGCAAAATGTCAAATCAAAGACTTTTAGATCAGAATTTATTTCTTTTTGCAGTGAGAGGATTGATTCCTCTCCCCAAAAAACCTGACAACTGCAGGAAGTAATTTGACAATATCATAGCATCACTGGAATGAGTGGGAGCAAAATTTCCAGTATTTTTAAAAAATAGATATGTTGACCTATTGAATGCTTAACACAGTTACTCTTTCTTTTCTCTACAAAACTTGCTATATCATGCTATCATTATTAAACAGTTTGCCAGCATAGTCTGAGTTAGATACTTGAAGGTGCCAAGGGTCCACATTGTTGTTCAGTTGCTAAATCATGTCTGATGGTGGTAGGAACTAGGTTGTAGTAAGCCTATACCATTTGGAGTTATGCTCCAAGAGTTATACTCTTCGCGACCCCAGGGACCATAGCACGTCTGGCTCCTCCTGTCCTCCATTGTCTTTTGGAGATTGCCCAAATGAGGGTCCATATGGGATATTAACAGAATAACAATGTTGGAAGGGACCTTGGAGGTCTTCTATTCCAACTCCCTTCTGAGGCAGGAAACCATATACCATTTCAGACAAATGGATGTCCAATCTCTTCTTAAAAACCTCCAGTGTTTGTTCCAGAGGTGGTATTCAGCAGGTTCTGACCAGTTCTGGAGAATCAGTAGTGGAAATTTTGAGTAGTTCGGAGAACCGGCAAATACCACCTCTGACTGGCCCCGCCCCCATCTATTCTCTGCCTCCCGAGTCCCAGCTGATTGGCTGGGTCTTCTTTCGTTGCCCTGCATAGGAGAATGGAGCTGGAAAGCAGGTTAGTGGGGTTGGGAGGGAATGGGATTTTGCCGTAAACTTCCCCAGGAGTGGGGAGGGAATGGAGATTTTACAGTATCCTTCCCCTACTATGCCCACAAAGCCACGCCATGCTCACCAAGCCACGCCATGCCCACCAAGCCACGCCCACAGAACCTGTAGTAAAAAATCTTGAATCCCATCCCTGGAACTTTGTTCCATTCTGTTTCCATCCAATATTCCTATTTTGGATCTTATATCTAATGTTCTTCCACTATTTTGATAAATTGAAGTGAAACTTTATCTATCTATCTATCTATCTATCTATCTATCTATCTATCTATCTATCTGTGAATTGCTAAAGCCATTCTATTTTCTGCCTCTTTATTTTTTACTCCACGCACCAATTTGAGAAAATCAAATAGTAGATGAGCCCAGCAGTCTTTACTCAGATGGGTGAAGAAATATATAAATCTATAGTGTGGTGATTTGATTTTGTCTTTCTGTGCCCACTTCCCTAAGATTTGCAGAAATGTCCATTGTATAAAAGTGATTGCAAGAAAATGGGTCACTTGTCTTGGCAGGTAAATGGTGCTTTCGGGAGAGGAAGTCTTCAAATACCTAGGACAATGATTTAGTTTTCTAGATGTCTTGTTGCAAGCATCAACCATGCCTGCAGGCTGGCATGTCTCCCATATGGTTCTATCTATGGGGATTGGAAACTTTCCTCATTCTTACCTTTAACAAATTATTGGCCAATTCTAATGTTGTCCCTTGAGGAGGAGGCACTAAAGCAGGGGTGTCAAATTCAAGGCCCAGGGAGGGCTTCAAATTTGGATGGTGACTGTGGTCGATCTGTCTCTTACCTTCTCCAGAAGGCCAAGTTGGAGATCAAGATTGTTGGGCTCAGGGATGGAGGGGCATACCACTGCATCCTTTAATTATTAAGAAGTTGCCTTCTCTTTGCTGGGAAATTAATTTGCATTTGGAAAATAGCAGTAGTTGTAATGTGAGGTATTTTAGTCTCCACACAGGAAGAGCGGACAACCAAGCAGAATGTGATTTGCAGTAGATTTACAATATTTTGCTTCTTGAGTTGTCATTTTTTTCTCCAATAATAAATTTTGCTCCTGCTGGTAATTTATGTTCAGTCAAAATAAAATTGATCAATATAAAATTAATACAGAATTAGAAAATAAAACACGAACACTTGAAAACTGTCAAGGCATCATGTAAATAAAGCCTAAATGATTAAAGGGACCCCCTCCTAGACAAAGAAAATCACTTTAGCTATTTGGCACAAGGGAGTGGTCTGCAGGAAATGTCTCTCAACCTTGGCCATTTTAAGAGGTGTGGACTTGTAGAATTCTTCAGGCAGTCACTGGGTACAGAATTGTAGAAGTAGGCAGCTATTAGCAAGCTGTAATATTTGTGGCAATTAAACTTACCTTCAATTTGTCTAATGGTACATTTTTCCCTATACAAAAATTCCCTCTGAGGGAGCAATCAGAGTCCACTTTGAATGTGATAGTGACACAGGGTCTAGGACAACTCTCCACATCCGGCTCGCCACAGCCAACCTGCAACTTGCTGCGGCCAGTTTGCCATGGGACAACTCACAATGGCCAACTTGCTACGGAACAAAAGTTACACTAATATTGAAGAAATGGTGGAATACAATCATTAAAGAAAAGATGCCAATGGAGGGACAAAATGAAATGTGAATGACAAAAATTATTATTTAATTATTTAAAATAATTAAAACCTTAAGGTTTTAATTATTTTAAATAATTAAATTGAATTGTTGAATTGCCTTGCAGTGAGTTGTCCTGTGGTGGGTTGGCTGTGGTGAGTTGTCCCACAGCGAGCTAGCCATGGTGAGTTGGCTGTGGCAAGTTGTCCAGAGGTGGTATTCAGCAGGTTCTGACCAGTTCTGGAGAACCAGTAGCGGAAATTTTGAGTAGTTCAGAGAACTGTCAAATACCCCCTCTGACTGGAGATTTTACAGTATTCTTCCCCTGCCATGCCCACCAAGCCACGCCCACAGAACCGGTAGTAAAAATGTTTGAATCCCAGCACTGAAGTTGTCCCATTCCGAGTGGCAAATATATTTCAGGATGGAACAAAGCATAGACAAAAGGATGGAAGGAAAACCAATAGAAGTGGTGGTTTCAGGACCCAAACTAAGGAGCAAAAATTACAAGTAACCATAAGAGGTATCAGATTTGACAAGCAGGTACCTCTTCTCAAATCCCTATCACTTTTACACTTGAAATAAATTAATACACACAGTTTGTATCTTGCAGTTTTGTATCTTTTTAGAATACTATAAGTGATTATGAGTTACTAATTAGTTGTTTATTAGCTGTTTTGGGTATGTTCATTTGTGAGAAATGAAAGTTTGGAATAATGCTATTGTATAATATTAGTATTCAATTTTTTTAAAAAATTAGTACATGTTCAATTGATAGGAAGGAAATAAGTATTATTTTCTCCATGTATGCAAAGTTATTATCATTAAATAATTAGGCACTATGCAGATATAGCATGAATTGACTACCTATGCAATTAAAAATACTAATTAGTGAAGTTGAATTATAAAAAAGGGCACCAACAATATTTCTTTTGGAGCTAGTTATGATACTGTAGCCTTTCCACTGAACCCCCATATACACAAAGGATTGTTCATACAAAATGCTTAACCAGATCAATTAAAAATCCAGTAGATGCCTTTGCACAACATTCTAGGTTTGGTTAGTTTTAACCTTGATTTAATTTTTTGTGGTCTGGTCCAACTGATTAGTTTATGATTCCATTTATTATGTGAACCTAGGATACTGATTTATGCAGCGACAAAGTAAGTTAAGAATGCTGTGCAAACTCGTAACAAAACTGATAAGTTTATGCTGAGGGTGCGTGGAATTTCTTTGAAGGCATGGAATCTGTGTAGGAAATTGTTCATTTGTTGACAAATTCTAAGAAGAAAACTTGTAGGATGGCAGAATCAGCTGATTGCTCTCTGTGGGAGTTTAAATTGTGAGCTAGATGAAACTTCAGTGTGATCCAGCCATATTCTTATCACCTTAGTTGTGATGATTAGAACTGGAATTTCCTTGTACTAAGTGTATCTCTGATGAGTAAATGCACAAATGTGCTTATGGTTCAAATCTCCCATTTGGTTACTTGGAGGCCTTAAGCAAGCTGTTCCCTCTTAGTTCAGTATCTTGTTTCAAGAAATTAAAGCTGGGTTTTTCATCAGACCTGTTTCAAAGTCAATGGCTAAGCTCAAAGAACAAGAAGCTCTTCAGTTGAACTTCTCTTCTGAAGTACATCATGCAGTTTTCCTAGCAATGAAACACAAGTGGTTTTCTATTATCTATTGCAGTGGGTAGCCCACAACATGAAATTCTCTGGTAGTTTCCCATTTACTGTTGATCCTCAAATTTCCAAGTCTCAACAAGATTGACCAAGGGCCACAATGACTTGAAGCCCCACTTTTGTCATTAGAGGATTGTTAAAAAAAACACACACACTTGACTAAATTTGCTAATATTAAGCCATAAACAGAAATTTAACAATTGAACCTTAAATCAATGGTTCAAAGCTCTGATTTAATCCAGTTGTTGTGTCTGCAACGAGAGCAGGATACTAGATACTATTTCTGAAGGATACTAGAAGCTGCACATTGTTAGCCTACAATGGTTTTCTTGGAAGAAAAGTTTTCCAACTTTTTTTTTCTTAAGTATCCTCTGGAAACCTTCCCAGCAGTGAGTTGTTCCTGATGATGTCGCACTGCAGCTTCTCTTGGCAGTCTTTCCTTGGTCAGGAAGAATAAGAGAAGATTTTCTTCTGCTCTGATTTTGGGACTGGCTAATCCATTATATTGAGAGGATTAAGAAGATAATCGAGAAAATGTCTGTCTGACATGATAAAAATCAAAGGTTTTCTCCCAAGTGCCAACACACCTGCCTAGTTTTGTACTACTGTCAGAACTGAACCACACAGTCAAGTTCACAAGAAATGCAAGAACGTCTGATAAATTATATTTATTGAAAAAAGCCAGGAAGCCATAACCAAGAATAGCACCAACTGTTGAAGCTGAGATGAGTGCGGAAGAGGAAGAGAAGCATGAGTTCCTCACCTAATAACCACACCTGGAAGTACTGGAACTGCCCTTACAAAGGGGTGAGGTCACATAATGTTTTATCTAATGACTGCTTCACTTAGTGATAGAAATTCCTATCCCAGTTGGGGTTGTTTAAATGAGGACTATCCGTATTTATTTCTTCTTTGCTGAATTAACCAATCTTTTAAATAATATAAAGCTTATTTAATACCTTTTAGAACCCAGGACGATTGATTTTGCAATATAGGATACTCTACCAATAAGGGAGAATATTTGTAGCTCGGGGTTGAAATGAAGGGGTCCTTGGTGCGCTGATGATGTTACTTAGGGTAATGAAACATCTGCAAGAAAACAGGCAAGTTCAGAAAGTACCAAGTGGTGGGATTCAAATTTTTTTCACTACCAGTTTTGTGGGTGTGGCATGGTGGGCGTGGCAGGGGAAGGATACTGTAAAATCTCCAGTCAGAGGTGGTATTTGCCAGTTCTCCAAACTACTCAAAATTTCCGCTACCGGTTCTCCAGAACTGGTCAGAACCTACTGAATACCACCTCTGCCAAGGACCCCTCATAGGATACTTCGCTGTTCATATAGGATAATTCACTTTTTGGTAAATTATGATGCCCTTCAGTTATTTTTAGTATATTACATACTTTTTGGATTAAGATATCATCTCTTATTAATTATCACTTTTTCAGCCCATACTTTCCAAATAAAAGTAGAGGACTCGTCCGATTGGTCAACTAAATAACGCAATTGCTCTTTGCACTATGAATTAAAAAACAGTGTGCAGCTATTTCTTTCTTAACGCATTTTTTATGAAAGAAGAATAGTGGAAGAAATAGGAACAAAAAGTAGCAGTCAATAACTTTTATCATGGTTGAATCGAGAGAATTTGCCCATTAAGTACTGTAGCTCTTCTGAATCATCTCAAACATTTAGGAATCTGATTTATGGAAGTCTGCTTTTAATCTTGAGAATGAGAAAGTTTTATTGGCAAGTCTGAAGTAAAACCTGACCGTTGTGATGCAATTAAATCTTGTAAAATTCTGAGCTTTGTAGCCTATGTTGGAGGATGTTCCCGATTTAAAATATAGTAAATGCTATTTCTGTTATTTAGAAAACTCTCTGTTCTTTTTAAATGGGTCCCTGACCCTCTTCCCAAAATCTTAATTATGATGGGTATGTAATTTTTTAAATATACTTGTCTATTTGTTTTATTTATTTGCTTCCTACAACAGGACTGCAGAAAAGCAATTTTTAAGATGGATTTGTTTTTTTATAACAAGTGATAGTGGCTTTAAAATCGTGAATTAATTTTGTTCTTCCATCTCGTTCTTTTTCAAAAAAGGATACCACAATGTTTACAAATAGGAAAACAATAGAAAAATCTAGCATTTTTAGGAAGGTTCATTAAGCCTGTCTAGACCTGCCTAATTTAGCAGTGAGTCATTGGCAAAGGAGGAGTTTTCTATTCGTGTTTAAAAGAAAATATCTAGAAGTCAGTATTAACGAGGCAGATGTTGAATTTGTTCTAAGCAATCTGTAACAGTAATACAACCCATTTTTCAAATCGTCAGCATGGTCTATATTCTCTCTTTCTTACAGTGCATTCATTGTTCTGGCTTAAAGCATTATTATTTTTTAAATGTTGGGAAGGAAAAACTAGAATTTCTCCCTTGACATGTCTATACAAATGCTTAAGTTCCCAAAGTCCTGTTGCTGTTACTTTGACATCATTTTTTTTTGCATCCCCATTTCCTGTTTTTAAAAGGAGAGAGCCAAAAAAAAATCCATTGCTCTTTGCATGCATCTAAATGGATCTGCAGTTGGTTGATTCCTGTAGCTGATTTCATGTAGCGCAACTGATTTTGTGTAGGATATGTCTGCTGGAGAGTAGGGCTGTCTGGGGAAAAGGAACAGCTGTGCCTCGAGGGCATTACTTTTGAGGTTCTTGAGATGTTAAGTGATAACACCTCAGTGCATTTGAGCCTCCCATGTTAGGTAAGCGTGCAAGCTCTCTTAGCGTTCCTCTCAAAAGCAGGCAGAACTTTACAAAGGGAACTGGCTCTTGCTCTGTTTTCCCAAGCCAGACCCACATTTCTGTTGGCAGTGATCTACTGGCAATACATTTTGTAGAGGGGGGCAGGAAATATCGTCTTGTTAATTGCTTCCCTAAGCTGCCCATTTTTAAGGACAGAGCTCCTGATTCATGCTGAGGAGCTTTTATCGCTGGGAGGCATGGCACAGGCCTGCAGCCTTTTCATATGGGAGGCTCTAGGGTGCGATTTTGCATTATGCCGTGAGTCAAAAATAAGAAATGATGATGATACTATGCAAGTTGAGATCTTAGTCATATCTTCTTCCTGACATAGACATGCTCTGTACATGTCATTGGAAAAAATACTGTATTAGTAACTAAATCAGTGTGCTGGTTTGACTTCTTACTTGCTGTGACACATTCAGATTGTCCAATCTCTGAGCAGAAAAGGGTAGAGGAAAGAGAGATAGCAAGCACCATTTTAAACTGGATTAAGTACTGTTAAATGTAAGATTTGTATTTGACGTATAAATGCAGAAGAAATGTACAAACTTAGTTGTGAACATAGAGTGTGGCACCTTTTCATTACATACTGGAAGTCATGAAGTCATGGTCACATGCAACAGTATGAATGCCTTCTCTTCTGTTACAACTGCAAGTAGTCCTTGACTAACGATCAGTTCCTTGTGACCATTCAAAGTTACAACGGACCTCCTTAGAGGTACTTGTGACCCAGTTCTGAAGTTCGACAGACATTTTCCCCCCCAGTCACATGACCCTATTTTGAATGCTCGGCAACCGACTCACATTTATGGCACATAACTGGATCTTATTATGTTTGTGCTGAAAACCAGCAAACAATGGGTTCACTTAATCACTGCAGTGTTTGCTTAACAACCACTGCAAAAAAGGTTGTAAAATTGGATCAGTCATGTGGGTAACCTGCCTTACAACCATCGCAATTTACAACCATAATGGGTAGGTTCCATAAATCAAGACTACCTGTGTTACATTTCTCAGTCTCACAAGATAAATTACATCTCATAAGGTTCTGAACTCGTTGCAAATTTTTACCATTTAATTAAACTTGGGTTCTATGAATGCTATTTTCCTGACTCCTAGGTCAGTTTGTAGAACATTAGTTTTAAAGCAGGGGTGGGCAATGATGTCCCTTTAATGACCTGTAGACTTCAATTCCCAGAATTCCTGAGCCAGCCGGACTTGCTGAGATGGCTAAATTGACTTCTTTGGTCAGCAATAAATATCTACATGTATTGCTGACTATGAAGGATTTCTTCATAGACTTTTTGTGTGAAACAGGAAAAATGAACTTCTGACTTATTTATTTCTTTAGTTCAAATTCTGTAGCTGCCCAACTCAACCAAATGACTTTGAGCAGCTGACAATTCTAAAATTATGAAACAAAACAATGTTTTTGATGATTATTAGGCAGGATATAGAGACAAATGAGTTATGTTGTAAACATAGATTAAGAAATAAATGTAATTGTACTAGTACAAGTAGTCCTCAGCTTATGATCACAGTTGAGCCCAAAATTTCTGTTGCTAAGTGAGACATTTGTTAAGTGAGTTTTGCTCCCATTTTACGACCTTTCTTGCTACAATCGTTAAATGAATCACTGCAGTTGTTAAGTTAGTAACATAGTAGTTAAGTGAACCTGGCTTCCCTATTGACTTTGCTTGTCCACAAAAGGGGATCATGTGATCCAGGGACACAGTAACCATCTTATGAGTCAGTTGCCAAGCAACTGAATTTTGATCACATGACCACACGGATGCTGCAAGTGTGAAAAATGGTCATAAGTCACTTTTTCAGTGCCGTTGTAACTTTGAACGGTCACTAAACGAACTGTTGTAAGTTGATTATTGGAGTTTACTTCCTTCTATAAGCATTGCTTGACCAGGGTCCACGGTATTCTCAGGGACTTTACACATCCTTTCCATGACCTGTTTGCAGTGTTGCCTTCTGGGAGGAGGCTTCATGGTACCCAAAGCAGAACGGGATTCTGTAATAGCTCTGTGTGTGTGTGTGTGTAGTGTAGTGGTGGGATTAAATGTTTCTTACTATCAGTTCTCTGGGCATGGCTTGGTAGGCGTGCTGTTGCTTGGTGGGCATGGAAGGGGAAGGATTCTGCAAAACCCCATTCCCTCCCCATCCACTCACCTGCTTTTCAGCTCCGTTCTCCTGTGCAGGGCAACAAAAGAAGACCCAGCCAATCAGCTGGGACTCGGGAGGCAGAGAATAGGTGGCGGAGGGGCCAGTCAGAGGTGGTAGTTGCCGGTTCTCCGAACTACTTAAAATTTCTGCTACCGGTTCTCCAGAACTGGGCAGAACCTGCTGAATACCACCTCTGGTGTAGGGGGTGTATATGTCTATATATTTGCATAATTTGGTATTTTTGGATGCTGCTGTTATTATATTATTGTTATTATTGGGATGGTGACATTGGTGGGTGGCATTCCTTCTTTTGAGGGAGTGGTGCATCGGAATTTTATGGTCATGTGTGCGATTGTTTATACAGGAAAATGACAATAAAAGTTATCATAATGTTATACTGCTGTAAAAGAGATTGGAAGCCATTTCTTTGTATCCTTTTTCTTTTTTTCCTATTTTTCCTTTTCCTTTTACCCCCTTAGTTGCACTTTTGGCTTTCTCTTTGATTACTTTTTCTTTTTCATATGTTACAGTTTGTGTTTTTATCTTCCTTTTTAAAAAAGAAAATCTTTAATAAAAATTATATTTCTATATATAGAAATTTAACAATGGCAAAGGACTCTTGGAAAAAGGGCAAGGGGAAAAAAATAAAATTATGGCTTTTTACAAAGCTTGGGAAATGTAGCAAGAAAGACTTTACTAGTCAGAAGAAAAATCTGGAATTACCCAAGAATTTCATCATGACACAAAGGCAGGGACTGCAGTAGCTGAGACAGGAAGCAATTAAACCATGAGTCAAATACTTGAATATAGGCTGACTTGTAATGAGAAAAACTCCTGGTGGGGTTCCCAGTTAGTGACATGTTTGTACAGAACACTAGACAGACCAGATCAAAGGATAAAGCAAGTAAATTTCAAAAAGGGCTTGCCTCTTTTGGGACTTTATTTTATTATTAAGGGTGTTCTACTTCCAAGCTTCAAAGTTCCAGATATAGGTGAGGTCCATTTGGAGATTAATGTACTTTGGAATAGCTGCTTACAAAAACAGCATAATGGGAATGCATACTATATTTCTTAGAAAGACCTGTCTTTTGTATGGCTGAAGATCAAATAAGGAAGGTGTCACCTGTAGCTAACCTATGGCTGGTTGTTAACAAAATAAGACAATCCCATACTTTTTATATAGTCTTAATTTAATTTAATTTATTTTGGGGCAAATAATTCAGTCCAGTCTCAAGCAAGAGCTTATAAGTAAAGTGTTTTAATTTCCTTTTGGTGTTTTTTTTTTGCTGCAAACAGTTTACTTGTATAAATATATATTTTCTGTTTGGATGTTGGTCAATTTCTTCAGGTCTCTAAAGGTAGATGAAGGGGTGTATCACTTAGATGCTTGAACCTGCGGCAGTGGGCAACCAATCACAGGACCAAAGGATTCTCGTACCTTGAGGTGCAAACTGGGCAAAGATGTTGAAGCCAAGCGGACTTAAAATTCCTGGGAGGACCGGGAAGCATGCCAGTCCAGTGGGACGTCCTGGTGGGACAACAGCAACTGCTTCCACAACCAGCAATGTCACAAAAGAAGGTAAGTGGCATGTAAATCGTTTTTCTCCAAAAAGATCATTGCTCAGTCTGGTTGTCAGGTCTTCCAACAATGCACCTGTTGCTTCTGAATCCATATATCTCTTTTTTCCCTTTTTATTAGTTTAGAATATAAAGTACAAAAGCAAATAATAGGAAAAATGGGGGAGGGAAAAGTAGGGAAAAAAAGACTTTGTTTGGGGCAGTAGAATAAAAAGTAACATTGAACCTCAACTTTTTACTGTTTACATAATGGTATAAACTAGCCACTTCTATAAGAACAGATCTATCCTAATCAGTAAAACCCAAAATCAAAGTTTCATTTTTCCCACCTCAAGCACAAAGTCCAGAAGTGGTTTCCAAGTAGACACAAAAATACCTGTGTTTTTTTTTCTTTTATCAAAGCAGTCAATTTAGCTATCCCTTTTAACTCCATCAGTGTTTGCATCATTCATCCATTGTGGGGCTGAATCCATACATCTCATTGCTGGTTGTCCTCTTCCATTTTTCCCTCCTTCCATCTTTCCCAGCATTCTGGGTCTTCACATAATGTATCCAAAGTAGGTTAATTTGAGCCTGGTCGTTTGTGTCTCAAGTGAGAACTCTGGGTTGATTTGTTTGATCAAGGAGTTGTTACCTAATTGTGATTTCTGGATGACAAAAAGGGGAGGGAGATAAATCCTTGTGTAGCTAATTTGCTTTACCAGGAGCAGAGGGCAGAGGGGGCGGGTTTGTCTGTGGCTGCATATGGCTGTGACAGCTGCCTGTACAGTTTGCAGTGTAGGCAGTTGCCCCCAGGGAAATGTTTGATGGACTATAGCAGGGAATGATATTCTACGAGAAAGGGACTTCCTTAGTGGGGTCATCTCCTTTTCTATAGCAGTCTTAATTTTTTGGTCCCTTCAAATCAGTCTTGACTACCGGCAATTGCCTACATGATCCCTGCAGTTTTCTTGGCAAGATTTTGAGAATCAGTTTGTCGTTCCCTTCTTCCTAAGATTAAGAGAGAAGAACAAGCCAATGATCTTTTTGGTGACTGACTTTGTACCTAAGGTAGAGTAGAACTCAGCTCCTGGTTTTTAGCGTGGTTTCATCAGCCAATACACTAGCTGGCTCTCAGCAGTCTTAATACCCCACCAGTGAGCTGATTCTTGTGTTGATGGAACCAGTTGAACCACTGCAATGAAGGGCACATGAACACTGCCTTGGTCTTCTGGTATGACTCCCTTTTTTATCTCACAGAAATCTCAAAAAGGTACTTCTGTGAGAAGTAATATAGTTTTGTTAAACTTCTCTTGGACTTTAAAGATAATGAGTTATCCTAATCTGATAATTAGATTTATATTGCATACTGATCTCGTGGTGATCAGATTCCTATCACAAAGTCACTCTGGAAGATTCTTTATACATTTTTGTGGTGGGTTTTTTTTTTAATAAAGTGCATTAGGATCTTTGGGAGGATAGTCTAACTGCCCATCTTTTCTACTGCAGGGGTGTTCCCTGACAATATGGTCTCCTCCTATTGTTTCTAGAAATTAGGGTCACTCTGCAAAATTGGATATTTTTAATGCAGCAATGTAAACAGGGATTTGCATGTTCTGAAGCAATATTTCACATAGGTTTTAGTTTCGGAGAGAAAGGAGAAAGGAAGATACATACACACACACACATATATACATATACATATATATTCTCATTAAATGTGGAGTTTTAAAAAATGCCAGTATTCTTGAATTAAGGAGGTCTTTCTTTCCACCTACTCAACCCCACAGACATTTAGTACAATGAAAACTGTCTCAGTGTGTGAACTGATTCGTGAACAATTCATTCATTTATTGAGTATAATGTACAGTGCCTCTTTACAGTATCTGGTGTTTTTTTTAATACTGTTTATTTATTGGCTGCTTTGCCTTGGTCTAAATGGGTGCCT
The DNA here is from genome assembly GCA_009733165.1 of Naja naja. Lineage (NCBI taxonomy): Eukaryota > Metazoa > Chordata > Lepidosauria > Squamata > Elapidae > Naja > Naja naja. Next base: position 18,380,390 of record CM019148.1, on the reverse strand, counting down.
GCCAGCTGTCGGTTCCTGTCTAGTTTGTTTTGAGTCCCTGAATCATCAGCCAATGTGCTGGGTATTTTTGTAGCTCTTTTTATTCTTTCCAGCCCAACTGAACATTGGAGAGAAGTTATGTAAAAGTTTCAGGTCTCTCTGCTTATCCATTAGCAGGATAACTGTCTAAAAACTGAACAGAATAGGAACATGTTTTATGTAAGAGAAGATGGCAAAAGAACAATTGAATATAAAAATGGGCTGCATCTGGCTGGGTGGCTGCAGGGGGAAAAAGGCCGGGGAAAAATCTTCCCAACCCATCTGTGGGACTTCAGCGCTGAGTTAGGCCCCTTCGCCAGCTGCTTGAAAGCAAAGCACGTTTCACCAAGCAGGGAATTCTGGCATTAACCTGGATGACCTCATTAGAATCTTCTGGATGATTCCTGCAATATTTATTTGGCATAAATCTGAGTCATTGCCTGAATTGTGGATTCATGTAGATTTTGGTCTGGACATCTGTCCATGTTCATTATTGTAAAACAAATATTTTAGCAATAAAGAGATCCATCACAGATTCAGAGACAGAGCCATATACTGTAATGAATTGCAACATAGTACATTTAACCAGGTTAGTTGACTAAGCTTTGGTTAGATGACTAAACATTAATGAGTTGGATTTACATAACATGCACATTCTGAGACTCTGGGAGACTTTTGGGTTATGGGGATGTCCAGACTTTGTTTTCAACCTGTAATTTCTTTTAATTTCGTGAAATTTTTAAGTATGAATAGAAAATTATTTGCTAAAATTAATTTTAATTAAGAAACAACATAAATAATGTTGAATCAAATTTAGCTGTGTCCTGCCCCAGCTTGGTCTCTTAGGAAAGTAAAACTCTCGACTCCATGTGTAGCAAAGAGTACAGGTAGTCCTCAACTTACAACAGTTAATTTAATGACTGTTCAAAGTTACAAGAGCACTGAAAAAAGTGACTTACAACCATTTCTCACACAACCGTTGCAGCATCCACATGGTCACATGATCAAAATTCCAGGAGTAACTGACTGTAGAAACCACAGACTGACATAGAGCACTTGAGGGCTTGTTGAATTAGTAACCATATGCTATCAACTTGGTGGTCTTAGTAACCTCATAGAGAAATGTTTTCAGGATGATTTTCCCTAGCTTGTTGCTTCAGATCTCCCATTTCTACTTCAGTTGGGTCCATCAACCTTTCTGCTCAACATCTTTTTCTTTCTTTCCTTCCACCCTTCTCAAGAGAGCTAGTTTTGCTCATAAGATATCCAAAATATGTTAATTTGAGTTTGGTTATTTGTACCTCAAGTAAGAACTCCGGATCGATTTGTTCAATAATCTATCGTTTGTTTCTTAAGGTTAGACACCCTTGGTATAGCTACTAGTTGTTCTGTCCTGATAATGTGCGTGTACACGCACACACGCGCGCACACACACACACATGCACACACCCACTTGCTATATGTCAGCCTTGGAAGCCATATTTTACTTGGAAGCTTCGAGGCTTCCACATTTACTACCTGGGAAATTGGGAGGGGGGATTTCATAGAGAGGTGGAAAATTAGACTCAACAACATTCTTTCTCAGAAAGTCAAGGACATGTTACCCTGCACCTGGAAAGGAGTGTCTGGAGGAGTGTCTCCGGTTGGGACAATGTTTGATTGGTCCATGTGATGGACTGGTGGGTGCAGGGGATGGATCTTTGAAATTTTGGGGAAGGGAAAACCTGGAAGTCTCAGATTCGGGTTTTCCCAGATGTGCCAGTATGACAACTCTAATAAAATGGAACTTTGAGAAAATGCTTGTTTTGGAGTTTATTGGTTTGGAGTTTGTTAGTTGGAACGCTGACACTATAAGTATATTGGTGGGGGGCATTCTGCAGTTTGTAATCCCTGTAACCATGCTGGAGAGCACACTAGTACCATGCCGGAGAAAACAACACTCACTCAAAATTGACCTTCCTCCACCCTCCACAAAATAAAGTACAATTCATGTTGTGGTTGGTAGTACCTGTGTTGGAAGAGTTTTGCTCCACACCCAAGCCCTCCCCATATGAACAATGCAGCTGTAAGTTGGGAGTCTGGTCCCACAGAGAGGATTTAATGGATGGGCAGGGAGATTTCAAAGCATGCATTTTATTCTTCAGGGTTACTGCGGGAGCTTTCAGTTGATAGACAATCCCCTCCTTTATCTCCACCTCTCCTTTGTATTTGCTATTTTTCCTCTAGCTCATTAATGTACTTCTGCTTAAAAACCCTCTGGTTATCCTTGTCACAAAGCTGCCTGCTGTGAGGCAGGGGCTGATAATGTACTTGCTGGCCAGACTTTTCCTTAGCTTCTTACTACACGTGCCTGCACATATGTATTTCCACTTGGCTTTGGGATATTTAATTTAAAGAAAATAATCTACCAGAAAAAAGAGAGATACTGGTTCTATTGCAAAGTAGGCCTTTAATGGATGTTTTGCAATTCCCTATGCTCTTCTTTTAACATGTAAACTCATTTAATACTAAATCATAGCATCCGTTTTATGTACTTCCCATAAATGCACATTGGTAGCATTTATGCTTGGGGTGGAATGAGGCGGGATCTTCTTGATTTAGTACATAGATTCAAGTCACTGAATTTAGGCCATTTTCCTCTAAGACATGTACCAATAATTTAAAACTAAATCAGTCTCCTTCCAGGTTGTGAGCGCTTCCAGATATTAATCACAATAGTCAGTGACAGATGAAATCTCATACACTCTGCAGCAAGATGTTATGGCTTTCTCTTGGTCAGAATATCAGCCAGTTATTCTACCTAAGCCTGGGCACTTAGCATATTGCACACATAAACACACACACACACAGAGTATTTATTGAATTTTCTCTTTCTTGTCCATCTATCATTCTGCTTTGTACTAAATTTGATCCGTCCTCATCTGATTGCTTTATATCTGCATTGTAACTGTTACAATTCTATTCCCTTAATTTATTTTTTCTTCTTTTTTTTTTCTTGGATCTTCCAGAAACGGCAAGGTTTTCCCAAGGAGGTAGATAGGCCCTTCTTATTTTTCAGTGTCCCCATTTTGGCTGCAGATATAGTGGCCCTCAATGTGCATTTGAGGGCCACTATATCTGTGAAAGTATAGGGCTCCTATACTTTCTGCTTCTAGCTAGATTCCCAATCAACCTTCAGTCTCCCTACAAGATGTTAGACCAGTTTCTCTTCCCTCTTTCTCCTAATTTTTTTAAAATTCATATTTATATACTGCCCTTCTCCGGAGACTCAGGGCAGCTTACAATTTTTGGAGTGCAACCCAATGCGCTCAGCAATAGCCTTCATTCCATTGTATATGCCTGCTTATTACTAAGCGGCATTTTTACAAAGTCAGCTTATTGCCCCCAACAATCTTGGGTCCTCAATTTACCTACCCCGAGAGGATGGAAGGCTGAGTCAACCTTGAGCCTGGTGGGATTCGAGCCTGCACTAATTGCAGGCAGCTGGAATTAAGTGCTAGGCCTAATTCATAGCATTATTTTTGAAAGTAAAAATATAACATGTCAGGAAGTTGTTACTTTATGCTTTCTGGAGAAATGACTTCATCGTCATCACGATCATGATTACCATTGATACAGGAGATCAGATGTCTAACCTCTCATCAATTTTCCTCAGCTTGGTGTCCTCAGATGTGGTGGGATTACAACACTGAGCATACAGAGACATCTGGAAGGCTCTACTACTTGCAAAATGAGTGCCTATAAATGAAATAGAATTCCATCTTCAGAGGGCTCACATACCCCTTGGCTTTCCACAAGCCAGTCTGGAAGTGTTTGAGGGAAAAAAAACCCTTAATGTTTGTTGTGCTTCTCTCCATGTATGTTTCCCCCTCCCCCTTTCATCAGATAACCATGGAAACAGGGCAGCCTTCTTGCATTTCTGCTCCTCCTGACAGCTGGCTGCCTTGGCACAAGCCTGTAACTAGATTAAGTATCAAATTCTGCAACCAGTGGGAAAGAAAAAAGTGAACAAACTGCCATTCAAGCTGCCATAACCCTTCATCTTTTCAGATGGCGAAGTGTTTTCTGACCACATGCTGCCAGCTGCAAACTGAAACTTAAAAAGGGCAGCTGTGTTTTTAAATCACTTCTCTGATATTTGATGAACTGAAACTTCATTAAAGACAGTTGGTACCATTTGGAGCATAACACACGTTGCTGTCCAGGCATTTTGATTTTATTTAAATGGAGGGACATATCAAACTCCTTGAAGCTCCTTTGTAAAACGGGAGAAAACTATGGTTGAAGTTGGCAATGGGAAACCAAGTTTGTTAAATGTTTAGAAGGCTTTGGGAGAGGAAGAGTCTCCTAAAAACAGAACCATCTGTGCACATTCTGTGAATTTTCACGGAGATTAAACACACAGATCAGTATCTGGGTGCTAAGATGCTTATTCTAAACCTCCAGTTCATCTAAAGGAGCTTCTCTTAGTAGATGATAGAACTGGGTGGATCTATTCAGATGTTGCTAAGCTAATTTCCAGTAGGCACAACCAGTTTGATCTGTTAGTATTGACTTATCTAGTCTAGCATTCTTTTTCTCAGGTGGCTAACCAGATGCTCCAAGCTGGGCTTAAATTCTCCAGTAGGTCCATTGAAGTAAAGTAATTTAACTAATTGAATTTATGATAATGTGTTTGCCACTTCAGCAAAGGGTCCTTCTTGCTCATTCTCCTGCATGGGATCCCCAACAAACTCTTCCAGCCTTTGGTCATGAAATCCAGCATGGATTAGTGCATGCAAGCAAAGATCTTTTTTTTTCATTTAGCCTTTAATCCTTGGGAATAATTACTTGTTTCTCTTCTGCTGCTTGTATTTGAACATAACTGTTCAAAGTCCAGGTTCTTGTCTCTTGTGAAGACTTTGTTTGTTCTGACAGATCTCTCTTCATTCTTTCCTTCTTCTTACAGGATCACCTCTCCACAAACAGGGTTCCACGTCTTCCACAGGTGCCTCCGAGAAGCTGCCAGGGTCAAAAATTGCTGAGGTGGGCGATGATTTCCTGGGGGACTTCGTGATGGGTGAACGTGTTTGGGTGAATGGAGTGAAGCCAGGCATAATCCAGTATTTGGGAGAGACCCAGTTTGCCCCTGGTCAGTGGGCAGGAGTTGTTCTAGATGACCCGGTTGGGAAGAATGATGGTTCTGTTGGCGGAGTGCGTTATTTTGAATGCCAGCCACTCCAGGGGATCTTCACAAGGCCTTCCAAGTTGACCCGCCAACCCACGACGGAGGGTTCAGGAAGCGATGCTCATTCTGTGGAGTCTCTGACAGCTCAGAACTTGTCCTTGCACTCCGGGACTTCCACGCCACCTCTTTCCACTCGCGTCATTCCTCTGCGGGAGAGCGTTCTCAACAACACCATGAAGACTGGAAATGAATCTGGTTCCAACCTCTCAGACAGCGGATCGGTGAAAAAAGGGGATAAAGACTTCAGACTTGGGGACCGTGTCCTTGTAAGTTCCTTTTTAGTATTTATTGAATGAGCGATATTTTAGGAAGTTCTGAGGACTTAACTTTTTTGAATGGGAAAAGTTGATTAGGATTTTTTGACTGTCATTCCCATTTTCCTTTGGAAATTCACTGTTGTCACAAGGGGAAAGAAAGGCAAAACCCTTCATCCTTGAAGACATAAAAGACATGGTTGTGTTAAAAATAGTATGAATAATGAGCTAGCATGTATAGAGAAAGAATGTACTTTGAGAGTATAAAATTAACTGTTTTTTTCCTTCCCCTAAATAATTACTTGTTAATTGATGAGATATGCTGTCTTACATTCACTAAGAATACACTATTTGTATGCTGTTGAAAATTATTTTCTTAAAATATTTCTCTGCTGCTTCCCATTTAAAAAAGATCTCAAAATGTTTTGCAATAAAATAGAAAGATAAAACAGTATGTGATAAATATGAGCATTAAAACAGTGGGTAGAATATATAGATAACAAACAGCTGTATCTGTAAGTTGGGATATACAAATATTATTTATATATACATTTGGGTATTTTGGGCAAGGCCTCCCTTGCTTTCTGGGTACTGTATTATGGTAGATAGATTCTTCCATGAGCAAATTTCCTGTGTCTTCTGCCAGGGAGACCTTAGATTCACTATAAGCAAGTCAGCCATATAGTAAGACTTGCCTATATGGTGGAGAGATGGACTCAGAAACATTCCCACAGACTTGTGAGGGTGGTTTTCAGAGGTTTATGTGCAAGATTTCAGGTTCAGTCCCACAGGCTATGAAAAGGATCTTGAGAAGCAAAGTTGGAAAGGGCCTGATGCTAGATGAGTTGAGATGCCAGATATTTTTGCATGTTTATGGAATAGGCTCTTTCCGGGTGTGACTCCACCATCTCTTTCAACATCAGGTCCCAAGCTCATCACAGCATTTTTTCCAGGCAGGAGAGAGAAAAATCCAGAGCAAAAAATATTATTTGCTTTTTGGTTAGAATGCAATATTGCAGGCTAACTCTGCCTACAGCCACGAATTCGATCCTGACTGGCTCAAGGTTGACTCAGCCTTTCATCCTTCTGAGGTGGGTAAAATGAGGACCCAGATTGTTGGGGGCAAGATGCTGATACTATAAACTGCTCAGAAAGTGCTGTCAAGCACTATGGAGCAGTTCGTAAGTCTAAGTGCTATTGTTATTTACTTTGCTGTATAGAATATCATTCTAAATTGCCCCCTAGTCCACGTTTTGATCTATGAAATTGGAAACTGGACTGCATAGTTCAGAAGGCCATGCCTAGGCAATCAAAAAGGCAGAAATGAGACTGTATGACTGCTTGTTTAAGCAGCCGCCTTCATGCTGATTAGGGTAAGTCAGGCAAATGGCTGTGGCAGCAATTGTTCTTCCTGTAGGGAGGAAAACAGTTGTTCCTTTGACAATGGAGCCTTTTTTTCTTTTTATTATTTTCTTTTTTTTAGTTTGTATTATTTAATCTTTTTAATTGTATTGTTTAATCAAATTACTATTTAAAAATGGAGCAGTACTGGGCTGAGTGATCTGTAGACCTCAGCAAATTTCTATCTAGTTTCACAGACGTGGGATAAACTTTTGGCTCATTGAGTAGCAGAATAAATCAGACAAAGACTAACTTAATTATAATAAGTGCGTTTTTATAATATATGTATTATATTTTTACCCTACCTTTTTAATATATATTTTGATCATGTGGAAAATAAAAGATAAAGAAGATTAAACAGTAAAGAAATATGCCTCATGTATATGTCATTTGAAGCAATAATTTCAGGTTTCAAAAACCTGGCAGAAATTATTAATGCTCCTCTCTTCACAGAGGAAATGATTGCTTTATACTGTTTGTTTGGGCAAACCAGGGTTTATTAGGCAATAAAGCAAGCTGATGGGCTACATTGATTTGTATACATTAAGCCAGAATCTCAATTTCAAGTGTGGTGTTTTGTTTTTTGTTCTTGCCAAAAGAAATATATATGTGGTGTGAGCCTCCATATAGTGTTGGTCTATGTTCATTCTGCAGACGTCAGGATGAAATGAATGTAAAATGAAAATGAAGTCAGATGGAGCAGGGAGCCAGGCAATATCAAGGAAATAATCTGTAGGTATTTTAGTCGTCTATTGCTTTTCCTGTTATCTGTGGGCTGAGTCTACAACCCCCTTCTATGATTGTTAAGCTGTCTTTGCTTACACAGGTAATCCTCTACTTACAAAAGTTCACTTAATGACTGTTCAAATTTACAACAGGAATGAAAAAAGACAATTTTTCACACGACCGCTGCACTCTCCCCATGGTTACATAATCAAAATTCAGATGCTTGGCAATTGACTCATACTTATGACCGTTGCAGTGTCCCGAGGTCATGTGGTCACCTTTTCTGACCTTCTGACAAGTCAATGGGCAAGTCAGATTCGCTTAACAACCATGTTACTAATTTAACAGCTGCAGATTCACTTAACAACTGTGGCAAGCAAGGTCGTAAAATGGGGCAAAACTCACCTAACAAATGTCTCATTTAGTAACAGAAAGTTTGGGCTCAATTGTGATTGTAAATTTATTTATTTATTTATTTAGACTTGTATGCCGCCCTACTCCCAAAGGACTCAGGGCGTGAACATACAAAAGATATACAGTAACACAACTAAAAACAAGTCCAAATTACCAAAAGTTAAAACAATAAAATCACAAAAAACAAACAAATTAAAACTACCCACCCCCAGGTCAATCCAGGCCAGCCTGCTGAAACAGCCAGGTCTTCAAGTCTCGACGAAAGGAGCGGAGATCAGGGGCCAAACGCAGATCCGCAGGAAGCTGGTTCCACAGGGCGGGCGCTCCCACAGAAAAGGCCCTAGCTCTGGGAGCCGCCAGCCGACAATGCCTGACCGACGGTATTCCCAGAAGGCCCCTCCTATGGGAGCGCACGGGGCGATTGGACTGTGATGCAGGCAGGAGGCGATCCCAAGTACCCTGCACCCAAGCCATTAAGGGCTTTGTAAGTTGTTACTAACACCTTGAAGGAAATCAAGGACTACCTGTATATTACAGATATCCTCGACTCAGAGATTGGTATGAGATTAAGATTTATTTTCTGGCTGGTCTTTTCTCTGTAAATTATAATCTGTATAGACTTGCAGATAAATTCACCCTTGGATAAGCAGATCCTTGAATTTTGAACCAAAATACCATGGAAAATGTGCCACCCGCAGCACCTGCAGTTTTCAGAGTATTTTGGTTTAAAATTTGAGGATCTGCTTATCCACAGATGGAAATGTGCGCAATTCTATACAGGATATACAAGTAGTCCTTGATTTACAATCACAACTGGAATCAGAATTTCTGTTACTGAGCAAGGCAGTTATTAAGTCTCACCCAGTTTTACGATCTTTTTTGCCATGGTTCTTAAGTGAATCGCTGCAGTCACTAAGTGAATCATGCAGTCATTGAGCGAATCTGGCTTCCTCCATTGACTTCACTTGTTGGAAGCCAGCTGGGAAGTTCTAAAGGGCCATCAGGATGCTGCAACTGTTGTAATTACATGCCAGTTGCCAAGCATTTTGATCATGTGATCATAAGGATGCTACAAAGGTAGTGTGAGGACAAGTCGAAAATGACTTTTTCAGTGCTGTTGTAACACTCACCAAACAAATGGTTGTTAAGTCAAAGATTAGGTGTACAGGGGAACTATTACCTTAAATTCTTGTGGATAAGCTCATAAAATAGATAGAGTAGAATTCTTTATTGGCCAAGTATGATAGGGCACACTAGGAATTTGTCTTGGTGCAAATGCTCTCAGTGTACATAAAAGAAAAGAAACATTCGTCAAGAGTCAAGAATCATAAGGTACAACACTTAATAATAGTCATAGCGTACAAATAAGCAATCAAATCATACTAGGAAACCGTCAGTTTAAATCGTAAGGATACAAGCGACAAATTTACAGTCAAAGCAGGCAGGCAGATTGAGTTGCTCACAGAATCATTCAGAGATCTATCTTTCTGCCATCAGTTACCTGAGTCTGTGACATAAAATTTGCTTGCAGTGCATCTTCACTGAATAATAGAAGCTTCAGTCCTAAGGATAGTTCGGCTCTGCTTAAAAGCAGAGCCGAAGATGTAAAGACTAGCTAGAAAGCAAAAAATGCAACGATTTCCTACTTTCTAGCGAATCTAAATCTCCCGGCACAACAAAACAGCTGATGGTTGGGGGAAAAAAGGAAAAATAGCAACTTAGCAGGCAAGTTTGCCAGGTAAGGAGTGAGTGGGCCGGGAGAGTTCCTGCGGGCCATGTGGGTGGCGCAGCCTTGTGTTCCTGTGCAGCCTGGATTAATTGCTTTGGGGGGGTGCTCTGGGGGTGACATTTCTCTGCGGACCATCAAAATTTTCTCGCGGCCCACTGCTTGGTGACCGCTGCTCTATAACCTCATTTTGAAGGTAGGAGTTGAAACAGTTTATGTCTGGGATGTGAGGGGTCTGTAGATATTTTCACAGCCCTCTTTTTGACTTGTGCAGTATATAGGACCTTGATGGAAGGCAGGTTGGTAGTAATTGTTTTTTTCTGCAGTCCTAATTAAGTCTGTGTCTGTCTTGTTGGGTTGCAGAACCAAACCAGACAGTTATAGAGGTGCAGATGACAGACTCAATCATTCCTCTGTAGAACTGTTTTGGAGGTATATTTTGGCACTTTAGATTCTTGGTTCATCTGTGAGTACAGGTATTTCTTGACTTGCGACCACAACCGAGCCCCAAATTTATGTTGCTAAGCGAGACAGTTAAGTGAGACAGGGGTGGGATGCTACTGGTTCTGCCCAGCTCTATAGAACTGGTAGCTCTGAAGAGCAGCAGACACCGAACCGGTTCTGTGTCTGCTTGTTTGGCCCACCTGCCTGCGCAGCACAGCTGAGGTTGAAAAAGCCGTAAAAATGTGGCTTTTCAAATGCTGTCCACCGGCGCACAGCGCTTTTCAGCTGTCTGGGCGGCACAGCTTAAGGTTTATTACACACACACACACACACAGCGTGCGTGCAAAACATAATCACCGAACCGGTAGTAACACTGGTTGAATCCCACCCCTGCTTTTGCCCCATTTTATGACTTTTCTTGCCACAGTTGTTAAGTGAATTCCTGCAGTTGTTAAGCTAGTAACACAATTGTTAAGTGTATTTGGCTTCCCCGTTGACTTTGATTGTCAGAAGTTTGCAAAAAGTGATCACGTGACCCTGGGATACTGCAAGCGTCCTAAATATGAGTCAGTTGCCAAGCATCTGAACTTTGATCACCTGACCATGGTGTTGCTTGCAATGGTCGTAAATGTGAAATACGGTCAGAAGTTACTTTCTTAAGTGCCTTTGTAACTTTGAACGGTCACTAAATGAACTGTTGTAAGTCGGGGACTACCTGTATATATGGTTTCTCTTCCTTGTCAGAGGACATCCCTTGACATGAAGGCATTTGATGAATGTAGGCTACAAATTTAGCTCTTAAGACTATCTATCTGAAAGAAGGAAAGCAAAGATCTGAATCAGTCATTTCATGATCTGCTCCTGGATTCCCTGGTTCGTTCTTCCTTTCTCCCTTTTCTTGATACAGAACAGGCCGCTTTCGAGGAGGGACTGGACTGCCATCTGTCAGAAATGGTGTAGGATCTGCTTGGGCGCGGGGTTGGACTAGATGACCTATAAGGTCCCTTCCAACTCTGTTAATCTGTAAAATAGAATCGGTAAATGTTCCTATTATGGATTGTTATGGATTATTTACCCCTTTGTTTTTGGTTTTGGTTCTGGTTTTCTGTTATCCGCTTTCAAATCCTTTACGATCCTAGCTGTCTTTTTCATTTCTAATCAGGGAGTGTTAGGAGAGTTTATTTCAAAATATAGGTTAGTAAACAGCTGAAGCTTCCAAAAAGCATGGAAACTAATGTATTGCACTGTGTTAATTCCACTCACCCTGACTTTTCTGTCACAAAAAAGCCTCTCGTAGTACTTGAAATATTTGGGTAGAGCTTCCATGTGCCAAAAACAGTAATATTTAGAAGATAGAATTGAAGGTGAACAGGGCAAATAAATTGTTGCCTGCTTATAAATTTCTCAAGGGAATTTTCCGTTGGAAGTAATGCAAAATAATAGATATGTAATTCAAATATTGTATTCTGTAATTAAAGATTCAACATACAAACGGATCTGAATAAGTTCCTGAGAAACAAAGAAGCCATTTTGATGTCACCAAGAGGCTGAAGAAAGCCTCCCTAAATGTAAAACAGGCAAGCAATGTAACTTTCTTGAGAACTGTGGCATAATTTGAAAATTGCAGAGGAAACGTAGATGTTATGACTGACTCTTAATTTAGGCCACATGTCTTTATCTTCCAATCTTCCTGCTAGGGACAACAGGATGGGATGGCCCTGTTCTCTGGAAAGCCTTAAAAAAGGATTCTGTCTTAATTGTTTTTTTTTTATTCATCCCATTTCTACCCAGGCCCATCACACCTAAGTGATTCCGTGCAGTTTACAATACAACAAATACCATGATATAAAACATAAATAAGAACAAAATCAAAAGCAGAATTAAAAAGGTGAAGATGAAATTATTTAAAAAGTTTTAAAAAGCTTAAAAGGGCAGAGAAAAAACTGCCATGACAGCAATCCTCTCCAGGGGTGCATAATCCTCTTCTCACTCTTTTTTTTAAATACTTTTTATTAAACATTTTCCAACAATTTATAACATATTAACATTTGCAACAACGTTACAGCACCATCAACATTCATATTCATATATTAATTACTGTGTTACTTTCATAATCCTTTTCTTAATTTACATCTCTGTGTGCTTTGGATTTTCAACAAATATACTTTGTAAATTTTATTTTAATGTCCCTTCTGTTGCTAATCTTGAACTATGTATGTTTACATAGATAAAATTACCAGCTGCTCTGTAATTAGGAGACAGCAGCTGGCTGTTTTAAGAAACCATGAAGTTTGCAGAGCCATGCGCTTAGACATGGGAATTATGAAGGAAACCCAAGCAGAATTCAGTGTAATTAATAATTGTGAATGCAAGCTTGGATATCTTGTGTATTGAACTATTTTTGTGTGGAAGTAGAGTGTATAGAAATTCCCATATGACTTAAAGTTGCAGAAAGCAGGCTCCAGCTTTTTAATGCTTTTCAATACTTCTTTAAAAATCTTACCTGCAACTTCTTTCAAGTTTCTTTTTTACATGCATGGAAATTTTTTCCCCATTAAGGAACTGAGATCATAATTACTTTGGAGCTGCCTGAGTTCAAAGCTTGGAATTACCTTGCAAGTGGGGCTGTTGGCTTTACAGAGTTTCCTTTATGGACATTAAAGGTGGTCCTCCACTAAGGACCTGAATTTTATTTTTATTTATTTGTTTGTTTGTACCTCACCTTTATTATTTTTTACAAATAATTCAAGATGATGAACATATCCAACAAGCCTCCTCCTACAACACTCCCCACAACAACAATCCTGTGAGGTGAGTTGGGCTGAGTGACTGGTTCAAAGACACCCACCTGGTTTCATGGCTAAGACAGGACTAGAACTCACAGTCTCCTATTTCTAATCTGGTGCCTTAATTGGGACCAGAATTTCCACTGCTAAGCAAAGCAGTTGTTTAAGTGACTTGTGTCTGATTTTAAGAACTTTTTTTGGTCACAGTTGTTAAAAGAGAATCATGCAGTTATTAAGCCCATTGACTTTTCTTGTCAAAAGCTAGCTGGGAAGATCGCAGATGGTGATCATATGACCTTGGGATGCCGTAACCATGCTGGTTACCAAGGGCCCCAAATTTTGATCATGCGACTATGGGGATGCTGCAACAGTTGTAATTGCAAGGATCACCTTTTTCAGGGTTGTTGTAACTTCAGTCACTAAACAAATGGCTGTAAGTCAAGGACTACCTGTTTTTGTGAGTTGGTGTTTTGTTTTATCTTAAAGCCGTTAGTTAGAACAATGATGCCATAGGTTGGGCAAACCATTGGTTTATGTAACCCAGGGTGATCTACAGGTGCTGAATTCCACACAAAATGAAACCATGGTTTGCATAATCAAGAATAAGTCATGGATGACTGGGATCATACAACATGCTAACCTTTAAACTGGAGTATATAAACCACAGTGCCTGGGTCGATACAACACGTGACACCAAACCCAAGGAACCAAGCTGTGGCACCGAGCTGTGAAGCACACTTTTGTGTTACATTGAGTTCTGAGCCACTTTTAATGCTCACCTCTGGTGAAAGATCTCTAGAAATGAACTTCTAGAGGAAAAAGCCAGTGAATTACCTCTCTAAAGCAAATGCACATCAGTGCTTGAAATTGATGTTAATGGTAGGCAGTGAAGAATGCATCTTTCAGTATCCACCTTTGTTTTCTTATAGTTCTGAACAGGTTGTTGCTTTCTATGGCCATTCTGGAATAAAAACAAAAGGGATTGCTTCCCATTGCACTTCACTGAGTGTGGGTGGTCTCGGAGCAGTGACAGCCTCACAGTGATGAGACAGGATAATTTAAGCTTTTGCTCTCTCCTGGCTCTCAGAGGTATTATTTTCTTGTTGTTGCTGGAAAGATGCAATTTCTGGTTGAGCTGCCTTTGAAGAGTCTTGAAGACTTAACTCTAGTCTTTTACTGGGGCATACTGGGGAGTGGGAGGAGAGAAGGAGGACCCATAATCTAAAGCCTGCATTAGGCTGGGTTCAGAAGAAACACTTCATGTTTTGCTTTTGTTTAAAATGTTCACTTATTGTTTAAGGCAGATGGAGCATATTTATGGGCTTGAAAAGATCTGGAGTTACTACAGAGCAAGAGAAGGGCTTAGCCATTGTTGCTAAATCCTTAAGCCTAATTTGGAACTACAAGTAGTCCTCGGTTTTTGTCCATTCATTTAGTGACTGTTGAAAATTATGGCAGTACTGAAATGGACTTACAAACTGTCCTTCAATTTCCAGCCATTGCTGTGTTCTGTGGTTATGTTTTCACAATCCAGGCGCTTGGGAGCCTGGCTCACGATTATAGCATTGCAGTGAGCTACATTATGTGATCACCATTTGCAAGTCACCCCAGTAGATTGCCCTCCCTCCCCAATTTTCTCCTAAGGAGTCCACTATAAAATATGAGCCCCCCAGGATCTTGTACTGTAAAGCAGCCTCTGTCCCTATACTCCACAATGTACACCCACTTGCAGAACTTCCTGTGGCCTTCCCAAAGCTTCTGCTGGCCTTCCCATGTTTCCTAGCACCTGCCTACAGAACACCTTAAGCCCTGCATACCCCTGTGTTCCTTACCTGAGTCTCCTACCTTTTCCCACGTGCACATTCTGCAGTTATGATGGCTGCTGGGATTGCTGTCACTAAGTGATGCGATCACATAATGTCATCCTTTACAAACACATCACTTAACTGTGCGATCCCAGTCCCAAAAGCAATTGTAACCCTTAGGACTCTATAGTCCTAAGATTTCTCAATCATCTCCCATTCAGTATTAACCAGGTCTGTCCGTGTTTAGTCTTCTGAGATCAGCCAAAGGTGGCTAGTTACTGCAACATATCATCACACATCTTTGTAATAGTCTAGTCACTCAGCAGAGAGATAACAGATCGTACAGACTGTAAGATGTGATTAATAAAACAAGAGACTTTATCCTCAGAAAGGTTAAAGCCACCCAGTTGGTTTCAATACTTTGAAATAAATACCGCTGTATAGAAAACTGGGAAAATAATACAGAATGCTTAATTTTGAAAAATGTATAACACAAAATTCAAAGTGTCTATGAAGATTCTCAGTCATCCAGGTCATGGCTGTCCCAAAGGTGCTTTTTTTCTAAGAGGCAACTGGACTTTCTGGTTTTTTTTTTTTTGAAGATGTTTCACTTCTCATCCAAGAACCAGAGTTGAAGAAGCTTCTTGGATGAGAAGCAAAACGTCTTCAAAGAAAAAATCAGAACGTCCAGCTGCCACTTGGAAAAAAAAAACCATCTTTGGGGAAAAATTCAGAGTGTTTGCTGGGCCTCGTTTATAAATTTTTAGTAACTTAGAAATTGAACATGTAAAGATTTTGTATGATTAAATGGATCCAGAATTTAGTTATAGCTAGAAGACCCATGATCCATTGGATCATCCTTAGAGCAGGGGTGTAAAACTCAAGGCCCGGGGGCCAGGTCCGCCCATGGGGTGTTTAGATCTGGCCCAGGGGCCACCCTGGAAACAACAAAGGACCAGCCCTCAATGCCTCTGCCAGTGAAAATGGAGCTTGGGAGCTCTAATTTCACTGGCAGAGGGATGTAGGAAGCCATCTGTCAGGTCCGTGTATCTGCCATTCTTCAATGGAAGAAGAAGGGGGGAGGGAAGTTGGTAAAAGAAATCCCCTTTTTTATGTAACTTGAATATATTAAATCTTATATTGAATCTGTATAACCTACACTTGATATACAACTGAGAGACTGAAACCAGATGCCCCGGAAACCTGTCTCCTCTGGAAGAGACAGCAAAAGAGAAGGGACCATAAAAATTCCAGCTGGGAGATGTTTCCTGAGAAACCCTTCAGAAGATGGTTCTCAGAAGAGGGGAGGGGGAATTAACATGTTGATTCTTTGTTTTACAAAATACACATCAAGATAAGGGGAGGGGTCCTAAACACCCTTATCTATCACTGCAAGCCTGGGAGATGTCAGACGCTGCTTTTGAATCCTTACTTGAATTGTCTCATCTCAATAAAGGATTCCTTTTGAAACACCTAGATTTCAGAAGTTCATTCTTGTCGATTGAAATGGCAAAAGTTCAGTAGCCTGACACCGTCGCAGACGAAAACGGAATTCGGGAGCCCATTTTTGCTGGGAGGGTGCTCTGGCCACCACAGGGCCCCCTGACATGAGTGACATCGGGATGGCCACGCCTACTCTGGCCACGCCCACCCTGGCCCCCAGAGGTCAAACACAACCCTGATGCGGCCCTCAAAATTGAGTTTGACACCCCTGCTTTAGAGATATTTGCTTAAAACAAATCCATGGGAAGGAGAATGGCTTTCAACTACTTGCTGTTTTTTCCTATGCACTTTGCTTGTAGAAATCTGGCGGCAGCATTGCAAATCATGATCATGTAACCATGGCTGATTGCAGAGTGCAATTGTGTTGCAGCACCCACAATTTTGCAAATACAACTTTTCTGAAATCCTTGAAATTTCAATTCCACTGATCCCAGATTTTGGGTGCATTCCTTCAGTTACCCCATTCCAGGTTCCTTGCTTTAAAACCGTTGCCCTTTGATGCACTATTTTGGGTAATTGAAGGTACAGACAGGAAGAGAGTTTTATTTGTATATAGATAATTGATATGCAATAGACAAAAAAACATATTCACATTCTCTATTACACTTATAAGATGTTTTGTTGTTGATACATTAGTACTGATTGCTATAATGAACAATTCATTCTCTAAAACTTGTTGGAAACATGATGATCTTGCTGGACCATTCTTTCATATTTAGTTGGAGTCTTGTAAACAATTTTGGGGAAATTTATACTAGAATGAAACGAATTCTAACTGCAAATTGTTGTTAAATATTACTAAACTACTAAAGTATACAAACTAAGATTGAATATAGTAGCTGCTGCAAGGATATTCTGTTTCTTATTGGAAAGTACATGCTGTTCTCGGTAGAGGAATGGCTAATTAACTTATAGCAGTAGACACACTGATGTCTAAAATAAGTTTGTATTTCAAAAATAAATCTGGTACAGAACTCACATGGGGACCATATTTGGATTATAATTCTGTAATTGGGTTTTAGGCGCACCCAAAATTTGGTTTCTCTTAATATAAAGTCTTAATATTGTAACCTTCTAGATTTGCTAAATGAGAATAAATTTCTGGTACTTGGATAGAATTTACTCTAGCTTTTTAACTTATTTTATGATTTATACTGTGTTGATTATTGCTGTGTTATTCATATATTAAATGGATTTCAAGAGCAATCTGCAATTTTCAGGACAATATAATATATAGAGTTACTTCAGTTAATGAAATATTGAAACTTTTAATCTAATTCTAGGATGCTTGATAAATTGGGTTATAAAGTGAAAGCCTTCCATTGGCTGGAATTCCTGCAACCTTATCAAATTCCATTTCCATAAATCTAGTTAAAATCAACTCTGGGAGAATCTTGCTATCAGCTGAGTCAGCTACTGACACCTGATAATCTCTATGTCATGGGTCTGATTGCTGTAGACACCACTCACCAAAATAATAATACTTTACATATTCATGGATAAATTGAGAATTTTAGATGCTGAACTATATCAGAAAGACTAGGTTCCACTTATTCAAGCCAACTCTTGAATTTTTAACCAAAATACAGGTAGTCCTTGACTTTACGACCACAATTGAGCCCAAAATTTATGTTGCTAAGTGAAACAGTTGTTAAGTGAATGTTGCCCTATTTTACAACTTTTCTTGTCACAGTTGTTGAGGAATCGCTGCCATAGATAAGTTAGTAACATGGTTGTTAAGTGAATCTGGCTTCCCCATTGACTTTGCCAGTGGTGGGATTCAAATTTTTTTTACTACCGGTTCTGTGGGCGTGGCTTGGGCGTTGCATGGCTTGGTGGGTGTGGCTTGGTGGGAGTGGCAGGGGAAGGATACTGTAAAATCTCCATTCCCTCCCCACTCCTGGGGGAAGGTTACCACTGGTTCTCCGAACTACTCAAAATTTTGCTACTGGTTCTCCTGAACTGGTCAGAACCTGCTGAATACCACCTCTGGACTTTGCTTGTCAGAAGGTCACCAAAAGTGTTCACATGATCCTGGGACACCGAGAGTGTCATAAAATATGAACCAGTTTCCAAGCATCCGAATTTTGATAACGTGATCACTGGGATGCTGAAATGGTTGTTAAGTGTGAAAAATGGACACATAAGTCACTTTTTTCAATACTGTTGTAACTTTAGACAGTCACTAAGTGAAAGGTTGTAAGTCAAGGACTACTTGTACCATGAAAAATGCACCATTCACAGATAAACTGACCTTCAACATCTCTTGGAGTTGGAGTCTATACATCTTGAAGTTGCTGAGGTTATGAAAGATTAGATTGACAGTCCTTGAAATCACTTCTAACTCCATAATTCTATGTTTCTTCACTGTCAGGAGTGGTAACAACGCTGCATAGAATGGATAGGTCCTTATCCCAAATTATATTCTGCTTTAGATGATTAAAATGTAAATGGAAGGAGAGATCAGATATTGACTATGTTTGCACTACATGCTAAATCTTTTGACTATTTTACTTGATTTACACGATACGTCAAACAATAAACTAACCAAATAGGCTTGATTTGCATATCAAACTAGGGCATGAAATGGAGCAAAGAAAACTGCAGGTACTAGTTATTTAACTGATATGGTTAAAGATGTGCAAACACAGCAGTGGATGTTAAGACTGAAAAGGAGGGAATTGAGATGTTCAGTGTTCCAAGATATGATCACCAATTTGGATGGCCTTAAAAGGAAATGGATTTATGATTATATCTTATAATTTATGTTTTATCACTTTGTTGTTTGTTGTACACTGAGAGCTTATGCACTGGAGACAAATTCCTTGGGTGTCCAATCATACTTGGCCAATAAAACTCCCTATTCCACTCCACCCCACCCCACCCCACCCCACCCCACCCTACCCTACCCTACTCTACTCTATATGGACAATAGGTTTATCAATGTTGAAGTTACCTCTAGGTTGGAGACAGCATGCCTAGTGAGAGGAAAGGAAATGCCTTAATCTCTTGCTTGGGCACCTCAGAGACATCTGGTTACCCACTGTGAGAAACTAAGTGTTGGACTAAGATGAGCTTTGGGCTGATCCTACAGAGTTTATATTTTCAGGAATGGTGTAATATAATATTGAAGTGTTTGCTTTCTCCAGACAGCTGAATATAATTGTCTGGTAAAGAGTTGTTGGATGCTTGAAAGACTGCATATTTTTGTGAATGTTCAGTTTGACTATGGTAGTAAAAATTATTGCTTTAATACAGATTTTTAACACAATTTCTTCTTTTTGTACCCTGCCTGATAAGCATTTCTGCATCACTTGGAGGCTTGCATGTCTTCAAAAATGTTTTTTGTCTTTCTTTCACTTTATGGCAAATACTATAATTACAGGTAGGCCTTGACTTATGTTTACAATTTGGGACCAGATATTCCATTGCTAAGCAAATCATTGTTAAGTGAATCATGCCTGGTTTTATGACTTTTTTGCCACAGTTGTTGAGTAAATGACTGCAGTTGTTAAGTGAATCATGCATCCTTCTGGCTCCCACCATTGCTGGTCAGAAACCCCCATGGGAGGTCACAAATGATGATCACATGACCCCGAGATGCTGCAGCCATCGGCAATACATGCTAATTGACAAATGGCCAAATTTTGGTCACATGACCATGGGGATGCCGCAATGGTCATAAGTCCAAGGACTGGCTGCAAGTCACTTTTCACTGCTTTTGGAACTGAACAGTTGCTGAATGAATGGTCATGAGTCAAGGACTACCTGTATTCATCTTGGCCTCACATTGTTTTTTGGAACTGAAAAATGACTGTTTTTAATGTTGCTATTAATTGCTTTCCCCTAGCCTTTAATATAATATAATATAATATAATATAATATATATATATATATATATATATATATATATATATATATATATCTTTCCATCAAATGATTTAACAGGTTGGTGGAACCAAAACTGGTGTGGTGCGCTATGTAGGGGAGACGGATTTCGCCAAAGGGGAATGGTGTGGTGTGGAGTTGGATGAACCTCTGGGAAAGAACGACGGAGCTGTTGCTGGAACAAGGTAATTGTAGACACCTTTGGAACTATTTAGGCCACCAAGCCCAACATTCTGCTCAGTGCAGACTCCAATTTAATACATCTCTGTCGAATGTCTTTCCATCCTTGGGTTGAAATAAACATCAGAGAAGACCCCTACTTCTCTTAGGGGAATGAACTGCACTGAAAAATTGCTTTCTGGTTGTTGGGTCAAGGTTTTTTCTAACTTTCTTCCAGACTTCCTTCTAAAAGTTAACCCATTATTTTGTCTCCTGAACTCTGAGGGTCAGAAGATGCATGCTTTCTTTAGAGCGTACAGGGATGTCTTGTTATACCTCCCCATCCCACTCCCACCTTTTCTCATTGTCTTCCTGTCAGGTTTGATTTTCCTCCCCATGATACTTTCTGAACATGGATGAATGCCTGCCCCTGATTTAGTGTGTGGCGTCCTTGAGCAGGTGTTGGAACTGCAGTACCAGAGCGATCTGTTAGGAATGCTGACACATGTTCTGCCTTCCCATAATTTGAAATAATTGAGATTTGAAATGTTCTTCTTGGAACAGTGCAAAAGAATGCATGCATTACTTGTCCTTATGCATGCAGTAAGTGTTCTTGGGTGGTCTACAACCAAACCAAAATATGCTAAGAGGAAGGAAGTGAAGGATGCTGACAATTGCTTAGAAGATGATTGGGAGATGGTGAGATATGATGGTGTGGTAGGGGAGAGAGGGAACGAAATATACCATCTTGTTTTGTTTAGCTGAAACATGACACTACCAAGGTCTTCTAACCTTTGGTTCTAATGAACCATGGGTGGCCTGAAATAAATTGGTAGATCATGATGTCTTGTTTGGGGTTCAAAAATAATAATAATAAAAGCATTTTCCTCAGTTCAAGTGCAGGTGGGCCTCGACTTATAACCCCAAAATTTTTGTTGCTAAGCAGAGCAAGTGAGTTTTGCCCCATTTTGCTCATGCCCCATGAGCCACGGTGGCGCAGTGGTTAGAGTGCAGTACTGCAGGCTACTTCTGCTGACTGCCAGCTGCCTGCAATTCGGCAGTTCAAATCTTACCAGACTCAAGGTTGACTCAGCCTTCCATCCTTCCGAGGTGGGTAAAATGAGGACCCAGATTGTTGGGGGCAAGAGGCTGACTCTGTAAACTGCTTAGAGAGGGTTTTAAAGCAGTGTATAAGTCTAAGTGCTATTGCGATTGCTATTTTACAACCTTTTTTGCCACATTTGTTAAGCAAATCACAGTGGGTGTTGTCCATATTCAGGTCAGAAGTCCCTAAAAAGCTAACCGAAGGGTTCTTCTGGGCTGAAAGGATTTGCCGGTGACAACACCATTGCCCAGGGAACACCCAATTGCTAAAAATAATGTAGTCTTTAAGGAGCTAAGTGAATCATGTGGTCATTTGTTAAGCAAATCTGGATTCCTCGTTGACTTCGCATGTCAGAAGCTGGCTGGGAAGGTTACAAATGGTGATGACATGACCCCCAGGAATCTGCAACTGTCATAAGTACGTGCCAGTTGCCAAGAATCTGAATTTTAATCTCGGGTCTATGGGGATGCTGCAGCGAACGTAGGTGTGAAAACCGGTCCCAAGTCACTTTTTTCTGTGCCGTTGTAACTTGGAAAGGTTACTAAATGACTGGTTATAAGCAGGGGTGGGGCTGCTGGAAATTTGCAGGGGTTCAGGAGAGCCCCTAGCTAAGATTCTGTGTAGTTTGGAGAACCCTCCAAATCCCGCTCCTGGCTGGCCCCGCCTACCCTGCCCTGCCCCTCCCCACGCGGCCACTTTTGGATGCAGGTAAGTGCAGGGCACGCGCGGAGGCTCGGGGAGGGCAAAAAACAGGCCTCCCAGAAGTTCGGGAAGGCTGGAAATGGGCTGGTTTCCGGCTTCCAGAGAGCCTCCGGAACCCAGGAAGGTTGTTTTCGCCCTCCTGGAGGCTCAAGGGAAGCCTCCAGAGCCCTGGGAGGACAAAAATGCCCCCTGCAGTGGTGCAGGAGACTGACTAAGCCACACACACCATGGCCACACCCACCCAGCAACTGGGCAGAGACCCCTTGCTAAAATTTTTGAAGCCCACCCCTGCCTGGTTGTAAGTCAATAGATGCCTATAAATCTATAGTTCTTTTGTTTTTATTTCACACAAAGGCCTGGTGTAACAGGTGCTCTAGCTATAGTGGAAAATCAAAGTCTTATCTAGGTTTCTTGGTGCTCAGCACTACACAGAAGCTATCCATTGCTGTCACCACAACATACCCACAAGATCAGAGGACACTCATCAGAGAGATAGGCTTTGTCAGTGACTCAGCCCTGCATGGATTCATCTGTCAGTTTCAGTCAGCGTTGTTTTTCTCATATACTGGTAATATTCTAGAGCCTTTTAAGGGCAGCAGGATTCGATTTGTAGGCTGAGTCCAATTGCAAATTAAGGTCTGTGATAATGAGGAGGTTATGCTTATGAATTTTGGGATTTGCAGCCCCCAAACATCTGGAGAACGCCAGGTTAGAGAAGGCGGGCTGTTGATCGCTATTTCATTATGTGGTATGGAAGACCAAGGAATGGCTTGGCAGGGAAATGTCTTTGCCTTTTTCCCCTACCTTTTTTCCCTGTCATCTCGTTGAAAGCATCCAAACAAGTGTTTTTGTATTTATTTGGAAAAGGCAGGTGGAAGCCGTGGTTTGCAGCTGGCCTCTTCTCCCCAGCATGGCACAGTTTTCCTTCAGCTTTCAGTGCTAATGCTTGGGCAATTCCTCCTCTATGCGGGCAGACAGTTTGGGACAGCTGCCAGCTCTCTGTGTGTGCTTGTGGGTGTCCACAGATTGGAAGCAATGTTCTGGAACAGCTGCTCACATCTGGGCAAATGACTTGGCAGGACTATAAAAACCTTCCCTTGGTTTTTCATTACTTGCTGCCACATCATATTACTGGCAATTCCAAACCTCCCCACCCCCGTCCCTCCAATTTTCTGCGGCTTGCCTTGATTTTCATTCTCTTTTTGGGGAAAAGCTGCCATTGTTTTGCCTTCTGGCCATTGGAAATGTGGGAGCAGCTCTTCTCCTTTTGAAAATCTTTGGCTTTCCAAATCTTCACCTTCTATAACTTTGGGTAACTATAGTCCTAACTGAGGATAATGGGAATGAAAAATCCCTGTATCAGAAAACATCAGATGTTGAAAGACTGGCTAATATATTGTTGGTAAGAATAAGGAGAGGAAGGAGGGGGGAGGGTGGGGAGAGAGAGAGAGAGAGAGAAAGAGAGAGAGAACAAAAGCTAAATTAAGGATTGCTTTTAGTGTTTTTAATTACATTTTGGGTTTCTACTAGATTTAATTTCTTTTTAATTGTATATTTGTATCATTTTTACTGTACGCCGCCCCGAGTCCTTAGGGAGATGGGGCGGCTTAGAAATCCAATAAATAAATAAATAAAATTACAGGCATAGGATGTTATCATACAGTAGCTTTGTTGACAGGTAGTCCTTGACTTCCAACCGCAATTACAGTTGGAACTTCTGTTGCTAAGTGGTGTGGCCACAAAGCGCAATGTCACAAAATTGCATCACTTAGTGGTAGCAATCTGGCAGTCTCTGTTGCCATTGTTAACAGGATGCCATTATTAAGTGAATTCCACCCCATCCAAGCCATTCTGGCCTTGATCCCCCTCAGTCTCGAGCCTCAGTTCTTCTACCTCCCCTTCAACTCCCTGTCAGTGTTCCAGCAAACCTCCATTCCAGTCAATAACTCCGAGACAGACATATCTCAAAGGTACCTACATTTGGAAATAGTAACTGGCACATCTGTGGAATCGAAACTGAAAGTTCCAGGCTTCCTTGCAAAAGTCAAAACTATAAATCCACCCCCATTAGCCATTACCACATCACATGGTCCAATCATCATCCGTCCTAAACTAAGATTCCCATTTCAGTATACGCCACACTCAGTGACCTTGAACCAAACAAAAGAATTTTATTTTGTCTAATTAGATATACTCAAATGAATTCTCCTCCCACTTTCTCAGACTCAATTGTGGCAGCGTAGGAGCATTGAAACTCAATATGGCTTCCAAAGCTGACACTCCCCAGAATTGCCTATTCACTCCATCTCTGCCCATTTGGCTGACCTGCACCCTGTTTTGAGGGGTTGGACAGCCCCAAACCACACAGTTCTGAGGCTGTTTGTCAAACTGTGACTGAAGGGTTTCTTAGTGCTTTGGGGCTTCAAGAAGCCTCTGAGCAACAGCGCGAAGCCACAGCCATCCCTGGAAATTTCAGCCACCCCAATCCTGTCTGGCAGAGTGGAGCAAAACCACCATGCCCCAGGAGGCTCCAACTGTGCGGTGCAAAGCTGCTGTGTCCCAGGTAGCTTCAAGAGTTCAGTGCACAGCCACCCTAACGTGGGAAGCTTCCAACAGTGAGGCACAAAAGTGCCGAGTCGTGGGAACCGCCCCAGTGGAGTCCCATTCTCAGTCGCCCTTGCCATCCGGCCTCCCCAGTTGACCTTCACCATTGTCTTACTCCCACTGCTGATAAGTTGTGCCCATCCTGGCCCTTTGCAAGGCAGTTGTTGGCCACATAAAGCCACCTTCTCCAGGACTCACAAGAATGACATATGCTGTTTGAAGCATGCTGCGACGAGTGGCCTTGGGAAGAAGGCCTGGTGTGGCCAGCAGCTGCTTTACATAGAGTCAGGCTGGACACGCAGTGGAAGGAAGACGCCAAAGGGCAGCTGGGCCTGGCAGCTTCTATGGAGGCCAGGGCAGCTGGGGGTGGTAGTGGTGCAGCTGGGCTTCTGCACTGTGATGTTGGGGTTGCTGACCATGGTGTAGGATTGAGGCAGTATTTCTCAGTGGAAGTGCCAGCACTGGGCTGAAGTGGAGGCCTAGAGGTGATGGTGGCAGCTGGCTGAGACTGCTAAAGTCCTTATGTCTTTACTTCAGTCACAGCCTCATTACGGTCACCCAGGAACGCTGCTGGGCAGGCTGGCCAAACATCCACAGATGTGGAGGCGATAGGTGGGTGGGGAAGAGCGGAAGTACCTCTGCGGTCATATGTGCAGGGAAGCTGCTGGGCCCCTGAATTTACATGTTACAACGACACTGAAAAAAATGAGTTATGACCATTTTTCAAACTTACAACCATCGCAGCATCCCTGTGGTCACATGATCAAAATGTGGGCCCTTGGCAACTAGCATATGACAATTGCATTGTCCCGGGATCACATGATCACTATGTCAGGGCTCCGCCATCCACCCCCATTCAAATTATGAGTCTCTAGCTGCATCTCTCAGAGTTTAAAAAAATCATTTATTAGGAGTGAACATGCTGGCGCTACCTGGTGTAGCTGACTCTGAGACACATCATTCATTTCACCCTTGACCCTGGTCTTCCCCCCACCCCCTGGATGTATATTCTCCAATGGGACACATCCATAGTTGACACACTATTTGTAACCTTCCCAGCTGGCCTCTGACAAGCAAAATCAATGGAGGAAGCCAGATTTGCTGAACATTAACGACCGCATTATTCAATTAACGACTGAATGATTTGCAGTGGACAAAGGTCATAAAATGGGGCAAAGCTCATTTAACTGTCTTGCTTAGCAATGGAAGTTGTGGGCTCAATTCTGGTTGTAAATCAAGGACTATGTGTCTACCTTGATTATCATATTTTATTGGGCATTTTAATCAATTCATTGTAATGTTTCGATTATCAGGTATTTTTAAAAAAATATTTTAAATATTTTCTCTGATAATCGAAACACTATAATGAACTAATTAAAATGTTTGTTTCCTTTTGAAATACCTGCACAATATACAATTAGTTTCTTTGGTGTATCTTGAAAAGGTAAAATCAGCTGTACGTGATTATAATCCAGAAGCCCCGATCCTGGTGAACTTTGCATCAGATGTCACACTTGAAGGACAGTGGAGGGGTGAATACAGATTCAACCAAGAGCGTAGCATCTGGTGTAAATAAATCCACACACTAAGTTTATGGTTTATTTTATCTATCCATAAAGCCAAGTTGGGCTTTGATAATGAGTTTACAATTGTTCCAAAAAAAAAAAATCACTCTTCAACTTTTTAATATGACTGAAGAGGAAATTATTAAATGCACAGGGAGTCATTCCATTAGCTGGATTTAACTTTAATTTTATTTAATCAGATCAAGTTTCATTGACTTGGTCCGCCCACTCATGGCTCACAATCCAAAAAGGGTTGTATGTTCTCAGCTTGGCTGTTCTCTGGGAGGCATGATAAATTCATAACTGACGCACACAGCAGAGAAGAGAATGTGAAACTGGAAATGCTTTTTACACTGGGAAATGGCTTAAAATCACTTCCTTCTTTCATCTCCAGGTATTTTCAGTGCCCACCAAAGTTTGGCCTCTTTGCTCCTATCCATAAGGTTATCCGGATTGGGTTCCCATCCACCAGCCCAGCCAAAGCGAAGAAAAGTAAGAGGATGGCCATGGGTGTCTCAGCCTTGACTCACAGCCCCAGCAGTTCGTCCATCAGCTCTGTCAGTTCTGTGGCCTCCTCCGTAGGGGGAAGGCCTAGCCGGAGTGGACTGGTAAGGTTCATCTCATAGGGATTCAGAACAAGCCTTGATAATGTCTCATGCATCATGGTGTAATCGTGCAGGTACCATGAATCATATAACAGACGTGGTGAATGGTTTCATAATGCCTATGTGTCATTTGCCCTTTTCCTAAAAGGCCTTTTCAGTGACCATCCAAGCTCCAGCCACAGCATCACTGAGCTTGCAATTCCCTTCCCATTACTTGAGAGAGAGGATACAAGGACCGTTGCTCAAATATATGGTATATCTCAGGGCAATGTTTCTCAGCCATTGCAATTTGGAAATGTGTGGACTTTAAGTCCCAGAATTTCCCAGCCAGCATGCTGGCTGGAGAATTTTGGGAGTTAAGTCTGCACATCTTCAAATTGCCAAGGTTGAAAAACATGGTTTATTTTGTGATTGTTTTTTTTCTGTCAGAAACACTTAGGTCCGGGGTATTTGCGGGAGCACCTGCTGCCAGCAACAGCTTCCCATCGCCCTGTGCACTCCCACAGGCAGGGTCTCCTCAGGGTGCTGTCGGCCAGACAATGTCGGCTGGCGACTTCCAGGGGGAGGCCCTTTTCTGTGGGTGCGCCTGCCCTTTGGAACCAACTGCCCGTGGAGCTACGGCTGGCTCCTGACCTTCGTTCCTTCCGTCGCGACCTAAAGACTTGGCTTTTTCGATCTGCCAACCTGGACTGAAGGGGTTTTTAATTGGCTTTTAGATTTGTTGGTGGTTTTAGTGTTAATGTAAGTCGGGTTTCTTGTTTAATTGTTTTTTAACTTTTACATTTCTGTTTTTATCTCTGTGAGCCGCCCTGAGACCTTCGGGAGATAGGGCGGAATAGAAATCCCATAAAATAAATAAATAAACACACAGTTTTGAAAGAGAAATGGACAAGCTGGGATGTACGGTCCAGTTGGTTCTTCCAAGATGGCCCCCATGAACAACCATTGTTCTTGGCAGTATGATGAAAGAGGAAATGGTGACTGGGTTCATACATGGCATTGAGCCATTTCCTGTTAACTATGTTTTAAATCAGAGGTCTCAAACTCAAGGCCCACAGGCCAGAGGCGGCCCACATGATGCATAGATTTCACCCATGGGGCCACCCTGGAAACAGCGAAGGACCAGCCCATGGTGCCTTTGCCAGAGAAAATGGAATATGCAGCCCCCAAGCTCCATTTTCACTGGCAGAGGGTTGCAGGAGGCCGTCACAGCCGAAAATGGATTTTGGGACCCCATTTTTGCTGGCAGAGCACTTGGCCCACTACAGGCACCCCTGACACAAGTGAGGTGGCCACACCCATCCTGACCACCACCCTCCATCTCCCCCTCCCCCAAGATCAAACAACTTTATGCAGCCCTCAATGAAATCGAGTTTGACACCCCTGTTTTAAATCAAAATTGGCTGAAGTCACAGAGAATTCTAAGCCATAAATCAGGATTTCTAAACCACAGTGGTTGGAGTCACATAACATTTAAAGCAAAAACCCATCAAAGGCACCTTTTTAATCACAGTGCATTATGTGAACTCAGTTGTTGAGTCTGTCTTCTTGCCTGACTGGCACCAACACCATTTTCATTTCTCTCCTCCTCAGTTCTTCATCTAAAACCCGATATGATAGTGGATGGTTTTGAGGACAGATTAGGCAGGAAAGAGCTCATCCTGTCCAGCTTAAATGCATTTATGTGTTCAGGCTGTATTTCGATGCTCAATTTTGCGGCAATGTTAAAGACATAAAGGAAGTGGCTAACTGAATTTTCTCCATTGTGGTTTTCCAATGCTCCTTCTGCAGCTGACCGAGACGTCTTCTCGCTATGCCCGGAAGATCTCTGGCACGACAGCCCTTCAGGAGGCATTGAAGGAGAAGCAGCAGCACATCGAGCAGCTCCTGGCTGAGCGTGACCTGGAGCGGGCTGAAGTTGCTAAGGCAACCAGCCGCATATGTGAGGTGGAGAAGGAGATTGCCATCTTGAAAGCTCAGCACGAACAGGTAGGTAGACCTGAGCAGGTGAGAACTGAAACAGGAAGTATAATGGTACGTGGGAATGACCTGGAGAGATGGGGGAAGAGATGCTGCGTAGGGAATGGTCATAGAAGAGAAATAGGATACAGATGCATAAAGGGCAAAGAAAGAGCCTCAGCCCAGGTTTTCAGGCTGTAAAGGTGATGGCAGGAGAACTGTACTTTCAGACTTGCAAGATTCTGTTAATGTAGCTTTACAATAAAGTAGAGCTGGTTTCTCTGGTGGTGTTTCCTCTCAGACCTACCTGAGAAGGTTGACTAGAAGCCAGGAAGGAAATGCATCTGATTGATAACACAATGAATTATTTATTATTAAGCACTAAGTATGCCTTTGGTTTGCAAGCACAAAATAGGTCCATCATTATTAGCAGAAGTAACCATTTGTTATTTGGTATTCACCAAGCTTCATCTAAAGCAGGTTTTCCCGACCGTGGCAATGTCCAGGTGGATGGCCTTCAAATTCCAGAACCAGCAGGGTCATCGATGAGAACTCTGAAAGTTAAAGCCCACACACCTGGAAGTTGCCAAGATTGGGAAACCTAGCACTAAACAGTGTACAGGTAGTCCTCAACTTATGACCACAATTGAGCAAAAATTTCTGTTGCTAAGCGAGCAAGTTGTTAAATGAGTTTTGCCTCATTTGGTGACTTTTGATTTGATTTGATTTATTTGGATTTATATGCTGCCCCATCTCCAGAGGGACTCGGGGCGGCTCACACAAACATACATACAAATATTTTAAAAAGTATTAATCCAATCCAAATAACCAATAAAATTCCATGCTAAAATGTCCAATTAAAACCCCCAGTCTCCCTCAATCCAGGCCGGCCTGTGAAAACAGCCAGATCTTTAGATCGCGGCGGAAAGAACGCAGGTCGGGAGCCAACCGTAACCCCAGGGGCAGCTGGTTCCACAGGGTGGGCGCTCCCACAGAGAAGGCTCTACCCCGGGGAGCCGCCAACTGACATTGTCTGGTTGACAGCACCCCGAGGAGGCCCTGCCGGTGGGAGCGCACTGGGCGATTGGAACTCGATGGTGGCAGGAGATGCTCCTGCAAGTACCCTGGACCCAAGCCATTCACAGTTGTTCAATGAACCCCTGCAGTTGTTAGGTTTAATAAAAAAACAGTTGTTAAGTGAATCTGGCTTCCCCAGTGACTTCGCTTGTCAGAAGGTGATGGTGAGGATCACCATAAAAAGTGATCACATGACCCTGGGACACTGCAACTCATCAACGAATACGATGTGTTGATGGGGGTGCTGCAATGGTTGCAAATGTGAAAAATGGTTATATGTCACTTTTTTCAGTGCTGTAACTTCGACAGATGGTTGTAAGTCAAGGACTACTTGTATAACAAATACGGGGTCTTATTTTTTTTTTTTAACTAATAAGACTCAGGGGTCTTACAATTTTGGATCCAATTGCTCAGCTCACCTGCTGCCATTGGCCTTGTCTATGTAGATCAGGGGTGTCAAACTCAAGGCCTGTGGGCTGGATCTGGCCTGCAGGGCTACCCTGGAAACAGCAAAGGAGAGCCCATTTTCACTGGCAGAGCGCTCGGGCCACCACAGATGCCCCCAACACGAGTGAGGTCAAGCTGGCCATGCCCCCCCCTGGCCCCCAAGGTCAAAAACAACCCTGATGCGGCCTTCAATGAAATCGAGTTTGACAGCCCCGATGTAGATTAAACCTATCTGCTGTTGTTCTGGTTGAGTTTATGCTTTTCCATTAGCCACATGTATTTGTGCATGCACACATGCTGCAGGTAGACTTTTAGAACATCAGGTAATTCCTGCAGAAATTCTTAGACGATTGTGTAAACCTTCTGGTTAAATCCCCAATGGAAAATGGTGCCAAGGTCAAAACAACCCTGCCTTCAATGAAATCGAGTTTGACAGCCCCGATGTAGATTAAACCTATCTGCTGTTGTTCTGGTTGAGTTTATGCATTAGCCACATGTATTTGTGCATGCACACATGCTGCAGGTAGACTTTTAGAACATCAGGTAATTCCTGCAGAAATTCTTAGACGTTGAATAAACTGTTAAGTAAATATACCCCAATTCTGGTTGGCATCGTGATGGAAAATAGCCAGGCAGCCTTGTGAAATATCTCCTGAGTTCCTGGGGGGAGGCAGACGATAGGTAAAATCCTATGGGAAACTAATGTTTGCCAGGTTCATTTATTTTGGTCATTTCCTTTTCTTAATGAGCAAGAATAAAAGGTAAGAGTAGTGAAATTATGTCTGTGTTACAATGCTGGAAAATTGATTGGGCTTTCTTTTTTGTTTCATTTTTAGTATATAACAGAAACCGAGGGAAATTTGCAAAGAGCACGAGCTTTGCTGGAGGGAGCACAGAAGGAGAAAGTAGAGTTGCTGAACCAGTTAGAAGAGGAGAAAAGGTATCCATAATTTGAGTTGAAAATAGAATGGGTATGAAATACGGCTTGCTTGCTTGTTCGCACATACATGCTAGTCGTTTCCAGCTCTAGGGGGTGGTGCTCATCTCCGTTGCAAAGCCAAAGAGCCAGCGCTGTTCAAAGATGTCTCCGTGGTCATGTGGCCAGCATGACTAAATGCCGAAGGTGCACGGAACGCTGTTACCTTCCCACCAAAGTGGTCTCTATTTTTCTACCTGCATTTTTATATGCTTTTCGAACTGCTAGGTTGGCAGAAGCTGGGAAAGTAACGGGAGCTCACTCTGTTACACAGTGCTAGGGATTCGAACCGCCTTTCTAATCGACAAGCTCAGCATCTTAGCCACTGAGCCACCACATCCCTTTTGTTTGCTTAGAAGGCAAATAATCAAATTTGGTGGCGCAGTGGTTAGAATGCAGTATTGCAGGCTAATTCTGTTGACTCCCAGCAGTTCGATTCTCACCAGCTCAAGGTTGACTCAGCCTTCCATCCTTCTGAGGTGGGTAAAATGAGGAACCAGATTGTTGGGGGCAAGAGGCTGACTCTGTAAACCGCTTAGAGAGGGCTTTAAAAGCACTGTGAAGCGGTATGTAAGTGCCATTGCTCTTAGTGACAATGTATTAATATTGAAGTGGGTTACAGGTAGTCCTTGACTGGCAACCACAGTTGGGACTGGAATCTCGGTCGTTGAACAAAACAATATTGAACACTCAGATTGCAATCACATGACCATGGGAATGCTGCAGTGGCCTGAATTCCAAGTACCAGTCAGAAGTATAGGTAGTCCTCAACTTAACAAGAAGCATTGAGCCCAAAATTTCCCATTCTCACATGAGACAGTTTTTAAGTGAATTTTGCCCCATTTTCCGACCTGTCTGGCCATCATTGTTAAATGAATTCCTGCAGTTGTTAAGTTAGTCACAGAATTGTTAAGCAAATTTGGCTTTGCTTGTCAGAAGATCAGAAAAGGGGCTCACATGACTCTGGGAAACTGCAACCATCATAAATATGAGCCAGTTGCCAAGACTTTGAATTTGGATCACATAACCATGGAGATGCTGCAAATGGCTGTAAGTGTGAAAAACAGTCATAAATCACTTTTTTCAGTGCCATTGTTATCTTGAACAGTCATGGAATGAAGTGTCACAAGTTCAAACAGTCACTGAACAAGGGGTCGTTAACCAAGGATGACCTGTAATGTGCTAGGGAGCAGGAGAGAACCAGCTTGGTGTCATGGTTAAGGTATCAAGCTAGAAATGGGAAGAGTGAGTTCTAGTCTTGCCTTGGGTATAAACCCAGCTTGATGACCTTGGGCCAATCACTCTCTCTCAGCCCTAGGAAGGAAGCAATGAAAACCACTTCCAAAATCTTGCCCAAAAAACTGCAGGGATTTATCCAAACAGTTACCAGGAAACAACGCTGGCTCAAACAGAGGGAAAAAAAGAACATTAGGAGTGATGATCATTCTATAAACAGAAATAAATCAACTTGTTTGAGCTCCATTTCATGATCTGAGCTACATGGTATAAGAGAGTGGACGTAATAACTTTGGACATTTTTCCACATCACCGCTTTCTTCTGACTTTTCCCTTCTTTTACAGGAAGGTAGAGGATTTACAGTTCCGAGTTGAAGAAGAATCCATTACAAAGGGAGATTTGGAGGTAATCAACAGCATGGGCTTTCTTTATTAGAATTTATACACTAGCCGGAAGGATTGATGATCTCCTCTGCAGTGATTCCCTGTCATCTCCTTGTCTTTTAATAAATTGAGTTTTGATTGGCTAATGCAGGCTCTTACGTGTGTTTTGCAGAATGGCATAGGCAAAATAACATCGCGGGGTGTCCCACAGAGAATATGACTAGTCTGTTTTTATAGTCAGTCACTGAAACTGGGGGAGGTGTTGTGTTCCAATTTTTATTTGCTTATTTTGAATGGTTTTGGAACTTGTTTGGCTCAGTAAATTAGTGTGCAGATCAGATCACAAGCGAGGGTAAAGATCACGTATGCTCACTTCCTTATTCTAGTTTTATTTCTAATTTAAACAGAATCTGTTTGAGTTCCTAATAAGTAGGAAAATGGTATCTCCAGCTAA
This sequence comes from Naja naja, assembly GCA_009733165.1. Lineage (NCBI taxonomy): Eukaryota > Metazoa > Chordata > Lepidosauria > Squamata > Elapidae > Naja > Naja naja. The sequence continues at coordinate 18,346,925 of CM019148.1, read as the reverse complement.
CTCCACTTTGTCAACTCTTATTTCAACAAAGATTATATGAAACCCAACAGGTTTCTAGTATTCACCTAGGAGATGTTTTACTGTTCTCAATGGTTATCAACACTATCCTATACAAGTTAGAACTAAGCCCTATTGATTTCAATGGGACCTGCTCCCAAATGCTCTAGTGCTCTAGATGTGTTGAATTTCAGCTCCCTTCATTCATTAGCAATCATGATAGCCCAGTTCCCATGCATCTGGAAGGCACAAGGTTTGGGAAGGCTGATATACAAAATATCTGTTCCTAGAATAAAATTAATTTAATTCAGAAGGGAATGCATATTACGTTAAGCACCAATTAACACAGCATTCATGCACATCTGCTGGCAGTCTGACCTGGACAAATAAGGCTGAGTTAATGTATCCTAATTTTGATGTTCCGTTTGTGGTCCAAATGCACAAAAATTGCCAGATCAATTTTGTGTTATGCTCCCTTGGATAAATAGCTTGTGCACACTAGGGTGATGCAAAGGAAAGACTCCTAACATCAATGCTTTTCAAAGACTGCTCTCCTGATGCATCTGACTCAAAAGTTCTCAGATCATTATTTTTGGGAATGAGCAAAACTGCCTGAGTTGGCAGCAGTTCCCAGGCTCAGTGACCTTCTAAAATGGATGTCTATGGAGATTCTCAGTCATCCAGGTCATGGTTGTTCCAAAGGTGCTTTTTCAAAAGGCAACTGGACTTTGTTTTTCCTTGAGGACGTTTCGCTTCCCATCCAGTTCTGACTGCAGAACTAAAGAAGCTTTTTGGATGAAAAGCGCAACGTCTTCAAGAAAAAATCAACATCCAGTTGCCTTTTGGAAAAAAAACACCTTTGGGATGTCTAAGATGGATTTGACATGAATTGTGGCTGAGCATCTTATCTCTGGACCAATAATTGATGCGAGGAGATTGTCTGGAGCAGCTGCTTTGAGCGGTTTGGGAGGGAAATTCAACTGGAGTTGTGACATGAGAGATACACACCAATGCATTTAAGAGTTTGTGTCTGTGTTTGCAGTTGTGAAGAGGATTGACTTGAAAACTGCCTTTCTTGCAGAATTGTTGCATTCACATCTTGCATCTTGTGCGGATAGCTGACCCTGTGTTTACCAATCTGGTCCTTCCCCCCTGTCCCTTTTGTGTAAACTGTCTTTCTTCACTTTGTATACTGAAGAAGATAATTTGCAGGCATCTCCATTATGATTATTATTATTATTATTCCCTTGTTCTCTCCTGTTTGCTTTCTTTTCTTCCTTTGGTTTCCTTCCTGATGTGTGACCAGACTCAGACGCAGCTGGAGCATGCTCGAATACGGGAGCTCGAACAGAGCCTCCTGTTTGAGAAGACCCAGGCAGCAAAGCTTCTCAGAGAATTGGAGGAGAGCAGGGTAATCCACCCAAACACCTTTGCTGCCCCACCTCATGCTAGCCAATGCCTGCAGATCCAATTGCTTGCTGGCTATGTTGATAATTCCCTATAGTTTTTGGTTTTGTTTTGTTTTTTTAATTTGAGCTTCCATGTTTCATGTTAACATCTTGTTTTGCAATTACTCCCCCGCTCTCCACAATCTCTTCTCCATGTCTCTGGAGATTGTAACACTTTGTAGTTTTGCCTTCTTCGTCTATTGGACGAATCCTTCCTTTGATTTCCATTCTGCAGCTTTTTATGCTATCATTTGGACTGGACCGACTTTGCCACTCATCATCCAGTTTAACAATAATCATTGGTTGAATACAGAAAGCTATTTACCTGATGGTAGGCTCTTGGCTTTGCAAGCGGTTGTGCCTTTTCATGGTGGTATCCCATGAATAAGAGGCTGTTCTTTTGTCTGTAACCTCCCCATCGCACCCCATTGGAAAGCAGGGAGGAGGAAGCACAATTCGTTCCCCCTTTTTCCCCTCACCTGAAACCCCCTCGCCAGCTCTTTCCATGCAATTCTCTGCACGTGACTTGGCCCTTGGTAAATGGCAAGCTGTATTCACCCATCACCATTGCAGAGTTGCTTGGGCCCCCAGGAATTCTGCATCATAACTTAATTCTGCAGGTTCAGCGTTTTGGAAAGCATGGTAAAAACAAGCATGTAGGTGTCAGGATTCTTATCAAAAAGGATGGCATTAGATACTGGGATAAAGCTGAGTCCTTGAAGATCTCTTTTTGCTGTGCCTGTTTCATCTACCCTAATTTAATCTAATAGCCTGCTCATTTTTAATCCTGGATCCTAGAGTACAGGAGGATCCTATACAGTTGCCCATTTGGGTACTAACTCAGAATAGACTTACAAGCACTGTCTACCATGTATCGTCGAGTCATATTCAAAACAGGAATGGGCTGCTACCGATTCACACTGGTTCTGGCAAACCGGTAGCTAATTTTATGGCCAGTTCGGCGAACCAGCAGATCCTATCCCTGGCTGGCCCTGCTCACCCCTCCCTCCCCTCCCAGGAGTCCCCATGTGGCCCATTTTGGATCGCAGGTAAGTGCGGAGGCTCGGGGAAGGTGTAAAACAGGCCTCCCAGAAGGCTAGAAACGGGAGGCCATTTTCGCCCTCCCAGAGACTCAACATAGGCCTCCGGAGCCCGGGGAGGGTGAAAAACGGGCCTCCCGGAAGTTCTGGAAAGCTGGAAATGGGCCCGTTTCCAGCCTATGGAGATCCTCTGGAGCCCAGGGAGGCCATTTTCACCTTCCTGGAGGCTCGAGGAAAGCCTCCAGAGCCTGGGGAAGGTGAAAACACCCCCCCCAGTCCATTTTTGCTCCCAGGCCAGGGTGGTGCAGGAGGCTGAGTAGGCCACGCCCACCATGGCCACGCCCACCCAGCAACTGGGCAGAGAACTGGTTGCTAATTTTTTTGAAGCTCACCCCTGATTCAAAGTCTTGAGTGTATTTCATGCCTGGGACCCCGATTTTGTCCCTGTGGAGTTATCCACAGGAACGGGGAATTTAAAAGGCCCAATCAATCTGCAGACAAGTGTAGTAGATACATTGGTCTTTGAGCACACTAATAGTCTCTCATGACATCACCATGTACTAAAAATGCTGTCAGGCTTCAGTGAAAGTTCAAAATAGCTCTTCTTTCTAGCCTGTTTTGGAATTTGACAATCCTATAAAAGATTCAGAAAAATGTGAACTTTCCAGATTAAAATCCCTCTCAGCAACAAGAACCAGGCATTCTGGATTTGGTGCTTAAGTCTTCTAGAATGTTGTGTTTTCATGCGTAATGCTTAATCCCATAATTAGACATAGCTTCAGGGTACCATATTCTTTTAAAGTTTATTCGTTCGTTTAGATTTTTATTTGATTTCTTCCAAGAGACTGAAGTAATTCCATGGAGATTTCCCTTTATTTTATCCCCACAACAGGATCCCCTTGAGATAGGTTGGACTCAGAGAGGAGGAGTGACCCAAAGCCAGTCCCTTATGAACTTTAACGGGTGAAGGTAGACTAGAACAAGGGGCATGTTTCTTGTAGAGGTAGTCCTTGATTTATGACCACAATTGGGTCATAATTGTGGAATCCCTGTTGCTAAGTAAGGGGGTTGTTAAGTGATTGATGTCCAATTTTACCAGTTGTATGACCTTGGGACACTGCAGCCATTGTAAATACCCAAATTTTGATCACATGACTGTGGGGATACATGTTCTGGTCGTCATTTTCTTCAGTGCCGTTAGAACTTAGAATGGTTGCCAAATGAATGGTTATAAGTCAAGGAGTACTATAGTTCACCTGTAGTGGTATATACCGCATTGACTCTTGGGATTGGCCCAAAGTCTCTGGGAAAACTTCTGTGACTAAGGGACACTAGATCCTGGATCTCCTACTCCTAGTCCAGCATGATCACCACTATGCTATATTGGCTGAGAGAGAAGGAGAAAAGCCAAAAGTCACCCGGTGACTTTCTAATGGAGAGTGAGGTTAACCGGAACTCAGGTCTCTCCCAGGTCTAGTCCAAGTTAGCCACTACACCAAGAACCACTGGTTCTCGACCCCCGCCTATCAATCTTTTGTGAAATCTACAGTATCTTTTATGATGATTTTATAAAAATCCTTTATGATGTGCAGTATTTTTAATTTGTGATTTTCACCTCTGATGATGCCAGGATTTATCCATAGTTTGCCACTGTTCTGATCAAGGATGCATGGTGTTTTGTTACTAGACATAGGACTCATATATACAAAAATGAATCAATTTTTGTTTGTTTCTTTCATTATTATCTCTATATACAAAGCCAGGAAAGCGGCTTATTCACATAGTCCTCATAGTTTTTCCTCTAGTGGTTTTTTTTAAATGATTTTGTTAGATTGAACTATTGTTAAGTATTTGTAATTTTGCCTCGAACTACTGGGGATGAGTGGAATATAATTCAACAACATAAATACAAATAAATTAATTGGTGCTGTTATTACCCGTTCTTCCCTCCAAAAAAATCTAAAAATTATCAGTACAAAAGGTAACACCAATATGGATAAAACAGGGCTATACCAGAGGAAATAATTTCCAAAACATAGTTGCTGTTCAAAATGGAGGGCCGTGTCTGTTTGTTATGTAGGAAAATATCATCTGTGTAACTGCTGCTGTCCAGATGTTAACTGTCTAAGGGCAACTTAAAAGGTCTGTATTGATCTCTTTTTTTAAAAAAAAGAAAAGAGTTTTGGTTTTAAAACCAATTTGCTTCCTCTCACCAGTTGAGGAATTTTATGGGAATGAAGCTTGGCCCTTTGGGTTCTGCCAGAAGCATGCTTTGGGGTAAATGAATGTTAGAACAGTCTGTGCAATTTACTTGGTTTATTAATAAACTTTCAGAGAGGAAGAGTGTGTTGTGAGTCGGATTTGGCTTAGGAAAATTCCTTCTCTTGATAAAGTTCATCCATCACACTAAAATATAATGTATTTTAAGATTAGCATCTATGACCTAATCAGTGTGATGTGCTGCTGTAAACATGGGAAGAGGTTTAGTTTCTGCTGCCCCAAGGAATAAGATTATGTTTGTGTTTGTTTGTTGTTTGAGTTCTGGTGTTCGATTACTCAATTTGTATAGCCGTCCACCTCAAACAAGTGACAGTAGGCACAAACAAAACAAAACACAATACAAAAGAAGAAATCAAGTATGAAATTATAAAATAAATAACAATTAAATATAAATAGCAGCCAAGAGATATTATAATTCATCGGTATATATAAAAAAAGCCAGGAAATAGAATCCTTCACATAGTTGGGACTTGGGCATATTGCCAGGTTTTCCAGACCTTCCAAAAGACCAACAGGCTTAGAGCCTTCCTTATCTCAGGATTAGGTTTCATGAGATTTTGATAGAGGAGAGGAGATTTCAGATGAACCTTAGGAGAAGTGTTTGGAGTCCTAAGAGCAGTTCAGTTAGTAACATCCATTATTGTGTGACAGATAGGCAGATGCCCCCTTGCTGTGACCTCAGATATGTAGCTCTGATTTTCCTCTATTAAGCAAAGGTTTGGATCAGAAACGTTTGTGTCCTCCTCTGACTTTCCACTCTGAATGTTTAGAGCTAGTATTGCAGTTGATTCAGCGGAGCAGCCTATATTGACAGATTCCTATTTCCTTTTTACCATGATTCATAAACCAAATGTGCTGTGCCCCATCAGTTTCCCAGCTGCTTCTAAGGCCCATCATTAAACATTAACCATGGTCAGCAGTTTGCTTATACATCCAGCACCATTCCTTACATTTTCCTTTTGAACATTTCCGTTAATAACTTCTAACCAATTTCCATAGGTGGGTGAGAGGGTGGTTGGTTGGTTGGTTGGCTGGCTGATGCTTCCTTTTACACCAGGGTAAACTATGCTATGAGCAAAGAGTCAGTGACTATAGAACAATTGAGCAAACCCAAATCTGACATGACCCAATTTGGCAGGTTAGGGTTGAGAGTTGAAATGCCTTTTCATAGCCTTATGAAAATAATCTGATATATCAGCTGACAAGAATGATGGCATTTATTTATTTATTTATTTATTTATTTTTCTTACTTTACTTTGTACTTTCAGCAGTCCACTATGCTGAACAAAAGGTTTGTTTTCAAGATGGAGAATGCTGGGACTGAAGGAGTAAGTTTTCAAAAGCTGCCCAGCATGCCTGCTAAACTCTCAAGTCTTGAGGTATTTAATCTGCAGTGTTTCTCAAACTTGGCAACTTTTAAGGCATATGGACTTCAACTACCAGAATTCCCCAGCCGGCTGGCATGCAGGCTGAGGAGTTCTGGGAGTTGAAGTCCATATGTCTTAAAGTTGCCATGTTTGAGAAACACTGGTCTATAGGTGATGAAGATGATTGCAGAGTTGATAGAGGGAATAGACTGCAGTCAAAATTTTGCATTGTAGCATCATACCAGTGGTGCAATGAAATCCTAATTTGGAGGGGGGTGGGTGAGCATGTAGCATTCCAGACAGCAAGTGGCCAATGTGTTATGGGGAAGGGAAAGGGGTTTTGTGCAGAAAACATATCCTGGTTATTTTCTACCCAGTCTCATTCAATCTGAGAAAAAAAGAATTTGTTTTTAAACATTTCTTTTAAAGTGGAAACGATATCATTGAAATTCTTATGGATAAAGGGTTGTTATGCTTGCATTTGTTTAATTACAAAGTGGCCAAAGTGTATATGTCAATATCCCGTCTTTTGTTCTACATTATTAGCCTCCCTGCCTTCTCATATTGAATCCTAAATTATAACATCAGTGGGAGCTCTTTTAGGGCAGAGGTCTCCAACCTTGGCAACTTTAAGACTTGTGGACTTCCAGAATTCCTCAGCCAGCAGTTGAAGTCCACAAGTCTTAAAGTTGCCAAGATTGGAGACCCCTGTTCTAGGGAACTTTTCAGATGAGCAAGTGTGGCCACTCAGGAGGCTTCAGAGCAGTGGGAAAAGATGCTACAGAAAACAACCTCTCCAGTCCTCAATAACAGTAGTTCTAACTTAAATCTGAGCTGAGAAATAAGGCCAAGACCTTTTCATGTTGCTTGAGAAGAAGACAGGAAACGCTTTTTCCTGAGGAAGTAATTTTTAGAAACTTCAAAATAAGTCATGACGTAGCATTAGGAAAAAGAAAAAATTGCCTTTATTTTGTTTCGAGTACAGGTAGTCCTTGACTTACGACCACAATAGAAACAATAATTTCTATTGTTAAGCAAGCCAGTTGTTGAATGAATTTTTGCTCCATTTTATGATTTTTCTTGCCACAGTTGTTAAGGAAATCACTGCAGTTGTTAAGCCAGTAACACATTTTTAAGTGAATCTGAGTTCCCCATTGCTTGTCAGATGGTCACAAAAAGGTGATCCTATGACCCTGCAATTGTCATAAATAGGAGTCAGTTGCCAAGCATCTGAATTTTGATCACGTGACTTTGGGGATGTCGCAAGGGTTGTAAGTGTGAAAAATGGTCGTAAGTGACTTTTTTCAGTACCATTGTAGCTTTGAACAGTCATTAAATGACCTGTTGTAAGTCGAGGACCACATGTAAGCACAGCAAGGGAAGAATTTTTATCCCTGTGTTGCCAGTTTTCTTCTCACGAGAAGCTGTATCTGTATAGATCCATATTTTCACGAATAGCTCAACTGTGGTCTCCATCAGATATCTGAATTGGTACATGCCATCCTGCCATTTCATACCTTTGCTGTCTCACCTCCACTCATTTTTCCAGTGGCTGTTCTGATTGTAAATTGTGAAATTTTCATCCCCACCATATGGAGATCACCAGATTACAGGAGTATTGTATTTTTTTTAAGGAGAAGCGGAGATGTTTCCAGGCAAAAGTTTTTTTTCCTGTTGCTTTCTAGAAAATTGCAAAAGATAGAAGTGAACATGGTCTAATTCCAAAAGAAAGAGAAGCTCAGTGGAAAATTTACCCTGGTGCAAAAACAAAAAAGAAAAGAAAATCTAAAGCCTTCAGAGAATAAAATCTGTTTTACTGCATAGGTATTTGTAAGCTGCAATTCCTTTTCTAAGAGCTTTTTCACACATTTGGTAGCAAAAAAAAAATCCAGTATGCTACTTAAGATATTTGTAATCCCTCTTCTGTCCATGCTATAGGATGTTAGCAATACCAACACAAAAGACACTGGCATAATTTATTTAGGCAAGTTGGTTAAGATGTAACCTACTGTAACTACAGCCCATTTACTAGTTTATTTTGAGAACCCAGAAAACAACGTTGAACATGTTGTATAAACATTTCATTCTTATAGTTACAGATTCAGAATTCTGGAAGTTGTAGTCCAGCACTTCAGCTGTGCTCTAGATTGGGAAGGGTTGGTTAACATCCCTTCCTAAAAGATCTTATATTATACAGTAATACACTTTAAAAAAGAAAGCTTCCACAATGAGTGAAGAAGCTCTTCAGATTTTCAAGTACAGGGAAACTATGGCCATCCAGATGTTGTTATCAGTCCTAGCCAATGGTTTTGGATGGATGATGGTCAGCTGCATTCTAATGACAACTGGGGGGCTGCAGGTTACCCACAAGTGCATATGAAAATGCAACCACTGATTCTAATGCATGCTTGTATCCTTTTCATAATCTCTTTCAGTTAACTACCGTGGCAGAGAAGTCAAGAATCCTTCAGCTCGAGGAAGAGTTGACCTTAAGGCAAAGCGAGGTTGAGGAGTTGCGGCAATGTTTAAAAAATTCCCATCAGCCAGAATCTCCAGATCACAGCCTGGGCCTGCAGACGGAAGCTCTCCGCTTACGTGACCAGCTGTTTTCAGCCAACAAGGAGCACCAGAAAGAGAGTATCCAACTGAAAGAGAAGTACGAGAGGACTTTGAAGAAGCACCAGCAGGAGGTTGAAAAGTTGAAAGCTCTCAATGAAAAGTACTCCCAAGAAATTGTGGACCTCAAGCAAAAAGTTCAGCAGGCCACCAATGAGAACATGGGCTTAATGGACAACTGGAAGTCAAAGCTGGATACGTTAGCATCAGACCATCAGAAATCATTGGAGGATCTCAAGGCTACTTTGAACACGGGCTCTGACAGCCAGCATAAGGAAATAGTGGAGCTGAAAGCTGTAGTAGAAAGCATCAAATTGGAACACCACTTAGAGCTGGAGAACCTAAAAGCTAAGCATGACATTGAGATGGCAGTTCATATTAAAGAGAAGGAAGGCCTTAAGCTGAAGGTACAAGAAGTCAAGGAGGAAAAGGAAGAAAGTGAGAACAATTGGAAGAGCCAGTTGGAAACCAAAACGAACCAGCAGCTTATGGAACTTCAGGACCTGAAGGATAAGTGTCGAGATGCTGACCTCAGAGTTCATGAACTGGAGAAGCTACACAGTGATTACAAAGACCAGGCACAAGCCATAGCTTTCTTGAAAGATCAGATCTCCTTGGCTGAGAAAAAGATGTTGGACTATGAGACCCTGCAGAAAACTGAGGTTCAGAGTAAACAAGAGATTCAGCGGTTACAGGAAAAAGTTCTTGTGTTAGAGAATAAATTGCACTCCACGGAACCCCTCCACCCTTCCCAACCCACCAATGTGAGTGTTTGAATTGAAAGGCCAGTGTCCATGAGTAGCTATTGGCTTTTTAAAAGAAATTTGTCATGGATCCCTATCTTTATTCTTTTGTTTTTTTATTTTACTTATTAATATATAAGTGAAAGAATACAACATTTAAACAGCTTAAGCTGTTAGCTAGATTTTTTTTTCCAAACTGGCCACTACGTGAGGCAGCTTGAATTCCTTCAAAAGGAAGTTCAACCATCAACGAACATGGATTAATTAATGATTTTGGACATTAATTAATTCATTCAGGGTTCTACTTTGTTTACTATACGTAATTCATAAATTAATGAATCAACATTTATTTTTCCTTATGAATTTAGGTACATTAGGATAAGTAAGTTCTTGAGAACTTACTATTTCAGAGTATTGAGGAAATATACAGGGGGAAGAAGGAAAACAGACTGGAATGGTGATCACTTTAAATCTTGGTTTCTATAAAATCCTGATTCTCCAGAATTTGCATGCAGTGGACAAATTTAATTGTGTTTATCATTTACATAATAATATACTATTGTAATTTATATAACTTGCATGTTTACATCATATTTATGTCATTTATACGACATGGTTACTCAAACAGCATAAATTACCTTTTGCTGATAAATTCTTAGATTCAGAGGATTTTTTAGAATTATGGAGCTCTCCTTCCCCCAATTAATATTTCAGAATGACATTTCATTAAAGGAGAATATTTATATATTGGCGTTGAAGTCAGGGGTCCCTGGTGGTCTCTGAGCTTGGTTGTTTTCTTGCAGACCTTTCATTACCAAACCAGGTATATCATCAGTGATGATGTTACCTAGCTGGGGGAATGAAATGTCTGCAAGAAAATCACCAAACTCATTGTAATGCATAGTTAGGGAAGTAAGTCAAAAGCCGTTTCAAAAAAAAGGACATACCATATCCTATTTCAAGGATTGAAGTAAGAGAAAATTGAAAGATATAAGGGGAAGAATATGCCAATGGTAACACAGAGAGGACTGTGAAGAGCTTACTCCGAACATAACTAAGTGGTTGCAGTAGGAAGATACTCTGTAATCTCAACTTGATGGAATCCATTAGAGAAAGAAATCAAACTTTAAATATTTATTAACTTGCAACCATTCAGTTAGCAACCATCCAAAGGTACAATGGCATTGAAAAAGGTGACTCATGACCAGTCCTCGCATTTATGACTTGTCACAGCATCCTCGGTATCATGATCAAATTCGAAGCATTTGGCAGCCTGCATATATTTTATCATCCAGGGAGGATGTGATTGCCATTTCCAACTTCCCAGCCAGCTTCCGACACATAAAGTCGATAATGGGTTTGCTTAATGGCCACAATAAATTGAGGACTATCTGCAATGCTATGCCACAACTCCCTGTTTCTTAACTTTGGAATAAGGCAAGCTATGAAATCGTGATTGAAATGAATTTAACATTCCAAAGCTTCTGCTGAAGCTGGAAACGATGGTTTTGTTAAGACAGGAAACTGATTTGAGGGTTCATAGATCAGTTTGAGTCCACAGGTGATAAACTGCTAGCTACAAAACTTCTGGTTTGATTGCTGCAAGCCACAAAATTTGATGGCATGCAAGAGAGAAAGCTTATGTATGTTTTATTAAGACGCATCATTTATTCATTCAGAGGTTACAAAGCTTGTTTCAATAGTTCATGAGATTTTACTTTGATACGATAAAAGCAAAACATTCGATCTTTACTGGAGGGTATGTATAAAACTAGCTATGTCTGTCATAAATCAATGGAAGGTATAAACATGGAAGAGAGCCAGTTTGTGTAGTGGTTAAAGCACCATAGTAGAAACTCTGAAACTGGCAGTTCTAAGTCCTGCTTAAGCACAAAAGCAGCTGGGTGATCTTGGGCCAGTTGCTCTCTCTCAGCTCTAGGAAGGAGGCAATGGCAAGCCAAGAAAGCTTCAGGAAGTTTATCCAGGCAATTGCCAGGAGTTGAAACTGATTTGAAGGCATAAATAGACATAAACATTAAAAGCACCAATAGAATTGATTTCAGGTGTTGTCCAGAAGATCTATGCCCATTTGCGCATCCTTCATTCAATTCATATTAACCAATATTGTTTGTTTATGGGTTTTTTGTATTTCTTTAGATGATTGAAACAAATGACATTTCAGAAGAAAAGATCAAAATGAAACAAACAATGGAAGGTAAGAGTGCATCACTTTTTGGGATCTCGGACTTGAACATAATGAATATAAATGCTGCATTGCTTCATTTGACAGAAGTTTCTGTTCCTGCTTGGGTCATCACTCACTATTTTCATCTAAATCAGGAGTCTCTGACCTTGGCAGCTTTAAGCCTTGATGGACTTCAACTCCCAGAATTCCCCAGCCAGAAAAGCAAAGCTGGCTGAGGAATTCTGGGAGTTGAAGTCCACCAGACTTCAAGTTGCCAAGGTTGGAGACCCCTGATCTAAATGCTGTGCTCAGACCTACAAAATGCCTCCTCACCCAAAAATGGTAGTGTCACCTGGTACAGGACTACAACTCTGGCTTATGTTCAGTCTGCTCCTCTTTAGATGTTGAGAGGTTGGAAACCTGTGGCCCACATCCACCTGCCTTTTGACAAAGAACTTCTACCAGTGTTACCTCAGACTTCTGCTAAAGCTGCTTCTTTAGCCTGGGGGCAGGAGAGCAGCATTGAGGAAAGCTGAAAGCACAAGAAGAAATGCCCTGGTCCAGTTATCATTGCCTTTCTCCTCAACATACAAGTTGGTGAAGAAGACATGCCTTCAGGCTAATGAAAAAGAATTCCCAAGAGAGTTCCTTAGCTTGGTGCCCTCCTAAATATGTTGGACCCCTATGTGCTTTGGTGTGGGCTTAAGTGGAGGTTGGGGTTTTAAAGGATTGTTTTGATCACTTCCTTTACTTCTACAGATCTCCAGGACAAATTGAGTAAGAAAGACAAGGAGGTGTCATCACTTGTCTCCCAGACGGATACTCTAAGGGCCCAAGTAAGTGGTAAGTCTCATTGGGCTGGTGTTGGTCAATATGGAAGTATTTTGGTGGCGTGTGCAAAGGAATGATTATGCAGTGTCAAAATTGCATTCCTTTAGAATAGAAATGATCTGATAAGAAAAAAACACTAGTAAATAATTTCTTACCTGTAAAAAACAAGCAAATAGGGTGGAAAAGAAGGATAGATTAGGCCAGTGATGGTGAACCTTTTTGGCACCAAGTGCCCAAACTGGAACACGAGCACACACCAGAGCCCTGGAAACATGAAGACCAGCTGGCCGGTGCGCATGCATGCACCGGCCAGCTGGTCTTTGGGTTTCCAGTGTGCGTATGCACACCGGCCAGCTGGTCTTTGAGTTTCCGGCACTCCAGCACGCATGAAGACCAGCTGGCCAGTGCCAGAAACTGGAAGAGCAGCTGGCAACGGTGCACATGCCCACAGAGAGGGCTCTGGTGCCACCTCTGGCACACGTGCCATTGGTTCACCATCAAGGGACTAAGCTAAAATGTTAATTCCATAGCTTCAGCAATTTTTCTACTTTAGGAGAGATGGGAGAATTTGTAATGGTTGGCATTTTAATTGGTGGAACTGAAAAATTCACCTCCCTTACTTAAGATGACTGACCAGATCTGGGTGATATTGCACCAATTCCTGATAATGATGTCTAGAGCTTATGAGAGTTGTACTTCAGCAACATCTAGGAAGTCTCAAATTCTCCACTCCAGATGCATTAGCCCAACCTGGCTCGTGGATTTTTCTCTTCCTACCTTGCCACGGCCTCCAGTTCAGTTTATTCTATGGTTTTTTTTTGTTCCCCCATCTTCTCTTTCTTTCTATTTGCCAGCACTGGAAAATAGATGCAAGACCTCTGACAAGAAGGCGGATTCCTTGTTGAAAGAAAAGAAAAGGCTGGAAGCAGATCTAGAAACAATGTCAAGAAAAACCCATGATGCTTCTGGTCAGCTGGTTCTGATCAGCCAGGAGCTATTAAAAAAAGAAAGGTCAGTCTTCTCTCCACCCAGAGATAGTATGACATATTTAGAACATTAGGATTAGGAACCCCAGTTATGATTTCAGGGTTCTATAACAGAATCTAGAAATGGTTCAAAGGAAACCTTGGCTTCTATGCAGAGTATAGAAACCTTCTCGTTTTGGGGAGAACTCTAAAGCTGGGAATGTCTACTATAAAACATTCTGATGATTCTGAGGTTTCCTGAATGGGGCAGCTTTTCAGCATCTTCCAGATAATATCACTTTTCCAGAATTATAAATTCAGGCAATTCCAAAACAGTAAGAGGTTATAAATTCTGCCTTTCTGCCTTTCTGCCTTTCTGACTGTCCTTTCTTTCTTTCTTTCTTTCTTTCTTTCTTTCTTTCTTTCTTTCTTTCTTTCTTTTCTTCCGCCTCCTCCTCCTTCTTCCTTTCTTCATCCCTCCCTCCTTCCTTCTCTCTTGCTTTCTTCCTTTCTGCTCAGTTACTTACTCCCTCCTTCCTTCCACCTTCCTTCCTTCCTTCTTCCTCGCTTCTTCCTTCCTTCCCTCCTTCCATCTCTCTTCCTACCTTCCTCCCTACCTGATTTGGAGCAGGGCCTTCTCACAGTTGCTGCTTCAGTTATGGAACTGTCTTAGATAATTGACTCCCAGGTTATTAATTATTAGATGGCAACTATCAAATACAACTGTTGGGTTATATAGTTCCTCCTTATTGATGGAAGGCTTTTTAGCTGTCATATTGCACTTTTAAAGGCATAAATAAATTATAAAATTTTTGTTATCTCTTACTCCTAAAGGAGGCCAAAGTAGTATACAGAATGCACACGCATATACGTATCTATCCCACTTTCTGAATACCGACTCACTCACCAGCAGCTAGGAACAACTGAAAGCAATGAAATACATCAATAAAAGCTAAAAGCAGTTCCAGTATTAGAATCAAATTCGTTAAGATATTTGATAGATTCTCTCTCACAGGCAGGCTGAGATCTCTTTCTGATCTTCTCTCCACTCTTCCTGCAGAAGCTTGAACGAGCTGCGGGCGTTGCTAATGGAAGCCAACCGGCACTCGCCAGGCCCTGAGCGAGACTTAAGCCGCGAGGTGCACAAAGCCGAGTGGAGGCTGAAGGAGCAGAAGCTCAAAGATGACATCAAAGGACTGCGAGAAAAACTCAGCATCCTGGTGAGGACAGGAGGGTGGAGAATTTAGGGCTGGTTAGTCCAGCTGATACGCATCATATGCAAAGCCTCAGCAAGGCAGTTTTGCCTTGATGAGGTACATTGTGGAGGAAATACGATTCACCCCATCATAGGGGAATAATTGCATGAATTATGAAAAGAAGGACTAGGAGTGGCATGATAGCAGTCTTCCAATATCTCAGAGGCTGCCACAAAGAAGAGGGACCCAAGCTATTCTCCAAAGCACCCGAGGGCAGGGCAAGAAACAATGGGTGGAAACGAATCAAAGAGAGAACCAACTTAGAACTAAGGAGAAATTTCCTGACAGTTAGAACCATTAATCATTGGAACAACCTGCCTCCAGAAGTGGTGAATGCTCCAACACTGGAAGTTTTTAAGAAGAGATTGGACAACCATTTGTCTGAAGTGGTGTAGGATTTCCTGCCTAAGCAGGGGTTGGACTAGAAGACCTCCAAGGTCCCTTCCAACTCCGTTATTCTATTCTAATTACTTTGTAGAGATCGATTCTGGACCTTCCTCAGACTTTCCAATACAGGTAATCCTCAACTTGCAACCGTTTGCTTAGCAACATTTTGAGTCCTTGGTGGCTCAGGCTGTTAAATGCCTGCACTTAAGATCCAGCTGCCTACAATTACTGTAGGCTCGAATCCCACCAGGCTCAAGGTTGACTCAGCCTTCCATCCTCTCGGGGTAGGTAAATTGAGGACCCAAGATTGTTGGGGGCAATTAGCTGACCTTGTAAAAATGCCGCTTAGTAATAAGCAGGCATATACAATGGAATGAAGGCTATTGCTGAGCACACTGGGTTGCCCAAAATTGTAAGCACCCTGAGTCTTCGGAGAAGGGCGGCATATAAATGTAATTAAAAAAAATTAAAAAAAAATTACAACAGCCCTGAAAAAAGTGACTTGCAACCAATCCGACCCCTACAACATCCCCATGGTCATATCATCAGAATTTGTGTGCTTGGCAACCGGCATGTATTGATCACATTGATGACATTACAACATGCCGAGGTCATGCAGCTGCCATTTGGAACTCTCCCAGTTGGCTTCCAACAGGCAAAGCCAATGGGGGAAGCTGGATTCACTTAACAACGACATGATTCACTTATCAACTGCAATGATTCACTTAACAACCATGACAAAAAGGGTAAAATCGGGCACAAGTTCTTCAACAGCTGCATTGCTTAGCAGCAGAAATTCTGGTCCCTACCGTAACCATAAGTTGAGAATTACCCGTAAGTGGAAGAGGATGCTGTGCGCACAGTGCACATGTGCAAAGCCTCTTTTGTCAACTGACTGTGCAGAGAGGGCCACAGAAGTGATGGAAAGTTGTGCAGCATATTTATTTATTTATTTATTTATTTATTTATTTATTTATTTATTTATTTAATTGGTCTTATATGCCGCCCTATCTTCTGAAGGACTCAGGGCGGCTCGCACAAAAACACCCAATACAAAAGTTAAAAGAATTAAAAACTAATTAAACTAATTAGACCAAATAAATATTTAAAACCCAACCCACAAAACATTTAAAACAAAAGCCCCCCCCTCAGTCCAGGCCGGTTTGTTCGAATAACCAAGTCTTTAGGCCGCGGCGAAAGGAGCGGAGGTCAGGGGCCAATCATAGCTCCAGGGAAGCTGGTTCCACAGTGGGCCCCACAGAGAAGGCCCTCCCCCTAGGGACCATCAGCCGACATTGTTTGGCCAATGGTACCCCAAGGAGGCCCTGTCTGTGAGCGCGCACCGGGCGATGGGTATTCGATGCTGGCAGGAGACATTCCTGCAAGTCTTCAGAAGCAGAAGGCCTCATTGCTTCATGAAGAAGTGCTGAAGGACTAGCTGACTTGATGTTTTCAGTGTGAAGCCTTTTTATAACTTTGCCAACTCTCATCTTGGTGTCCATATCAGTGAGCTGAGAAGTAAAGATCATAAGGTGCTCCCTTAATGGATTTACGTTACTATCTGAGCAAAAAAATTACATTCTAGTGGAATTTCCAAAGAATTCAATTCTAGCGGTGCTAGTGGGGCTCCACATGAGCTTAGACCATATCCAGGACATTGGGAATCACTTCCTGTTTCAGAAGATTAGAGAAAATTGAGAAAGAGATTAGCACGATTTGGAGGAAGAATAATTTGCTTACTCCTACAAAGGAGTTCCACTGAGCCTTGAATGTGTAGGTTTTCTCCTAAATTCTCTTCTCCTACATAGGTAGGAGAAGTCTTCAGCAGATTTCCCATTAAACTCAGTTTATCGGATTAGAAATCATGGATTCATAACTCCGGTTCATTTGCAAGCCATCTTCAGAAAGTTGCTTGAAATTGTTTCTCACATTTAATTATTCATGGATTGAATGACCCAGCAAACCACGTTCTCTTCAGTTAGGCAAGATTGCTTTAGACAGTTCAAAGCAGTTTTTGGTGAATTGTCACTAACTTGAATGATAATTCTGACAGGTCATAAAATATTTGATTCCTTTTCCCTGTGATATCCCTTCGTGCACTTGGGGGTCATTAAGGTTTATTCTATATTGCTTCAGAAGGTGTGCATAAACCTCAGAGGTGGGATTCAAAAATCCCAGCAACCAGTTCGCTGCCCAGTTGCTGGGGGGGGGTGGCCTACCAGAACTTCGGGGAGGTTGCCTTCCCAAGGGTCCAGAGGCCTCCCTCGGGCCTCTGTGAGGGCGAAAATGGCCTCCCCCGGGCTCTGGAGGCCCTGCGGAAGCCGGAAACAGGCCCATTTTTCCCTCTCTGAGAGCCTTCACACAGACCCTGCACTTACCTGCATTGAAAATGCCGCATGGAGACTCCTGGGAGGGGTGGCATTGGCAGCCATTCGGTTCAAATACCGGTTTGGCGAAGCAGATGCAAATTTAATATCCGGTTCACTCGAACCAGTCTGAACTGATAGAATCCCACCCCCTGATAAACCTCATAGGCTTTAGCCTTTAAGACTGTACATTTCAGTAGGAAATTAAAAGATTTTTATGGGCTGAGGAAGCACTTCGACCTTGAAACAGTTTATGGAGTGAGGAAGTGAAGGATGTTTTGTTGCTTTGTGCAAGGGTTACCCAACTACAACCCTGTGCCACTGTTATCTTTATCATTCTCAGTTTCTGCATAAGAAAGATGTTCCCTTTATGGACTTAAGAGAGGCTTCCTTAAATCATGTGACAAATTCCTGATGGGGAGACCCAGAACTCAATCTCTAAAGCAGGGATGTTGGAGTTGAAGTCCACCAGTCATAATGGGTCCATTGTTCCCCACCTCTGCATCTAAACTCTGCCTTTTAATATTATTGTTAAATATTATTATTAAATTATTATTTAATATCATTACTAAATCATTATTAATATTTATTTAATGTGTTATTTAATGTGTTAAATTTATATTTACCGACTAAGAAATAAAGGGAGACTAATATAGATCTATTTCAAGCTATTTAGCTCTCGTCAGCTAGCCATACTCTTCTGGGATTCAAACCCAGGCTACTTACATATTAGGTAGATGTATTAATCTCTAAGCCACAGGCTCTCCTTGCTTTGCTGGCTATACCAGGGGAGAGATTAAGTGTTTGAAGCAGTATGCTCCGTCCCATATTTGACCAGGTTGCCCTGATAAAAAAAAACAATATTTAATATATTCAAAAGATCTCCTACCTTCTCTTCTCCTTCCCCCTTTTAGATGTATATTTAATACTTTTCTCCTGATTTCCTATAAATGAATGCAACCGATAGTTCTCTAATTCCTTATTTTTTTTTAAAAAAATGAAATATTCAGGACAAAGAAAAAGCAGTCACGGATCAGCGGCGGTATTCCCTTATTGATCCTTCTTCGGAGACAGAGATTCTCCGATTGCAACACCGGCTGGTCAGCACTGAGGACGTCCTGAGGAACGCCTTGGAGCAGGGCCAGCAAATGGAAAAGCTGATGGAGGCTATGCGGAACTGCTCTGAAAAAGCACAGGTCAGTCTTTCATGGCCATATCTCGACTGGACCTAGTTAGGGAGGTTGGATGTGGATCTTCTACTTCAGGGATCTCCAACCTTGGCAACTTTAAGACTTGTGGACTTCAACTCCCAGAGTTCCTCAGCCAGTTTGCTGAGGAACTCTGGGAGTTGAAGTCTACAAATCTTAAAGTTGCCAAGGTTGGAGACCCCTGTTCTACTTCAGGGGTGTCAAACTCAATTTCATTAAGGGCCGCATGAGGGTTGTATTTGACCTGTGTGGGGGGCAGCAAAGGTGGTATTCAGCAGATTCTGACCAGTTCTGGAGAACCGGTAGAGGAAATTTTGAGTAGTTCAGAGAACCGGCAATTACCACCTCTGCCTGGAGATTTTACAGTATCCTTCCCCTGCCATACCCACCAAGCCACGTTCACAGAACTGGTAGTAAAAAAAATTGAATCCCACCACCACAAAGCCTGAGGGGTTTGCTTTTGCTGGCAGAGGCACTGCAGCCCGGTCCTTTACTGTTTTCAGGCCAGATCTAAGCACCCTGCTGGCCGGATCCAGACTTTGGGCCTTGAGTTTGACCCCCCTGCTCTACTTGCTGTTAAAAGAAACTAAGAACTGGACTTATCCTGGTTTCTCAACCCTTGCAATGAGAGGTCCTGCAGTATTGTCTTGTTTACACATTCACAAATGGAGGGGGCCATTTGCTCTAATCTGTAGCTTTGGGGCTAGTGCGATTCTATTTCTAATTTTTTTTCTTTATTTACTTAACCTACATCCCACCTTTATTATTTTTATAAACAATTCAAAGCAGTGAACTTACAGATAGTCCTTGACTTATAACCATTTGCTTGGTGTCTATTCGAAGTTACAACAGCATTGAAAAAAGTTGACTTATGACTTGTTTCCACACATAAGACCATTGCAGCATAAAATGGGGCAAAACTCAATAACTGTCTTGTTTAGCAACAGGAATTTGGGATTCAAATGACTATCTGTACCTCATACTCTTTCCTTATTGGAAAGCCACCATCCCGATCGGGAGGAGGCCTCAAGTGGGATATTAGTCTGGACTCATGAAGTAAACACAAGAGAACAAGGCCTAACCTTCCTGAATGTCTTTGAGTCTTACTAGTATTTCCCAGGCAAAAGCTGCCAATTTGGAGAGATTCCTGTGAAATAGGCATAGAACAATAAAGTTTGGTTGTTATGTGCCTGACATTACTCTTCCTATTTTTCCACAACAATCCTGTGAGGTAGGTTGGACTGTCCCAAAGTCTCCCACCTGGCTTTCATGCCCAAGGCAGGATTAGAACTCATAGTGCCCTGTGGCAAAAAGGTCATTAAATGGTACACAGCTCACTTAACAACTGCCTTGCTCAGCAATGAAAATTTTGGACTCAGTTGTGGTCGTAAGTTGAAGACCACCTATTTTCCTGCAGTCTGTGAACTAGTGAACATGGGTAGAATTTGACCTGCAAATGTTTGAAATTTCATGAATGCATTATTGTTATTTTAGCTAAGCTTCTTGTTATGCAAAGAGGAGATACGTATGGAAATACATTTCAGTTTATGTTTTAATAAAACATTATCGCTTTTTATTGATTTTCTTTTCCCTAATGTCTCATACTTCTTCTTTACATCACATAAAATTGTTCATTTTTAATGAAATTCTATCTCTTTTTAATGCATCATCCAATTGTGTGAATTCATAAATCATTTATGACCAAAGCTCTTTAAAAAATTTTTAGACTATTGGAAACTCTGGATCTGCTAATGGAGTCCATCAGCAGGAAAAGTCTCACAAACAGGAGGTTGGTGACTCTAAATATCTGTCATGTAATAATTTCTCCAGTTCCACTTCTGACTTTATTCCTGAAATTGAGATAGCAGGTATCTTATCTGCTTATTGTGTAAGGTAGTTGCAATTAGATGTTATAGCTTTGAGTGTTTTTAATATTAATTACTTTCCTCCCAATAGGTCTACTCTGCTTTTAAAGAAAACAACAACCCTGGAATTGTCCTTTTTTCCCCTCAGAATTGGAATCTTGCTGTAGTAGATGATCATATCAGTTATTCAGAAAATGTCCATAAATGATTTTTTTTAGGGAAGGTTCATTTTAACTCTTTTCTTTCTGACAACTCCAGCTGATCTCACAGATATGTTGGTCTAAGCCAGGGATGTCAAACTCTATTTCATTGAGGGCTGCATCAGGGTTGTGTTTGACCTCGGGAAGGCGGGGTGAGCGTAGACAGGATGGGCATGGACAGCATGACATCATTCATGTCAGGGGCACCTGTGATAACCCAAGTGCTCTGCCAATGAAAACGGGCTCCCAAGCTCTGTTTTCAGCTGCGACAACCTCCTGCAACTCTCTGCCAGTGAAAACGGAGCTCGGGGGGACCATGTGTAGTCCTTCGTTTTCTGTTTTCAGCTGGGACAGTGTCCTGCAACCTTCTGCCAGTAAAATGTTTTCTTGCAGACGTTTCATTATCAAACTAGATAACATCATCATTGCTGGCATTGATGGCCCTCCCCCCACATCATTCCCTTAGCAACTGTGGATTCACTTACTGACCATAGTGATTCGTTTAACAACTGTCACAAGAGAAATTGTAAAATTGAATCCATAATTTGATGATCCTCTTTATGGCCAATCACAGTTACGACCATAATGGGCAGGGTCTTATTGTCATAAGTCAAGGATCACTTGTATTTAATCATGAGAGCACTGAATCAGATTCCTAATCTGTATCTCTTGTCTTACAGGAGAAACACTGATGGAAAAGAAGGAAGGAAGGAAGGAAAGGAATATGGAAATCATTGGATCTATTGTTGAGAAGACGGAAACTTGGAGATGCCTCCCTCAAGCACCACCAAAAGTATTTCCATTCTATGAACCAAGTGAAAGTCAAGAACGACGGTTCCTCCCTGGTGATTTCTTTAGTTCTATGTTGGGTCCAGTTCCTCCAAAGATGTGGTACAGCAGTTGTGCCTATGGCTGAATTTCTCCTTTGCTACCTGCAGCCTTTGGCAGTCATTTTTATTGGCATGGTGTATCATGTCAGGTTTTTTGGGAGGTACTTCCTGCTGCGCCGGTGAGATACCTCATTTCAGTGGCTTTTGAAAGACATTGGAGATTTTTCTAAGCGACACCCCCCCTTTGAATATTTGCTTAAGTAGCTAATAATTTGCACAGATGCATTCAGATTTCTCCCTCCAGATCTGCCGGATGGACCCAGGTTACAGGTCTGCAAAAGAGCTAAGATCGAGCGCCATTGACCGTAGGGAACAACCCAGTGTCTGTTTGAAAAGAATCTCTGTCCTCTACTTAAGCAAACAAACAAACTTTTTTGAGGTCAGAAATATAGAGACTTTGCTTAAACCTAATGATGTAACATGGGATACGCCTTCTGAGGCGGCCCTTCTCTAACTTATTTTAACTTCAGTAATTATCAAGTCATTGGTGATTTTAGAGTTTTTGAGCCAATGGTGGACTTCTAAGCTGGTGCCCGTATAGTTACATCTCTCCTCTGTTCAGAGATACATCTTCTTTAAGCCAATGATGGTTAGCCCTTGAAACTAAAGTTGAGATTGACCCAGACATTTAATCAGCAACTCTCTGGAGGCAGCTGAGATGCCCTTGTTTTGAGGGTGGAGCGGGGTGGTATTTTTTTCCCTTTCTCTTTGACTTATTACGCTTGAAATTCTGAAACACTTTCCCAATATAGCCTTTTTATTTATTTTTTAATAAATAAAACTAAATTAAACTTAGGCCCCACTTATACATGCAGCAGAATTGCAAGGTTTTCATCCAAATAAGATGCCTTTCGAGTGTTTTGGATTTCAGCTTCCAATCATTAAGACAGAACTGCAAACAAAAAAAACTGATAGGGGGGGAATCCAAAATATGCGGAGAACAGGTTGCCTGGCTCTGTGCTTCCGTTTTGCACAGATCGGTCTATTTGTATGTTCTACTAACGCAAATAAGAAGCAAAGTAGCTTGTTTGAGGTGAGAAGGGAAGAAAGTAGCTTATTTGGGGTGAAGGACAGAAGAATTCAACCTAACCTTCGGAGCACAAGTTGCTTTGCAGCCTGTGGCAACAATCTTCAGATAGTATGTTCTCCCTTAGTTTTCTTGCATGTATAAATTTGAGACCCAGATGAATTTCCAGATGAGAAGATGTCTTAAGTGTTTAAATATGAATGGTTGGAGCAAGGATGTTCGCTTGTGTGTTTGTATGGGTTTTTTTCTCCTTTTTTCTGCTAGTGGTACACAGATTTGAGAGAGAATGAGTGTCTGTGAGTGTTGTCTTACAAAATGCCTTCTTTTGTAAACATGGTTTGTTAAAAGAAGCTGTCTAGAAATTGGTGCTAAGTAGAGAGAACCTAAGAAGTGGTCCAGAGGAACCATCTTTCCTCCAGGAAAGATCTACTTTCCCCTCACCCCCAGGGTGAGCTTTCATTCTCTTCATTGCCCCCCCCCCATATACTACATTGTGGTTTTCTCAATCCCACCACCACTAGGCGATTTGAGGATTTCAGAGGAACCAAAAGTCCACATTGTTGTGAGTTCCAAAGCAAGAACACATTACTGCTATTCTCATCAAACTCAGAGATGCCAGCGGAAAAGAGCAAAGTAAACAAGAGTCCGGACGGCTGACTGGCATTCAGAAAGATGTATCCTACAGGGTGAATTGATGCTAGTCTGTTGGCGTAGTTTCAAATAGTGTTACAGAAACATAAACCCTTTGAATGAGGGTGATGGAATTTGGAAACAAAGAGCTTATCATGCATACATGTTCTTTCTTCCTGTAATCCTAACCATGTAACCCCAGTCCTGTGGCTCCCGAGTATAAAATCCCAGGGCACCAAAGGTTCAAACAGCCGAACCTTGGAACAAGTGAGCTGCCTGCTCTAATGAAGTATGGAATTCAAAAGGACCCCTTTTTTTGGTACTTAGACCAGAGTATTCCACTACTTCTTGATGCCTCTTAGGCTCTGCTTCTTACCTTGAGAGGGTTGAATTTAGAACCAGGATGCTATCTCGGAGCTTCACATTTGGTGTCCACTCCATGAGATTATTTGTTGTAGAGATCTGGTGATGGAAAATGTAGGGTTCCAATTGAGAAACTGTCTGCATGGGCTCTGATCAGGCATTTTAAGGCTGCGAATGTGGTTTCTGCTGCTTTTTCTTTTAAGGTGGCCAACTGATTCTCATTGAAAACTGCTACCTAGGAGGAAGTGCCATGTCAGCTTCATGTATTTTATGATCCTTCAAAAGGCCTTGGACTCTACTTTCATAGCGACGGATTTGCCAGTATGTACAGTGAACTTCCACACACTGACGTCCTCTGGTTTTATTGGGATCTCCAAGCCCACATAAAGATGTCTAGCTTTTGACTATGCTAGCTTAGTCTGGAAATTGGAGTCCCAACACGTATGGGAGTCATCAGGATGAGAAAAGTTGATTTACAGTATTAAGAAGAATACAGGTGAAACTCGAAAAATTAGAATATCGTGCAAAAGTTCATTTATGTCAGTAATGCAACTTAAAAGGTGAAACTAACATATATAAGCATGCATATGTACTCAGTACTTGGTTTGGGCACCTTCAGGCCTCAAAGCAAGTATGTGGCCAATCAAGCAATAATTCATTTTGCCATCATTTGGTGCTTTTGGCAGTGTGGGCAGGTGCCAAGTCCTGCTGGAAAATGAAGTCAGCATCCCCTAAAGCTCATCTGCGGAAGGAAGCATGAAGTGCTCCAAAATCTCCTGGTAGATGGCTGCGTTGACCCTGGACTTAATGAAGCACAGTGGACCAACACCAGCAGATGACATGGCTCCCCAAATCAACACAGACTGTGGAAACTTCACACTGGACTTCAAGCATCTTGCAGTGTGTGCCTCTCCATTCTTCCTCCAGACTCTGGGTCCTTGGTTTCCAAATGAGATGCAAAAGTTGCTCTCATCAGAAAAGAGGACTTTGGACCACTGAGCAACAGACCAGGTCTGTTTTTCTTTAGCCCAGGTAAGACACTTCTGATGTTGTATGTTCAGGAGCGGTTTGACAAGAGGAATACAACATTTGAAGCCCATGTCCAGGATCCATCTGTGTGTGGTGGCTCTTGATGCACTGACCCCAGCCTCAGTCCACTCCTTGTGAAAGTCCCCAACACTTTTGAATGGCCTTTTCCTGACAATCCTCTCCAGGCTGCGGTCATCCCTGCTGCTTGTGCATCTTTTCTTCCACACTTTTCCCTTCCACATAACTTCTATTAATATGCTTTGTTGGGAACATCCAACTTCTTTTGCAATTACCTTTTGAGGCTTTCCCTCCTTATGGAGGTGTCAATGATGGTTTTCTGCACAACTGTCAGGTCAGCAGTCTTTCCCATGATTGTGATTCCTACTGAACCAGACTGAGAGACCATTTAAAGGCTCAGGAACCCTTTGCAGGTGTTATGGCTTAATTAGCTGATTAGAGTGGGACACTTTGAGCCTAGAATATTGCACCTTTTCACAATATTCTAATTTTCTGAGATTGTGGATTTGGGGTTTTCATGAGCTGTAAGCCATAATCATCACAATTATGACAAATCACGGCTTGAACTATCTTGCTTTGCATATAATGAGTCTATCTCATATATTAGTTTCATCTTTTACGTTGCATTACTGAAATAAATGAACTTTTGCACGATATTCTAATTTTTTGAGTTTCATCTATATTCATTCACCATTAGCCAGAATTCATCAGAATTCCAGTTTATTTTTGTGTGCACACACTGTCTTTGAAAGAACAGTGTCAATTAACTTCTTTAATTTCCAGAGCTGAGATTATTTGAGTCCTTTCCAGTTGCTTGTTCACTTTATTTATTCACCTAATGGCAACATATATCCATTATGACCCTTAAAAACTGGTAGTAGTTTATCTGCACAGGATTGCAAGCCAAAGTAATTGTGCTATATTACAAGCAAGAGGCCAGTCCATCCTACCATTTCATCAGGAGAAAAAAGAGGGACGGACAACAAAATTCAACAACAAAAAACATTATAAAAGTGCTAATATTCCTCGTTTATTTTCCAGCTATTCTGACTTTAAGTAACAGACGGGTTACTGGGACACTTAATGAAAGTCTGAACTTGTAGCATTGCTGTGTGGTAGATGAGTGGGATGGGCCTATGACAGTTTACCACAGCCAAATCGCTGTGGGACAAGAGTTACACTAATATCAAAGAAAAGGTGGAACAGAATCATTAAAAAAAGGATGCAAAAGGAGGGACGGAATGAAATGTGAATGACAAAAATTAAAATGTTTAAAACATTTCTTTTCAATAATTAAGTTGAATTGCTAAATTGTCCCGTGGTAAGTTGGCCGCAACAAGTTGGCTGCGGTGAGTTGTCCCAGTCCGGAGTGGGACTGCCAAAAATCCAGAAGGTTGATTTTTTTCCCTGTAGGAAACAGCAACTTTGTAAAAATTTTGGCAGCATGGTTGAGAATCTTGTCTCCTTTTGAAGTAGAAGTGCAGGTGTATTCTTCTATATCCTGTGCACATTAGGTTCTCAAACTTGATGCTTTCCAGACTTGCCAGTCTCTAATTCTCATTATACCATACTGAGAATTTTGTTATAGTCCAATACATCTGGAGGGTACCAAATTTGGGGATACTGCCTTTTGCTATGGTTTATACAATATATACAATTCTATGGGCAATACTATGGTGCTGCCTGACTCCTAATCAAGCTATTCTCCAAAGCACCAGAAGGCAGGACAAGAAGCAATGGATGGAAACTAATCAAGGAGAGAAACAACCTAGAACTAAGGAGAAATTTTCCTGGCAGTTAAAACAATTGATCAGTGGAACAACTTGTCTCCAGAAGTTGTGAATCTTCCAACACTGGAAGTTTTTAAGAAGAGATTGGACAAATATTTGTCTGAAATTGTATAGGGTTTCCTGCCTGAGCAGGGGGTTGGACTAGACGACCTCCAAGGCTCCTTCCAACTATGTTATTGCGCTTTGTGTTTCAAATAAATATACGCATAGCCATTTCACAGGAAGTCAAAATCTAGCTCCAGTACAACTATCAATGGAGAGCATTCAGCATTTATTCTTGAAGAGATATATTAATCCACTAATCCTGCCAGTCCAGTTTATCAGGTTCTTGAACAGGAACAGAATCCAGTCAAAACTAAGTATAATAATAAAAATAATGGATAACTTTTTACCCATGTGGTACGTATCCTAATTTTGTAGTTTTAGACACTTTTTTGGCTATCAAATTTTGTTAGACGAAGAAATTTGATTTGACAGCGAATGTCTTATTTTATTATTGCCTTTTTTCTGTTTGTTTCCTCTGTACAAAAAGCTTAACAGATGGGAGTCAAAGTGTAACTACTTCTACAGATTATGTATTCATGTATTACAGGCCCCAAGACTGGCTTTCTATAGTGTGATAAACTCATACTAAACCAATAAAAATTGTGGCAGAAGAGAAGTTGCCTCTTGTCTCTCTCCTTGAGGAATAATGACACAAAACTGATAAATTGGAAGTCGATGCAACATTCTGAAATGTTTTTAGGTTTTAAAAAAGATTCTAACCCAGCATTAGTTGTAATACCAAAGCTTTATTACAGTTAAATACAGAGCAAAGAAATTAAAATTCCAAAAAGGAACACTACTTATTAATTACTAGTCCTTGTTTCAGATTTTTTTTAATTTCACCTTTATTATTTTTATAAATGAATAACGCATGGAGGCAAACATGCCCAATATTTCTTCTGCCTCCTATTTTCCTTATAACAATTCTGTGAGGTGAGTTGTGCTTAGAGTGACTAGCCCAAAGTCACTCAGCTGGTTTTCATGCTTGACTAGAACTCACAGTCTCCTGGTTTTTTATCTTTTATCTTTTATCTTTCAACTTCCATGGATATATGGTGGTGATGGGGAGGATATAAAGCACAAACCTGAAAAAGGAACAAATCTGAAAGCGGTTCATAATTTTAAAAATTATAACTTTGCTTTACAAAGGAAAATCAAGAACAAAATAAAGAAAAACTTTATAAAAATGCATATTCTAATAAAAATACCTAAAACCAAACAGTACATGTAAATTTATTTTAAATAACTATTCAGTTTCCATAGTTTCCACATGAATTTAAAAATTGCATTAAGTGGCTATCGGTATGGTAAAAGTTAATGATCAAAATAAAGGACAATAGTGAGTTTTTGAAAAACGAAGGACGGGTTTCTGAAATAGAGAACATATGGTCACGCTCCATTAATGCTGTGTTTTCATCGTAGAAAAGAGGACTTGCTTCCAAGCCTCGCGTGTTGCTGCTTACTTGCCTTTTCTCTCTATTTATCCTCACAACAATCTAGAGACAAAGTGAAGTTGAAACTATACAACATAGCCCTTAGACTTATATACTGCTTCACCATTCTTTATAGCCCTTTCTAAGTGATTTACAGAATCAGCATATTGTCCCCAACAATCTGGGTCTTTATTTTACCAACCTCGCAAGGCTGACTTAACCTTGAGCTGGTCAGGAATGAACTGCTGGCAGTCGGCAGAATTAGCCTGCAGTACTGCATTCTAACCACTGTGCCATCACGACATACTGGTTAATCTAGTGTTTCTGAAATGGTGCGATATACGAAACTGTAGTTACGACACCACTGAAAAAGTGATTTACAACCAGCTCTTGTGCTTAAAACCATAGCAGTATCCCAAAAGTTGGGTGCTCGGCAACTGGTATGTATTTACAGTAGTTGCAGTGTCCCAGTTCATGTGATGACATGAATTTGATTTGCAATCTTCCCAACTACTTTCTGACAGGCAAAGTGAATTGGGTAAGCTTAATGGCCACAAGTCTCACTTAACTAAAGTTATTTGCTTAACCATAGAAAAAAGGTCATAAAATCAGGCACAACACACTTATCAAATTCTGGTCCCAATTGTGATTGCAAGTCATGGACTACCTATAACTGGTTACAGAATAGAAGACCTGCCAGTGTTGGGGTAGACCTCCCCATTCTGCATTCTTTATTGTAATGTTAATTACTGAAGTCCTGCAAGGGCCCCAAAAATTCCTTGCATGGATGCTGTTCCAAAGTAAGTTTCCAAGAGAGAATCTGATGTCCTCCAAGTGTCTCAGGTACAACTCAAAATTGGTCCTGTCTATGGTGGAGCAATTGGATGGGGTTGTTGTGGTTCGCTGGCAGCCAGTGCGGATGGCAGAGGTATCAGACAGGACGAAAGGGAACCAGTTAGGGAATCTGGAGAGGACTTGAATGAGGGTCCTGCATCCGATTCAGGGATGGGGCCAGGATCATCTGAGAGTGGGGTGCTGCCTTTGGAGCTTTCAGAGTCTAGCAGCAGCGAAGCAGAGGATTCCGGGGAGCCTGTTCCCAGTGCGCGTATGTGCAGAGCTACTAGAAGGCAAGAGCAGTTGAAGCAGAAGGGGCGACTTGGGAGCAGGGCTGGGAGGTGATGGCCCCTCCCATAAGGGATAAAAGTCAGTCCTCAATAATGAAGAGCTTTGCAGGAAGCAAAGCATTTTAGTAATTCTCCAAGTTCCTTGTGAAGCTGTGTACTCTGGTCGGTTTTTTTCTAGGTTTTTGGGTTGGTTTATGTTAGCCTTAATTGGACTTCTGTTTCTTGGCAGCATTCAACAGCACTGAAAAGCATGGTCTTATCTGGATGAACTGTGTATAATGAGTTTTGGTTGGGAATGCAAGTAATTCCCAGCGTCGCATTAAAAAAGGTTTCACTTTTAAATTCAGTTTGTGTTTTATTAAGTTTGATGAAGCCTGGGTCAGAACAGGGATCTAATCTTCAAACCAGAGAATATGAAGTTGGCTATTGCTGGTACTTTTAAAATCTAACACTAGATGGCATAGATGCCTTATCTAAATACAGTCGGATCCCGTTAGCCTGAATTATTACATTAGTTCTGGAACATCTTGTGAGACCTTGCTGCTTACGCATCTCTGTGATTTAATCTGGTAAATCAAACATTGGCCCTTTTGCTGTAAATAATAATTTTCTGGTCCATTGGGCCATGTCAACTCACTACCTTTCATAACATTTGTTATCCCAGCTGCCCCCATTTTTAAGACAGCACAAGTGTACAAACCTGGACATAAGTCAGAACTATCCAATTTCCACTTACAGTTGCTTATCAAAAGCTGGTATCCTATGGCTGATTGTTCTTTCTGTCAAGCTGGAAAGTGTCTAATTATTCATGGAAGCAGTAAGGACCTTCCAATAATAGAAGGTTATATATACAGATAATCCTCGACTTAAAATCATTCATTTAGCAACATGACAACGGCACTGAAAAAAGTGACTTATGATCAGTCCCCATATGTACCATGATCGCAGCATCACCTCAGTCACATGATCAAAATATGGCCACTTGGCAATTAGCATGTATCAATGAGGGTTGCAGTATTCCGGGCAGTGGTGGGATTCAAATAATTTAACAACCGGTTCACTCAGGGTTAGGTTGGCTGTTGAGGGAGGCGTGGCTCATCCCCACCTTCCAGCTCCGCTGCACATGTGGGATGAGCCTCCTGTGATGGCCGACTTGATCCTGGGTGAACCAGTTGTTAAATTATCCTTCCCCCCCACTATCGAAGTGGATCCTGGGCATTGCTGCAATGGAGAAATGGGAAATGGAGCGACCAGTACAAGGAAAGGAGGAACAGAGAGAAGAAAGAGGGAAAGTGACTTTTTCCTCCCCTCATGATGGCCGCTCCGTTGCCTGTTTCTCCATTGCAGAACAACGCAATGCCCAGGATCCACTTCAATAGTGGAGCTGGGGGAGTAATTTAATGACCAGTTCTCCAGAACTGGTGCAAACTGGCTGAATCTCACCACCGATTCTGGGGTTATATGATCACCATTTGCAACCTTCCCAGGTGGCTTCCGACAAATAAAGCCAATGGGAGAAGCCGGAGTCACTTAACTATGTAAGGGCTGTCAAACTCGCGGCCCACAGGCGAGATGCATTACTCACTGGCCACGCCCACATCTGGTTTAGCAAAGGGGGAGGGAATCGCAATACGTCACATGAGGCTGCCATGACATGAGTTTGAATCCCTGAACTATGTGATTTGCTTAACAGCTGTGGCAAAAAAGGTAAAATCAGGCACAACTCACCTTGCATAGCAACGGAAATTCTGGTCTTGTCTACCAAGGATTACCTGTATATTGATTTTTCCCATTGATTTTCAATAGGACACATATCAAATTTCAGACAGTGGGAAATGCTTTAGGGCATCGTGGGGGATTTTTCCAAGCTCTTTCAATGCCGGTGATGTTTGATACGTTAGTCAAAAATAAATTCCAGTGAATGGCCGTGACACACCTGCAAAATTGCTTTGAAGAAATGCCAACATTTGGTTGGCAATTCTTGGTTACATGAGTGGGGGGGAAAAGGAACAAAAACAATTATATATAATTTCAAGTTTGAGTCATTTGAATTGATGCACAACATTCACCCAGGCGCTATACCCCACTACCCATCCCTGAAATCTTGAATGCAACCTTGAGAGCCATCGCAAATGTCTAAATCTTCTAAATAAAACAGCAACCATTATTCTGGAAATTGAATTTTTTAATTTAATAGTGGAGGAAAATATAAATATGGGGGCATGCCATATTTATTTGATTTACTTTGATTTAACCGTATCAAATTTACTTTTTGTCCTTGCCCTTGCTGCAATTGTTTTGTTTTTAAATCCTCACTTTTTGGAATGTCACCTGGCAACTCACTGAAAGGATGGGTTCTGCCTAAAAGGGTGTGCAAGCCACATATAAATACTTTAAAAGTTATTAATTTAAAGCTAAAAAAGATAATTTTATTCTCTTCCACAAGTCAAACATGAAAAAATATATAAAAATATAATTCCATCAGTGTTAAAAAAACCACTTCTTAGTACAGGTACTCCTTGATTTACATCCATTCGTTTAGTGACCATTCAAAATTACAATAGCACTGAGAAAAGTGACATATGACCAGAGGTGGTATTCAGCAGGTTCTGACCGTTCTGGAGAACCAGTAGCAGAAATTTTGAGTAGTTCAGAGAACCGGCAAATGCCACCTCTGACTGGCCCCGCCCCCATCTATTCTCTGCCTCCCGAGTCCCAGCTGATCGGCTGGGTCATCTTTTGTTGCCCTACACAGGAGAACAGAGGTGGAAAGCAGGTTAGTGGGGTAGGGATTTTGCAGTAACCTTTCCCCAGGAGTGGGGGTGGGAATGGAGATTTTGGAGTATCCTTCCCCTGCCATGCCCACTAAGACACGCCCACCAAGCCACACCATGCCCACTAAGACACACCCACAGAACCAGTAGTAAAAAAATTTGTATCCCACCACTGCATACAACTGTTTTTCACACTTACAACCATTGCAGCACACCCATGGTCATGTAATCACACTTTGAGTGCTTGGCAATTGGCATATATCATGTGGGAGGAGTTCGACCCTGTGACTCCAAATGAGGGTGTCAGGAACATGGGGAGGCTGAGTGCTGCCACGTGTTTATTGGACCCGTGTCCTTCCTGGCTGGTTTATGCCGCCCGGGAGGTTACATGAGGCTGGCTCCAGGCAGTAATTAATGCTTCTTTGAGTGAGGGTTCCTTCCCTCCCGCCTTTAAGGAGGCGGTGGTGAGGCCCCTCCTTAAGAAGCCTGCCTTGGACCCAGCTAATTTAACAAACTTTCGTCCGGTCTCCAACCTTCGCTTTGTTGCGAAGGTTGTTGAGAGCGTGGTGGCCCGACAGCTCTCAGTGTTCCTTGAGGAAAGTGACTATCTGGACCCATACCAATCGGGCTTCAGGCCCAGGCACAGCACGGAGACGGCATTCGTCGCACTGGGTGGATGATCTCTGGAGGGCGCGGGACAGAGGTTATTTCTCTGTCCTGGTCCTGTTAGATCTCTCAGTGGCTTTTGATACCATCGACCATGGTATCTTACTGCGACGCCTCGAGGGGTTGGGGGTGGGGGGCACCGTTTTACGGTGGTTCTCCTCCTACCTCTTGGGTCATACGCTGGTAGTGTTGGCAGGGGGACAGAGATTGGCCCCAAGGCCTCTCCTTTGTGGGGTGCCCCAGGGGTCGGTTCTCTCGCCCCTCCTGTTCAACATCTACATGAAGCCGCTGGGC
Source organism: Naja naja (assembly GCA_009733165.1). NCBI lineage: Eukaryota > Metazoa > Chordata > Lepidosauria > Squamata > Elapidae > Naja > Naja naja. Next base: position 18,314,088 of record CM019148.1, on the reverse strand, counting down.
GAGATCATCCGTGGTTTTGGGGTGAGGTATCATCAATATGCTGATGATACCCAGCTTTTCATCTCCACCCTAACCAACCCAGTGACGCCCTCAAAGTGATGTCCCGGTGCCTGGAGGCGGTACGAGTTTGGATGGGGAGGAACAGGCTCCGGCTCAACCTGGCTAAGATCGAGTGGCTGTGTGTACCGGCATCTCGAGTTAGCCAGAATATTCCATCTTTAGCTATGGAGGGAGAGGTGTTGCCCCCCATAGATAGGGTACGCAACTTGGGTGTCCTCCTGGATGCACGGCTTAGCCTGGAGGAGCAGGTGGGGGCTGTGGCCAGGGGGGCATTTGCCGAGGTTCGCCTGGTGCACCAGTTGCGTCCCTATCTGGACCGAGATGCCCTATGCACAGTCACTCATGCACTCGTTATCTCCCGTCTGGACTACTGCAATGCTCATTACATGGGGCTGCCCTTGAGGACCACTCGGAGGCTTCAACTTGTCCAGAATGCAGCGGCGCGGGTTGTGATGGGAGGATCCCGATACTCCCATGTTACACCCCTCCTGCGTGAGCTGCACTGGTTACCGGTTGCCCTCCGGGTGAGATTCAAGGTGCTGGTGTTGACCTATAAAGCCCTTCATGGCATTGGACCAGGGTATTTGTGGGAGACCCTGCTGCCAATAACGGTCTCCTGATGTCCCATGTGCTCCCACAGACAGGGCCTCCTTGGGGTGCCGTCGGCCAGGCAATCTCGGCTGGCGGTCCCCAGGAGTAGGGCCTTCTCTGTGGGAGCACCCACCCTATGGAACCAGCTCCCCCTGGAGCTCCGGGTTTCCCCTGACCTCTGATCCTTCCGCCGTGACCTAAAAACATGGCTGTTCCAACTGGCCTACCCGGACTGACGTGGGGGGGGGGAGGATTTTAGCGTAGTTTTAACTGGTTTTATGAGACTTTGGGTTTAATAGTTTTTTAATATTTGTATTATTGTTTTTTATCACTGTAAGCCGCCCTGAGTCCTCAGGGAGATAGGGCGGCATATAAGTCTCATAAATAAATATATATATTTATGAAGGTAGCATAAATCTAAGGGCCTTTGATTCACATTTGTAACCTTATTTATTTATTTAGCATGTGGCATATCATACATGGATTAGCATTATATTTTAACATGTCTTCATCTAGATTAGTAAAACAAATAAAACACAAGTAATCTTCTATTGGAGCAATACATTGACAAGCAGAGTCCATAGGGGAAGCCAGATTTCTTAACGACCGCATGATTCACTTAACTGTAGTGATTCACTTAACAACCATGGCAAAAAGGTCATAAGATGGGGCACGACTCACTTAACACAACAGTTTGGGGCTCAGTTGTGGTTGTAAGTTGTGGATATCTATATTGGAAAATCAATAAAAGTTTTGCCAATAATATGCACACTGGAAAAAAAAACATTTGTAAGGAATGTCTATGGAGAGATTCTCAGTCATCCAGGTCATGGTTGTTCCAAAGGTGCTTTTTCAGGAGACAACTGGACTTTCTTGGGGTTTTTTTTTTTTTTGAAAACCTTTTGCCTCTCATCCAAGAAGCTTCTTCAGTGCTGACAGGATGGTCAGGTCCTTCCATTCCCCACCATCTAGTCAGAACTGAAGAAGCTTCTTGGATGAGAAGTGAAACTCCTTCAAAAGAAAAACCAGAAAGTCCAGTTGTCCCTTTTAAAAGCACCTTTGTATGAAACGGTTTCTCAAAGACTTTTTGAATACTGTAGAGAAGATACTGCACACTTTCAATTAAAAGAACAGTACTCCTCTTGGCCCAAGTCCAAATTAGATAGTCGAAAATATAGGTTCATAATGTACATTAGCCAATTACCACAGCATAATAATAAATCTATATCACCAAGGAGGTAATTACGAAACGGCTAATGCAATTTTGGATGACACAAACAGATCAAGCTGTACAAAGGAAAATAACTACGTATGTCTTAGTCAAACCCCATCTAGAGAGGTTGCCGCAGAGAAGAGGAGTCAACCTATTTCCCAAAGCACCTGAGGGCAAGAAGAAGCAATGGGTGGAAACTAATCGAGAGAAGCAACCTAGAACTAAGAAGAAATTTCCTGACAGAAGAATTATCAGTGGAACAACTTGTCTCCAGAAGTTATGAATGCTCCAAGCTTTAAAGAAGAGATTGGATAACCATTTGTCTGAAATGGTATAGAGAATCACTTGTTTGAAATGATATAGATTCTTCTGTTTGAGCAGGGGTCTGGACTAAGACCTCCAAGATCTCTTCCAGATTCTATTCTATTTTCTATTCTATTTTCTATTCTATTTTCTATTCTATTTTCTATTTTCTATTCTATTTTCTATTCTATTCTATTCCATTCCATTCCACTCCACTCCACTCCACTCCACTCCACTCCCCTTCCCTTCCCTTCCCTTCCCTTCCCTTCCCTTCCCCTCCATTCCATTCCATTCCATGCTATTCTATTCTATTCTATTCTATTCTATTCTATTCTATTCTATTCTATTCTATTCTATTCTATTCCATTCCATTCCATTCCATTCCATTCCATTCCATTCCCCTCCCCTCCCCTTCCCTTCCCTTCCATTCTATTCTAGCTGTGGTCTAGGGAAAGGTTTGTGAATGACTTGTGTGAAGATTCCCAGATAGCCCTTAAATCCTAAAACACATTATCTCAAGAGAGATCTCTTCCTATGTGGTGTTTTTCTCTCCTGGGGAAATTTAATCAAATCATCCGCCCAATTTATTTATCTACAAATCAAGTTCAAGCAATTTGTTCCAGCTCAAAAAATAATATCACTTCTGAAGACCAAGAGGACTCACATCCAGGAAAAGGAAAGGTTGAGTTTTCATAATACATTTAACCAGATCAGCAGCTAACTCAGTCAAAAATCCTTACTGGTGGTTCTGATAATGCATAATCACAATAAGTGGGTTAAAATTACTATTTTGGCATTACAAAATCATGCATTCTGTGCATGCTGTCCCATGAACCCATCTGCCAGAATGGTAGGCAAAATGGGTCAGCTACTGGCTATAGCTATAGCTCTGTAATTTTCTATAATCAAGTATTACTATGATTATCATAATTACATTCATTGATTATAGAAAGGCCTTCAATTGTGTTGATCATGTCAAGCGATAAGATTGCGCTCAGGAAAATGGGAATGCCAGAACATCGCATTGTTCTCCAAGAAACCCATATAACAAGTCAGGAAGCCACAATACAGGCAGAACACAACAAAACAGACTAGCTCCAGGCTGGCAAAAGAGACTCTCCTCTTGTTTATTCAGCTTAAATGCTGAGTATATATTAAGGGAGAATTGTATTGGAAGAAAATCAGCATGGTGTTAAACTGGAAGAAGAATCCTCAATAACTCACACTACGCCAATTAAACTACTTCGATATCCCAAAACGCAAAAGGATCTGCAAGCTCCAGTAATAAACTTCAAGCAACACAATGAAAAAAAAGGGACAAATTTCTTTCTTTCTTTCTTTCTTTCTTTCTTTCTTTCTTTCTTTCTTTCTTTATTTCTTTATTTCTTTATTTTTATATATTTATTTGATTAGTCAATTGCTTACAAGATAATAGGTATAAGTATAAACATAGTTACAAATACATGGATACATATAAGAAAATAAAAGAAACAATAGGACAGGGACAGTAGGCACTTTGGTGCGCTTATGCACGCCCCCTACAGACCTCTTAGGAAAGGGGTGAGGTCAATAGTAGATAGTCTAAGGTTAAAGTTTTGGGGGTTTGGGGAAGAAACCACAGAGTCAGGTAGAGTATTCCAGACATTGACCACTCTGTTGCTGAAGTCATATTTCCTGCAATCAAGTTTGGGGCAGTTTACCTTGAGTTTGTATCTATTGTGTACTCGTGTATTGTTGTGGTTGAAGCTGAAGTATTCATTGACAGGTAGGGCATTGCAATGTATAATTTTATGTACTATACTTAGATCAGACCGAAGATGGCATAGTTCTAGGTTTTCTAGGTCTAGAACCTCAAGTCTGGTGGCATAAGGTATTCTGCAACAAGTAGAGGAGTGGAGAACTCTTCTTGTGAAATATTTCTGGACTTTCTCTACTGTGTTAATATCAGATACATAATGTGGGTTCCAGACTGGTGAGCTGTATTCAAGTATTGGTCTAGCAAATGTTTTGTATGCCCTAGTTAGTAGTATGATATTACCAGAGAAAAAGCTACGTAGGATTAGGTTAACAACTCTTAATGCCTTTTTGGCTATGTAGTTACAGTGGGCTCTAGCACTTAGATCATTAGAGATGAGTACTCCAAGGTCCTTGACGGAGTTTGGATCTTCAAATTAAATATAAGAAGAGGCATAAACAACCAGACTGAAAGTATCCTACTTTGAACGCATTCTGCAAGCATCCATCTCTCTGGATAAGGCTTCACTGCTGGGAAACGTGGAAAGAAATAGAACAGGACAACCAGCAGCAATGTGGGCATAGAATAACAGAGTTGGAAAGGATCTTGGAGGTCTTCTAAATCTAGTCCAACCCCTTGCTTGAGCAGAAGACTTTATACCATATCTGACAAGTGACTATCCAATCTCTTCTTTAAAATTTCCAGTGTTGGAACATTGCTTCTGGAGGCAAGTTGTTCCACTGATTAATTGTTCTAACCATCAGGAAATTTCTCCTTAGTTCTAGGTTGCTTCTCTCCTTGATTAGTTCCAACCATTGCTTCTTGTCCTGCCCTCAGGGGCTTTGGACCCCACTCTTCTTTGTGACCACACCTCAAATATTAGAACACTGCTACCGCGTCTCCCCTGGTCTTTCTATTCACTAGACTAGGCATGCCCAGTTCTTGCAACTGTTCTTCATATGTTTTCGCTTCCTTCCCCCCTCATCATCTTTGTTGCTCTTCTCTGCACTCTTTCCAGAGTCTCTACATCTTTTTTATATTGTGGTGGCCAAAACTGGATGCAACTGGCAGTTCTTGCAACCTCGTTCACTATGTTTTCGCTTCCTTCTTACTGTATCTTTTTATTAGGACTGCCCTTTCAGGTCACATCTATATTGTGGCCAAAACTGGTGCAGACTCAGGTTCTTGGCTACTGGACGGGTTGTGATGGGCCTCTGTAGTACTACTGTGTAAGCCTATTTAGTGATTTACCACGCTCCTGCTTCGGCTTGCACATGGGCCTCCGATTGCCCCCTCTGGAGCGTGGTTTGTTGGAGGTTGAGTTCAAGGTTTGGTTTAACATTCAAATCCTACATGGCATGGGTCCAGGATATAGCGAGAACCACTTCTCCCAGCCCAATACCAGCAGCCTGCATGCGTCGCAGTGCGGGGTCTCTCTGGCTCCCTCCGACCAATTCGTTGGCTGGGACGGAGGCCTATTCTGTGCCCCATCTATGGAACCTTCCCTGGAGCTCCGCTGGCTCGACCAACCTTCCGGTGAGCTAAAACCTGGCTGTTTTACAATCTGGGCAGTGTTGACCCTGGGGTTGTTTACGATTTTGGGGTTTTAATAATAATACTAATATTATTCGGCTTTATTAATATATATTTGTAACTTATTGTTGTTCTATTTTAGTTGTGAGTCGCCTGCAGTCCCTCGAGAGGGGCGAATATAAGTCGAATTAATAAATAAATAATAAATATTCCAGGTGTGGCCCTTGAGAGTGCACAGCCAATGAGAACACTGGAAAAACAAAAGATGTGGGGTTATTTACTATTCCCACACCCTTGTTGGCTACACTACTATAAACCTGATACCTGAGTTATTCATATCTTTGTCATGCATATGTTAAGAAAAGTATGCTAACAGAAATTCTTTCTTTTAAAATTGCTGTTGTGGTTTTGGCCAAGAGACTAGTAAAGCAGTGCCAGTCCAAGGTAGACCTTATACAAAAGCCTTTCTGAAGGATGCTTTTACTACTGGATGATGATGATGATGATGATGACGATGATGACGATTTGCAGGGAGGGGAAAGCTGCACCTTATAATCTACGAGACCTTTCCAACCCCTATGCAGGAGAAATCTAGGCAGTGTACCATCTACCCATTCTCTTCAGGGTTTCTGCCTTAAAAAGAATATTAATGAAGCTTTAGGTCTTAGGCGAAGCAAAAGGAAAGCTTAAGAATACATGAGATTCTGTCAAAATTTGCTGGAGGAATTATACAGCTCTTGCATTTAAACCTTTTGAAGTATTAATTAAAAAGAATTATGCAAAGGATGAAGGAATTGAAGTGTGCCTGTGAATCTCAATAAGGCATCAGGATTACAAATAGCCAGGGGAGCTGTGGAAATATATATATATATATATATATATATATATATATATATATATATATATATGAACTAGAACTGAAGGCTTGGGGGTGGCAGGAAGAAGAAAGAGAAAAAGAAGGAAAACAAACCCTAATGGAAGCTAGAGGTGTCTGATGTTTCCAGATAAATTAATTGCCTACTTTGAAGGAGAATCTGTTAAAAAGTGAGCTCCCTGATTCTAATCCTGATTTGAGGAGTCACCACATTTGTTTTATTTCTTTCATCACTTGTCTTTCCATGAGGGAAAGCATTACAAGTTTTTTCCTCCCTTTCTCTGTTTTATCCTTATATTTATACCAACTCTGGGAGACAGAAAAGCTGTACAGGTACACCTTGACGTCCGACTACAATTGGGACCAGAATTTCAATCAAATAACGTGATCTTTAAGCGAGTCATTATGTGACAAGATCAGATTTTATGACCATTTTTACCACTGTTCTTAAGTGAATCACACAGTGATTAAGTAAATCCGCAATTGCCTTTCCTTGCCGGAAACCAGCTGGGGACTGCGCCGCCTATGATCTGATCTAAGCATAGTACACAAAATTGTCTGCTATAACATCTTGCCTGTCAACAACTTCTTCAGTTTCAATCACAATCATACACGGGCAAACAACCGATACAAACTCAAGGTAAACTGCTTCAAACTCGAATGCAGAAAATATGACTTCAGCAACAGAGTGGTCAACGCCTGGAATGCTCTACCTGACTCCGTTGTTACAGCCTCGACCTCAAACTGTTTACCGTAGACTTCACCCCATTCCTAAGAGGTCCTTAAAGTGGGCGTGCATAAGCGCACCAGCGTGCCTACCGTCCCTGCCTTACTGTCCCTATTTATCTGTACTTACTTCCTTTGTTTATGTTTATGTTTATATCTATATCTGCTATTTTGTACGTTTGACAAACAATAAATAAATAAAATAAAAACCATGATAATGTGACTACAAGATGCCACAGCCATTATAAGTGTGAGCCAGTTGTCAAGTCCTTGAATTGTGACTATATAACTATAGGGGTGGTATGATCTTTGAGGAGGGGTTGTAAAACACTTTTTACGAGGCTGTCATAACTTTGATCTATTATTAAACAATTGGTCATAAATCAAGCATTCAGGGACAAAAATGGGACAATATTTCCTGTATATTTCAGCCCAGGACTCCATATTTATACCTGAATTTCCCTATACTGAAGCTTCCAAATTTTCTTTAGAAAAAAATTTCCTGGGATTATTTACAATCAAGCCTAAAAATATATATGATGCAAATAACATAATAGTTTAGTATCTAGATAAATTGCTAGTTTTCTAGAGCATTATTTCTCAACCCGTTCAACTTTACAATGTGTGGATTTCAATTAGCACAATCTGTTGGCTGGTGGATTGTGGGAGTTTGAAGTCCACTCATCTTAAAAGTAGCTAAAATTGAGAACAACTTCTGGAAATTGGGGATACCTTCCCAAAACATTTTCCAAATCTCATGTAAGACAAAAGTTTTTTTAGTTTCCCTTCTGTTCTATTTTGACATATAGATTATCCTCAACCTATGAACTGTAATGGAGTCTGGAATTTTTGTCATAAGTCATGACCGTCATAAGCCAAGGCACCCATTATGACTCCTTTGTATCAGTTGTTAAGTGAACTTTGGGATCATTAAGTGAATGCTACTGTTACAAATTCATATGGGTGTTATTTGCCATAAATCAGCAAAAAATGTCATAAATCATAGTGATATGATCATGGAAAACTGTGATCAGCTGTGGAACTGAGGAATAACAAAATGGTCCATCCTAGTAGTTGGCTGGGCCGTGGCTTGGTTCCTCCTCTTCCTGTCTTTAGCAGCTCAGTGATCGGCAGGGCTATCTTGGCAAACGAAGGGAGGAACTGACGGTAAAAGTTTGCGAACCCTAGAAAGCTCTTGCGATGGGTGCAATACTTTAACCAATTTGATTTCACTTTGAAGTACATTCCGGCGGGAGGAACTTCCTAGCAAACACCTTGTTCCGAATGTCATGATACAAAAACAATCACGAAGAAGTGGTCAACTCCATCATCCCCCTCCCTCAAAAGGCAACACAAGTCACCGTGAGGCCTGAGAGAGGTTGACCAAGCCCAATGGAGAACTGACCCAGAAACTCAGAGACAACCTACAGGTGGACCCCTGCCTGAGAGATGTTCTGACCTCGGCTTCACAAAATCATGAAACAGACTCCTTGTCCCAACAAAACCCCTTTTATTAGGCTAATGTGAATTCCTATCATTCACATCCAGCAAAGTCCCGGCAAACTGTCTTTCAAGGGTGAATTGCTACCACAGACCTTATCAGGCTTGGAGAATTGCCAGGCCGATAACTTCCAAGTGCAACACTGTACAAGAAAATACTTGGCAAGGAGTCTCTGTGAGTCACAAACAAATCTTCACACTAATTAAATGAATTAATTGTCTCTTGCAAATACCACTTTCCTTTCACTCCTCTTTGTTCCCTATGGGAGGGGCCATTCACCATCCACCTGTGTCTTTACTCCCAAGTTGACCCTTGTTCCTTAACTGTTCCCTTCTCCTGGCAGCTCTGCACATGTGCATATCGGGAACAGACTCCAGCTGTTCTTCTGCCCTACTGATCTCCGACTCTGAAGGCAGCTGATGACGGCCCTGGCCCCATCTCTGCCTCCGACACAGAGCACTCATCAGAGCCTTCCCCAGACTCCAGGACTGGCCCATGTTCCTTCCGAACTTCCTCACTGTCGAATCTGCTGCCAGTGCCACTGGCCACTGGAAGGCAACAACAAGAGATAACAAACAGCTCCTGACTTTCAGGGAGGGGTTAGCATGAAAGGGTACCAAATTGTACATCCCCAGCACCCTCTGGGTACAGGTTCTGCAGGTTTGATTCGAAGGTGACAGTGAGCCAATTGCCAAATGTCCAAAATGCGGCCATGTGACCAAGGGGGATTGTGTAGCTATTGGAACTTTAGAACTGGATTGTAAGTAACTTTGGGTGGGATCTGTCATAACTTCGAATGGCCAGTTGTTAGGCAAGGACTACCTGTACACATTGACAAAGATGCTCAGCAGATCTTTTCTGTAATGGCTTTCCCAAAGCCTCTTTGAACTGTGAAACTGCAGAAACCCTCTCGATAAAGAAATTTTCTTTCCTGCTATCCAGTGATTCTCTGGGAGTTTTTTTCTGCCTCTATTTGGTTGTCAAAATCCTGCCAAAAGTGTGCAATGGGCAGCAATCTGAGTTGAGCTGGCATCTGAAGTCATGGATAAAGCCCACAGTTAGCACCGACAGGACGCTAAATCGGGAGTTAGAGAGGAATGAGAAATCAAAGGAAAAAGTTGGCAAAGCTCTTGATGGAATCAGAGCCCATCCTGCCCAGGGAAAATAAACATCCTGGATGGGCAGAGTGGACTCCAGTGTTGGAAAATACTAAGTGGTTTACGATAGCTACTATCACATGATTCAACACAAGAAGCAGCCATGAACTGACCCAAAACCTGCTGATTTAAACCCCAGCAGAATTAGATGCCTTCTCTTGATTCCGCACTTAAGCTACCTCTCCAGAATTTAAGCAGTGAGAAAAGACATTTTAGCAAGAGCATTTATTATTATTTTTGCATGCTTTGTTGATTAGACTATGACGAGATGCATCCTCTTTCCGTGTTCTTCTGCTCCTGGTGATTTTTATCATGCGTGAGCTGAGAGATGCCAAGAGCCCTTTCATCTCTGCTGCTATTTGCTGCAGCCTAAAGAAGCTACTAGAGACACTTGGAACACACGTTTCTGTCTTTTTGCATTTCATTAGTTAAGTTTCCTGGGTGAACCAAGACATGAGCCCAATAAAGTTCATTTGTCAAGCTGGCACCCTTCTAAAGAGGTGGGTCGGGTTGAAAACCCCACTGCCAATAGCTTGCAGGTATGCCAATTAAGTACATGTAATCCTCAACTTACGATTGGTTGCATAGCGTTTGAAATTACAATTCCCCCCCTGAATATTTACAACCCAGTTCTGAAGTTCCAGTGGCCAACTACCACCCCAGCATCTGACTGCATTTTGCAACTGGTGTGCATTTACAACCATTTGCAAGTCCTGTGGTCACACAACTTTGATTTATGTTTTTGCTGAAAATTGGTGTTTTGGGCAAAAATGCCCCACAACGAACAATAGTTTTGCTTAATGACTGTGGCGTTCTCTTGATGACTGCCACAAAAAAGGTCATCCAATTGGATTGGATATGTGATGACCTGCTTTACAGAGGCAGGCTCCATTGAGGAGTATAATTCTCATAAGCAACGAAAGTAATGAATACCAGATCGTGACTAACTTGTTCAAGGCAAGCTGTGTATTCTTCCTATTTCATAGACAAATTGAACAGAGAGAGAAAAGGAAAGATGCTTAACTAAGGCCACATTCTGCTCATTCTGGCAGAATTAGAATTGATTTTATGCACAAGATTTATGCCTCTAAAACACATGGACACCTTTTTTTCTGCCTGGAGCTGCACTTTATTTGATCCATGTCAATTTAAATCAGAACACAGCTTGGAGGTCTTCTAATGCAACCCCCTGCTCAAGCAGGAGAGACCCTATACAATTTCAGATAAGTGGCTGTCCAGTCTCTTCTTAAAAATCTCTGATGATGATGATGATGATAATAATAATAATAATAATAATAATAGACTTGTATGCCGCCCTTCTCCCTAAGGACTCAGGGCGGCGAACATTAAAACAGCACAAATTTACAATAAAAAACAAATTAAACATAACAAGTTGGAATTATCGATTAAAATTCAACAGTTAAAATCCCTCCCTCCCAAGTCATTCCAGGCCGGCCTGTTGAAACAGCCAGGTCTTCAGGTCCTGGCAGAAGGAGCAGAGATCAGGGGCCAAATGGAGATCCACGCGGAGCTGATTCCAAAGGGTGGGTGCTCCCATGGAGAAGGCCCTAGTCCTGGGGACTGCCAGCCGACAATGCCTAACCGATGGTATCCCAAGGAGGCCCCTCCTGTGGGAGCGAACAGGGCGATCGGAATGTGATGCTGGCAGGAGGCGTTCCTGCAAGTACCCTGCACCCAAGCCATTTAGGGCTTTATAAGTTGTTACTAGCACCTTGAAACTAGCCCACAGCACCCACAACTTCTGAAGGCCAGCTGTTCCACTGGTTAATTGTTCTCCCTGTCAGGAAGTTTCTCCTTAGTTCCAAGATTGCTTCTCTCCTTGATTAGTTTCCATCCATTGTTTCTTGTCTTGCCTTCTGGTGCTTTGGAAAATAATTTGACACCCCTCTTCTTTGTGGCACCCCCTCAAATACTGGAACACTGCTATCATGTCTCCCCTGGTCCTTCTCTTCATTAAACTAGACATGCCCAGTTCCTGCAACCGTTCTTAATGTTTTAGCCTCCAGGCCTTGAATCATCTGAGTTGCTCTTTTCTGCACTTCTCAAAATCTTTTTTGTAATGTGATTTGGGGATGTGGCCCATGACATCACTGGGACAGAGTGAAACGGTGGCTTTATTCCTTTTTCAGGTTTGGAATTCAGGTGCAAAATAGGATAATTGAACCTCACAAAGGTTGAATAAAGATGACATTTTTGAGGCCTGAAGTAAAATGCCTAAATAGGTAGTCCTCAACTTACAACTACAATTGAGACCAGAATTTCCATTGTTAAGCAAAGCCGTTCTTAAGTGAATTCTGCCCAATTTTATGATCTTTTTTTTGCCATAGCTGTTCAGTGAATCGCTGCAGTTGTTAAGTAAATCATGTGGCCGTTAAGCAAATCCGGCTTCCACAATTGACTTTGCTTGTCAGAAGTCATCGGGGAGGTTACAATGGTGATTACATGACATGGAATGCTGCAACTCTTCTAAATACATTCCGGTTGCCAAGTGCATACATTTTGATGACCTGACAATGGGGATGCTGTGGTGATGGTTGTAATTGCGAGGACCAGCCATAAGTCACTTTTTTCAGCATCATTAAATGCCAAACAGTTGTAAGTTGAGGACTACCTGTAATAACGCTTGGGATTTTCTCCGGGATATATTCAATAGTGCACAGCAAACTATGTATGCTCGCTGTAAACACAGAGAAAACAGCCAGCGTCTCATTTCCTTTGATCTTTTCCGAACGATCACAATCTCATCTTGATTTTATGAAAATAAATATTACAACCCAACCAATGTTGACACTGTCACTTTATCTCATGATTTATTTGCTTTTTAGACAAGTTTATCAATCCATAAAGCTGCCAAGGAACCTAGGGAACTTTGTAAATAAGAGGTCTCCAAACTTGGCAACTTTAAGACTTGTGGACTTGAACTTCCAGAATTCTCCAGCCAGCATTCTGGGAGTTGAAGTCCACAAGTCTTAAAGTTGCCAAGTCTGGGGACCCCAATGGTCTTCTAGTTCAAACACTGCCAACAATGTTGTTCAGCTTTTATTTCTACCCAGGGATTTGGTAGGGAAGAGAGAGAGAGAAAAGGAACCTTCCACTTATAAATTCAACCTAAGACCCAATTGAAACATCAATGAATATCAGGCTGACCTTGGTTGTGGTCACGCTCAGCTGTTTTGTTGAGGGTGTTGTGGTGACAAGGCAAAATTTCTTCCCCATCCTGCTCGCTGTAATCCTTTGCTTAAGTAAGCACGAAATTACTTCCTGGTTTCAATCTCGTGTTTTTAATTGCATTTCCCGCTAGTAGCCCAATCTAGAGAGTATCAAACCATGAACATGTTCTCAATGACTTTTATCCAAAAAGAAGGAATGGTATCTCGAGGTTATTATTTATCGATTTTTCCTCAATCTTGTGCCCTCAAACTGTATTGAAATCAACTGTCCTAAGCCTGAGGGCTATTTCTTCACCTCTTTAAGGGGGTTATACAACTACTGTGTCCCCCACCTTTCACAGCCTTTTGAAAACACCCAGCACCCGAGGTCGCTGCCCATCCCACCTGGTACCTTCTCTGTGCCTCATATCCAATGGGAAGACAGAGACCCACTCCTCAGTGCAATGATTGGTGGCCAGGATGCACAGGTAATTGTCCTGCACAGCGAATGAGCCGGGGCAATTTGGCAAGGGAAGGTCCAGAGAGGGAGAAGTGGTGGGGGAGGAGCAAAGAAGAAGGAGTAGCAGGGGAGGAATAGTCACAGTGGGTTAGCTGAGGTGGTGGTGGGGCATGGCAGTGAAGTAGCCAGGTCAAAGCGGCTGTGGCCAATTGTCCCATTCTGACATTAAGGACCGGTGATTGTCTCAGTTGTGTGTTGATCCATTCCCACTTAAGAGATCAGAGCATCAGTATGTAGGAAGAGCAAGAACAGTTTTTCTATACAACCCTAAAAATATCAAGCCAGGACTTTGAACTGTATCCAATAAACTACTGGTAACCAATGCAGTGATGCCCCCAAATGGACGTTTACTTCCTTGTTGTGTATATAGAGCAATTTTTTTCAAACATTTTTGTCTCAAGACCCCTTTACATTCTTAAAAATGATGGAGGGCCACATTAATATAATTATTAATGGTATATGTCCATTAATATTTATTGTATTAGAAATTAAAATCAAGAAATGTTTAAATTGTATTTATTTGACATTGCACATCCCTTGAAATGGTCTCGGGGATATTCAGGGATCCTGAGATCACACTTCGAGAACTGCTGGTATAGAGGAAGCTCTATTAACAAGACAACAATCAGATAAACAAGTCATGATCATAAAATGGTTTACGAAAACAGACAGTCACCTGCTTTTCACATGGACATAAAGAGACAGGAAGGGAAGTACATTTGGACTTTCATGGTTCTATTCAGTGGTGGGATTCAGATTTTTTTACTACCGGTTCTGTGGGCGTGGCTTGGTGGGCATGGCAGGGATACTGCAAAATCTCCATTCCCTCCCCACCCCACTAACCTGCTTTCCAGCTCTGTTCTCCTGTGCAGGGCAACAAAAGAAGACCCAGCTGATCAGCTGGCACTCGGGAGGCAGAGAATAGATGGGGGCGGGGCCAGTGAGGGGTGGTATTTGCTGGTTTTCTGAACTACTCAAAATTTCCGCTACCGGCTCTCCAGAACTGGTCAGAACCTGCTGAATACCACCTCTGGTTCTATTACTATAACTGTTCCAATACTAGCACAGATAGTCCTCAATTTACAATAGTGCATTTAGTGACTGTTCAAACTTACAATGGCACTGAAAAAAGTGACTTATGACCGTTTTTCACACATGACTGTTGCAGCATCCCCATGGTCATGTGATCAAAATTCAGATGCCTGGCAACTGACTCATATTTATGACGGTTGCAGTGTCCCAGAGTCACATGATCACCATTGAGGCCATCTGACAAGCAAAGTCAATGGGGAAGCTAGTTTATTCAACAATTGTGTTATTAACTTAACAATTGCAGTGATTCACTTAACAACTGTGACAAGAAATGTGCTAAAATGGGGCAAAATTCATTTAACAACTGTCTTGTTTAACAACAAACATGTTGGGCTCAATTGTGGTTATAGGTCAAGGAATACCTGTAGTTTTAGGTTTACATAGTATCTGTTTCTGGGTTTGTCCAGGAGTTGTTTGTATATTTAATTTTTATTTGGACTTATGGTTTTAACTATGTGTAGAGCAGTTGTGTTATTTGTTGCCTGGAATCCTAGTTGATTGGGTGGTCTACAAATATGCAAATAAATAAATAATATCAGAAAAATACAATTAATTATGTCATCTGCCTAATATATCATTAGGCAATTGATGTAAATTATAGCAGAAATTTGGTCCACTCTCTGCAAATTTTGTTCCGTTTAGATATAACAGCGTTTACAGGTTTCAGCCATATCATTACTATATTGTACTTAGTCTAGTAATCTGGCATACCAATAACCTGACTTTGAAGGTATAAAGTAATTCAGATAAATTCCCTGATCATGATCCTATCATTCTCAAGGTTTAATTCTTTGCTCTTTCATTCTTCTCTTCACAATTCCCTGGTGGAACATACATTTTTCTTGGAGACAACTGAGCTAATTACCATTTTATAATCTCCACTGAGCAGCTGATAGGCTTTTCTTTGGCTTAAAAAAAAACATAACTAAAGGACAATTTTTCCTTATTGTTTGCTTATGCGTGTTTCATTTAACACCAGCTTCTTTTGGGGCTTTCTGCTCACTTGATATTTCTGTAGATCTGGGCTGCTGGTCTGTCATCTTCCCTTAAAACCTGTTCCACTCCCTCCCCCGCCTTTTATTTTGTACAGTTGTGTGCAAAAGTGGGTATCGAATTGTATGTTTCAATAAATCCCAAAATGATCAGTGGTCGACCCAGCCTCTACATGGAACAAAATTAAGCACAATGGTCTTTTTGCAAAACTGCATTTATTTATTTATTTATTTATTTATTTATTTATTTATTTATTTATTTATTTATTTAAATTCATATTTTATATCCTGCCCTTCTCCGGAGACTCAGGGCAGCTTACAATTTTGGGGGGGATACAACCCAATGCGCTCAGCAATAGCCTTCCTTCCATTGTATATGCCTGCTTATTACTAAGTGGCATTTTTACAAAGTCAGCTTATTGCCCCCAACAATCTTGGGTCCTCAGTTTACCTACCCCGAGAGGATGGAAGGCTGAGTCAACCTTGAGCCTGGTGGGGTTTGAGCCTGCAATAATTACAGGCAGCTGGAACTAAGTGCTAGGCTATTAGCAGCCTGCACCACCATGCCCGCATTAGCATTTATGTGCAGTTGTTTACAGTTTCAAAATAAGAAAACAATACAGCAAGAAAATTTAGACAGTGTTTCGGTCAATATTTCCATAACACTTCCTTCAGCAGAAAGGACAATGTCCATACATTTTCTATAGCCTGCTTAGAGGCAGGGTTTTTTTTTCTCCTTCTCTTCTTTCCAGAACTATTCTAGCTCAGAAATATTCATAGGTCTCTGCATACACACATTTGAGATTGACTCACATATTTTCAATAATATTCAAGTCTTTCTCTTTTTTCTCCTGCAAACAACATAGAACATAGAATGTCAGAGTTGGAAAGGATCTTAGAGGTCTACTAGTCCAACCAGGGGTGGTATTTAGCTGGTTCAGACCGGTTCTGGCATACTGGTAGTGGAAATTTTGACTGGTTTGGAGAACTAGCAAATACCACCTCTGGCTGGTCCCTCCCTCCCTTCTCCTTCCAGGAGTTCCCATGCACCCCATTTTGGCTCCTAGGTAAGTGCAGGGAGGCTTACTAGGCCCAAAACAGGGCATGGGTGGGTGCGGCGCAGCCCCTCTGCCGCCCGTTTTTGCTCTCAGGGAGTGCAGGAGGCCGAGTGCTACCTGTCACACCCCCTGGCCATGCCCACCATGGCCACGCCCACCCAGCCGATCATTAGGGCCGAGAACGGGTTGTTAAATTATTTGAATGCCACCACTGACTCCAACCCCCTGCTCCAACAGGAGACTGTATACCATTTCAGACAAATGGGTGTCCAATCTTTTCTTGAAATCCTCCAGTGATGGAGCACCCACAACTTCTGAAGGCAACTTCTGTTCCACTGGTTAATTGTTCTCACTGTTAGGAAATTTCTCCTTAGTTCTAGGTTGGATCTCTCTTTAATGATCTTCCATCTGTTGCTTCTTGTCCTGCCCTCAAGTGCTTTGGAGAATAGGTTGACACCTTATTCCCTGGGATAGCCTCTTAGATATTGGAAGAAGCTATCATGTCACCCTTAGTCCTTCTCTTGAATGTACAATCATTCACTTCACAATTGATCTGGAGATTTGGTTTTGGACTATCATATAAAATAGCCAACCTTCTTTTCAGCTTCACTGAAAATCAGGCATTAATTTGAAGACCAAGAAACCCTCTGCTAGAACTGTCCCCACAGTGGTTGAAAACTGGTTAAACAATGTTCTAAAAAATTTACCTCACGCTGGAGTAATTATCCACAGATCAGCAGCACAGCGTTGCTTTCATAACAGGGAACTTCATGGGAGAGTTAACAGAAGGAAATGTTTTCTCCAGCTTATCATAAAAGTCTAAGGAATGCAAAACAAAAAGATTTGATAAGTCTGGAATGTTTGGGACAAAGTGCTTTGGGCTGATAAAATAAAAACTGAACTATTCAACCACTAACACCCTACAAGTCAAGATATTACAGAAGAGCTGTACAGTAGCAAAGAGTCAGGAGCTGATAGCACTTCTTCCAATTAACAAATTTTATTAAACGTCAGAAGCTTTCATGACTTTCATGAAATAAGATGCATTTGAGGATAAAAAAGGTTGAAGCGTTTGATGAAATGAACACCTTGCCAACCACAGTGGTGCTTTGATGGTTTAAGTTATGTGGCAGCCGTTGGCACAGGATATACTGTGCAGATGGAAGAAAGAATGGAATCAACTAAGGGTTAACATATCTTAGAAGCTGATGTATCACACAGTCAATGAAGAAATCGAACAGAATTGGATATTTCATTAAGAAGATAATTCTATATTGGTGGATAGATAAACCCCAACAGGAGCACTTGCATTTCTGGGAAGATATTGCCATTCCTCCCCCACTCCTAGCATGAAATGGTAGAGCTCAACCTTGGCAACTTGAAGATGTGTGGCCTTCAACTCCCCAAATTCCACAGCCAGCCATGCTGAAGTTGAAGTCCACACATGACCAGTGGTGGGATTTAGTAAAATTTTTACTACTGGTTCTGTGAATGAGGCGTTGCTTGGTGGCCGTGGCTTGGTGGCCGTGGCAGGGGAAGGATACTGCATAATCCCATTCCCTCCCCACCCCACTAACCTGCTTTCCAGCTCCGTTCTCTTGTGCAGGGCAACAAAAGGAGACCTAGCTGATCAGCTGGGACTTGGGAGGCAGAGAAGAGATGGGGGCTGGGTCAGACAGAAGTGGTATTTGTTGGTTCTCCGCTTAAAATTTCCACATTACTCCCAGAACTGGTCAGAACCTGATGAATACCACCTCTGCACACATCTTCAAGTCACTAAGGTTGAGAAAGAGGGCTGAGAATGCTCATGGCTGGCTGTGGAAATCTGGGAGTTGAAGTCCACACATCTTCAAGTTGCCAAGGCTGAGAAACACTGGTATAGCTTTTTGCTGCTTTGCTCATCCTAATAATTTCCTCAGCAAACTTTTGATAAATCAGCTGTAAACCAAAGAAGCCTGGCGAAGCCAAAGTCTCAGCCTGCAGGAAAAGATTAACAGGAACCAGGCCTGCCTCTGATGGCAAAACCACCTACATTGCGAACAGCTCTGATTCGATGGCAGTGAGGCAGAAGAGGAGTTTTATCAATGAAAAGAGAGACTCTGGGAGAAAGGAAGGGTTCATTGCAGAGCTGGGGGTCCACCCCGATGATTGAAGTTTTTGACTCCATTGATATGGTAGAAACATGGTCACTGCCAGAGTCTGCACACCAGAACCCACCAGTAGTAAAAATTCCTGTAAGACTTTAACCCAACAATTGATTGAAAATGTCGAATTTAAAGCAAGGCAAGTTGAACCACCAAACCAATCATTCTTCACCCTAAAAACATAAAAGTTCATGTGAAGGTTTTATTGAAGGAAGACCTGCCAAATGGAAGTGAACACAGGTCTTATTTATCATGGGTGCATAAATATCAGTTTTCACTAAAATCAGAAAAGTTTGAATCAAGGACTACCTGTAGTCCACCACTCAGAAAAACCATAGAGGTAGTACAAATATTTAGGTGTGAAATACCACTTTAGAGTGGGACACAGTGGCTCAGTGGCTAAAATGCTGAGCTTGTCGATCAGGTCGGCAGTTTGAATTCCTAGTGCCGTGTAACAGAGTGAGCTCCCATTACTTGTCCCAGATTCTGCCAACCTGGCAATTCGAAAGCGTGTAAAAATGCAAGTAGAAAAAGAGGGACCACTTTGGTGGGAAGTTAACGGTGTTCCATGCGCCTTCAGCGTTTAGTCATGCCAGCCACATGACCATGGAGATGTCTTCGGACAGCGCTGGCTCTTTGGCTTTGTAACAGAGATGAGCACTGCCCCCTACAGCCAGAAACAACTAGCACGTATGTGCGAGGGGAACCTTTACCTTTACCACTTTGGAAACTGCCAGAGATATATTCTGGATGGTCTCACTGATTGACCAGCCTTGAAATACTGTCCCACACTCACAACATTGCACGTAAAGAAGACTGCTGCATCAGAGAATAGTGTGGCAACGCCTCTACTACTTCGAAAAAAGTGCCAGAATGGGGGCATTTCTCTGCGTTGCTATCTGCATCTACACCTGCCTAGCATTTGATTTAAAAAGAACCTCCTGGTAGCTCTTGAATCCAGTAGATCAGCATTTTGCTCATTAGGTAGCTCTTGAATCCACTAGATCAGCATTTTGCTCATTAGATGGTCAGTGAGGGGCACCTAAAATGTTATCAGGCCCAGACAAAAGGATAGAGAATTCTCTTGTATTGTTGATTTCCCAGCAAGGATTTATTTTAGGTATTAAAGCATCAAGCCACTGAGAGCCAGATTCTTCATGAATTTGCCTTAATCCTTCTTAATACTATCTATTTTGGTGAGTATCACCACATCTGATGGCAGCAAATTCCATTGTTCGGTTCTTTCTTTATTAAGAAACTGTTCCTGTTATATTGATCCTGTATGTCTCTCCATTTATTATGATAGATGACTCCAAGTTCTTAACTTGTGAGAAAGGAAAGAAAAATTAATTGCTGTTGACATTTTTCACTCGATTCATGATATTATAGCACATCTCAAATTTATTTATTTCAATTTTAAAAATTATAGAGCCACCAATCTTGTAATAAACTCTGGGCAGCTCCCAACCAAAAATTAAAATATAAAAAACACATTAAAACCAAATGCACAAAAACTTGGCACCAAATTAAGCTACTGATATGCAGTCACATCATCTTATCCGAGTGTTTGGAGGAAAAGCCAGGTCTTCAAAGCTTTTCAGAAGCCTTGGAGGGTTAGAGGTCTGCTTAATCTTAGCTGGGCAGAGTATTCCATGGGCTATCACATAAAAGGCACACTTCCTAGTTCCCATCAGATGGCTATGTTTAAAGGAAGGGACTAGAAGCATGCCCACTCTTGATGGGTAGATGTCTTTAGGGAAAGGCAGTCCCACAGATCACCTGGTCCTGTGCCATATAGGCTTTTAAAATGTTGACCAGTACCTTGAATTGCAACTGGAAAAAATTGGAAGCCAGTGCAATTTGCACAACAGAGATTACATGGGCACCCATGAGTGCGTGCTGCCATGTTTTGGACCAGTTTCTAGTTAGTCTTCAAAGACAGCTCTACGTAGACACTACAGTAATCCAAATGGAACTAAGGCATAATGAATGTGAGCAAGGCTTACTGATCCAGGAAAGGGCACAATGGCTGCATTAGCCAAATCTGTGCAAAGGCGCCTCAAACCTCAAACAGGAGTTGGGAGTTCAGGAGGGATCCCCAAGGGCTGGGAGAATTTATTTATTTAAGACAGTTATATCCCACCCTCTCATTTCACCCTCTGGAGTGTAATTCTAACCTAGCAATGGATTTTATAGCTCAACAAGCTGTGATAACATCTTCAAGCAAATACAACACGGTCCTGGCTTCTGGGTGCTTCAGACTAGATCCCTGCAAGAAGCAGAAGGTGGAGTGGACACTTTCATGGACATTGGGTGAAGATCTGAATAACAGAGATGGAAGGGACCTTAGATGTCTTCTAGTCCAATGCCCTGATCATGCAGGAGACCCTATACCATTTCAGACAAATGGTTGTCCAATCTCTTCTTAAAAACCTCCAGTGTTGGAGCACCCACAACTTCTGGAGGCAAGTTGTTCTACTGATTAATTATTCTGTCAGGAAATTTCTCCTTAGTTCTAGGTTGCTTCTCTCCTTGATTAGTTTCCATCCATTGCTTCTTCGGGTGCTTTGGAGAATAGATTGACTCCCTCTTCTTTGTGGCAGCCCCTGAAATATTGGAACTCTGCTATGATGTCACTCCTAGTCCTTCTTTTCATTAAATTAGACATACCCAATTCCTGCAACCATTCTTTACATGTTTTAGCCTCCAGCCCCCAAATCATCTTCGTTGCTCTTCTCGGCACTCTTTCTAGAGTCTCAACCTCCTTTTTTTATGGTAGCAACCAAAACTGGATCTCCTTTCTTCATCTGCCATGGATGATATACTCCTATGCTGTGAGTCAGACTTGCGGTCTAGGGAGCCCTGAGGATTCAACGGCTTTACTACTAGCTCTGCAGACCTATTTCTTTTATGATCCGTCTTTTCTTCTCCTCCAGGAACCTTTAAGGAAGGAATACATTTTAGTTATTTGGTAGATTGGAAAGATAATCCAGAAATGACTTTTTAAAAAAACCTGGAGATGCTGAGATGAGTGAAATCTTTTTCCATCTGTAAAGTCATTTCCCCCCTTCCTGGTGCTCTTTGCCTTGCCCTCCCCCTACCCAACCCACCACCTCTTATGAACTCGATTAACAGCCCACCTTTAGATTAAGGTGAGAAATACAGGTATTCCTCGATTTACGACCTTTTAATTTAGTGACCGTTCAAAGTTACAAAGTCCCTGAAAAAAGTGACTTATGACCGTTTTTCACTGTTACGACTGTTGCGCCATCCCAATGGTCATATACGATCAAACTTGGCAACTGACTCACATTTATGATGGTTGCCATGCCGCAAGGTCATTTCCATCCCCCTTTTTGCAACCTTCTGACAAGCAAAGTCAACCGGGGAAGCCAACTTCATCCTGTTACTAACTTAACAAGGGCTGTGATTCACCGTCTTCACCGATGTGGCAAGAAAGGTCGTAAAGGGGAGCAAAGCTTGCTTGGCCAAGGCCTCAGAATAAATTTCGGTCTCGATGACGGTCGCAAATCAAGGACTACCTGTGCCCACTCTGCAATCCCAAGCCATATCCTGCAAACTTCCTCTATAATTCGCTCTTCGTAGCTCCCTCAGATCTTCCCGCTTTCTTTCCCTTCTCCCCCACCACCAACCCCGGTTCGCTTCGGCTTCGGGGGGGGTGGGGAAGAATTCGGAGGGAAACCCGCGAAACCTCCTGCGATCTCTGCCTCTCCTCCGCTTTTCCCCCCTCGCCAGCCTGCCCGCCAGCCTGCCTCTTAATCCTGTATGTAAATGACAGCCAATGGAGGCGGCTCTTGAGCTGGGCTGGGATTAGAGCCGGGGCGAATGGCTTGCAATCTTACTGGGATTACAGAACAAAGAGGCCCCCTCCCCTTCGCCTTGTCTGCAGCCCCCGGGAGCAGGGGCTGGCTGCATGGGGGGCCTCTGCCTGGCCCAGGACCCCCTCCTCCCTTTTGCATCCATCCTCCCCTCCCGGAGGCAGCCCGGGTGAGAATCGCCCAGCCCTCCCCCCTCACCAATCTCCCATTCTCCTCTTCCTCCTCCTCCTCCTCCTCCTTCTCTCTCTCGCTCTCCTTCCTTCCTTCCTTCTCGTCTTTACAGATTAATTCTTCAACCCTGCAATCCGGGCGGGAGGAGCCGGGGAGAGGCTGATCCCTTGCGGTAAGGAAAAAAAAAACTTTTCAATCCTCCAGCTCCGCTTTCCTCCATCCCTCTAATCTCCCCAATAATCTGCATTGTTGTTATTATTATTATATGTACAAAATATGATGGGGATTATTAGTAGCGTGATCGACGACGGCCGCTTTGCATTTTCCTCCCCTTTGCTTTCCTTCCGTTCTCCTTGATGGTGCGACCGCTCGGCCAGCCTTTGGGGAGGGAGGGGAGAGAGAGGCTGACATGGGATTATTTTCAATGAAAGAAGTTACGGGGTGGGGAGAGGCCTGGAAAAAGGGGGGGAGGGCGGCGGAATCTGTTCTCCGGGAGGTGACCAGGGATCGAAGGGGATCGTTTCCTCGCCTTCGATCCCCGGAGGAGATTTCTCTCTCAATGTACCGGTGTCTCTGACTTGTCGTTTTCTCCGGCGATATTTTCTTGCTGTGTTTGTGGGTCTGTGTGTGTGTGTGTGTGTGTGTGTGTATTTGCGGGGGGATGAAGGAGGGCTTCTTTCCAGGCTGAGTTGCACAAATCGTTGCTTGCGGTAGATGCTGAGAGGTGTGTGTGGGAAAGGGGACCCCCCCTCTCCTTTTCTGCTGCGGGTGGCGAATGAGGTCAAAGTGAAAAAGCCAAAAGGAAGAAAAGTGAGTTGACAACTGAAATTTTCCCTTTTCTCTTACCTTCTCCATGATGCTTTGAAACCACTTTCTTTTTGGTTCTCCCACTTCAGCACACCTGGTTGCCTTTTGCCTCCCATCTGTCTAAATATGGATGGTTCTCTTGTAAAAGCTTAACCCACTGATTTTTTTTTTAGGGTGAATGTATTTTCTTTTTGTTTTTTGAACTTCAGGAAGCATCCATTTCCAAACAGCACTGACATTTCCTAAACAAATAATGAATGTGTGGGTTGTGTATGATTTTTATCCATGTTGATGCGCTGTTACGTTTGTTTATAATTAGGGCCGTTCTATTTTAACGTGCCAGACAACTTCAAATTGTGCCTGAAATCTAAAAGAAAGACGGACGCTTTCTTTCGTGCGCCTGGTGTTTCTATTCTAATCCGAATTACCAGACGATTGAAACGTGGGCTCAAATGTTCTATAACCAGGTGTCAAGATGATATCTCGATAACATCTAACCTTGAAAGTGAAAATCTTGTAGGACCTGTTTGTGACGAGACCTGTGGTTGGGAGAAATAGGTTTGCATATGCTCAGAGACTTTATTTAGTCTGTACAGTTTTGAGAGTCCAGCCTTGTTTCTGTACTAGACACAACATTGAAAAATAAAGCTGATTGATTTGTTTGTGTGGCTGTACGTTGGATGAAGAAAGATTTCTTTTTAGCATTTAGCCTTCGATATTCAGTATGAAGTGCTGTATCAGTGGAATTTGAACTCTGTAAGGAAAGTGCTTCCTGAACAGCACTTTTAATATGGTGGATGTGATTATTTTCTGTTAGATGCTAATAGCTGCTGCTATTTTTGTATATGCATCAAAACCATAGACATAAGACAGATATAGCCATGAATAGTCTATGGTGCAAATGAACCTTTCACATAAACAGTCGCAATTTTCATCCTTGTGTTATCCATGGCTGTAGCTAAATAAACCAGTAAGAAAACAAAATAGACTCTAAATAGATTTATCCATGAGCAAGCAAAGACTGCAGGAGAAAGGTGGGAGGGGAGGAGAGAAAGGAAAGGAGGGAGAGGAACCAAGGCAGTCTTATTTAAAAATAGAAACAAGTGTTTAACTGGTAAGCCACTCCCTCTTTTTTTTTCTTACCAGCAAAGCCACTAACCAGACCCAGAGAGTTCCAACCAGTATGCTTTGCCCTTTTGCAAGGGAATTATTGGTGGGGCAGGTAGGTAGGGGGCATTCTGCAGTGGGGATTGGAAACACTACCCTGGCATGGCCTGAATCCCTGCTGAAAAATGACATTTGACAGGAAAGATGGTGCATGGAAAGGATTCCTGTTGGGCCTTCTTTGCTGTAATGTGTTGCATGCCCTGGCACATTCTCCATTCAGTTTAATTATTTGGTTAAACTACAGGAGCAAGCCAAGTAAAGAGCCATGCTGGCGCTGTGGTTAGAATGCAGTATTGCAGGTTAATTCTGCTGACTGCCAGGGGTTCGATCCTCACTGGCTGAAAGTTGCCTCAGCCATTCATCTTTCCAAGGTTGGTAAAATGAGGACCCAGATTGTTGGGGGCAGTATGTGGACTCTCAAAACCGCTTAGAAAGGGCTGTAAAGTGGTATATAAGTCTAAGTGCTTATTGCTATAGTCAACATTGAATTATATGTGTAAACAATCTGACTAGGCAGCTTTTTATGTTTGAAATTGAGGGGAATAGGTAGGGAAACTTACGGATTCATTGAAAAAAAGAACATTGAATATAGATAAGAATAAAAGCTTGAGCCATGGTAGCATTGAAAGATCAGAAAGCACTTAGAAAGTATTAATATTCTCTATAAGTTACAGCTAGCAGATTATATAATACAACTACACACATTCAATAGTAAAGTCACCTGGGAGATCGGCCTGTGTCCATTTTACAGCTGAGATATGACTGAGGCAGTGTATTATCTTTTAATTGGTCCATGGGGTAAAGCTACTTCCTTCAAGTTTGCTACAATAGTAATCAGTGGAATTCTGTTATATAAATTAATGGAACAAATACAGGCTACCTGATTGGCTGCAGCATCATGGAATGCTAAGAGACAGTTTAATTGCTCAGGGGAGTGTGTCAGTTGTAGAAACTTGACACTTAAGGCTGTAAGAGATTAAAAAGTTGATTTACCATGGTGGATTTCTCTGCTTGTCACCAACATCCTGGAGGCTGGTAAGATCACCAAGGCTGTGTTTTATTGTTTAGGGCAATAAACAATATTTAGGGGCATCTCTGTTGTAGTGGAGCAGCATGCTGTGAAAGAACCGGCTGAAGATTTGGGAGAGTTGATACAGAAAAAAGTTTTCCTTTCCAAAAGTTGTGCAATTTTTGTGTTGCATTTTCCCTAATTCCGCTTAATAACAGAGACTCTGGCAGTCATCTATCTCTGTGTGTATGTCCATTAACCTTAACCCGCTGAGTAATCTGTTGCCATTATCTGAAATTTCTGTCATCTATTTGGCTAATTTGTGTACCCAATAAGGCTGTGCATTGGCATCTCAACAAGTGCAGAGGGCAGTGGCAATAGGACAAAATGCAGCAAATTTTGATCAGACAGATCAAGGTTCAAGAGTCTCTGCTTATTGTTACACCTTTTTTGGTCCCTCTGGTGAATTAGTATCTACGTTTTGCATTTCACAAATGCTCTGCTTTTCTCTTGTTCACTTTTTCATAAACAGTGAAATCCAATCTGGAGCTCCATATAGTTTCTAAAAGTCTTGGGATGATTACTAAGATCTTCCAAGCATCAGCAGTAGTATTAAGTTTAATTAGTAATTTGTTAAATCATTTGTTAAATCATATGTAATGTTTCTGATACCACCTCTTTAAAAAAAATTCTGGCTCCTTATTTCTGGTATAGCACCTCATAAATTACGCAAAGATCAAATATAGCCCTCAACCAAAAAGCCATTTCTCTCCTTGATTATAGCTGTCCTTTCAGTGCTTTCTCCAGAGATTTAAATCAGTGAATATTACTAACTTTCTAAAAGTATACGTTTGGGTTCCACCTCTAACACATGTCCAGTTAGATGGCAGATCCATGTGAATCTGACTTGGATCCATGAATCTGATGTGGAAAGGCAATCTAATTAATTAATCAGAATGATACAGGAAGTCCTTGACTTATGCCCACTCAAACTTATGATGGTACTAAGTGACTTACAACCAGTCCTCGCACTTATGACTCTCAAAGCATCCTCATGGTCATATGATCAAAATTTGGGTGCTTGTCTACTGGCATGTATTTTCAGTGTCTCTAGATCAGGGGTAGTCAACCTTTTTATACCTACTGCCCACTTTTGTATCTCTGTTAGTAGTAAAATTTTCTAACCGCCCACCGGTTCCACCATAGTGGTGATTTATAAAGTAGGAGACTAACCCCCTACCGCCCACCATGAAAGCTGGAACGCCCACTAGTGGGCAGTAGGGACCAGGTTGACTACCATTGCTCTAGATCAAGGGTCTTCAAACTTGGCAAGTTTAAGACTTGTGGACTTCAACTCCCAGAATTCCTGAACTTACGTAACTAGAGGAGGACTTCTGGGAGTTGAAGTCCCCAAGTCTTAAAGCTGTCAAGTTTGAAGACCTCTGCTCTAGATCATAAGATTGACCTTCCCAACTGACAGAGACAATGGATGAAGCCAGATTCATTTAATCACAAAATGAATAGCAAAAAAAGGTCAAAAATTGGGCATGATTTACAAGACACTTATAACTGTCATGCTTAGCAGTGGAAATGCTGGTCCAATTATGGTTCTACATGGAGGGCTATCTATGTATTTGCTGTTCTCTTGTACGTGAATACAAGGATGGCTGAATAAGCTGTATATATTCCACTCTGGTCATATGACTGAAAGGCAGGTTTATAGCAGAGCATTCAGCAGCATTATCAATTTTCCCCTCCATTACAGGATTATCTTGGAGAAATGTTTCAGGAATTTTTGTTCCATAGCCCCCCAAACCTAATCAAAATCCCTTTTTGATTAAACAAATAAACAGAGTCAAGGTCATGTGAAGGATTAGTACCGCTTTTTAAACCTTTTAAACCTTAGTAGGACCACACCTAAAATACTGCATCCAAATTTTGGTCACCACATTATAAAAAAGATGTTGAGACATTGGAAAGAGTACAGAGAAGAGCAACAAAGATGATTAAGGGCCTGGTGATTAAAACATGTGAAAAATGGTTGCAGGAATTGGGTATGACCAGTCTAGAGAAAAAAGGACTAGGGGTACATGATAGCAGTATTCCAGTATTTGAGGGGCTGCCATAAAGAAGAGGGGGTCAACCTGTTTTCCAAAACACCTGAAGGGACGACAAGAAACAATGGATGGAAAATAATCAAGGAGAGAAGCAATCTAGAACTAAGAGGAAATTTCCTGACAGTGAGAACAATTAACCAGTGCAACAGCTTCCTTTCAGAAGTTGTGGGTGCTCCAACACTGGAAGCTTTCAAGAAGAGACTGGATAGCCATTTGTCTAGAATGGAATAGGATCTCCTGCTGGGTTGGACTAAAAGACTTCTGAGCTCCCTTCCAACTATTATTCTGTATAAATCCAGTCTCTTTTCAACCATGATCAGCCAAGAAATACACAATAGGTAAGAAGTCTAACTTAACTCCCAAATGTATCATCTCCGTAAAGGTGATTATATTGAGGTAAAACATGGTGTCCAAAGTGCAGGAAAATATTCAGGAAGAAATCTGATGTAGAAATCAAAACTTGTTTCTATAGATTATACACAGAAACAGCTTTCTGTATCTCTGTATCTCTAGATACATGACGGTAGTAATCGTCAATTTATAACCACAGTTGGGACCAACATTTATTTTGTTAGGCAAGACAGTTGTTAAGTGAGCCAGGCCGAATATTACTACCTTTTTTGCTATGGTTGTTAAGCGAATCACTGCAGTTGTTAAATGAATCAGGCTTCTCCCATTGATGCTGCTTGTTGGAAATCAATTGGAAAAGATAGAAATGGCAATCACATGACTCTGGGTTACTGCATCTGTCGTAAGTACATATCAGTTGCCAAGCCCTTGAATTTGATCATGTGATGATAGGGCTACTGTCAGGGTCAAAAGTCACAAAACAGTGCTGCTGTAACTTTGAGCGGTTGCTAAACAAAATGGCTTAAGTTGAGGACTACTTGTACATAAGTATAAAATATATACTTAAGGTACATTCTCCAATAGAATAGAATACTTTATTTGGCCAAGTGTGATTAGACATACAAGGAATTTATCTCTGGTGCAAAAACTCTCAGTATACATGCAATGCAATAATATATCATAAGAATGATATATCATTGCATTGTTACAATAATCATAATAATGGTACTGATAAGAGAGGGCAATAGAGAAGATGAGAAGGATAATAATTTAATTTAATAATTGGACTTGTATGCCGCCCCCTCTCCAAAAGGACTTGGGGCGGCTCACAACTAAAAATACAACAATAAATACTTTAAAAACAAATTACACCCAACAAGCCCAAATAAAATCAATTTAAATCCCCCCCCAAGAGGTCAGTCCAGCCTGGCCTGTTCAAACAGCCAAGTTTTCAGATCGTGGCGGAAAGAGCGGAGATCCAGAGCCAAACGGAGCCCCAAGGGCAGTTGGTTCCACAAGGCAGGAGCTGCTACAGAGTAGGCCCTTCCCCGGGGCACCACCAGCCGACACTGTCTTTGGACGGCACCCGAGAAGTCCCAGTCTGTGCGCTCGCACAGGGCGATCGGCATTCGATGTCGGCAGGAGACGCTCCCGCAAATACCCTGGACCCAAGCCATGAAGGACTTTGAATGTTAATACCAACACCTTGAATCTCACTCGGAGGGCAACTGGCAACCAATGCAGCTCGTACAGGAGGGGCGTACCATGGGAGTACTGGGAAACTCCCATCACAACCCGCGCGGCTGCATTCTGCACCAGTTGATAATAATGCTACAGCCATAATCCAAGGGTATGGATTCTTATACCCAAGAGTCTAGAAGTAAATCCAAGAATCAAAGGGTAGATTCTTATACTCAGAAGGTAAAAAGACATAATGAGAATTAACTAGTACTGGTGGAAAAATTGGGAAATTGTATGGAGGTTGGGAATGGAGTAGAGTATGGGGATAGTAACACTTGTAATTGGTTAAGACCATTAGTCCAATCACAATGAAAATATTAACCAACCTTCCAATAGTTAGAATAACGTTTCCCAGATTCCCAGACAGTGATGGTTAGGAATTCTGCAAATTGCATGACATCTGGGTAGTAGCAAATTGGGGTAAGTTGAAGCAAACAAATGCTGAAGTAATAGTGATAACAAAGGGATTTTTGCAGCCCACAGTCTAGAATGGCAATAACACTCCATTAAACAGGCTGCAACTGTCTCTGGCTTGATAAAATTTGATTAGTGCAAACTGATAGGAGACCTGATGGTCTCTGGCTTCTTGAAACTGAATCTCAGAGGACAGGGAAGCACAGAATGTGCCTTGTCTTAAACAGTGGCTGTCATTAAATGGCATATGTTGAATGCTATGCAGGGGAGCTGTGGTTGAAGTCTTTTGATAATGCCACCTAGGAGAATTAAATCTTTTTCATGAAGAAGAAAAATCTTTTGCCAGAGAGAACATCGACTTGGGTTTCAGTCAGTGGACAACAGCTGGCTGTTGATTAAATAGCCTAAGAAGGCAGGTGATATACTAAATCTTCAGCTGCCTTTTGCCCTGGGTGAGTACTGTACAGGTTGTGACTTTTGTTCTATTTTATACTTTGAAAAGAGTTGATATCTTGTCCTTCCGGTTAAACTTATTGTGGGCCAAGTAAACCAAAACAACAGATGTTAAAATCAGAGATGGAAAGAAACCAAATGAAACTAAATCAAGGAATAAGGAAGTCTTGGCCAGCAAGTTTATTTGATGGAGAAAGAGAAGAAACATTTATGGAATCTCTTATTTGTTTTCTTTTGGAAGAATTTACCCCAAACACAAAGCAATATTATTTGTTTATCTGTTTATCAGTTTATTTCTGCTCCGCCTTAGAAATCTTCCTGTACGTCTTACATTCCAAATGAAATAAAGCATGACTAATATAAAATTCAACCTCAAATCAGATACAAATTAAAAGGGTACAGTTGTGTTATAGAGCCATCAGAGACAAAAAAACAAGCAGCAAACTAGGATAGAGGCATGATTAAAATATCTTAAAGAATCAAATGATGATCAAAATAATTTCTTCAAAAGCAGGAAAAAGGGGAAGCTTGTTGAATTATTTTAATTAGGGTTCTGGAGGAAAGACAGGGCTGGCGTCTTTTTGTGTGTATCTACATGTGCTGCCTTTAAAAAACACTTCACTGTGGCTTAATTACATTAGGATCCTTTACCAAGGCCTTCCCTTCTGATTGTTACAGGTATCCTTGACTTATGACCACCACAATTGAGCCCAAGATTTCTGTTGCTGTTGTTAAGTGAGTTTTACCTCCTTTTTACGACCTTTCTTGCCATAGTTGTTAAGCAAATCACTGCAGTTGTTATGTTAGTAACATGATTGTTAAGTGAATCTGGTTTCACCATTGACTTTGCTTGTCAGAAGGTCACATGAGGTAATCATGGGACCCATTGCTCCCCTAGACTTGTAAGCCTGTATGTGTGGACCTTGATCACCTATTGGAAAATCTAACCTGGCCTTTAACTTTTGAAATCCTATGCTTAGTGAATAGACTGTAAATACTTCATTCTTTTTTCTTCCGTTCAGTCATGTCAAATTCTCAAGGGACTGCCTGGACTAGTTCCTGCAATTTTCTTGGCAGAAGTGGTTTTTCAAAAGTGGTTTGGCATGGCTTCCTTCCAAGGGTGGAAAGAAAAGACTGGCCCAAGGTCACCCAGCTGGCTTCATGAACAAGGTGGGGCTAGAACTCACAGTCTCCTGGTTTCTAGCCTGATGCCTTTAACTATTACATCAACTCACTTTTTAAATGTACCAGTGAATAAATATCAATAAATAATTTCCACAACTTGGTGGTCTCCATAGATATTAAGACTACATCTCCCAAACTTTTTTTATCTCAGGAAGATTTCAGCCCCTATAAAAGTAGAGAGGCCCATGTTGAGGAAAGCCAAAGATTCAGAGAGAAGTTGTATGTTGAAATAGGAGATAATATCTCTTTTGTGGTTTTCAACCTCTGATGGTTCTAGGACATGGATATATTCTTGGGACATTAGATATTTATTTGTTGTTTAGGTGGATTGCATTATTAGTTTCATATCCTCTTTATTTTTCAGGAGCAATATGGCATACCTAATATTTCCTTCTCCTAACTTTTCCCCACAAAAACAACAAGCCTTTAAGATAGGTTAGCAATAGCAATAGCACTTAGACTTATATACCGCTTTATAGTGCTTTCACAGGCCTAAGTGGTACAGAGTCAGCATATTGCCCCCAACAATTTGGGTCTTCATTTTACCCACCTCGGAAGGATGGAAGGCTGAGTCAACCTTGAGCCTGGTGAGATTTGATCTGCCAAATTGCAGGCAGCAGAAGTAGCTTGCAGTATTGCACTCTAACCACTGCGCCACCGAGGTTCAGTTAGACTGAGAAAGAGAGTTATTAACACTAGCATTAGATCCTCCCATGCTATATAACATATCGGTCACCAAGGGATCTCTAGTATTTTTGGTTTGAGGTGAGGACTTCAACATCTTCCCATGTGATGTTTAAAATTTTTAAGTTGTCTATGAACGTTCTTCACCATGTATTTCAAGGGTGTCCTCTTGGTTGTTTGGACATCGGTTGTGTGTATGTGTGTCCATCTCATTGCCATATTGGGAATTCGGTTGTTCTCCCTCTACGGAGTACTTGACCTTTTGTGTGCGACAATGTTATGCAATTTGCAGGAGAAACTCTTTTGGAGCACTTCTTTATTAGTAATATGGTCAAAATAGTGAATCTTTAGGATTGGGTGAAGGCATCTTTGTCGGAAGATGTTGAGTTCCTTGTTAATACTCGCTGTGGGCTTCCAGGTCTCATTGGCATAAATAGCTGTCAGGATCACTAGAGGCGAGCAAATGGATTTTAAGTTTCAGAAATATAGCTGATGAGGACCCAGTGATGGGATTCAAATAATTTAGCAACCGTTCTCTGCCCTAATGACCGGCCAGGTGCAGGGGTGGCTGAGTGGTCATGTGGCTGGCTGGGGGTGGCCAACTCGACATCACTCACATCGAGAGGGGCCTTGCCTCGCACCGCTTGCCTGGCCTCCCGAGCTCTATCTATTAATTTGTCTACTACTACAATGTCTGGTTGATTATCTAATGCCTGCCTGTCCTTCTGGATCTGGAACTCCCACAGATTCTTAGCTCTATTATTCTCCACAATCTTCTGTGGAAACTCTTTGATGGCTAGCTGGGAATTCTGAGAGTTAGTCCATACATCTTTCAGCTGAGAGACATTGATCTACCCCTTGGGTTCTATCTAGTGTGGTAAATCCCTGCTTCTATGGATCTGGTATTTAGTGCTTGTTCTTGTGCTGTTATGATCAGTGATCAGTGCTGCCTTTTACCACACGCACACGAACCAGAGTAGGGACATGCAACCTTAAACACTCAAAGAGCCATTTGGACCTGTTTCCCACAGAAAAGAAAACACTGGGAGCCACAAACCCTTTTGACATCTAAAATGAAGTTAACTCTGCATATACAATTTTTTACCTTTATGCTTATTGTCAGTGGTGGGATTCAAAAATTTTTACTACTGGTTTTGTGGGTGTGGCTTGGTGGGCGTGGTGTGGCGTGGCTTGGTGGGCATGGCGTGGTGGGCAGGGGAAGGATACTGTAAAATCTCCATTCCCTCCCCACTCCTGGGGGAAGATTACTGCAAAATCCCATTCTCTCCGCACCCCACTAACCTGCTTTCCAGCTCTGTTCTCCTGTTCAGGGCAACAAAAGAAGACTCAGCCGATCAGCTGGGACTCAGTAGGCAGAGAATAGATGGGGGCTGGGCCAGTCAGAGGTGCTATTTTCCGGTCTCTGAACTACCGGTTCTCCAGAACTGGTCAGAACCTGCTGAATACCACCTCTGCTTATAGTCTATTTAACCCAGTACTGTTTCTTCTGGGTCTTAGATGGAAAAAGAGCTTTCCGATCACTTGCTGGAGATGTCAAAATTAAGCATTTTTGGCTTAATTGTAATAATATATTCAATTAAATTTGAAGCCTTTTATATAATTGTTTCTTATTTATTTATTTATTTATTTATTTATGATGGGATTTATATGCCGCCCTATCTCCCGAAGGACTCAGGGCAGCTCACAACTATAAGAAGACATAGAATACAAAAATTAAAATTATTATAAATAAATCCCAACTAATCCCAAACAAACTAAAACCACATGCCAATAAAACCCACCCCCTCAGTCCAGGTTGGCCTGCTGGAAGAGCCATGTCTTCAGGTCGGGACAGAAGGATCGAAGATCAGGGGCCAACTGCAACTCCAAGGGCAGCTGGTTCCACAGGGTGGTCCCACAGAGAAGGCTCTCCCCTGGGGCCGCCAGCCGACACTGTCTGGCCGATGGCACCCTAAGGAGGCCCTGTCTGTGGGAGCACACCGGGGACTGGGAGATCGTTGCCAGCAGTAGATGGTCCCGCAAATACCCCGGCCCTAAGCCATGTAGAGCTTTATAGGCAATTACCAGCACCTTGAATCTCACCGGAGGGCAACCAGTAACCAATGCAGCTCACGCAGGAGGGGTGTAATATGGGAGTATCGGGATACCCCCATCACAACCTGCACGGCCACATTCTGCACCAGCTAAAGTCTCCAAGTGGTCCTCAAGGGCAGCCCGATGTAGAGAGCATTGCAGTAGTCCACACGGGAGGTAACGAGTGCATGAGTAACCATATGTAAGGCATCTCAGTCCAGATAGGGGCGCAGCTGGTGCACCAGGAGAACCTGAGCAAACGACCCCTTGGCCATGGCTCCCACCTGCTCCTATAAGCTGAGCCGTGCATCCAGGAGGACACCCAAGCTGCACACCCTCTCTGCAGGGGGTAACACCTCTCCCCCCACAACCAAAGATGGAACATCCTGGACAATCCGAGATGCCGGTACATACAGTCACTCGGTCTTGGCCAGGTTGAGTCGAAGCTTGTTCCTCCCCATCCAGACCTGTACCGCTTCCAGGCACCGGGACATCACTGGGTTGGTCTGGGGTGGAGATGGAAAGCTGGGTATCATCAGCATACTGATGATACCTCACCCCAAAACCACAGATGATCCCACCCAGCAGTTTCATATAGATGTTGAACAAAAGGGGAGAGAGGACTGACCCCTGGGGCACCCCACAAGAGCGAGGCCTCGGGGTCGATCTCTGTCCCCCTGCCAACACCGACTGCGAACACCCCGAGAGGTAGGAGGAGAACCACCGTAAAACGGTGCCTCCCACTCCCAACCCCTCATTTACAAAGTACCTATTTCAAATAACATTTCTTGATTGTGTATTCTTACTTGCCCTCTTGTGTGGCACCGCTGCATTTTGGATTTAAATGCAAAAAATTAAAATATTTTGGAGAGCACAGAGAAAGGAATGCTGCACCTGTTTGCAATTCTTTAAGGCAGCTGCATTTTTTCTGGGATTATGCAGCTCCCTGGAATTATGCAGCTGCCTTTCTTCCCCAGAAAAGGCTATATTTTGTTTAAAGAATTGCAAACAAATGCATCCCTGTCCACCATAGCAATGCATAGTCCTTGACAATTGTATGGTATGTTACATAGATATTATTGCCAACCCAGATACCTCTCACTTAATACTGCATATTTAATTTCTGTTTCCTATGTTGATAACTTTACATTTGTTTCTGTTTAATTTTCAGCACTTTTCTCAAAGTAGTAAAGATAATTTTGACTTTTTTATTTCTGACTTTTAAAGAACTAACAATCTCCCCAGAGTTATATTATTTTTTATATTTTATAAGTATTATCTTCATTTCTTTATTAAGTGATGACTGGCATGGAACACTGTAGCATCCCACTTGCTAACTGTATTGACGAAGACTAATTGATGAAAAGTATTTATTCATTTATTTACTTGATAGTTATTTACTCAGAACTGAAATGTACTTTTTAAGCATACTTACTATTTGTTACACTAATAATAAATCCATCTAATGATCATACTTCACTTACTAATCAGAATAGAGATACTTTCTTAGATCAAGATATATTATGTTTATGGCATTCCCACACTCTACTAAGAGTGTTAATAAAAAAAATATCTATTCTGATGATGACTTATTCTTGAGAAACATGTGCATGCAGTAGTCAATGCATTGTTTTCAAGATAGCCTGCTACGCTTCTCAACAATATTGTGTAAACTGGATAAACATGCACAATTGCTATATTTTGGCTCCTTTTTTCATAATATAGTGATTGGTAAGTGTTGGACTGGGATTGGAAAGGTGAGTTATGAGCAGGCTAGAAAAGAGATGAAAAGGATACAGGTAGTCCTTGACTTACGACCACAATTGAGCCCAGGATTTCTGTTGCTAAGCAAGGCAGTTGAATTTTGCCCAATTTTACAACCTTTCTTACTCAATGAATCACTGCAGCTGTTAAGTTAGTAATATAGTTAGTTGTTAAGTGAATCTGGCTTCCCCATTAACTTTGCTTGCCTGAAGGTTAGTTACAAACCTCAGGGCACTGCAACCGTCGGAAATATGAGACAATTGCCAAGCACCTGAACTTTGATCACATGACTATGGGGATGCTGCAAGTGTCATTTTTTTTCAGTGCTATTGTGAATTCAAATAGTCGCTAAACCAACTGTTGTAAGTCAAGGACTACCTATAGATGTAAACCAGGGGTGTCAAACTCGATTTCACTGAGGGTGTATCTGCATTATGTTTCATCTGGCTGTGTGTGGTTGGGGTGATGGTGGCCGGGGATGGGTATGGTCATGGTGGGAGTGGCCGTAGTGGCCATAGTCATGGTGGGCATTAAACACAGGCTCAAGATGTGCCTTTTCCCTTCTTTCTTTCCACAGTACTCCTGGCTTCCAGCAGTACTCTGCCAGCCAAAAATGGGCCGTGTGGACGCCCCGGGAGGCCTGCACGTGGCCTGTTTTTGGCCTTTCCAGCCTCCAGCAGCACTCTGCCAGCCAAAAACAGGCTGTGTGGAGGCTCCAGGAGGACCCCGCATAGCCCATTTTTTGCTTCCCCGGCCTCCAGGTGCACTCTGCTGGCCAAAAATGGGCCCCATGGAGGCCCCAAGCCCCCCATGGGCCTTGAGTTTGATACCCCTGAGGTAATCAAAAGAGATCAGTTGAGTCAGTTGGAAGCTTATCTCATAAATGACAGCTTAAGCACAATTCTAAAGAAATCCTGGAAGACCCTTTCAAATCTTCCAAGAGAGTCTTCCTTATAACTCACTGTTAAATGAGGGTGGAAAAATCATCTTTCAAGACTGCTATTGTGTCTAGAGAAAAGAAGGACCAGGGGTGATATGATAGCAATATTCCAGTATCTGAGGGGCTGCCACAAAGAAGAGGAGGGTCAACTTATTTTCCAAAGCACCAGAAGGCAAGACAAGAAACACCGGATGGAAAGAAACTAAGTAAGAAGAGAAACAACCTGGAATTAAGGAGAAACTTCCTAACAGAGGGGACAATCAACCTTGCCCTGTAAGTGCTTCATCACTGGAGGTTTTTAAGAAGAGATTGGACAGCCATTTGTCTCAAATTGTATAAGGTCTCCTTCTTGAGCAGGGGGTTGGACTAGAGGACCTCCAGGTCCCTTCCAGCTCTATTGTGGTTGATTGCTTGAATTTTTGTTCATCCCAAATTAGCATTTCACATTTCTTATAGAAACCTGGTAGTCCTTACTTCCGTGATCTTGGACGACCTTCTCAAGCTTGACCCCTCTCAATCTTGACCTTAAGGTTCTCTTAATCTGCAGAAATTGCATCCTTTTTATATCCCAAAGCCAGTGAGATAGGACATGTGCTGTAAGGGACCATAGCCCAATTACATTAAGCCAGTTTTAAGGCTAAGTAAGGATGTGGACTTGGTTTTCCTTGGTTAATGCATAAGATTGTAAGAACCTTTCACCTTTCTTTCTACTGTTAGAGGCAGTTGGAAGAAATCTGTGTTTGAAAACCTGGGCTGTGGCTGGCAGTCAACGGCAGCATTCATACAACACCTTTAACCTGGTTTACTGAAATAACTAATTTTGGGGGTTCACAGAGTACATGTAGTCCTTGACTTACGACCATAATTAAGCCCAAAATTTATGTTGCCAAGTGACACCTTTGTTAAGTGTGTTTTGTGTCATTTTATGACTTTTCTTGCCACCGTTGTTAAGTGAATCATTGCTGTGGTTATTAACCAGTTGTTAAGTGAATCTGGCTTCCCCACTGACTTTGCTTGTCAGAAGGTTGCAAAAAACAGGATCACATCTTCTTGGGACACTGCAACCATCATAAATATGAAGCATCCGAATTTTGATAACATGACCATAGGAGATGCTGTAACTGTCATTAAGTGTGAAAAATGGCCATAAGTCATTTGTAACTTTGAAAGGTTAATTGAATGAATCAGGTGTAAGTTGAGGACTAGCTGTACAATGTGAACCATAAGCTTACCAAATGCATTGTGTTTGCAGAATACATTAAGCCTCAAAGAAACAGCCCATTATCAAGCTTAGTATATTATGCAAATACCTGCCTATGGCATGTTAGGGAAATACAGTTCAAACAACTGGTGTAATATCATCCTTCCAGGTAGGTCAGGCCAGGAAACAAAGATCTTACAAACTACTGTAACTCTACTGTTAAAAGGTATAACAGAATTTTGTAAGCTCGATAGAGCTTTTTTTTCTCCCGCCACTTACACTAAAGAGAATCACGATAGGCCAGTTTTTTTCTTCACCTTTTCTATCTGCACTAAATTTATGCTTATATAAAGGCTGTTGAATCTCCTCCTCAAGGCCATCTCCTTCCTCCTCTGTAATTAATGAGGTTGTTTATAAATGCTTTCAACATGTTTCCTTGCTCTCTGGTTCAGCATTCTCTTCCAGCAATGTTGCTTGCTAAAATTTGAATATATAGGCTGTGTCATTTCTTGTTGGTTGATTGACAAGAGGCAAAGTGCCTTAATGAACGATCTTCATTTGATTACTCCACAGTTGTTCTAAATTCTTTCTCTAGGGGAAGGTTGTTCTGTAGAGGTGGCCCATTCCTCCCTACAAAGCTGGCATGTGATGATCTCCTTTCTGCCCCCTCCTAAATGTGGTTGTTTGCTTGATCTCGTCAAATCAGCAGACGGGTCAAATGTTTAGGGCAATCCTCCCCAACGTAGTGTTTCTCTGGGAAAGTTTTATTACATTCTCCATCATCTCCATTAAGAGGGTTAACTAGTGGCCAGGCTTGCTGGAGATAATCTAAGTTGTACTCAGGAGTGTGATTCAACCGATATAACAACCGGTTCGGTGAGAGAGATTGCGCACCAAATGTGCACTCTGCGCACGTGCTCCGCATTTTAAAAAACTAATACTTACCTTCAACTGCATCTGAAGAAAACAGCTGAGGTGCGGCAAACAGCTCTGCTGTGTGAATCAGCTGTGCTCTAACAAAAAGACATAAAGCACAGGAAAGAGCAGGGGCAGGTGGGTAGGCCCACAAGTTCGTCGGCGCGAACTGGTTCGGAGCCAGCTGATCATTGGAACAAGAGGTTCGCTGGAACCGGTCCGAACTGGGGGAAATCCCACCCCTGGTTGTACTCCAGTTCATTTGGAGAGCATCAGATTGAAAATATAAAACACTGAAAAGCTGTTTTATACTTGGCCTAAAACTCTCTAGGGGTTGCCATGTGTCTTTTACAGAGAATACTCCATTTGAATGGCTGTCTGGTCTGAATCCAATTTAAACACAGAAAGCCGTGAGAAAAGAAGGCTGAGTGTGGAGATAAGATGCCTTCTAACATTTTGGGAGAGAGGGTTCTGCAGGATCAGAGGCTTTGTCAAAATGATGAAAGCAGGGTTGTACTACTGCAGTGAGAGCCAGCTTGGTGTGGTGGTTGAGGCACCAGGTGAGAAACTGGGAGGCCCTGAGTTCTAGTCCCACCTGAGGCATAATGCCAGATGGGTGAGCTTGTGCCAGTCCCTTTCTGTCAGCCTTAGGAATGAGGCAATGGCAAGCCATTTCTGAAAAATCATGCCAAGAAAACTGCAAGGACTTGTCCAGGCAGTTGCTGGAATCAACACTGACTTGAAGATGCACGTACACACACACACACACACACACGCACAACTGCAGTGAAGTTCCACCCATTTTGCACATATACATGATGTGATGATGTCTGTGTTGAAGGCATGATGATGCAATAGCAATAGCACTTAGACTTATATACCACTTTACAGTGCTTTACAGCTCTCTCTAAGCGGTTTACAGAGTCAGCCTATTGCCCCCAACAATCTGGGTCGTCATTTTACCAATCTCGGAAGGATGGAAGGCTGAGTCAACCTTCAGCCTGGTGAGATTTTGAACTGCCAAGTTGCAGGCAGCCGGCAGACAGCAGAAGTAGCCTGCAGTACTGCACGCTAACCACTGCACCACCACGGCTCTGATGCTACTTTAAGAGCAATGCTACTGTTGTCATTTAATTGTACAATGGATGCCTCTGCTCTGTACAGCAGGGGTCCCCAATCCCTGGGCTGCAGCCCACTACTGGGCCATGAGCTGTTTGGAACTGGGTAGTGGAAGTGGTGGGCGAGGGCATGCACGCATCCCCATTTGCACGAACAGCAGGCGAGCATGTGCGCCATCTGCATGAGAATGGCAGACGCACATGTGCTTGCTGGCCACTCACCTGGAACCATTCCGTCTCACCACCTCCACCAGTCCACAAAGCTAGAAAGATTGAGGAATTGTGCTATACAGTTTCATTGCCCATTGTAATGGCCTGTGAAAATAACCTTGGGAGACAGAAGGAAGAGCTGCAGCCTATGTAATGGTCTGATAAGAGAAATCTGAATCCAAACCAGGAAAGGGGCTGGAGAAAGCATCTCAGAACTTAGCCTCTTGTTCTCTGGAACTTAAAGGCCTGGGAGGGGGAAGTACTGTTAGACTTGCAAGATTTCGTTACTGTAACTGTACAATAAAGGAAACATTAATTCCTATCTTGGTTTGGGTTTCCTGGTTTGGCTGGCATTCTGATGGTGAAACGTATCACTTTTCTTTTTAAATTGCAGCAATGCTTTCTAAATTTGCAGGTATATAACTCAATTAGGTCTACTTTTTATGAAGAAAGATTGTCATTGTTTTCAATATTGCCTTTCCATTTGTTTTGGAAAACATGAAAGCAATCATCCTAAATTCCTTTTCCTTCCCCTTCAGATCTTTTCCCTGGGAATCTCAACTAATTCATTGTTTATGGGTGTGATGAAGGTAGATATGTTACAATGGTGCAAAATTGGAATAATATTGAAACTGCCATAGAGAGGGAATGTGTTAAAATGGGTTTTGCTCATTACGGCAGAATTAATACAGCTCCTTTTCTGTACAGTTATGATTAGTCATCGCCCATTATGAAATTGAACTGATGAACCAGAACTGGCTTCCTAAATGCAAAATTATACATTAGTGCTAATTGCTTCAGAATATACTGCTTTCAGCTGCTACTGTGTTTTCTAATGTTTCATGTATCAGAATATAGCAAATATAGAGCAATACACTATATAGAACAAACTCAAGGCCCATGGGTCGGATCCGGCCAGCAGGGTGGTTAGAACTGGCCCGTGGGGCTGCCCTGGAAACAGCAATGGTATTGGTCCGTGGTGCCTCTGCCAGTGAAAACTGAGCTCGGGAGGGCCGTGCATGTTTTCCCTGGCAGAGAGTTGCAGGAGACTGTCACAGCCAAAAACGGAGATCAGGAGCCAGTTTTCACTGGAAGGGCACTCCGGCCGCCTTAGGCCGGACACGAATGATGTCGAGCTTGCCATGCCTACCCTGACCATGCTCACCCTGGCCCCTGAGGTCAAACACAACCTTGATTAAGCCCTCAATGAAATCGAATTTGACACCCCTGATATAAAATATAGAGCAAGATATTATAATTCTGTTCCTTTGTTCTGTCGGTCATCTGGCACTCACCCAATACAGGTAGTCCTTGGCTTATGGCCAGTTGCTTGGCGACTGAAGTTATGACAGGCTTTCTTTGGGGTGCTTATGATCCAGTTCTGAAATTCTGACAGCCCTTTTCTTATGGTTATGTGACCAAATAGCAGGTGTTCGGCAACCAGGCCACATTTATGAACATTAGGTAAAAGTTCTCCTCACACATACGTGCTAGTTGTTTCTGGCTCTAGGGGGCGGTGCTCATCTCTGTTACAAAGCTGAAGAGCCAGCACTGTCTGAAGACATCTCCGTGGTCATGTGGCCGGTATGACTAAACACCGAAGGTGCATGGAACACTGTTACCTTCCCACCAAAGTGGTCCCTATTTTTCTACTTGCATTTTTACATGCTT
This sequence comes from Naja naja, assembly GCA_009733165.1. Taxonomy (NCBI): domain Eukaryota; kingdom Metazoa; phylum Chordata; class Lepidosauria; order Squamata; family Elapidae; genus Naja; species Naja naja. The sequence goes on along the minus strand of CM019148.1, from coordinate 18,272,070 downwards.
TCAAATTGCTAGGTTGGCAGAAGCTGGGACAAGTAATGGGAGCTCACTCTGTTTTGTGGTGCTAGGGATTCGAACTGCCAAACTGCTGACCTTTCTGATCGACAACAGCCTCCTGACTGTTACAGTGTCCTATAGTCACATGACTCCATTTTACAACAGTTTTGCTGCAAACTAGCATTTACTTCCAATTTTTGACAAAACCGTCTCACACTGAATCATGGGTTTTGTTTAGTGACTGTGGCATTTGTTTTACAATTGCAATGGTCGCCAAAATAAACCACCAAGAGAAAGATTGTAAAATTGGGTAGGTCACCTGGACGACACATTTTTATGACTGCTAACTACAGTTGACATGATGGGCATGATCTCTGTTATGGTTGTAAATCAAGGATTACCTGTATATTCAGGCCTAACTGGGTAGACTAGAAGTTTGTTGAAAAGGAACAGTTTAAAAGTCTAGGATGATAGTTTTTATGCTTTACATCATGCGTTGTATCTCAGTAGCGTGCGCTTGGAATGTATGCATCTATGAGGACTAAAGACTTATTGCAAAAAAACAAATAATATCAAATGACTTTATAGAACATAGTTTTTGCTCAGAATCTATAGAGCTCTCATTCCTGCCCATTTGCGGGGCCAACAGATGGATGATTGAGTTTCATTATGGTTTTTCCTTGTCAAATCAGAAGAAAGGAATTGGTGCTTGATAACAGAAGAAGGCTCCTTGATATTTTTTTGTCCCAGGTATAATTTCCCCCAAAGCTGTTATTAAAAAAAGAGAAAAGGTTCAAAAGAGCTTTGATAGAAGCAGAATTAAACAGAAAACATTAGAATTTGCTAGTTTGATATATGATGCCAGTGGAATGAAAAGGACATGCCCATGTTTAACTTCTTCAAAACCAGAAAAAAAATTGAGAAATACCATTATATAGACTGTTTATGTTATTTCTGTCCAGGGTGGTGTACAGCAAGCTGGTGCTAACAAGGGTGGCACCCCCAATTATTGTTTTCATTTCTTTTCAAATAAAAATTGCTCTGGACTTGTGTCTTGTAAGATACCAATCCTTTCACATGAGATTGTATGAAATTTGTTTGTCCTTAATTTTAAAGTCTCTTTAAGCATTTCCTAAAAGGGTGGCTACTTCCCGTTGCCATAAAAAATGGGAAATGCATGGCTGAAGGCTATATTAAAGTTTGTATGGATTAATTTAGGCATTTCGGGACAATCTAACCAATGCTTGATATAATTTTAGAAGGAAATGTTGACAGGAGAACTGTATGCCAGCTACCTGTGGATGGGCAGCTCCAGGGTCTTTTTCTTGGATGATCTTATTTTTCAACAACATTGGGGAGCCCTTGAAGCAAAAGTCACCTTCAAGCAGAGAACCAGCTTCTACAAATGAGAACGCATGGTTTTCTGTGAGCATGAATGCTTGTGATGCTTTCTCTGTCCATGTTAAGGTCTGACTGGGCTCACACATTACTTATATGTGGTATGTGGGAAATACCGTGGAAGATAAGAGCAAAAAGATGCAGCCCATGGAATGGCCAGATAAAAGGCAGTAGGAGCCCTCAGTAGGAACTTGGAAGGGGCAAGAACTCCAGAAGGGATTCTTCCTGGTTTCTTGGGCTATAAAGGGAACATGGGGAGAAGAGAATACAGGTAGTTCTCGACTTACAACAGTACATTTAATGACTATTCAAAGTTACAATGGCACTGAAAAAAAATGTGACTAATGACCGTTTATAGTTACAACCTTTGCAGCATCCCCTTTTGATCATGTGATCAAAATTCAGATGCTTGGCAACTGGTTCATATATATGACCGTTACAGTGTCTTGGGATCATGTGATCCCCTTGAAATGGGCCACTTGAGACAGTAAATCCAACGGCCAGTGCAATGTAAAAATTCACATAAAATGATCATTGAAGATAACTGTCTAGGCTCCATTGAATATATTCAGGAAAAAGTCTTTTCCATCACTCATTCATTCATTCATTCGTATAGAGGAAATGTACGTGTCATAGCTAAAAATAGCACTGACATTCATACTGAAGAATCTTGTTGATGGTATTTATTACAGAGCAGTGTTTGTTAACATGTGAAATCACAATTATTGGCCAGCCTATGTTGAAAAATAATACAATATTAAACAATACAAATAATAATCCCATAAAACAATTGTAAGAGGTAGCAGCAGTGAAGTTTGAATGCATCAGTTTAAATTTTTAATACAATAAAGTTAATAAATATTACCCATACAAATAAAATCTCTTTGGGGTAGCTCTATAAATTTTAAAAGTGGAAAGGGATCCTGGTGAATAACAACACTGCCATAGAGAAAATATTTTGTGTGTGTGTGTGTGATTATATACAGTTGCCTAACCATGATAAAAGGAAGTCAGATTGAATAAAAATAGGAGCTGACATCTATCCTCTTTTGCAGAGGCTTCCATGGATACATTTAATATTAACAGAAGATTGGCGTTTTGCTAGGTTGCCCATGTACTTGTGATTGGTTGTGAACATCTTACAGTTTGGGGATGGAGAACAGGGCTATGGCATAGAGTTGCTATGACAGTGAAATGGGCAGCATATTAATTAAATGAATGAATAACTTTTAATCTAGACCTTTCCTTTGGTGTTTTCACCATGATTTCTGCTCTTTTTGCAAAGAAGCTAATTAATTAATCAGAAGCCAATTTTATTTTCTACCTGGATTGTCCCAAATGTGAGCTTTAAAATGTACATGAGTGAGTGATTTGTAGCATCCTTTTTCCCCTCTGGCTTCTCTTTTGATATCCTGGAATAAATCTTCAGAAGAATATCCCTTTGAACTATTGAGAAGGAACATGAGCAACCACAGTCGTGTCCTCTTTATGAACTTTGGAGCAGCATCTGGTCAACGAACACTAGGCTAAGCAAAATGACCGAACCAGAGTTAACAAAACCCCATTGTCATATCCACACAATATTATGAGCTCTCCCCAAACAAAGCAAATTGACCTAGTTCACACAGCATGCTAACCAATTGAAATTTCATTTAACTGGTCCAGGATCTTTTCTTGTTTTTTTATGCAGCGCTGCTATCTATGAACATGACTACCAATAAAGGAGAATATTTGTAGCTCAGAGTTGAAAAGAGGGGTCCTTGGTGTCTCTCTGAGTTTGTTGTTTGGATGTTTCATTAGGCAACATCATCAGTGCTAGTGAGGAGTGGGGTTTGCTGTCAGTTTATATTCTGGTGGCTTGTCTTGTTAGTGTTGATTGTTTGGCAGTTCCTTGAGATATTATTATTATTATTTTTTAATTACATTTATATGCCACCCTTCTCCGGAGACTCAAGGCGGCTTACAATTTTTGGGATGCAACCCAGTGTGCTCAGCAATAGCCTTCATTCCATTGTATATGCCTGCTTATTACTAAGCGGCATTTTTACAAGGTCAGCTAATTGCCCCCAACAATCTTGGGTCCTCAATTTACCTACCCCGAGAGGATGGAAGGCTGAGTCAACCTTGAGCCTGGTGGGATTCGAGCCTACAGCAGTTGTAGGCAGCTGGAACTTAAGTGCAGGCAATTAACAGCCTGAGATTGTTGGTCTGAGGTTAATCTTAGAATTAATCTATGCTCATCTGGGTGCTGATTGCTGGTGGGGAGGTGTTTTGTTCTTTTTGTTCCCCCTTTTGGCTTGTTGGTTGTCTCTTTTGCATAGTCTGTAGATATTGTTTATGTCTGTGTGTTTATCGATGGCTAACTTGTCAGCGTGGCAGGCTTCTAGAAATTCCCTAGCGATTTGGACTTGGCTTGGCCTAGGATGGTCACAGTTTCCCAGTTGAAATTATGGTTAAGTCTATCCATGTGTTGTGAAATTAAAGAGTTTTCATCATATCATGTCTTCTGACTGCTGCTTGGTGTTCATGGATGCATTTTGCCAGTCTTGTGTCTGTTTATCCTACTTAGTGGCTGTTTCAATCATTAATTATGCTGTATGTTCTAGATGATTCCTGTTTTTTTTCTGGGGTTGCTGGGTCTTTTGGTTTATTTGGCATGCTTTCGTTAGCTTATGTGCTACACTGATTTCATGTAAATGTTGTTGGTTTCTGAGATGTTCTTGCTATACAGCAGTATTATTTTTTACAGCTTGTTTTGGTTGAACTATATTGGGTTGAGTGATCAAGCACTTTTTAATAAAATTGCGTAGATATCCATTTTGTTGGAAGATAATTTATAGATGCTCTGCTGGTTGCTATAGTGAGTTTGTACTGGTCTAAATAAAGTTCTTATCTAGCTTCTCTTGTAAAACATTGGGCTATTGCTTTGATAGTGGAGCACTTAGTTGGTGTGGGTGGTTTTTCAGTACATTTGTGTTTCTAGTTTGTCATCATGGTCTTTGCTGATCAGGATGTCCAGGAAGGGTAGTGAGTTGTTGCTTTCTTCTTCTCTAGTAAACTGGATTCCTTTGAAGATGTTGTTGATGGTTTTGTAGGTTCTCTAAATGGTCCTTATTATATTGAAGATATCATCTATAAATCTGGTTCATATTTTGGGTTATATTTATGGAAATGCCATGGCTTCTATAATAAGTCCTGAAAGTGGTGATCCCATATATGTGCCTTTAATTTGTTGATAAGTTTGTCCATCAGATTTGAAGTATGTGGTTAGGCAGAGGTTTATGAGATCCATAATCCTGGGTGTTTCAATCTTTGTGTATTTGGTAAACAGGTGTGCTGTGGAGCAATGTGGTCATAGATTCTTTGGCTAATTACAAATCTATCAACATGGAAAGAGCTGTGACATAAAATGAGACCATGATTTTGTCCTCACCTATAGTCATGTCTCTGATTGTTTGAAGGCACAGTAGTGGGGTGTTGATGGAGTGTTTGCAAGAGCATAGAAACCTCTTCTTCAGGAGCAAATCTGTCCTTGCATGGAATCAACATCTCACATTCTGAGTTTTCGATTAACTCTACATGGTGTTCTGAATTAATATTACCCTTTCAGATTATATCAAATGTACATTACAACGAATGTACTTTGCAAGAGAACATATCCTTTTTCTTAGCTGATAAATCTTCAGAAAAAAAAAGAGCCTTGGTAGCTCAGGCTGTTAGATGCCTTCTCTTAAGATCCAGCTGCCTACAATTATTGTAGGCTCGAATCCCACCAGGCTCAAGGTTGACTCAGCCTTCCATCCTCTCGGGGTAGGTAAATTGAGGACCCAAGATTGTTGGGGGCAATTAGCTGACCTTGTAAAAATGCCGCTTAGTAATAAGCAGGCATATACAATGGAATGAAGGCTATTGCTGAGCACACTGGGTTGTATCCCAGAAATTGTAAGCCGCCCTGAGTCTTCGGAGAAGGGTGGCATATAAATGTAATTTTAAAAAAATGTCAAAAAAGTGGCAAGATACTGATAATTCATGTTCACAGTAAGGAAACTTTGGTCATAATCATATTTTACTATAATATCCTATATTAGAAGTTTTTAGCTTCATTTGTTTTTAATATTTTAGTTCACAAGCTGTTGATGCTATATATTTATATTTTGGTCATTAAATAAATGTTGAACTTTCTTCTTTTACTTTATCAGCAGGATATCTAAATTCCATACTTTTTCTTTAGATTTCACTCTACTTTTTGGTTGTTAGCCAATCTTTCAAAAAGTACAGGAGGAGATTAGATGTTGTTATCATGGGTATCCAGAACAATAGCTTATGGTGGGTCAAAAGTTTGCAAGTGATACAGATTACAGGTAATCTCTGATTTATAACTGATTTATTTAACAACAGTTCAAAGATACAATGGACCCCAAAAAGGGGACTTACAACCCAACACCAAACCCTTTGTTTCAAAAGTCCGGCCTTACCACAGTCACCCAATACCATTTCAGACAAGTGGCTGTCCAGTCTCTTCTTAAAAAACTCCAGTGTTGGAGCAGTGACAACTTCTGGAGGCAAGTCATTACACTGATTATTTGTCCTCACTGTTAGGAAGTTTCTTCTTAGTTCTGAATTGCTTCTTTCTTTGATTAGTTTCCATCCATTGTTTCTTGTCTTGCCTTCTGTGCTTTGGAAAATAAGTTGACTCCCTCTTCTTTGTGGCAACCTCTCAAATACTGGAATACTGCTATAATGTTATCACTAGCCTTTCTTTTCTCTAGATTGGCCTTACCCAATTGTTGCAACCGTTCTTCATATGTTTTTGCCTCCAGGCCCTTGATCATATTAGTTGCTCTTTGCATTTTGCATTTGCAGCTGTGTATAGTGTCCTACAGTCATTTGACTACTTTGTATGATGGTTTTGCCGAAAGCTGGCTATTTTGGTTTTTGGCAAAACTGGCAATAGCGAACCACGTAATGACTGCAGGGTTGCTTTGCACGCACTATGTTTGCTTCACGAGTGCTGCAAAAAAGATTGCAAAATCAACAAGCCTTACAGCCATTACGACTTATGGCTGTAATGGGCTATGATTATATGTCCAGGTCTACCTGTATGTAGCTTGTGTCAATTGTGTCACGCATAATCCGCATCCTTTGTGTGATGGCATTGTGTGATTTCACTTTCCCTCTTTCCTTTCTTTGATGGGTACCCATGTTCAGTACTGAGGTAATCTAGTGTCCTACAGATGGATTGTACTTCCATTTACAGATTTTCCCAGATGACCATCACTATGTGCCTATCCACTTGGCCCTTCAGGACCTTCCTGGCTTAACTGAAATTTTCTTTTTCACAGCTTTCTCCCTCACTCCAATCCTTTCGTGTAGGAGACACTTACCTGCTTATTTTCTGCAAGTGACAGGTGTTTAAACTGTCCCTTTGTCATATGCATGGGTTGTATCTTCAACTCCCCTGCCCACCAATTGTTGTATTTTTTTAATCGCTGGTATTCTAAAACAGTGTTTCTTAATTTGGGGCTGTTAATTAAGAAAAATCTCTGTACAACTTTTGGCTTGTAAATAGATGGATTGAACTTGAATTGGGGAAATAGGAAAAGAGGAGTCTAGAGCACATTTTGTTTCTAGTTGTGATTTTTGCAGGAAATGTATGTTCAGAACCACCGTTCATCTCCTTTTGTGTGTGTGTGTGTGTATAGGTTTTTGAATCAATTTTTTACTCCTGCTGTTTCCCTGGCAAAGCTTTTCCCTGAAGCAATAGCTGCCCTTTTCAATTGCAAGGGATACAACCCAATGCGCTCAGCAATAGCCTTCATTTCATTGTATATGCCTGCTTATTACTAAGCGGCATTTTTACAAAGTCAGCTTATTGCCCCCAACAATCTTGGGTCCTCAATTTACCTACCCCGAGAGGATGGAAGGCTGAGTCAACCTTGAGCCTGGTGGGATTCAAGCCTGCATTAATTGCAGGCAGCTGGAACTTAAGTGCTAGGCATTTAACAGCCTGCACCACCAAGGCTCTTGACCACCAAGGTTACCCGGCTACTTTGTGCCTAAGGCAGGACTAGAACTCCCAGTCTCCTGGTTTATGTCTTGGTTTGCCTTAACCATTACACCAAACTGGCTCTCCTATTTATCTGGGTTCAAACCCCTTAGAGCTCAAGGCTTCCCTAGACAACTTTTTGAGTTGTCAAAAAGCTCTGAAATGCCAGCTGAATCTGTGCTTGGAACAGCTCCTTAAAACTCAGATACTACCGTAGTAACTCTACTGCTTATTGCTATGCTGTGAACAGTTTGGTTTCTGATATTTGCCCACATCATTAAAGGCAAAACAACAGGCAAATTATTATTTTTTCTATGTAATTGGCAATCTAAAAACACTCATTCTTCATGTGTTTTTTAATCTTGCCTGAAGCCAAAATGATTTTTATTAATATTTTTATTTTAAATTAAATAGTAACAGAAAAAAAACACAAACAAAATTATGATGCAAATACATACATTCTCAAGAAAAAACAACACTGCATAAAAAGTCCTTTTAAAAAGAGTGGAAAAAGAAACAAAGTATAATATCATTATAACACTCAACTGTTATAATTCTATATACTGTATATTTATCTAATATAAATATTCAAGTGTGTGTGTATTTGTAATATAACTATCATTGTATTTTAACCTACTATATTTTGTATGCATTAATTCCATATTTCATTGTACTTGTCAATACAAACTTTATGTTTGCAGGCAATCAGTTCATAGGTCATCAGGTATTTAATATACTGAGTAAATGGGGCCATATATTTATGTTTCTAATGCTGTAGTGTTAGTCTTTTGGTTCTAGTAAGGACACAGAGAATCCATTGTCAAGTCATCAAATTCCATGTAATAAGTATTTAATTCAAGAAAATATCAACCTTTGAAATTTTTAGCATTTGTCTCAGAGTCATATTTATATAGTCCACTACTTTCTCTCAAAACTTAGTAAATACAGTATAGGACCCTGTAAAAACTTGTGTTTGAAAGAAGCATTATCTTTATTATATCACCATCAGAAGGCTGCCTAAATTGCAGTTGCCCAATGGCCAAATCTGGTCATATGACTGGGGGGGGTTGCAGCTGTTGGAACTTTGGAATCAGTTTGAAAGTAACTTGGGGGGGAGTTTCCGATGTAACTTTGAGTGGCCACAAAGCAACTGGTCGTAATTTGAGGATTACCTGTAAGGCTTCTCTCTTGAAGTCTATGAAATCATGTGAGAGCATACACATTGCTTTCAATATTATTGTTGCAGTTTTTAATAAATGGTCTAGTGGTTAAGGTACCTGGCTAGAAAATGGGAGACAGTGAGTTCTAGTCCCACGTTAGCCATGAAAGCCAGTTGTGAGGTGACTTTGGGCCAGTCACTCTCAGCCCAACTCCCCACACAGGGTTGTGGTTGTGAGATAAATAGTAGGAGCAAGCTGTATTGGATATGTTTGGTGCCTTGAGTTATTTGTACAAATGATAAAGGCAGAAGATAGATGGATAGATGGATGGATGGATGGATGGATGGATGGATGGATGGATTTTAAGATAGATAGATAGATAGATAGATAGATAGATAGATAGATAGATAGATGGAATAAAATAAGACGGTTATAGTAGCTTTTCTTAAGCCACTTAGCTTTTCCTGTAGCCTCAATCTGCTCAGCTTACCCTGCCTTCCTATGGAGCCTATTTCTGGTTTAACCATTGCTATTTTAAAAAGAACACAGCATATTTCCAAAATGTCCTTGCTAGCCAATGACTGCTTCATCATAGTTCATTGGATTAATCCATTTATTTCCCTATGTCTTTGCAGTGCCAAATTTCACTGCTGTCAGTCTAGTGTGGGGGCCGGATCCGGCCCGTTCAGCTGTTCTATCGCCCTTGAGCCGAAAGCGGAGGGTTCTCTTGCTCTCCCAGAAGGCTACGTGAAGTAATCTAACTTTGAATTTATATTAGTTCACACAAACACTCCATCCATGCTTTTGTTCCGGCCCTCCGGTCCAGTTTAAGAACCCATTGTGGCCCTTGAGTCAAAAAGTTTGCCCACCCCTGGTCTAGTGTCTTGTGTGAATCCAGCAAAATTATAAAGGTGGGATCAAAACAATAATTAAATCCATAAATAAATATGGAATATCCAGTTTGAACCCAAGTTCCACCCACTCAGTGACTTGGAACAGACCTGTGTCTGAGCCATAGCTACTTGCAGGGTTGTTGTGAGGGCAGAAGCCTGTGCAGCACCATTAATATTTTGGTGGAAATATAAGATGAATGTGCAAAAGAGATTTCATTTTATTTTTTTAGGAGTGATGGTAGAAGGATGGGAGGCCAAAATGAAAAGAGCTCTTTAATTTTTCCTTCAAGGAACGAATTCTGGATCCCTTGAAATACGGCTAATAATTTACTTGTTAGGCGAGTCTCTCTTTTCGATTCCCAAGCACACACACAAAAAAATCATAGTTAAGGCAAGCTCCCTGACCAGGTACAAAACAACAGGCTTTTTATATTCCTCTCCGGGTTCCCGCCAAGCTGGGTGAGAATAAAGATTTACAGTGTTTGAGAGATTAAAGGCCCTTGTTACATTGTTCAAATACCACGAGATTAGTTTCCAAGGCGACGGATGCCAGTTGCCATAGGCACCATGGGGCCTGGAATTAAGATTTGGTGTTTTTTTACCCTGGTCACGCAAACAGGAGCTGAATCAAATGGCAGCCGTGTACATGTATCTCTCTGTCTCCACACGCGTGCGGTTGAGTTTTACAAAATGAGGTAGAAAAGGATATTTGTAGTTCTGGAATAAGAGCTGGCCCACCTTTAGGGTGGCAGAAACTTAAATGGGCCAGAGGCTGAGAGGCATCTTGGCTAGAGTCTCATTTATGAAATTGTTAGCAAATCCATCATCATTATCAGCATAGTAATAATATTAATAATCAATAATGATGTAGTAGTTTTGATCTTCTTGGCTCAGTTGATTTCAGTTTTCTCTTTACCAGTGACCATGCCTTTTTCAGCAATTTTTTTGGTAAAACAGGCCCTTTCCCCAGCCTTTTTGGAAATTTTTTTTTTAATTTTTATTTTTGTGTTATTATTTATTTGATTTTATTATTTTTTATTTATTGGATTTTATTGTTTGATTTTTTTATGTATTTGATTTTACTGTTTGATTTTATTATTCTGATTTTATGATTTGATTTTGTTATTTTTTATTTATTTGATTTTACTATTTGGTTTTGAAATGAAATCCTTTTGCTCAGTCTGCCTCCCTCTCTTACTCTTCTTGAACTTCAGTGGAAAGCAATGGAGAAGGATGATACTGTGTGTTTTGGGAACAGGTTTATCAATCCAGCTGGGTTAAAGAGATTATAGATAGGACAGAGCTAATCCCAGAAGGTCACCTGGATTTTGGCTGCAGGATTGTGTAACTCCAGAGCAGGGGGGCTGTGTTAGTTCTGATTCTGGATTGTTGTAGAACCATGCTTAATTGATTCTGCAGACAGTTGAGTTATCATATAATATCTTATAGTGTATTATATATTTATTGTATTTATTACTGAGCTTCTTCTAGGAGTACAGTGCATAGTGTTTTGTTCCCCTCAATTTATCTTTATAACACCCCTGTGAAGTAGGTTTGCCTGAGAAGCTATGATTGGCCAAACATTACCTAGTGAGCTTTTCAAATTTATCCTAGTTTAGTGCTCTAGCCTTAACATAACATTAGCAATGAACATTTGCTGGCATTTATCCTACTTAACTATACTGTTATTTATTTAAATCCTCTGAATGGTTTTGTCCCATCTCTGTTTGCTTTCACTATTTTAAGCAGGGAGGAAGGCTATCCTAAAACAGATATGCCCTTGAATTCACCTGTAGACTCAGAGGCTGACCTGGGCCATGAGTTTGTTCCTCTGAGTTTAAGCTTAAGTCTAATCCAGTTTTCCACTTAACTCTAATCCAGTTTTCCAGAGTCTGAGGCTTTCTACATGAATTGAACTACAGCTCCCAGAATTCCCAGGCAGCATGGAATCTACAGTCCAGCATACTGTAATATGTTTGGACTGTTTAAAACTGAGCCTAGAATGACATGGGGCTGCTTTGATCTGGGAGAACTGATCCAAGGGGAGAAAATAGGAAAAAAAAACTAAGATGGCTGGGGAAAGGAAGGTACTGGAAAGGCTATGGACAGGGAGGTCATCGCAGAATGCCATGCTACGAGCAACTATGGAGGAAAGAAAGGGTGACATGGACCAAACGTGCTCAATTCATTCCACCTGGGTTAATTTTATCTAAAATCCAGTGCAGTCAAATCCAGCTAGTGCAGTCCTGGCTTTTGGTTCTCTCAAAGGTATAGCTGATCTAAAACAATTCGGCAGTGCAGAGGTGGTATTCAGCAGGTTCTGACCAGTTCTGGAGAACCGGTAGCAGAAATTTTGAGTTGTTCGGAGAACCGGCAAATACTACCTCTGACTGGAGATTTTACAGTATCCTTTCTCTGCCACACCCACCAAGCCACGCCCACAGAACCGGTAGTAAAAAATTGAATCCCACCACTGATGCAGTGATTTCTTTTCTAGACATGAAACAATTTCTTCTCTGGTTTTCTGGACAACTGTAGTATGAGCATTCGGACAGTGGAATTACTTATCCCCAAAATTGGTGTGGGCTTCCTTTAATTGGATGAATTCAAGTGGAGGATTTAGAGCCAGCTGCCTCAGATGTTTTAATTTGTATACAGGTATGACCACAATTGGGATCAGAATTTCCATTACTAAGCAAGATGGTTCTTAAGTGAGTTGTGTCTGATATTACAACCTTTTTTGCTATGAATGTTAACCAACGTTGCAGTTGTTAAGCGAAATGTATGGTCGTTAAAGAAACCTATCTTCCATCACTGACTTTGCTGATCAGAAGTTGGCTGAAAAGGACGCAAGTGGCAATCACATGACCTCATAAATACATGCCTGGTTGCCAAATGCCCAAATTTTGATCACGTGATCGTGGTGATGCTGCAATGGTCATTGGTACAGGATTGCCTGTACTCATACTGGGCCACAGCATTAGAATTGATGGCCCAAATGTCTCCTTCTGGCTTTGTGATTCTTTGATGATGATGCATATTATCTATAGTGATGTACACACACTATGCATTTCTACAAGGACATTTCTATCCTACCTGCACTCACTTACAGTAGCTTGAAACATTGGATTTTTCTGAGCACTTACTCCTCCTTAATCCAGAGTTGTAAAAGTGCCCACAAAATTGAGTTGCAAGATTAAAAAAAAAAAAACCTCTATTCAGCTGAGTTCATCCTTTTTTTTTAATTACATTTATATGTCGCCCTTCTCCGAAGACTCAGGGCGGCTTACAATTTTTGGAGCACAACCCAATGCACTCAGCAATAGCCTTCATTCCATTGTATATGCCTGCTTATTACTAAGCGGCATTTTTACAAAGTCAGCTTATTGCCCCCAACAATCTTGGGTCCTCAATTTACCTACCCAGAGAGGATGGAAGGCTGAGTCAACCTTGAGCCTGGTGGGATTGGAGCCTACAGTAATTGTAGACAGCTGGATCTTAAGAGCAGGCATTTAACAGCCTGAGCCACCTTGGGCTCCATGGCGAGAGTTTCCCTTCCTTGGAAGAGAGCCTGCCTTCTGTGAATGACATAGAGGAGCAATAAATGAAGTGGCTTGTCCGTTATTCACTTGAACTTTTAAGAACCTTAAATGTGACTTCCTGAGACCTCCAGAAATTTTGGATGTGGCACAAGAAGGAAACAAATAAACACTTGAGTGGAGAATACTCATATTAATTGCAATTCATTTTTATTATATTTAAGTGTAACTGAAGCAACCACATTTAATTTTTAACTTGGCTGCATTCACTGCCTTTGGACCAGTAATTTCAGGTTGCCCTTGTGGAATTTGAGGAGTGCTGTGTTATGGTTTTAGAGCAGCAGTGTCCACTCTTGGTAACTTTAAGACTTTTGGACTTCAACTCCCAGAATTCCCCAGCCAGCCTTAAAAATGTAAGATGGTGACGCTTTGATCTGGCTTCTGCAACCACCATCTAGCCTTTTTTCACACACAACCTCATGGACACCATGCACCAAGTCTAACTTCTCTGGGAACCTTTTATTGGAGATAACCAGTCCAGAGTCTGATTCTTAGTGGACAGAGCCAAAATTAGAGGTGGATGGTAATTTCCTTTCTGTGTGTCTTCTATCCTGTTTTCCTCCCTCCATCCTCTTTGCTGACAGGTTACTTTAGGGAAAAGTTGAAAGTACCAACTTGTTTTTTTGAAGAACACTAATGAAATTAGGTTCCATACTACAGATTGTCTAAACCTGGTTCAGAGATATAATTTTCTCAAAGATTGAGAGGAATCCTGGATTCAGATCTGTGGAAAAATCCCCATAAAAATGACTATAGCTTGGAAGGACTTATGCTTAAAAGGTTCTGCATTCAATTCCAAATATTCTAGGCAAGGATAACAACAACAGCAACAAAAAAGATAGTGGAACTGTGCAGAATTGTGAGCTGTGTAAATATTATTAAACTAGATGGGATCAGCTTAGCTGTGTGTTTTATGTGCGTGTATTACTTTGTGTTACTGCATTTTATATTAACAAATGTGTATACAATGATAAAACAGAATGGCTTTATTAGGAGGCTATTGAACTCAATGGATCAACAGTCCAACATGCTATGAGGCATTTTCATATATGTGTAATATAAAATGTAATTAAAAGAACAAGAAGCAAAATGAAATGCGTTGTTGGCTAGAAAAATCAGATTTAAAACCCCAGTCACATCCTTTATTCATTTCTCTTAACCTTACCTTTCTCATCATGAAAGAATAACCAAGTGGGAGGAACAACTTACAACCACTTACAACCTTACAACTTGACTTACAACCACAATTGAGCCCAAAATCTCCATTGCTAAGCAAGACAGTTAAGTGAGGTTTGCCATGTTTTACAACCTTTACTTGCCACAGTTGTTAAGTGAATCACTGCAGTTGTTAAGTTAGTAACATGGTTGTAACATGGCTTCCCCCTTGGCTTTGCTTGTCAGAAGGTCACAAAAGATGATCACATGACCCCAGGACCCTGTAATCATCATCTATATGAGCCTGTTGCCAAGCATCCAAATATTAAATCACGTGACATGAGGATGCTGCCAACAGTGTTAAGTGTGGAAAACAGTCATAAGTCACTTTTTTCTAATACTGTTGTAACTTTGAAGGTCACTAAATGAATGACTGTAAGTCGAAGATCTCCTCTGCCCTGAAGTATTGGGGCAAAAAGACTGAATAAAAAGTTGTTTCTTTAAAAAATCGCCACTTTTACAGAGTAATGTAACATTTTACAGAGTAATTTAAAATATGGTGACTATATTAAAATGCCTGATGGCAAAGGGTTATTGACAGACCTTGGCACAATCTAGTTTCTTCTTGATTGAAACCCCTAGTTCTGTGGGTTTTTTTTTAGCAAAATATGAAGTCTATAAAATAAAGTCTATTTACATGTCCCCCCCTAGATGCTAGATTTCAAATGGAAACCTGCAACCCAGGTTTGGGAAGTAGCCATGGATTGCGCAATTGGGCGTCATGGTCATTCTTCCGTAAGAAAGTGCTTAAATGGCAAAGAAGGATTCTCGCAGTATTTCACAGAACCAGCAGTCTTAGAAGACTAAAATTAGCAGGGTGCATTAGTGAACCATGCCAACTTATCAACCCGAGCCAGCCCCCTCCCTTTCTGTCCCCATACCTTTGCTAATCATAGAGATTGCCTTCTGGGTTCCCTTGAGAGGCCGTTAAATTCCGTGCCAATCAAGATGCAACTTTCAAAGTCACTCATAATGAAGCGAACGGCTCATCTTTTAAGAAATGAAGTGTACAAGCTTTGGAATCACTCAGAGTTGGATATTTGAAGAAATGGATGAGAGATATGAAAGAACTGTTGAGAGCCAGATGAGGGTTTTTTTGTGTTTGTTTTCATGCTTTATTGGGACATCCCAGCAATATCAAAACAATATTCCCAGCAACTATGTCTAATAGATGCTGAGACTATTCCTTACACAAGTTCCCCTGTTTCCTCCTAACCAGGAAGGACTTAATCACCTGAAATGTGGATGCAATAAGTAGAGAAGTAGGCTTGCTTTTCTACTCTTATTGATAAATCCTAATACAGGCTGTTGCCTTTGCTCGGTCTGCCTCGCTCTTTTCTTCCTCCAGTGGTACTCTAGGTATCTCTTGTGTTGCTTCATCTCTTTGAGCTCCTTGGTAAACCAAGGTACTCTATGGAATCTGCAGCCAGAGGAAGTCTACATGGATGTGACCTGGTCCAAGGCTCCTGCCTCATGCTTATTCCAAGGTTCAACGGGCGAATTGCGAACCATGCAGGGAAAAAAACCCCAAGCTTTCTGTAAATCCACATAGAATCCATCAGTTCCTTGGGGCAGATTGATCAGGTAGGCCTTTGTCTGTCTTCAGTGAGGCGTGACTGAGGAGATCTGTAATCTAATTAATGATCCATGTTTAAAGACATCGTGACTTAGTGTGCTATGTGATACTTTGGCACTACATGAGAAAACATGTTTTTTTAATCTCAAACACTTCCATCCTTCCCAAATGGAATTCTGTCCTTTTTCAGATGGAAGCTTGAGTGAATCCTAGTTTTCCAGAAATGAAGACAACACTTATTCCCTCCCCCACAGTTTTTTTTTCCTTTTGCTTCTCCCTTCTCTTTTCCTCTTGTACTCTCTAATTCAATATGTAAGCTCTCTCCTGACACAGGCTTCTGCTTTTGCATTTCTTATTATTATGTGATGCCTATAAAAGATCTAATGTTTTATACGCATTGCACTGATAAGGCAGTTGCTCCCTGCAGACTCATGGTTTAATGCATATTATGCAAAAGGGGAAAGGAATGGAGAGGCAGAGGATATTAATGGTTGAGAATGCATCTTCTCTGGCTGAAGAGGCCAGTTTAGAGTCTCCCTTGCCATGGGAAAGTTATCATTCCTCTTTCTGAAAATGCAATGGAAAACAAATAATGGTTGAAATTTTAAGTATTTCCTACCCTGACTATTTGTTTAATGAAACCTTTCCAAAAGCTGGGACAAAGACATCACTGATCTTTAAAATAGGTACCTATGTTTAGATGTGTTTAGATCAGGGGTCTCCAACCTTGGCCACTTTAAGACTTGTGGACTTCAACTCCCAGAATTCCTCAGCCAGCAAAGCCTCAGCCAGCAAAGCTTTGCTGGCTGAGGAATTCTGGGAGTTGAAGTCCACAAGTCTTAAAGTGGCCAAGGTTGGAGACCCCTGGTTTAGATGACCAACAATAATTTTTAAACATTTATTTATTCATTTGCTTGCTTGCTTGCTTAATTTATGCAGGTAATCCTTGACTTACAACGGTTCGTTTAATGACCCTTTGAAGTTACAGTGACTTTGAAAAAAGTGACTTGACCGTTTTTCGCACTTAAAACCATTGCAGCATCCCCATGGTCACATGATCAAAATTCAGATGCTTGGCAACTGGCTGGCATTTAGGATGGTTTTGGGGTCATGTGATCACCTTTTGCCAAGCCAATGGGGAAGTCAGATTCAATTAACAATCATATTACTAGTTTAACAACTGCAGTGATTTACTTAACAATTGTGGCAAGAAAGGTCGTAAAATGGAGCAAAACTCACTTAACAATGGTCTCATTTAGCAACATACATTTTGGGCTCAATTGTGGTTGTAAATTGAGGGCTACCTGTTTTCCAGTCCACATCTTCAAGAGCAACTCTGTGTGCGACTTTCTCATGGGCTGCTGTATTTCTATTTGAGAGAAAAAAAATTAAATATTTGATCTCTATTACTGCTTAGTTTACTTTCTTGGGTCCAAATTGCAGTAAAGTTTCAGGTCTTGCCACTGGGAAATAAGATTAGGAGACTGATGGGGGAATTAAGACTATTGATGCTTCCTAGTCATCACAGGTATATGCTGCTCTACCAGCAGAGAATGCTAATTGGGAGCTTCTGTTTGAGGTTCTGGTAGATCTGTCTGTTAAAAAAACAGAACACTGATTTTTATGGGCCTTTGCTTGATCCAGAAGCCTCTTCTTTCATTCTTATGCATTCTAACATCCAAGTGCCGGGATCAGGCTACCAGTATTTTGCCCAAAATTGTAATTTTGAGTGGTTTCAGATGGGGTAGTGGTGGTTTGATTTTAATAGAGTAAGGCTGTAGTTCTCAATCTTTTTTTCACCATAGACTTCCTTTTAAATATTTTTTTGTGGCCGTGGACCATGGCCATGCCCCCCTCCCAAGACTTAACTCAAGATTTAAATCATAAGCCTTCACGGACCCCCTGTGATGATAATGTGGCCCTCCCAAAAGGGTGCACGGACCAGAGGTTGAGAACCACTGAACTAAGGCATAAAATAGGTATGCTCAGTTTCCAGTAGGTTTAATGCAACAGTAAAAACAATGACAACAACAACTGCCACCAGTTTCACAAGCAATTTCAATTCTTTCCTCTCTGCTGTGAAATAGGTGCTCTCATTCATTCTTGGTAGAGTCTGAATGATGATAATTCAGAACATATTGATTTTTACCTCATTGGAATTATTGCCCTATTATGAATGGGCCACCTCTGTCTGTCACTGTGAAAGGCGGTTGTGCTTACCCTCTTTTTAAGGAATAAAACCTTTCCACATGAATTGAAGTATTCACGCTTCCCTTTCTCACATTAATTATCTTAATTCTTGTGCCTAGAGGTGCTTCCAGGGGTGGGATTCTACTGGTTCGGACCGGTTCTATAGAACCGGTTGTTATGATTCTGTGGAGTTCGGAGAACCGACAAATCATGCCCCTAGCTGGCCCCGCCCCTCTCTGCCAGGCCCTCCTCCGACCCAGTCAGTCCTTATCGCGCATGCACAACATCGCTGACTGCGTTCTCCCCGCCAAGTCACTCCATAAGTTATATCGTTTTTTCCCCTCCCGACGATCAGCTGTTCCAATGATCAGCTGTGCCAGGATCCCCCTCACTGTCTTACTGCTTTGCCCAGGAGGCTTCCCTGAGGCCCAGGAGGCCCAAAAACGGAGTGTGGGGGGATGCTACATGCCCCCCCGGCTCCATTTTTGCCTTCCTGAGCCCCAGGGAAGCCTTCTGGGAGCAAAAACACCCCCCCAACAGGAGGGGGGAAGTGCTGCAAAAAAAAAGAGGCCATGCCCACTTGGACACATGACCACACCCACTTGGACACACCCACAGAACCGGTTGTTAAAAAATTTGAATCCTACCCCTGGGTGCTTCCAGATGTTTCAAGTGATCTTATAGTCACGGTCTGAAGAGAAGTGCTAGAAAAGAACAAGGAATATGATGTATGTCCCATATTGTGATCCTCGTTCAGGAAGTCATGTCTGATGCTATGCTAGGCCAACCTGGCTACTGAGTCACCTTGGACAGGAGGTATCTAGGTTTGGGTTGGGAACTCGTTGGAAACTTTTTGGCACGCTATTGAGTGCTTCCCCAACTCCTGGTTTCCCATTTCCCAGCTTCCAGATTGGCAGTACCGTTTTAACCTCTGCCTACAGCTACGTCCTAAGAACACTTACCGAAAGAGAGGGGAAAAAATCCCCATCAATTTCATGTCTTCTTATAAACCTATCAAGTGGAGTAAGTTTGCAGATCATGTAAAGCCCCCAAAGCAAACCAACCAATATTAAAACCAGTCAAGCTTTGCACACAATGTACACAACACATTGTTAGGCCTTTAACCAGCCTGGTTAAGTGTGTTCTGCAAACACAGTCACACTTGGTTTGAGCCGTGCAAAGCCTCTGCCATTGCCTAAGAGTCAATTAGATAATTGTTCCCCAATGGGTCTTTGTGAAGGGATGGGGGGGTGTCGATGTCTGTGCTTGGTCTCTGGCTAACTCCCCTCTGTTGCTTAGCAAAATCTCCAGTAAAGGTCAGATCTTGCCCTGTTGCAAATCAATGCGAGGTTTGTTGCTTGACTTTGAGGCTGGAGCAGTGTATCTGTGTGTGTTTGTGTGCGGATGGTGTGCGTGCGTAGGAGGAGAGATTAATCTTTAATTGCTTCCTGGCAGTACTTCAAACACTATTTTTTAAATTATTGTTATAATAAGACTTTCCATTTTGGCCAGAGTTGCTACAAGATATAGGGCTTTTTTTTTACTCAGCATTTTGTCAAAGTTGCCATTCCCTTCCCTTCTCCCCCACCCCCACTTCCCCCGCCCTTGGATAAAGACTTTATTTTCAAATATGCCTTTACTTAAAATGCTGCAGAATCACAGCATTTTCCTTCACCTGACAGATCCTCTCTCATGGTTTATTTGGCTCTGCTGCTTTTTACCCAGCATATGGGAGCAATTATTTATTTCCTGCAGAAATGGAAGTTAAGATAGCCTAAGAACTGCTTTGAATTAATGTAAAAGGGTCTTCAGTTTTGAAGGCAGACAGAAAAACTCTAGCTAGCACATGAAAGAGAGTCTTTTCTTTTCCGTTTCCTTTTTTTTGAGCAGAAAATCAGGTTAGCCAATATCCATTGATTTAGTTGCAAAGGTAGTGTTAGAAGATCCCAAAATCAATTGGAAAAAAGAAGGAAAGCAGAATTCAGAATCCTGTTAAGATAAAAGCTACTGAAGCACATTATGGGCTATTTTGAGATAAGAGGTGTTTGTAGCCAACAGTGTATCTTGGGATTGAGAGTGTTAAGCCTAAGAATTCCTTTATTTTAGACCCCTTTTATTTTTTTTACCTGCAGTGTTCTCTATAGCAGCTTTCTGCAACCTAATGCTCTGCAGATGTATTCAGTGTATTATCTGGGAACCTGGCTGGTTGTTTTCCAACACATCTGGACCTTAACAGGCCAGAGAAGGCCAGTGAATTTGATGTGATGGAGCAATTATAGCTTGCAGTGCATCCATGGTAGCTAGCCACTGAATTTGGGAAATGGTTTTTCTGAGGAGGGAGTTGCAAAACAAGAAGTTTTTCAACAAAAAGCAGATCTGTATGAGCAAGGGGCACAGATTGAAAGGTATTGAAAATGCCTTTCCGATACTCTATTTTCTGTAATGTTGCATCTAGCCCAGGGGTGTCAAACTCAAGGCCCAGGGGTCGGATCCAGCCTGCAGGGTGCTTAGTTCTAGCCTGCAGGACTGCCATGGAAACACCAAAGGACCAGCCTGCAGTGCCTCTGCCAGCGAAAATGGAGCTCAGGAGGGCCCTGCTGACCTCCTGAGCTCCGTTTTCACTGGCGGAGGGTTACAGGAGGCCTTCGCAGCCGAAAACGGAACTCAGGAGCCTGTTTTCGCTGCCCAAGCCCTCAGGCTGCCATAGGTGCCCTCCAGGAACGATGTTGAACTGGCCACGCCCAACCCGGCCTCCCAAGGTCAAACACAACTCTGATGCTTCCCTCAGTGAAATCGAGTTTGACACCTCTGCTCTAGCCATTCACTATTTTTCAGTGTTTTATTTTGTAAACTGAAAGTTGGAATCCTGAATTTTGCTGCAGATCTTAGAAATAGATTTTTAGATTCTGTTAGACGTGATACTTAGGGAATTTCAAACGCTCGCACAAACATTGGCAAATGACTTTTACATGCATGTGTTTGAATGCATGTATGTTTTTCCTCTTAAAGACAAACTAATGAGCTGCGCAATAAAGTTGTATAATGTTAAAATCCATCTGTAGAAGTTTTATTAAAAAGTTATACTTGTCAGGGGAAATCCTAAAAGTACCTCTGCCTTATAAGCAATATATGACTACCCTGAGTTAATAGGACCAAGCTGGATTTATAGAAACTTTTGTTGCTCAACAGGACGGAAGGGTGGTTTAGAGTAATAATGACATCCTTGCTAAGTATTGGAAAAACTGAGGCACACTGTTTGTTTTCTATGGATCTATGGCCATCTTTATCCATGAGAAAATGAGGAACTGTTGTCAGGAGCAACCAATGGGGGGAGAGGTGGGGGGGAATTAAAGGATCATAGAAGCATGACTATCAAGGGAAAATATTTCTGAATATTCAGGTAGCAAATGATTTTATCTTGAAAGCAGTTCACTGAACACAGAGCAGAGCCTGGTTTTGTTTTGGAATTTTACTGGGTCTTGAGCAGATTATATTATTGCTAATTAAGATGAACAATTATGGCTTTGCTAGATCAGAGATAGTGGCACAGAGATAGCAATAGCACTTGGACTTATATACCGGCTTCACAGTGCTTTAGACCCCTGTCTAAGCAGTTTACAGAGTCAGCAATAATTCATTTGATTGCCCCCAACAATCTGGGTCCTCATTTTACCAAAGGCTGAGTCAACCTTGAGCTAGTCAGTATCGAACTGCTGGCAGTGAGCAGTGACTTAGCCTGCAGTATTGCATTCTAACCACTGCGCCACCACAGCTCTTTACCTCTTGTTATTGGTCTTTGACATGAATAACTGAATTGGACGGGGCTCCAGATGGTCAACTAGTCCAGCCTGCTCCTCAATACAGGTAGCCGTTGACTTACAACCATTTGTTTGGTGACCATTCAAACTTACAATGGCACTGAAAAAAAGTTACTTACCACTAGTCTTCATATTTAACGCCTGTTGCAGGATCTTCACGGTCACAGGATCAAAACTCGGGCGCTTGGCAATTAGCATGTTTGCAGGGGCTCAGGGTTATGTGATCGCCATTTGCAAACTTCTCCGCTGATTTCTGACAAGCAAAGTCAATGCAGGAAGCCAGATTTGCTCAATGAACACTCGGTTCACTTAACAACAGCAGTTGACTTAACAACTTACTTAACAATCCTCTTGCTTAGCAACGTAAATTCTGGTCGCAGTTGTGGTCATAAGTCAAGGACTATCTGAATGGGAACAGTGCTATCCTTGGCAATTTCACTGTTTGTCTTCTATTGGTACAGTGGTTAGAATGCAGTATTGCAGGCAAACTCTGCCCACAGTCCAAAATTTTATTCTGATGGGGCTCAAGGTTGACTTAGCCTTCCATCCTTCCAAGATCAGTAAAATGAGGATCCAGACTGTTGGGGACAATATGCTGACACTGTAAGCCATCCATCCAGAGAATGCTGTAGAGCACCATGGAACAGTATATAAGTCTAAATGCTATTGCTATTTAATTTAATATAATATAATTTAATTTAATTATGAGATTTATATGCTGCCCTATCTCCCGAAGGACTCATGGTGGCTTACAATACTAAAAAACATACAATACAAAAGTTAAAAATAAATTAAACTCAGGGAATCTCATAATCATAAACTAAAAACAATTAACCCATTTAAAACCCTCCCCCACATCAGTCCGGGTAGGCCAGTTGAAATAGCCAAGTTTTTAGGCTACGGCCACCCGGAGCTCCAGGGGCAGCTGATTCCAGAGGGTGCCCCACAGAGAAGGCCCTATTCCTGGGGGCCGCCAGCTGACACTGTCTAGCTGACGGCACCACCAGGAGGCCCTGCCTGTGGGAGCGCACTGGGCGTCGGGAAGTCGTTATCAGCAGCAAGGTTTCCTGCAAGTATCCCGGTCCAATGCCATAAAGGCATTGTATTGTTCCAGTAAATACAAATCCACCAGCCTGCAAGGTGGTTTACTCCATTGATGAGCATCTCTTACTGTTTGGATGTTTCTCTAATTTGGAGGAGAAATTTGTTTCTCTGCACTTTCCACGCACTGTTGGAGCCCATCCCATTAGATCCGCAGATAAGCAATATGCCTTAAACTCTGCATGACAGTTTTTATATTCCCCTTTAATGCAATCTATTTAGGCTAAACTTCATTAATTCAGTCTGTCTGCTTCCCAGAAGCTCTGGGCAGCTAACAGTGTTCAGATAAAATAGAATGATAACGTCGAAACATGTATCAAAAGAGGATTAAAAATAAAAGATGCAAATGTTACGCTTCCAAAAACCTTACCTATAGTTATAACACACCCTCCTCCTGTGCAGGACTGGAGCTAAAGAGAAATGTAGGCAAGTGGAAACTAATCAAGGAGAGAAGCAACTTATAACTAAGGAGAAATTTCCTGACAGTTAGAACAATTAATCAGTGGAACAACTTGCCTCCAGAAGTTGTGAATGCTCCAACACTGGAAGTTTTTAAGAAGAGTTTGGACAACTATTTGTCTGAAGCGATGTAGGGTTTCCTGCCTAAGCAGGGGTTGGACTAGAAGACCTCCAAGGTCCCTTCTTACTCTGTTATTTTAAGTATTAAGTAAGACTTTTTAGGATGGAATTCCAAAGAGTTGGAGCAGTGAAAATGCCCATTCCCAAGGCTCTGTTGGGTAGCAATCTGTTGGGTTAGAACCTGGAAGAGATTGGCCCTGTTTGATCTGGTTGAATGGGCAGATATCTATAGGACAAGGTGATCCTTCAGATTACCAAGTGTCTTAAGGTGATAGCCAGAACCTTGAATTGGACCTGGAAATCAACTGGCTGTGGAATCTTCTGAATGTATTTGAACATTTGGACTACCTGGATCCATACCAATTGCTTCCGGCCCGGTTTTAGCATGGAGATGGCATTGGTCGCACTGATGGATGATCTCTGGAGGGCGCAGGACAGGGGATTTTCCTCTGTCCTAGTCCTATTAGACCTCTCAGCGCTTTCGATACCATCGACCATGGTATCCTTTGGCCGACTCGAGGGGTTGGGAGTGGGGGGCACTGTTTCATGGTGGTTCTCCTCCTACCTCACGGGGCGTTCGCAATTGGTGTTGTCAGGGGCAGAGGTCACCTCGAGGGCTCACTTGTGGGGTTCCCAGGGTCAGTCCTCTCGCCTCTTGTTTAATATCTACATGAAACCGCTGGGTGAGATCATTCGTGGTTTTGGGGTGAGGTATCATCAATATGCTGATGATACCCAGTTATACATCTGCACCCCAAACCAGGTCAGTGATGCCCTCTCCGTGATGACCTGTTGCCTGGATGCGGTACGGATTTGGATGGATGGAAACATGCTTCGACTCAACCCGGCCAAGACTGAGTGGCTGTACATACCGGCATCTCGGTCCAGTCATGAATGTCCATCGTTGACCATAGGGGGAGAGGTGTTGCCCCCTGTGGATAGGGCGAACCTGGGGGTCCTCCTGGATGCACGGCTCCGGTTGGAGGAACAGGTGGGGGCCGTGGCCAGGGGGGCCTTCGCCCAGGTCCGCTGGTTCGCCAGCTCCGCCCGTTCTGGACCGAGATGCCCTGCGTACAGTCACTCATGCCCTTGTCGCCTCTCAACTTGACTACTGCAATGCTCTCTATCTAGGACTGCCCTTGCATACCATCCGAGACTGCAGCTGGTGCAGAATGCGTCGCCGGGTGGTGATGGGAGTTTCCCGATTCTCCCATATTACCCTCCCTGCGACCTGCATTGGTTGCCGGTTGCACTCGGTGAGATTCAAAGTCCTACACAACATGGGTCCAGAATATCTAAGGGAGCGACTCCTGCCGATATCGAGTACCAACTGCCCTCGAGCACACAGGCAGGGGCTTCTCAGGGTTCCGTCGGCAAGCCAGTGTCGGCTGGCGGTCCGGGACGAGCCTACTCTGTGGAGGCTCCCGCCCTGTGGAACCAGCTTCCCCTGGGGCTCTGTCTGGCCCCTGACTTCCGCACCTTCCGCCATGACCTGAAGACCTGGTTATTCGACCAAGCTGGGCTGTGATAATCTTCTCAGGGGTGGTCTTTTATTTAATTTTAATATTGATATTGGGCTTGTTTCAGTTTAATTCTTTTTTAACTATTTATTTATTATGAATGTATGTTTTTAGCTGTGAGCCGCACTGAGTCTTGGAGATGGGGTGGCATACAAGTCCAATAAATAATAATGATGATGATGATGATGATGATGATGATGATAACAACAACATGCCAATTATTGCCCAAGCCAATAAAGATAGTCCTCAACTTACAACAGCTTGTTTAGTGACTGTTCAAAGTTACAGCAGCACCAAAAAATGTGACTTATGACTTATTTTTCACAGCTAGGACTTTTGCAGCATCCCCATGATCATGTGATCGAAATTCAGATGCTTGGCAACCCCAACTCTTTTAACCAATCAAAAGAGGGCTTGGTGTCCAGCCCCCTTCATTATGATGGTTGCTCTTTCCTGAATACACTCTATAATCCACAGTGTTCTTAAAATGTGGATTATAGAATTGAACAGTACTCTTCAGTTCCCACCAGGGTAGAATGGAGGGGTGGGAGTTGTTAACAGACTTGGTGTTACTATTGATGCAGTTGGAGATCACACTAGCTTTTTAAACAGCCCCGCTAGACTGCTGTCTTCTGTTCAGCTCATGAGAAACAAAGCAGCCTAGATCTTTTCACATGCATGGCTGCCAAACAGTAACAGGAGCTTTGCAAAAGTTCAGCTATCGGTTCAAATTAGAGTTCAAGGGTTTGTTTTTATTGGTTTCTTCTAGCAACCTGAGATTAGAAACTTGATTGTGTTTTCAAGAGATGGTTTTGAGAGACTCCAGGTTTAAAATACGGACAGAGAGCCTTGTCAAGTTTAATACCATTTGAATGAAATTTAAAGCAGTCAAACCAACTTTAGCGGCTTAACATTAACATGACTGTAAGCTTTGCACGTAGTAGAGGCAAAGTTGTAAAATAAAATCCCTGTTTTCACCCTTTTCCAGTTTTTGGAGCTAATTGCTGGTCCTGTATCATAGTTTCAGAATTCATTAGATAGTCTCCACAGGCTTAGAAGCCCAGGTGCTTAATCAGGAAGACTAGAACTTCGCTATTTAAAAAAAGAAAAAAAGAAAATAATTCAGTTGGAAATGTTTTTGGAGTCTTTGCAAATAAAGCTCTTCTCTCTCCAAGATAGCCAAGTTCTCTGCCTATCATGCCACAAGTCCACCCCATTTCCTCAATTCCATTTCCAGATGCTTCCTCTCTTTCTCTCTCCCCCACCCTCTTTGCCTACTGCCGGATATCTGCCTCCAACGGCTAAATCATAGTCATCTCATCATTTGCACTCTTCCACTCCGAAATGTCTTGTTTTGTTTTCAATTACAAAAGAAAGCACCAACCCCCAACCTGCTATAAATTGGCTGGGTTATTTCAGAAATTTAAAAATCCAGCAAATGTACTCTTGTGAAATCATCTTCATGAGACCAGAGTTACTTGGTCGTGTACCTACTAAGATAGTGAAGGCAGGTGTTGTAGGATGTGGCAGCTCCGTCTCTGGCTGCTTTACCTGGTTGAAAATTGAAAGAGTTGCATTTGAAACACAGTCATTTCCATCTCTGTTGGATAATCCTGGGTCAGGATTTGTGATTTCCTATTGCAGATAGTCCTCAACTTATAACCAGTTGCTTAGTTCAAAGTTACAAGGGACTTGACCAGAGCTACTTACAACGCAGTGTCAAACATCACTCACCACCCTGTGGTCACATGAACACATTTTTTTGGGGGGGGCTTGGCAACTAGCCCGCATTTACAGCTGTTTGCAGTGTCCTGCACTCGTGACCATATTTACAACAGGTTTTTTTTGCTGGAAATTGGTGGTCACTTCCAGTTTCCAGCAAAAAAAAAAAAGCCTATATTAGGTATAATGTTAATGACCACGGCAATCATTTCACAACCATGGGATTCACTTAACAACCCTACAAAAAAGGTGTAAGGTTGGTATCCCACTGAATGAGCTCCATGATTTACAACCATAATTTCGGTCATTAATTAATTAATTAATTCATTAATTCATTAATTAATGGGACTTATATGCCGCCCCATCTCCGAAGACTTGGGGCGGCTTACAATAAATCAACCACAATAAATACTTAAAAAGAATTAAACTAATAGTCCCAATTACAGTTACAAATACAAAACTTAAAATCCATCAAAATCTAAAACCACCCCACCCATGGGTCACAATTATGAACAATTATGAGGTTGACCTGTAGTCTCAACCACTATAACATAGAATTAGGATGCGGGCAAGTTTGGCATCCTTCTACCATCTCCTCTTGCACGAAAATGCTTCTGATGGCTCCTTTTTCTTCCTACCTTCTCTGCTGTGGTGACTAAAACGCTCTTTGTGAGTGGAGAGAGGTCCTTCTCATCCTCTCTGAGAACCTTTTGGCTTGAGATAATGGTATTGAGCCTTCTATAATAGATTGGGGAAACTTATGAAATACAGGCCCGGAAAAGGAAGCATATTCATTAAAGTATTTCATGTTAATATACTGATAAGTGTAAAACTAATTGGAATGAATTTTAGTGTGGGCAGCACTTAGCTACTCTTGGCTAACCCTGAAAAAGTTAGGCAGGACTTCTTAATATGTCAGTAGTTAGTGACCAGCATGAAATCCCAGAGCTCTTAAGTGAAATGAAGTTAAAACACCCAGAAGGTAAAAAAGCAAATTGCTTCCATATTGTTCCCAAGAGAGGTACCATAGGTGAATCCATGCAGGGGCACATGAGTGGAGATCAATGTGAGGGAAACTTTTAGCTTTATTTGATACTACTTTTGGAGTACAGCCATTTGCAAGCTATGTAGATTCCAAGCGCAGTCCTTGACATGGAAAGAGTTCACGTCCCTCTTCCAGTTTATTATGCAAAGACCTAGCTCTTCTACCCATGTTTCCCTGAAAATAAGACCCTGTCTTATATTTTTGCCATAAAAAGGTACAAGGTCTTATTTTGGGGGGAATATTTTCCACTGACCTATCTCACTTGCTCACCTCACCCCCAGCCACCTTTCGCTGTCAGAGGTCTTCAGGAACTTCTTCTACAGATCTGGAGCTTGGTTATTGGCTTCAGAGGCCTTCAGGAAAGCCTTGCCAGCTGCAGAAGAAATGGTCCAGAAAGGCAGGTGTTGGGGTGTGTGAGGCCTGGCTGCAATTGTCTGAAGGTAAGTAGTAGGGCAGCTCCACCTCCCCATCCTCACCCGTGCACCCTGGGATGAGTGGGGTCTTAATTAGGACTTATTTTGGGCATAGGTCTTATATTGGGTGCATCAATCAAGCTAGGACTTATTTTGGAGGTAGGTTGTATTTTGGGGAAACACGGTATAATGCTGGATAGGTAGAAAGAAGGAAAGAGAAGAGGATGGCCAGCAATTCAGGTGGATGGACTTGATTATAGAGATGGGTGTACAATTGAAAAATCTGTGGTATCAAGTCAGTATCAACTCTTAGCAACTACATAAAAAGATATTCTCCAGGAAAACCATCTCTTCTCTTCCACCTTTCCCAGCATTTACAGACTTTTCCAGAGAGTCAGTGTTTCCAAAGGAGGAGGATTCAAGCATAGCCATTTGTGCCTCGAATGAGACTCTTGGTTGATTTGTTCTGAGATCCATTTATTTGTTTCTTGTTTATCTCTGGTATTCTTTAGGAGTCTGCTCCCACACCAAAATTCAAAAAATATCAATCCTTTTTTAAAAATCCTGCTTCTTGAAAGACCGACTTTCATTTCTGTACAGAGTCACAGGGAAAAGCATTGGCTGCTTGTGATTCTGATAGTTGTATATATATAGACACACCACAGCATCTGACTATCTTTTCCAAGGCCTTCATTGCAATGCTGTCAATTGCAAATCTAGAAATGCTAGAAATAAATAAGTTCTTAATTGCATTTCCTTTACTGTTGATAATTGGTCTAAAAGGCAATTGGGTCTTCTGTACATTTAATTGTGGTCCCATGTTTCCCCATTGTGCTCCTTGACTTTCATTACTAGAGCTTGCAGATCATTTGCATTTTCAGTTATATTCTACTGTAATCAAAAGACCAACTCTCAGTGTATTGTTCTAGAACTCAGGAGGGGCGGGGGGCATGGCCAGCTCAATGTCACTCATCGAGGCTCTGTTTTTGTCTGTGACAGCCTCCTGCAACCCTCTGCCAGTGAAAACAGAACTTGGGGAGGCTGTGTACAGCCCACCCAGGCTCCATTTTCAGCCACAACGGCCTCCTGCAACCCTCTGCCAGCGAAAATGGAGCTCAGGGAAGACACATGTGACCCTCCCGAGCTCCATTTTAACTGGCAGAGGCACCCCAGGCTGGTCCTTTGCTGTTTTCAGGGCAGGTCCGCAGGTCAGATCTAAGCACCCCGTGGACCTTGAGTTTGACACCCCTGTTCTAGAAAGACATGACACCAGGAGCATCTGCAGTATTTTTTCACTGTCAGTTAGTGTCTATAATAAGAAATATTATTTTGCAAAAGAATTTATTGCAGAAATTGGGTACGTAGCACAAAGTTATATTCTGCCTTAAAAAATGAAGCTTATCTAGGTCCTTCATGCACAGGTAGTCCTCAACATACGATCACCACTGAGCCCAAAATTTATGTTGTTAAGTGAGAAATTTGTTAAACGAGTTTTGCCCCATTGTACGGCTTTCCTTGCCACATTTCTTAAGTGAACCACTGCAGTTGTTAAATTAGTAACACAGTTGTTAAGTGAATCTGGTTTCCCCATTGATTTTGCTGGTCAGAAGGTTGCAGAAGGTGACACTGCAACTCTCATAAGTGTGAAACAGTTGTCAAGCATCCAAATGTAAATCATGTGACCATGGGGATGCTGCAACGGTCATAAGTGTGAAAAATGATCATGGGTACCTTTTTTTCAGTGCTGTTGTAACTTCGAATGGTCACTGAGCGAACTGTTGTAAGTCGAGGACTACCTGTACTGTATTTAAATAGAATAATATATTTGGTTTATGATGGTTGAGCATGATGCCGTTCTAAACCCAGACAGCCCTCTATGCACAGGAACAGATATCAGCAGGATTGGGGAAATCTCAAAATGTGCAGAAGTCCTGAAAAATCCAAAAGGAAAAAAAAATTATAGAGGGAACCAAAAGAGCCAGACAAAACAATTGGTGCTTAATAATGTTAAACCATTTGCATGTGTTTGGAGAATAGTGCAGAAAACGGAAGGAGAAATGTAATAGAAAAAAACAATGGCTGATGAGATCATTGGGCTATGTTGCAAACTTTTATCACAGGTTCTAGTTGATTGTATTAATAAAGTGACTAAAGTGATTTAGTAGAAGAAAACCAGGAATTAAACATTTGTTTTTAAATAAAAAGGAGTAGATTTTTTTTTGAAGTATTGTGGTGCTGGAGAGCTTTTCTCAGTCCTTGGACACTCATTCAATACTAGAGGAGAAGAGCTCAGAATGATTCCTGGAAACAAAGATCATGAAACAAAAATGATAATACTTTTGAGCTGAAGGCTGATGTATCTATGAAAAAGATGGTAATACTGGCCAGGGTGGATGGAATTTCCCTTCCATCCACCCTGGCCAGTATTACCAATGGAAGAGCCAGTGGTGCATGAGCTAGATGGACTATTAGAAGTTGCAGAAATGCTTCCGCAAAAATTCCACTATGTGGCAAGAGATAGGACTGCTTGGAATGTCACCAGGTGTTGGCGGCAATTTTGTTTTCGATCCAGGCTATGTGGACCAGATCAAGTGTGATGCAGTGGTTTCACCCAGGAAAAGTCAAAATTTTAAGCCCTGTCTTGTGCGGGGGTGGATTTTAGAGAGGTTGAAAGTTTGAAAATAGCTGTACTGACAGCTTCAACTGTTAAACATCCCAAACAGCCCAACCCTAATGTGTTGCTGCAAAATCTGTGATTTTGCAATCCATTTGGGTGTGCGTGGCAGGTCTGGTTCCTGGTTGCATGTAGGTTCCCGATCCCTCCTTCCTCCTAGAAAAGTCTCCAAGCTCTTTTAAGAGAAGTAGAATATATCGGCATGCATCTTAAATGCCAAGCACAGAAGAGACAAAGCAAAGGGGGAAACTTTATACAGTTGAGGGGGGAAGTACTGAAAAACCCGAGTTTCCCTACCTCTGTGAACTGTATTGGTTTCCAGTTAACTTCTGGTGCAATTCAAGATTCTAATTGTCACACTTGAAGCTCACCATAGCCATTTCTTTTTGTACCTTCAAGTCAGTTTTGCAAGTCCCTGCTGTTTTCTTGGCAAGATTTTCAGAAGTGGTTTGCCCTTGCTTTCTTGCTAGAGCTGAGAAGGAGTGACTGGCCTGAAGTCACCCAGCTGGCTTTGTGCCTAAGGTGAAGACTGAAGTTCACAGTCTTCCGGTTTCTAGCCTTTTGCTTTAATTACCACACCAAACTGTCTCCCCTATAGAGCTGAGGGTCAGTTATTTGAAGGACTGCCCATCTCTCATGATGTAAGACCTGGCAGTGTTGGCTGTTGCTTGATCCTGTTAAATAATAATAATAGTAGTAATAATAATAATAATAATAATAATAATAATAACAACAGCAATAACAATAACAGTAACAACAATAATAACAACCTTTATTGTCATTGTACATATATACAATGAAATTGATTGTTAATTAACATTGTCGTTTAGCAGAATCCAGAAGGTGGGCCTCAGTGTTACAGCACCTGCCTTCTAGAGGTGAATAACATCCTTCTGGAGATTCACATGGCCCCTTCCTTACTACCCTTTAAAAGAAAGAAAAAATTGGGGGTAGATGATGGGGGAGCCTTTGTTTTTTATCTCCATAGATACAGGAAAAGTTCAGCTGTCTTTGGGAGTCTTTATTTGATTTTTTAAAAGGGTTATTTTTATACATTAGGCCACCCAGAGTTGCTGGAGTTGGGCAGCCTAGAAATTTGAAATAAAATAAATAATACCGTAAGCTTCTGAAAAAGCACTTGCGTATAAGAAGGATTAAGCCACGGTGGCGCAGTGGTTAGAGTGCAGTACTTCAGGCTACTTCTGCTAACTGCCAGCTGCCTGCAATTTGGCAGATCGAATTTCACCAGGCTCAAAGTTGACTCAGCCTTCCATCCTTCCTAGGTGGGTAAAATGAGGACCCAGATTGTTGGGGGCAATATGCTGACTCTGTCAACCCCTTAGAGAGGGCTATAAAGCACTGTAAAGCGGTATATAAGTCTAAGTGCTAAGAGAAGGACCCTTTCACTTGCATATGATCAGAAGCCTTACTTTTATTTATTTCAATTGTAACCTGATCAGTAATTTAAGATTTAAGTTCCACCTGTATGGTTGACTTTTTTTTTAGAATGCATAATTTTATTTTTTAACTAAAATTGAATGAGAGTGTAGAAAAACTGATACAAATATTTGGGCAGAAAAGGGAGGGATGTTTTAAAGCTGTATCAGGGAGAGCAACTGATGTTCTGTGGCTCAGCAGTGATGAGGCAAACGAAGGGGCTGTCAAACTTTTACTTTTTCCTCCACATCCTTTGAATAGAATCATAAGGCCAAATTGTGCTCTGTGCCCCTGTGTTTTATATCATACTGAGTCATATTCCCCTCTTGGCATCCAAAACATCTAGAAAATTGTCCTCCTTGCTATTCCATATTCCTCAGGAAATCAGGGATAAAAGGAAGTACAGTATAAACTTTCTACCCTTTTCATATTGCTTTTGGCCTAATATTAGAAATGATGAGGCAGTGGTAGATGGGATAGCAAACAGACTGTATTAGAACAGAGAGGTCCATGTGTCCTGTGCTTACAAGATAGCTTGCCCTTGGATATAGCAAAGTATGCTGTGTAGTGATCACAAAATTCAGCTGCCAGTTCCATTGACACTGATGAGCTGTGGTGGCCAGTGGTTAGGATTGCAGGCTAATTCTTCCGACTGCCAGGAGTTCGATCCTGACCAATTCAAGGTTGACTCAGCCTTCCATCCTTCCAAGATTGGTAAAATGAGGACCGAGATTGTAGGGGCAATAGATGACTCTAGAAACCGCTTAGGGAGGACTATAAAGTATTATGAAGCAACACATAAATCTTAAGTGCTATTGGAATGTTGGTGTTTTTTGGAAAATGGGAAGATAATTTGTCTTCATGACCCAGCTATCCTAGGCTATTTCTGTACAGTTCAGTTCTTTATATATTTCAGTAATTAATTCTGCAGTTTAAAAGTTGGAAGGATTTTTAGTTTTGCTAATTATACAAAAAACAAAACGAAACAAGCCCTGTGCAAATTTGTGCACAAGTAGAGAGACTCAAGATAGAATTAAGATGGACAGTTGAGCCCAAACTCTGTGTAAGAGTCCCAGTTTGTGTGGATCAGGATTGAAAAAAGAGAAAAAGGAGTTGTCCCAAAGATGCTGTTCCGTTTAGAATTGTAGAAGCTTCTTGAATGGAGAAGTGAAATGTTTTCAAAGAAAGAAACCAGGAAAATCCAGTTGCCTTTTGAACAGCACTTTTTGGACAATCATGACCTGGATAATTGAGAATCTCCATAGACAGAAAAAGGAGTTCTAATTCATTACTTTTGTCCAGGCCTTGATCTGGATTGAGCTTTGTCCTTCTGTAAAAGTTTGTGTCCATGTGTGGGTAAAGTATTAGAGTGTCTGTTAATGGTAATGTATTCAACCCCCCTCCCTGCTCAGTCTTAAAAGAGTAATATGCCCTTTGTGGACTGCATATGATTCTTTATCCCCATTTGGGGGTCTGCAGCAAATCCCTAAGTTTGCAGCTTCAAAATTCATTGGTAAGCCACCAATGGGAAATGTAAAATTTTGGTATTAAGTATCTGACAGATTTAAAACTAGCCTCCTCTGAGCCGCACAATTGAATTTTTTTAACCAACTTATTTTATTACTTCCTTCACCCTTGGTAGATGGGAAAAAAGTTTGAAAAAAATCTGTCCCTACCCTAGCCAGTCCTACCAGCTTATACCTGCCATCAAAATAGGTAGTTATAGTTCAAGTGATTGTAATTTTAAATGTGGTTGGGGGCAATCATATGGTTTGCTCAGCAAAAATTGTCTTAAGTTTCCCAGCAAGGTCAATCAAAACTTTTTCTTTTCTCTTGGCAAAAAGCTTCTTTTTCTCCATCACATAGTTGGGAAGGATATTGGATCCCTCCCCCCTCTTTCCCTCCCTCTGAATGCTTAAAGCAATCCTTGACACTATGGTAGTCTGGCAAACAAATCAAGTTTACT
>CM019148.1:18218334-18236724 GCA_009733165.1 Naja naja | reverse complement strand
CTCAGAGCTCTTATTTATCTATGGTGTCATGGGACACTATCCATGACTCTTTCCCAAAATTCAGAAGAAGCATTTCCAGAAGCAAGCACTGACTCTCAAAGACTACCAAGGGAACAGATTCCAGTAGTTGGGCGAGAGATTTCAACGTGCAGTTTAAAGGCCACACACCAAGCGTTTGCCCCTGACCATGGTGGACAAGTGGATCGCCCAAGTTTGCTGGGACTTGAGTGGTTTCAAGCCACTTGGCATCGAGGTGACTGGCATCAATCACGTGAGCAGCTCTGAATGGGAGGAGGCCTTGAAGTCTGAGTTTCCGGGGGTCTTCAGCGAAGGACTGGAGGCGAAGTATAGCGGGACCTATTGCCAGCACAGACCCCAAGGTGCCCCAATTGGTTTAAAGCCCAGGAGGGTTCCATTTGCTTTAAAGGAAAAAATTGATGCACAATTAGATAAAGCTCTCATTGCTCAAGGGTTTTGAGCCTACTGACCACTCCAGATGGGAACACCCATAGTCACACCAGTCAAGGCTGATGGGTCAGTGAGGGTGGTGACTATAGGGACACTTAACCATGCTGCAGCAGAGCATACCAGTTGTGCATCATCTGCTCCATTCCCTTGGCAGGGGTACAGGATTTGCTAAACTGGACTTGGCTCAGGCATATCAACAATTAACAGTTGATGATGCCACTGCAGAGGCACAAACAATTGTGACCCATAGAGGTGCCTTCAAATGTAAAGACTACAATTTGGAGTAAGCGTGGCACCTGGCATTTTTCAAAGCCTTATGGAAGAATGTTGCAAGGACTGCCAGGGGTAGTGCCTTATTTTGATGATGTGTTAATCTCTGCTGAAATGACACTCAGCTTCAAGAGAGACTCAGAGAAGTCCTTACCAGATTCAGAAAAGGGTTTTAAAAGTCAAGGAAGATAAATGTACTCTCAAAACAGAAAGAGTTGAGTTCCTGGGGTACATGATTGACAAATGGCATCCAACCTACTGATGCCAAGGTTAAAAATAATCAAAGGAAGCCCCTAAACCTCGTTACAAGTCAGATTTGCAAGCCTTCCTTGGACTTATTAACTTTTACCACATGTTTCTACCTCACAAAGCATCTATTGCTGAGCCTTTACATCGCCTGCTTGATAAGACTGTTTGGATCTGGGGGTGGAAGGAACAGTCAGCATTTAACAGTATTAAGAGACTAATCCGTCTGATGCTGTGTTGATATACAGTTCTCTGAGAATTGCCTGTTGTTCTGACTTGTGATGCATCCCCTTTTTAGTGGGGGGGTTTGGAGTCACAGACTTCCCAGTGGAAGGAAGCCCCAATTGCATTTACTCTCGCACTTTGTCCAAAGCGGAGGAATTATAGCCAATTGGACAAGGAGGCTTTAGCAGTTGTTGCAGCTGTTAAGAAATTTCATGAATATCTGTATGGCGGAGTCATTCACCATTGTTACAGATCACAAACCTTTATTAGGCATTGTGGCAGGAGACAAACATACACCTAATATCCTGTCACCAAGAATGCTGGAGGGACTGAATTTCTTGCAGCCTATTCATAAAACTGATTCACAGGCCTGGCAAGGACATTGGACATGCTGATGCACTGAGTCGTTGCCCACTACCTTGCCACAAGGAGGACTTTGAACTTGAAACTCACACTTTTTCCTGGAGACCGTTGCTAAGCTTCCAGTCCATGCTCCTGAGATTGCCAGAGAAACTGCCAAAGATGCTGTGTTGGCACCTGTTATGGGCTGGATTAAGAAAGGTTGGCCTCTTCAAGATCTACCTCACCTTGCCCAACCTTTTAAGTCCAGGCAAACTGAATTATCTGTATTAAAGGGATGTATTTGTGGGGTAACAGGGTGGTTATTCCTGCAAAAGGCAAAGGGTTTTGGAAATGTTACATGAGGGTCATCCTGGGATTGTAAGGATGAAAGGTTTGGCCAGAGTTATGTATGGTGGCCAGGTATTGACAAAATGGTTGAAAACTGGGTAGCCTCTTGTCCCAATTGCCAGGTAGTCAGACCTGCTCCACCTCACGCACAGGAATGGGAATGTCCTAGGGGCCCATGGTCTAGAATCCACATTGATATTTCGGTCCTGTGCAGGGTTATGGCTCGAGGAGGAGGTGGCGCTGGTGTTAGCTGTGGGAGCTTGTTTTAAGTCCAGTTATTATTGGGGGTTGCCAGCCCTTTGAGGACGACCCTGGCAGCGGTCCGACCCAGGCGTCTTTCCTGGGTGGTTTTGACGAGAAGCGGCAGCAGCGAAGTCGGCAAGTTTCAGCTTGCCGGCTGGTGGGCCCAGCCCGGCTGGTCGCGGCCTTGGCGGCCTGGCGTCTTGGCGTTGTTTTCCCTGCGCTGGCCGCTCAGCGTTGGAGCCGATGCAGCCGTTCAGTTTATCTACGGGCTGCATTGGGATTTCTATCTGGCCGGCTGTCTGGGCCATGGTGCCACTCTTGCGAGCGGACGGCGGACTGGCGGCGAGGATGGCGATGCGGTCGGGCTTTCTTTCCCGGAGGCTGTCGTTAAATGCGTGGCGGCTGGGGTGTGGCTCTGTGGCCTGGCAGTCTCCACAATTCCAGAGCCCCTCAGTGCCTGGAGTTTTGAGTCTGGAGCCTGGGACCAGGGCTCACGCGCGGAGGCTGGATTCTGGGGCCTGGGCGGGGACCGGCGCCTGAACATGGAGCCAGTGGAGCCTGAAGCCAGCGGTCTGGAGCCAGGGTTCGTGTCTGGAGCCAGTGTTGGGGCCTGGAACCTGGAGCCTGGAGCCTGGTGCTGGCTTCCTGTGCCTGTGCCTGAAGCCTGGAGTCGGGACCAGTATCTACACCCGGAGGCCGTGGTGATATGGCCTATGCTGTCTGTGCCGGAAGCTGCCGCTAGAAGTTTGCCGTCCGACCGGGTTGTCTTTGCTGGGTCGGAATGTCAACAACGGCTGTTGTTCGGCTTGCACCGTTGCTGGGAGGCTTGCCATCTGACTCAGGACTGGAGGACGCAAGTAGAGGTGATTGGCTGGTGAGGGCATCGGGCCCTTAGCGGCCGTCTACCATGCCTGGACCATCTTCCTCCCCAATTTGTTTTCAGTTGCCGGGGCCACATGGTGTGGTGGGAGCATGCCATGTTGTTCAGCACTGCTGAGGTGAGAGACCAGTGGTGCTTGCCCCCCCTCTTGTCTAGAGCTACCCTGATGACTGTCCCTCGGTGAGAGAGGAGTTTGAGCTGTCTCAGAGTTCACAGGACTTATTTCCGGTGGGTAGTGAGAATGCCACCTGGGTCGAAGTTTTCCTGTTGTTTTTAGCTCTAGAACTGACTGAACTGACTGACCATCGGTGAACTGAATTTTACCATCTATTCTGGACTATTTTTTACCATCTATCTGGACTTGACTGCTCCTAGCAATAACCACTATGGGATATATCTACTCTTCTCTTGAGCTGCGGGCTCAGGGGTGTTCCCTGTCCCTGAGATGTCCGCTGTTTTGTCAAAGCCCCTCCTCAATGACGGGTTTCTTATTCGAGAGGGGCATAGCATGACCAAGGGTTCCAAATTTTGGTTATCTGGAAGGGGTTTTAAAATTTCTAATAGTGTCGTCTTAAAGGGGTTAGGGAGGGTTGGTGGGGTCTTTCTGCAGCCGGTGCGGTGGGGAGGGGGGGGAAGCGGCGGGGCTCCGGGGTTTGAGGTGGGGCCGCGATCCCAGGGTGGTTGGCATTGGTCGAAGACGTCGAGGCACAGGGCCATATCATGTGTTGGGAGCCGCACCGCCATCTTTGTCTGCGGTGGCCCGCTCCGACCCTGTGGCCTCCTCCCTAGGGAGCATCGGAACTGGGATCCCTGGCCTTAGGTTGGTGTATTTTAATGCCAGGTCCGTGGCTAATAAATCTTCCCTCCTCCAGAGATCATTGAGGAGGAGGCTGCGGACCTGGCTTGTATCACCGAGACCTGGTTGGGCCCGGAGGGAGGTGTCCCTCTGGTTGACTTATGCCCTCCAGGTTTTGGGTTCTGCACCGACCACGGGCTCAGGGTAGGGGTGGTGGGGTGGCCGTGGTTATGGGAGACCCTGTTTCCAAGGGAGATCACTGTTGCAGAGATAGGAGTGAGACCCTCCTTGTGAGGTGGGGGCTAGTGGTCAGGTGGGTCTGCTGCTTACATACCTTTCCCCCAGCTGTGTGGCAGCGGCCCTACCTGGGCTCCTCGATCTCCTCTCTGGGGTGGCGGTGGAGCTCCCGGATCTTGTGGTCCTGGGGGACTTCAATCTGCCTTCCCTGGGGGCGTCGGGTTTGGCCCAGGAGTTCATGGCATCTATGGAGGCCATGGGCCTGACCCAGTTGATTCAAGGCCCGACTCACGAGGGGGGGAATACTCTTGACCTAGTTTTTGTCTCTGAACGGTGGCGGAGTGACAGAGGGCAAGTTACTTTTACAACCTTGCCCGTTCCATGGTCTGATCACTATCTCTCGGCTGGTCTTCCACAGGCCGCCCCCACTGCTGGGAGGAGGAGCCACTTAGGTGGTTCCGCCCAAATGGACCCTGAAGGTTCCAGGCAGAACTGGGGTTTTTCTCCCCTTGCTCTCACAACTCTGCCGAGGATCTGGCTGGCCTGGCAACAGGCTGCATCAGAGGCCCTCGACAGGGTTGTCCCCATCGTCCCTTACGTCGTGGATCCGGTTTGCTCCCTGGTATACTGAGGAGCTCCGGGAGATGAAACGTCGTCGTAGGGGTTTAGAGAGCAGGTGGAGGTCTACCCGTTCTCAATCCGATCGTGCCCAGCTAAGAGCCTATATTAGGACTTACCTGGTAGCTAGGGGGCGAGAAGATCTTATCTCACTCTCATAGCGTCCGCAGACTAACAGCCAGCCGCCCTGTTTTGGTTACCCGTTCCCTCCTTCGTTTAGAGGGCGGACCCATTGCGGGCAGGGCTGAGGAGTTTGGTCAATATCTGGCGGATAAGATCGCTGCATTCGGGACGGGTTGTCCTCTAATTTGCAGTGGTCGGAGGAGCGAGTTGTGGGTAGTCTGGCCACCATTATCTGGGATGAGTTTGATCTTGTCTCCGAGGATGAAGTGGACAGGATTATGCGGACTGAGTTCCACCACATGTTTGTTGGACCCGTGTCCCTCCTGGCTGACTTATGCCGCCAGGGAGGCCATCTGCGGCTGGCTCCGGGCAGTTGTCAACGCTTCATTAAGGGAGGTGTCTTTCCCTCTGCCTTGAAGGAGGTGGTGAGACCCCTCCTGAAGAAGCCTGCCTTGGACCCGACCGTGTTAGACAACTTTCGTCCCGTCTCCAACCTTCGCTTTTGGCGAAGGTTGTTGAAATGTGGTGGCTCAGCAGGTTCCGCTTTTCCTGGATGAAGCGGACTACCTGGATCCGTACCAATCGGGCTTCCGAGCGGAGAGGCGGCATTGGTCGCTGATGGATGATCTCTGGAGGGCCGGGACAGGGGTTTTCCTCTGTCCTGGTCCTATTGGACCTCTCAGCGGCTTTTGATACCGCGACCATGGTATCCTTTTGCGTCGCCTCCGGGGGTATCCTTTTGCGTCGCCTCGGGTTGGGAGTGGGGGCACTGTTCTTCAGTGGTTCTCCTCCTACCTCTCGGAGGCGGTGCAATCGATGTTAGTGGGAGGGGTTGGTCGGCCCGAGGGCTCTCTCTTATGGAGTCCCGAAGTCGGTCCTTTCCCCTCTCTTATTTAATATCTACATGAAACCGCTGGGTGAGATCATCCGTGGTTTTGGGGTGAAATTCCATCAGTGCGCTGATGATACTCAGCTGTACCTTTCCACCCTGGCCAGATCAGTGATGCCCTCTCCTGATGTCCCGGTGTTTGGATGCGTGCGGATCTGGATGAGTAGGAACATGCTCCGACTCAACCCGGCCAAGACTGAGTGGCTTTGCGTGTCGGCGTCTCGGCCCATCCAGGATTGTTTATCCTTGGCCATAGGGGTGAGGTGTTACCCCTGTGGATGGGCGCGGAATCTGGGGTCCTCCTGGATGTCGGCTCGGTTGGAGGAGCAGGTGGGGGCCGTCGCCAGGGGCCTTTGCCCAGCTCCGTCTTGTTGACAACTGCCCTTTTCTGGACCGGGCGCCCTCGCATGGTTACTCACGCCCTTGTCACCTCGAGACTGACTACTGCAGCTCTCTATCTAGGACTGCCCTTGCATACCATCCGGAGATTGCAGTTGGTGCAGAATCGCGGCCGGATGGTGATGGGAGTTACCGGTTCTCTCATGTTACCCCCTCCCATGGCCTGCATTGGTTGCCGATTGCGCTCGGGTGAGATTCAAGGTTTTAGTTTTGACATTCAAAGTCCTACGACATGGGTCCCCAATATCTGAGGGCGTCTTCTTCCAATATCTAGTGCCGGCCGCCCTGTGCTCATAGGCAAGGACTCCTCGGGTCCCATCGGAGCCAATGCCGGTTGGTACTTCCCGGCGCGAGCCTTCTCTGTTGCGGCCCCGACCTCTGGAATCAACTGCCTCTGGAGCTCCGTCTGGCCCCTGATCTCCGCACCTTCCGCCCTTGAATTAAAACTTGGTTGTTCGACCAACCGGGCTGTGACCCTTCCTTGGGGGAGGGATGTCTTTTAATCTATTTTATTGTTGTGTTTCATATTTGGGCTTGTTGGTTTAATGTCTTTTTAAATATTTATTGTTCTATGTTTTTAGCTGTGAGCCGAGTCTTGGAGATGGGGCGACATACAAGTTCAAATATAAATAAATATAAATATAAATAAAGGCATTGTATTGTTCCAGTAAATACAAATCCACCAGCCTGCAAGGTGGTTTACTCCATTGATGAGCAGCTCTTACTGTTTGGATGTTTCTCTAATTTGGAGGAGAAATTTGTTTCTCTGCACTTTCCACGCACTGTTGGAGCCCATCCCATTAGATCCATAGATAAGCAATATGCCTTAAACTCTGCATGACAGTTTTATATTCCCCTTTAATGCAATCTATTTAGGCTAAACTTCATTAATTCAGTCTGTCTGCTTCCCAGAAGCTCTGGGCAGCTAACAGTGTTCAGATAAAATAAATGATAACGTCGAAACATGTATCAAAGAGGATTAAAAATAAAAGATGCAAATGTTACGCTTCCAAAAACCTATAGTTATAACACACCCTCCTCCTGTGCAGGACTGGAGCTAAAGAGAAATGTAGGCAAGTGGAAACTAATCAAGGAGAGAAGCAACTTATAACTAAGGAGAAATTTCCTGACAGTTAGAACAATTAATCAGTGGAACAACTTGCCTCCAGAAGTTGTGAATGCTCCAACACTGGAAGTTTTAAGAAGAGTTTGGACAACTATTTGTCTGAAGTGATGTAGGGTTTCCTGCCTAAGCAGGGGGTTGGACTAGAAGACCTCCAAGGTCCCTTCTTACTCTGTTATTTTAAGTATTAAGTAAGACTTTTTAGGACGGAATTCCAAAGAGTTGGAGCAGTGAAAATGCCCATTCCCAAGGCTCTGTTGGGTAGCAATCTGTTGGGTTAGAACCTGGAAGAGATTGGCCCTGTTTGATCTGGTTGAATGGGCAGATATCTGTAGGACAAGGTGATCCTTCAGATTACCAAGTGTCTTAAGGTGATAGCCAGAACCTTGAATTGGACCTGGAAATCAACTGGCTGTGGAATCTTCTGAATGTATTTGAACATTTGGACTACCTGGATCCGTACCAATTGGGCTTCCGGCCCGGTTTTAGCATGGAGATGGCATTGGTCGCACTGATGGATGATCTCTGGAGGGTGCGGACAGGGATTTTCCTCTGTCCTAGTCCTATTAGACCTCTCAGTGGCTTTCGATACCATCGACCATGGTATCCTTTTGCGTCGCCGAGGGGTTGGGAGTGGGGGGCACTGTTTCATGGTGGTTCTCCTCCTACCTCACGGGCGTGTGGTGTTGTCAGGGGGCAGAGGTGACCTCGAGGGTGCTCACTTGTGGGGTTCCCAGGGTCAGTCCTCTCGCCCTCTTGTTTAATATCTACATGAAACAGCTGGGTGAGATCATTTGTGGTTTTGGGGTGAGGTATCATCAATATGCTGATGATACCCAGTTATACATCTGCACCCCAAACCAGGTCAGTGATGCCCTCTCCGTGATGACCCGTTGCCTGGATGCGTGCAGTTTGGATGGATGGAAACATGCTTCGACTCAACCCGGCCAAGACTGAGTGGCTGTACATACTGGCATCTCGGTCCAGTCATGAATGTCCATCGTTGACCATAGGGGGAGAGGTGTTGCCCCTGTGGATAGGGCGGAACCTGGGGGTCCTCCTGGATGCACGGCTCCAGTTGGAGGAACAGGTGGGGGCGTGGCCAGGGGCCTTCGCCCAGGTCCGGCTGGTTCGCCAGCTCCGCCCGTTTCTGGACCGAGATGCCCTGCGTACAGTCACTCATGCCCTTGTCGCCTCTCAACTCGACTACTGCAATGCTCTCTATCTAGGACTGCCCTTGCATACCATCCGAGACTGCAGCTGGTGCAGAATGCGCTGGTGGTGATGGGAGTTTCCCGATTCTCCCATATTACCCCCCTCCTGCGTGACCTGCATTGGTTGCCGGTTGCACTCCGGGTGAGATTCAAAGTCCTACACGACATGGGTCCAGAATATCTAAGGGAGCGACTCCTGCCGATATCGAGTACCAACTGCCCTGTGCGAGCACACAGGCAGGGGCTTCTCAGGGTTCCGTCGGCAAGCCAGTGTCGGCTGGCGGTCCGCCGGGGACGAGCCTACTCTGTGGCGGCTCCCGCCCTGTGGAACCAGCTTCCCCTGGGGCTCCGTCTGGCCCCTGACCTCCGCACCTTCCGCCACGACCTGAAGACCTGGTTATTCGACCAAGCTGGGCTGTGATAATCTTCTCAGGGGGGGTGGTCTTTTTATTTAATTTTAATATTGATATTGGGCTTGTTTCAGTTTAATTCTTTTTTAACTATTTATTTATTATGAATGTATGTTTTAGCTGTGAGCCCTGAGTCTTGGAGATGGGGTGGCATACAAGTCCAATAAAAATAATAATAATAATAATAATAATAATAATAATAATAATAATAATGATGATGATGATAATAACAACAACAACATGCCAATTATTGCCCAAGCCAATAAAGATAGTCCTCAACTTACAACAGCTTGTTTAGTGACTGTTCAAAGTTACAGCAGCACCAAAAAATGTGACTTATGACTTGTTTTTCACAGCTAGGACTTTTGCAGCATCCCCATGATCATGTGATCGAAATTCAGATGCTTGGCAACCCCAACTCTTTTAACCATTCAAAAGAGGGCTTGGTGTCCAGCCCCCTTCATTATGATGGTTGCTCTTTCCTGAATACACTCTATAATCCACAGTGTTCTTAAAATGTGGATTATAGAATTGAACAGTACTCTTCAGTTCCCACCAGGGTAGAATGGAGGGGTGGGAGTTGTTAACAGACTTGGTGTTACTATTGATGCAGTTGGAGATCACACTAGCTTTTTAAACAGCCCCGCTAGACTGCTGTCTTCTGTTCAGCTCATGAGAAACAAAGCAGCCTAGATCTTTTTCACATGCATGGCTGCCAAACAGTAACAAGAGCTTTGCAAAAGTTCAGCTATCGGTTCAAATTAGAGTTCAAGGGTTTGTTTTTATTGGTTTCTTCTAGCAACCTGAGATTAGAAACTTGATTGTGTTTTCAAGAGATGGTTTTTGAGAGACTCCAGGTTTAAAATACGGACAGAGAGCCTTGTCAAGTTTAATGCCATTTGAATGAAATTTAAAGCAGTCAAACCAACTTTAGCGGCTTAACATTAACATGACTGTAAGCTTTGCACGTAGTAGAGGCAAAGTTGTAAAATAAAATCCCTGTTTTCACCCTTTTCCAGTTTTTGGAGCTAATTGCTGGTCCTGTATCATAGTTTCAGAATTCATTAGATAGTCTCCACAGGCTTAGAAGCCCAGGTGCTTAATCAGGAAGACTAGAACTTCGCTATTTAAAAAAGAAAAAAGAAAATAATTCAGTTGGAAATGTTTTTGGAGTCTTTGCAAATAAAGCTCTTCTCTCTCCAAGATAGCCAAGTTCTCTGCCTATCATGCCACAAGTCCACCCCATTTCCTCAATTCCATTTCCAGATGCTTCCTCTCTTTCTCTCTCCCCACCCTCTTTGCCTACTGCCGGATATCTGCCTCCAACGGCTAAATCATAGTCATCTCATCATTTGCAGTCTTCCACTCCGAAATGTCTTGTTTTGTTTTCAGTTACAAAAGAAAGCACCAACCCCCAACCTGCTATAAATTGGCTGGGTTATTTCAGAAATTTAAAAATCCAGCAAATGTACTCTTGTGAAATCATCTTCATGAGACCAGAGTTACTTGGTCGTGTACCTACTAAGATAGTGAAGGCAGGTGTTGTAGGATGTGGCAGCTCCGTCTCTGGCTGCTTTACCTGGTTGAAAATTGAAAGAGTTGCATTTGAAACACAGGCAGAGTCATTTCCATCTCTGTTGGATAATCCTGGCTCAGGATTTGTGATTTCCTATTGCAGATAGTCCTCAACTTATAACCAGTTG
Organism: Naja naja; assembly: GCA_009733165.1. Taxonomy (NCBI): domain Eukaryota; kingdom Metazoa; phylum Chordata; class Lepidosauria; order Squamata; family Elapidae; genus Naja; species Naja naja. The sequence goes on along the minus strand of CM019148.1, from coordinate 18,226,190 downwards.
TTTAGGAACTGTTCAAAGTTACAAGGGACTTGACCAGAGCTACTTACAACACAGTGTCAAACATCACCCACCACCCTGTGGTCACATGAACACATTTTGGGGGGGGGCTTGGCAACTACCCCGCATTTACAGCTGTTTGCAGTGTCCTGCACTCGTGACCATATTTACAACAGTTTTTTTTTGCTGGAAATTGGTGGTCACTTCCAGTTTCCAGCAAAAAAAAAATAGCCTATATTAGGTATAATGTTAATGACCACGGCGATCATTTCACAACCATGGGATTCACTTAACAACCCTACAAAAAGGGCTGTAAGGTTGGTATCCCACTGAATGAGCTCCATGATTTACAACCATAATTTTGGTCAATTATGAACAATTATGAGGCTGACCTGTAGTCTCAACCACTATAATACATAGAATTAGGATGGGGGCAAGTTTGACATCCTTCTACCATCTCCTCTTGCACGAAAATGCTTCTGATGGCTCCTTTTTCTTCCAACCTTCTCTGCTGTGGTGACTAAAAAGCTCTTTGTGAGTGGAGAGAGGTCCTTCTCATCCTCTCTTGAGAACCTTTTGGCTTGAGATAATGGTATTGAGCCTTCTGTAATAGATTGGGGAAACTTATGAAATACAGGCCCGGAAAAGGAAGCATATTCATTAAAGTATTTCATGTTAATATACTGATAAGTGTAAAACTAATTGGAATGAATTTTAGTCTGGGCAGCACTTAGCTACTCTTGGCTAACCCTGAAAAAGTTAGGCAGGACTTCTTAATATGTCAGTAGTTAGTGACCAGCATGAAATCCCAGAGCTCTTAAGTGAAATGAAGTTAAAAACACCCAGAAGGTAGCAAAAGCAAATTGCTTCCATCTTGTTCCCAAGAGAGGTACCATAGGTGAATCCATGCAGGGGCACATGAGTGGAGATCAATGTGAGGGAAACTTTTAGCTTTATTTGATACTACTTTTTGGAGTACAGCCATTTGCAAGCTATGTAGATTCCAAGTGCAGTCCTTGACATGGAAAGAGTTCATGTCCCTCTTCCAGTTTATTATGCAAAGACCTAGCTCTTCTACCCATGTTTCCCTGAAAATAAGACCCTGTCTTATATTTTTTGCCATAAAAAAAGGTACCAGGTCTTATTTTGGGGGGAATATTTTCCACTGACCTATCTCACTTGCTCACCTCACCCCCAGCCACCTTTCGCTGTCAGAGGTCTTCAGGAACTTCTTCTACAGATCTGGAGCTTGGTTATTGGCTTCAGAGGCCTTCAGGAAAGCCTTGCCAGCTGCAGAAGAAATGGTCCAGAAAGGCAGGTGTTGGGGTGTGTGAGGCCTGGCTGCAACTGTCTGAAGGTAAGTAGTAGGGCAGCTCCACCTCCCCATCCTCACCTAGCTTAATTTTTACCCGTGCACCCTGGGATGAGTGGGGTCTTAATTAGGACTTATTTTGGGCGTAGGGCTTATATTGGGTGCATCAATCAAGCTAGGACTTATTTTGGAGGTAGGTTGTATTTTTGGGGAAACACGGTATAATGCTGGATAGGTAGAAAGAAGGAAAGAGAGGATGGCCAGCAATTCAGGTGGATGGACTTGATTATAGAGATGGGTGTACAATTGAAAAATCTGTGGTATCAAGTCAGTATCAACTCTTAGCAACTACATAAAAAGATATTCTCCAGGAAAACCATCCTCTTCTCTTCCACCTTTCCCAGCATTTACAGACTTTTCCAGAGAGTCAGTGTTTCCAAAGGAGGAGGATTCAAGCATAGCCATTTGTGCCTCGAATGAGACTCTTGGTTGATTTGTTCTGAGATCCATTTATTTGTTTCTTGTTTATCTCTGGTATTCTTTAGGAGTCTGCTCCCACCAAAATTCAAAAATATCAATCCTTTTTAAAATCCTGCTTCTTGAAAGACCGACTTTCATTTCTGTACAGAGTCACAGGAAAAGCATTGGCTGCTTGTGATTCTGATAGTTGTATATATATAGACACACCACAGCATCTGACTATCTTTTCCAAGGCCTTCATTGCAATGCTGTCAATTGCAAATCTAGAAATGCTACAAATAAATAAGTTCTTAATTGCATTTCCTTTACTGTTGATAATTGGTCTAAAAGGCAGAAGAGATCCACCACTTCAATAATTCTAAATTCTAAGGCTGGTTGCTGTACTATTGTCATTAATTGGGTCTTCTGTACATTTAATTGTGGTCCCATGTTTTCCCATTGTGCTCCTTGACTTTCATTACTAGAGCTTGCAGATCATTTGCATTTTCAATTATATTCTACTGTAATCAAAAGACCAACTCTCAGTGTATTGTTCTAGAACTCAGGAGGGGCGGGGGGCATGGCCAGCTCAATGTCACTCATCGAGGCTCTGTTTTTGTCTGTGACAGCCTCCTGCAACCCTCTGCCAGTGAAAACAGAACTTGGGGAGGCTGTGTACAGCCCACCCAGGCTCCATTTTCAGTCACAACGGCCTCCTGCAACCCTCTGCCAGCGAAAATGGAGCTCAGGGAAGACACATGTGACCCTCCCGAGCTCCATTTTAACTGGCAGAGGCACCCCAGGCTGGTCCTTTGCTGTTTTCAGGGCAGGTCCAGGTCAGATCTAAGCACCCGTGGACCTTGAGTTTGACACCCTGTTCTAGAAAGACATGACACCAGGAGCATCTGCAGTATTTTTTCACTGTCAGTTAGTGTCTATAATAAGAAATATTATTTTGCAAAAGAATTTATTGCAGAAATTGGGTGCACCTGTGGAGAGTTTATTTGACACCCTGTTCTAGAAAGACATGACACCAGGAGCATCTGCAGTATTTTTCACTGTCAGTTAGTGTCTATAATAAGAAATATTATTTTGCAAAAGAATTTATTGCAGAAATTGGGTGCGTAGCACAAAGTTATATTCTGCCTTAAAAATGAAGCTTATCTAGGTCCTTCACACAGGTAGTCCTCAACATCGATCACACTGAGACCAAAATTTATGTTGTTAAGTGAGAAATTTGTTAAACGAGTTTTCCCCCATTGTACGGCTTTCCTTGCCACATTTCTTAAGTGAACCACTGCAGTTGTTAAATTAGTAACACAGTTGTTAAGTGAATCTGGTTTCCCATTGACTTTGCTGGTCAGAAGGTTGCAGAAGGTGACACTGCAACTCTCATAAGTGTGAATCAGTTGTCAAGCATCCAAATGTAAATCATGTGACCATGGGGATGCTGCAACAGTCATAAGTGTGAAAAATGATCATGGGTACCTTTTTTCAGTGCTGTTGTAACTCGAATGGTCACTGAGCGAACTGTTGTTAGTCGAGGACTACCTGTACTGTATTTAAATAGAATAATATATTTGGTTTATGATGGTTGAGCATGATGCCGTTCTAAACCCAGACAGCCCTCTATGCACAGGGAACAGATATCAGCAGGATTGGGGAAATCTCAAAATGTGCAAAAGTCCTGAAAAATCCAGAAGGAAAAAAAATCATAGAGGGAACCAAAAGAGCCAGACAAAACAATTGGTGCTTAATAATGTTAAACCATTTGGCATGTGTTTGGAGAATAGTGCAGAAAACGGAAGGAGAAATGTAATAGAAAAAAACAATGGCTGATGAGATCATTGGGCTATGTTGCAAACTTTATCACAGGTTCTAGTTGATTGTATTAATAAAGTGACTAAAGTGATTTAGTAGAAGAAAACCAGGAATTAAACATTTGTTTTTAAATAAATAAGGAGTAGATTTTTTTTTTGAAGTATTGTGGTGCTGGAGAGCTTTTCTCAGTCCTTGGACACTCATTCAATACTAGAGGAGAAGAGCTCAGAATGATTCCTGGAAGCAAAGATCATGAAACAAAAATGATAATACTTTTGAGCTGAAGGCTGATGTATCTATGAAAAGATGGTAATACTGGCCAGGGTGGATGGAATTTCCTTCCATCCACCTGGCCAGTATTACATGGAAGAGGCCAGTGGTGCATGAGCTAGATGGACTATTAGAAGTTGCAGAAATGCTTCATAAAAATTCCACTATGTGGCAAGAGATAGGACTGCTTGGAATGTCACCAGGTGTTGGCGGCAATTTTGTTTTCGATCCAGGCTATGTGGACCAGATCAAGTGTGATGCAGTGGTTTCACCAGGAGAAAGTCAAAAATTTTAAGCCCTGTCTTGTGGGGGTGGATTTTAGAGAGGTTGAAAGTTTGAAAATAGCTGTACTGACAGCTTCAACTGTTAAACATCCCAAACAGCCCAACCCTAATGTGTTGCTGCAAAATCTGTGATTTTGCAATCCATTTGGGTGTGCGTGGCAGGTCTGGTTCCTGGTTGCATGTAGGTTCCCGATCCCTCCTTCCTCCTAGAAAAGTCTCCAAGCTCTTTTAAGAGAAGTAGAATATATCGGCATGCATCTTAAATGCCAAGCACAGAAGAGACAAAGCAAAGTGGGGGAAACTTTATACAGTTGAGGGAGGGAAGTACTGAAAAACCCGAGTTTCCCTACGCTCTGTGAACTGTATTGGTTTCCAGTTAACTTCTGGGTGCAATTCAAGATTCTAATTGTCACACTTGAAGCTCACCATAGCCATTTCTTTTTGTACCTTCAAGTCAGTTTTGCAAGTCCCTGCTGTTTTCTTGGCAAGATTTTCAGAAGTGGTTTGCCCTTGCTTTCTTGCTAGAGCTGAGAAGGAGTGACTGGCCTGAAGTCACCCAGCTGGCTTTGTGCCTAAGGTGAAGACTGAAGTTCACAGTCTTCCGGTTTCTAGCCTTTTGCTTTAATTACCACACCAAACTGTCTCCCCCTATAGAGCTGAGGGTCAGTTATTTGAAGGACTGCCCATCTCTCATGATGTAAGACCTGGCAGTGTTGGCTGTTGCTTGATCCTGTTAAATAATAATAATAGTAGTAGTAGTAGTAGTAGTAATAATAATAATAATAATAACAACAGCAATAACAATAACAGTAACAACAATAATAACAACCTTTATTGTCATTGTACATATATACAATGAAATTGATTGTTAATTAACATTGTCGTTTAGCAGAATCCAGAAGGTGGGCCTCAGTGTTACAGCACCTGCCTTCTAGAGGTGAATAACATCCCTCTGGAGATTCACATGGCCCCTTCCTTACTACCCTTTAAAAGAAAGAAAAAAATGGGGGTAGATGGTGGGGGAGCCTTTGTTTTTTATCTCCATAGATACAGGAAAAGTTCAGCTGTCTTTGGGAGTCTTTATTTGATTTTTTTTAAAGGGTTATTTTTATACATTAGGCCACCCAGAGTTGCTGGAGTTGGGCAGCCTAGAAATTTGAAATAAAATAAATAATACCGTAAGCTTCTGAAAAAGCACTTGCGTATAAGAAGGATTAAGCCACGGTGGCGCAGTGGTTAGAGTGCAGTACTGCAGGCTACTTCTGCTAACTGCCAGCTGCCTGCAATTTGGCAGATCGAATTTCACCAGGCTCAAAGTTGACTCAGCCTTCCATCCTTCCTAGGTGGGTAAAATGAGGACCCAGATTGTTGGGGGCAATATGCTGACTCTGTCAACCCCTTAGAGAGGGCTATAAAGCACTGTAAAGCAGTATATAAGTCTAAGTGCTAAGAGAAGGACCCTTTCACTTGCATATGATCAGAAGCCTTACTTTTTATTTATTTCAATTGTAACCTGATCAGTAATTTAAGATTTAAGTTCCACCTGTATGGTTGACTTTTTTTTTTAGAATGCATAATGTTATTTTTTAACTAAAATTGAATGAGAGTGTAGAAAAACTGATACAAATATTTGGGCAGAAAAGGGAGGGATGTTTTTAAAGCTGTATCAGGGAGAGCAACTGATGTTCTGTGGCTCAGCAGTGATGAGGCAAACGAAGGGGCTGTCAAACTTTTACTTTTTCCTCCACATCCTTTGAATAGAATCATAAGGCCAAATTGTGCTCTGTGCCCCTGTGTTTTATATCATACTGAGTCATATTCCCCCCTCTTGGCATCCAAAACATCTAGAAAATTGTCCTCCTTGCTATTCCATATTCCTCAGGAAATCAGGGATAAAAGGAAGTACAGTATAAACTTTCTACCCTTTTCATATTGCTTTTGGCCTAATATTAGAAATGATGAGGCAGTGGTAGATGGGATAGCAAACAGACTGTATTAGAACAGAGAGGTCCATGTGTCCTGTGCTTACAAGATAGCTTGCCCTTGGATATAGCAAAGGATGCTGTGTAGTGATCACAAAATTCAGCTGCCAGTTCCATTGACACTGATGAGCTGTGGTGGCGCAGTGGTTAGGATTGCAGGCTAATTCTTCCGACTGCCAGGAGTTCGATCCTGACCAATTCAAGGTTGACTCAGCCTTCCATCCTTCCAAGATTGGTAAAATGAGGACCGAGATTGTAGGGGGCAATAGATGACTCTAGAAACCGCTTAGGGAGGACTATAAAGTATTATGAAGCAACACATAAATCTTAAGTGCTATTGGAATGTTGGTTTTTTTGGAAAAATGGGAAGATAATTTGTCTTCATGACCCAGCTATCCTAGGCTATTTCTGTACAGTTCAGTTCTTTATATATTTCAGTAATTAATTCTGCAGTTTAAAAGTTGGAAGGATTTTTAGTTTTGCTAATTATACAAAAAACAAAACGAAACAAGCCCTGTGCAAATTTGTGCACAAGTAGAGACTCAAGATAGAATTAAGATGGACAGTTGAGCCCAAACTCTGTGTAAGAGTCCCAGTTTGTGTGGATCAGGATTGAAAAAAGAGAAAAAGGAGTTGTCCCAAAGATGCTGTTCCGTTTAGAATTGTAGAAGCTTCTTGAATGAGAAGTGAAATGTTTTCAAAGAAAGAAACCAGGAAAATCCAGTTGCCTTTTGAACAGCACTTTTGGACAATCATGACCTGGATAATTGAGAATCTCCATAGACAGAAAAAGGAGTTCTAATTCATTACTTTTGTCCAGGCCTTGATCTGGATTGAGCTTTGTCCTTCTGTAAAAGTTTGTGTCCATGTGTGGGTAAAGTATTAGAGTGTCTGTTAATGGTAATGTATTCAACCCCCCTTCCTGCTCAGTCTTAAAAGAGTAATATGCCCTTTGTGGACTGCATATGATTCTTTATCCCCATTTGGGGGTCTGCAGCAAATCCCTAAGTTTGCAGCTTCAAAATTCATTGGTAAGCCACCAATGGGAAATGTAAAATTTTGGTATTAAGTATCTGACAGATTTAAAACTAGCCTTCCTCTCAGCCGCACAATTGAATTTTTTTTAACCAACTTATTTTATTACTTCCTTCACCCTTGGTAGATGGGGAAAAAAGTTTGAAAAAAAAATCTGTCCCTACCTAGCCAGTCCTACCAGCTTATACCTGCCATCAAAATAGGTAGTTATAGTTCAAGTGATTGTATGTTTAAATGTGGTTGGGGGCAATCATATGGTTTGCTCAGCAAAAATTGTCTTAAGTTTCCCAGCAAGGTCAATCAAAACTTTTTCTTTCTTGGCAAAAAAGCTTTTTCTCCATCACATAGTTGGGAAGGATATTGGATCCCTCCCTCCCTCTTTCCCTCCCTCTGAATGCTTAAAGCAATCCTTGACACTATGGTAGTCTGGCAAACAAATCAAGTTTACTGAGCTTGCTTCATTCTTATTCTGTAGAGAGGCATCCTGGGTTTAACAATCTTGCTTCGTTAGAGACTCCCTCTCCGGCTTTGCCCTCTCCTCCCCAAACCTTTAAAAAAACTGTTTCTTACTTCAGCCTGGCTGCAGCTAGAATTAGATTGGACCAAATCCTGTCAAACTTCCCTTTTATTAATGGGGTCCATCACAAGATGGCCTTCAAATAGGATTTTATGGAACGGCAATGTAGCAATCTCTAG
>CM019148.1:18114865-18217334 GCA_009733165.1 Naja naja | reverse complement strand
GCGGCTCGGAGGAGGTGAGCGCTGGTGTTAGCTGTGGGAGCTTGTTTAAGTCCAGTTATTGGGGGTTTGCCAGCCCTTTGAGGACGACCCTGGCAGCGGTCCGACCCAGGGCGTCTTTCCCCTGGGTGGGTTTTGACGGGAAAGCGGCAGCGCGAGTCGGCAAAAGTTTCTGCTTGCGGTGGTGCTGGGGCGGCGCGACGGCTGGGTGCGGCTTGGCGGCCTTAGCGGCGTCGGCGTCTTCGGCGTTGTTTTCCCTGCGCTGACGCCGCTCGCGTTTGGAGCCCGTGCAGCCCGTTTGGTTTATACGGGCTGCTCTTGGGTGATTCTATCTGGCCCGGGCTGTCTTCCTGGGCCATGGTGCCACTGCGAGCGGACCGGCGAGCGGACTGGCGGCGAGGGAGGACGATGCCGGTCCGGGGTTTTTTCTTTTTCCCGGAGGCTGTCGTTCGTCGTGGCGGCTGGGGGTGTGGCTCTGTGGCCTGGCAGTCTCCACAATCCCAGAGCCCCTCAGTGCCTGGAGTTTTGAGTCTGGAGCCTGGGACCAGGGCTCACGCCGGAGGCTGGACTCTGGGGCCTGGAGCCGGGGACCGGTGCCTGAACATGGAGCCAGTGGAGCCTGAAGCCAGCGAAGTCTGGAGCCAGGGTTCGTGTCTGGAGACAGTTGGGGCCTGAACCTGGAGCCTGGAGCCTGGTGCTGGCTTCCTGTGCCTGTGCCTGAAGCCTGGAGTCCGGGACCAGTAATCTACACCCGGAGGCCGTGGTGATATGGGCCTATGCTGTCTGTGCCGGAAGCTGTGCCGCTAGAAGTTGCCGTCCGACCCGGGTTGTCTTGCTGGGTCGGAATGTCAACAACGGCTGTTCTACGGCTTGCACCGTTTGCTGGGAGGCTTGCCATCTGATTCAGGACTGGAGGACGCAAGTAGAGGTGATTGGCTGGTGAGGGCATCGGGCCCTTAGCGGCCGTCTACCATGCCTGGACCATCTTTCCTCCCCCCAATTTGTTTTCAGTTGCCCGGGGCCACATGGTGTGGTGGGAGCATGCCATGTTGTTTAGCACTGCTGAGGTGAGAGACCAGTGGTGCTTGCCCCCCCTTTTGTCTAGAGCTACCCTGATGACTGTCCCCTCGGTGAGAGAGAGGAGTTTGAGCTGTCTCAGAGTTCACAGGACTTATTCCGGTGGGTAGTGAGAATGCCACCTGGGTCGAAGTTTCCTGTTGTTTTTAGCTCTAGAACTGACTGAACTGACTGACCATCGGTGAACTGAATTTTACCATCTATTCTGGACTATTTTACCATCTATCTGGACTTGATGCTCCCTAGCAAATAACCACTATGGGATATCTACTCTTCTCTTGAGCTGCGGGCGCTCAGGGGTGTTCCCCTGTCCCTGAGATGTCCCGCTGTTTTGTCAAAGCCCCTCCTCGATGACGGGTTTCTTGTTCCGAGAGGGGGCATAGCATGACCAAGGGTTCCAAATTTTGGTTATCTCGGAAGGGGAGGTTTTTAAAATTTCTAATTGGTCGTCTTAAGGGGTTAGGGAGGGGGCTGGTGGGGTCTTTCTGCAGCCCGGTGCACGGTGGGGGAGGGCGGGGGCGGGGAGGTGGCGGGGCTCCGGGGTTTGAGGTGGGGGCCGCGATCCCCAGGGTGGTTGGCATTGGTCGAAGACGTCGAGGCACAGGGCCATATCATGTGTTGGGAGCGCGCACCCGCCATCTCTGTGCGGTGGCCCGCTCCGACCCTGTGGCCTCCTCCCTAGGGAGCATCGGAACTGGGATCCCTGGCCTTAGGTTGGTGTATTTAATGCCAGGTCCGTGGCTAATAAATCTTCCCTCCTCTGAGAGATCATTGAGGAGGAGGCTGCGGACCTGGCTTGTATCACGAGACTGGTTGGGCCCGGAGGGAGGTGTCCTCTGGTTGACTTATGCCCTCCAGGTTTTCGGGTTCTGCACCGACCACGGGCTCAGGGTAGGGGTGGTGGGGTGGCCGTGGTTATTAGGGAGACCCTGTTTCCAAGGGAGATCACTGTTGCAGAGATAGGCGGGAGTGAGACCCTCCTTGTGAGGTGGGGGCCTAGTGGTCAGGTGGGTCTGCTGCTTACATACCTTTCCCCCAGCTGTGTGGCAGCGGCCCTACCTGGGCTTCTCGATCTCCTCTCTGGGGTGGCGGTGGAGCTCCCGGATCTTGTGGTCCTGGGGGACTTCAATCTGCCTTCCCTGGGGGGGGCGTCGGGTTTGGCCCAGGAGTTCATGGCATCTATGGAGGCCATGGGCCTGACCCAGTTGATTCAAGGCCCGACTCACGAGGGGGGGAATACTCTTGACCTAGTTTTTGTCTCTGAACGGTGGCGGAGTGACAGAGGGCAAGTTACTTTTACAACCTTGCCCGTTCCATGGTCTGATCACTATCTCCTACGGCTGGTCTTCCAACAGGCCGCCCCCCACTGCTGGGAGGAGGAGCCACCTAGGTGGTTCCGCCCCAGGCGCCTGATGGACCCTGAAAGGTTCCAGGCAGAACTGGGGTTTTTTCCCTCTTCCCTTGCTCACAACTCTGCCGAGGATCTGGCTGTGGCCTGGCAACGGGCTGCATCAGAGGCCCTCGACAGGGTTGTCCCCATGCGTCCCCTTACACGTCGTGGATCCCGGTTTGCTCCTGGTATACTGAGGAGCTCCGGGAGATGAAACGTCGTCGTAGGGGTTTAGAGAGCAGGTGGAGGTCTACCCGTTCTCAATCCGATCGTGCCCAGCTAAGAGCCTATATTAGGACTTACCTGGTAGCTATGGGAGAGGCGAGAAGATCTTATCTCTCCACTCTCATAGCGTACGCAGACCGCCGCCCAGCCGCCCTGTTTCGGGTTACCGTTCCCCTCGTTTAGGGGAGGGCCGGACCCATTGCGGGGCAGGGCTGAGGAGTTTGGTCAATATCTGGCGGATAAGATCGCTCGCATTCGGGACGGGTTGTCCTCTAATTTGAGTGGTCGGAGGAACGAGTGGTGTGGTTGTAGTCTGGCCACCGTTATCTGGGATGAGTTTGATCTTGTCTCCGAGGATGAAGTGGACAGGATTATGCGGCGACTGAGTTCCACCACATGTTTGTTGGACCCGTGTCCCTCCTGGCTGACTTATGCCGCCAGGGAGGCCACCTGCGGCTGGCTCCGGGCAGTTGTCAACGCTTCATTAAGGGAGGGTGTCTTTCCCTCTGCCTTGAAGGAGGCGGTGGTGAGACCCCTCCTGAAGAAGCCTGCCTTGGACCCGACCGTGTTAGACAACTTTCGTCCCGTCTCCAACCTTCGCTTTTTGGCGAAGGTTGTTGAGAGTGTGGTGGCTCAGCAGGTTCCGCTTTTCCTGGATGAAGCGGACTACCTGGATCCGTACCAATCGGGCTTCCGACCCGGTTACAGCACGGAGACGGCATTGGTCGCACTGATGGATGATCTCTGGAGGGCCCGGGACAGGGGTTTTTCCTCTGTCCTGGTCCTATTGGACCTCTCAGCGGCTTTTGATACCATCGACCATGGTATCCTTTTGCGTCGCCTCCGGGGGTTGGGAGTGGGGGGCACTGTTCTTCAGTGGTTCTCCTCCTACCTTGTGGGGCGGTCGCAATCGGTGTTAGTGGGAGGGGTTCGGTCGACCCCGAGGGCTCTCTCTTATGGAGTCCCGCAGGGGTCGGTCCTTTCCCCTCTCTTATTTAATATCTACATGAAACCGCTGGGTGAGATCATCCGTGGTTTTTGGGGTGAAATTCCATCAGTACGCTGATGATACTCAGCTGTACCTTTCCACCCCTGGCCAGATCAGTGATGCCCTCTCCTGATGTCCCGGTGTTTGGATGCGGTACGGATCTGGATGAGTAGGAACATGCTCCGACTCAACCCGGCCAAGACTGAGTGGCTTTGCGTGTCGGCGTCTCGGCCCATCCAGGATTGTTTATCCTTGGCCATAGGGGGTGAGGTGTTACCCCCTGTGGATAGGCACGGAATCTGGGGGTCCTCCTGGATGTACGGCTCCGGTTGGAGGAGCAGGTGGGGGCTGTCGCCAGGGGGGCCTTTGCCCAGCTCCGTCTTGTTCGACAACTTCGCCCTTTTCTGGACCGGGACGCCCTACGCACGGTTACTCACGCCCTTGTCACCTCGAGACTCGACTACTGCAACGCTCTCTATCTAGGACTGCCCTTGCATACCATCCGGAGATTGCAGTTGGTGCAGAATGCGGCCGCGCGGATGGTGATGGGAGTTACCCGGTTCTCTCATGTTACCCCCCTCCTGCGTGGCCTGCATTGGTTGCCGATTGCGCTCCGGGTGAGATTCAAGGTTTTAGTTTTGACATTCAAAGTCCTACACGACATGGGTCCCCAATATCTGAGGGAGCGTCTTCTTCCAATATCTAGTGCCGGCCGCCCTGTGCGGGCTCATAGGCAAGGACTCCTCGGGGTCCCATCGGCGAGTCAATGCCGGTTGGTACTCCCCGACGACGAGCCTTCTCTTGCGGCCCCCGACCTCTGGAATCAACTGCCTCTGGAGCTCCGTCTGGCCCCTGATCTCCGCACCTTCCGCCGCGAATTAAAAACTTGGTTGTTCGACCAACCGGGCTGTGACCCTTCCTTGGGGGAGGGATTCTTTTAATCTATTTTATTGTTGTGTTTCATATTTGGCTTGTTGGTTTAATGTCTTTTAAATATTTATTGTTCTATGTTTTAGCTGTGAGCCGCCCCGAGTCTTCGGAGATGGGGCGGCATACAAGTTCAAATATAAATAAATATAAATATAAATAAAGGCATTGTATTGTTCCAGTAAATACAAATCCACCAGCCTGCAAGGTGGTTTACTCCATTGATGAGCAGCTCTTACTGTTTGGATGTTTCTCTAATTTGGAGGAGAAATTTGTTTCTCTGCACTTTCCACGCACTGTTGGAGCCCATCCCATTAGATCCGCAGATAAGCAATATGCCTTAAACTCTGCATGACAGTTTTTATATTCCCCTTTAATGCAATCTATTTAGGCTAAACTTCATTAATTCAGTCTGTCTGCTTCCCAGAAGCTCTGGGCAGCTAACAGTGTTCAGATAAAATAAAATGATAACGTCGAAACATGTATCAAAAGAGGATTAAAAATAAAAGATGCAAATGTTACGCTTCCAAAAACCTTACCTATAGTTATAACACACCCTCCTCCTGTGCAGGACTGGAGCTAAAGAGAAATGTAGGCAAGTGGAAACTAATCAAGGAGAGAAGCAACTTATAACTAAGGAGAAATTTCCTGACAGTTAGAACAATTAATCAGTGGAACAACTTGCCTCCAGAAGTTGTGAATGCTCCAACACTGGAAGTTTTAAGAAGAGTTTGGACAACTATTTGTCTGAAGTGATGTAGGGTTTCCTGCCTAAGCAGGGGGTTGGACTAGAAGACCTCCAAGGTCCCTTCTTACTCTGTTATTTTAAGTATTAAGTAAGACTTTTAGGATGGAATTCCAAAGAGTTGAGCAGTGAAAATGCCCATTCCCAAGGCTCTGTTGGGTAGCAATCTGTTGGGTTAGAACCTGGAAGAGATTGGCCCTGTTTGATCTGGTTGAATGGGCAGATATCTGTAGGACAAGGTGATCCTTCAGATTACCAAGTGTCTTAAGGTGATAGCCAGAACCTTGAATTGGACCTGGAAATCAACTGGCTGTGGAATCTTCTGAATGTATTTGAACATTTGGACTACCTGGATCCATACCAATTGGGCTTCCGGCCCGGTTTTAGCACGGAGATGGCATTGGTCGCACTGATGGATGATCTCTGGAGGGTGCGGGACCGGGGATTTTCCTCTGTCCTAGTCCTATTAGACCTCTCAGCGGCTTTCGATACCATCGACCATGGTATCCTTTTGCGTCGACTCGAGGGGTTGGGAGTGGGGGCACTGTTTCACGGTGGTTCTCCTCCTACCTCACGGGCGTTCGCAATGGTGTTGTCAGGGGGGCAGAGGCGACCTCGAGGGTGCTCACTTGTGGGGTTCCCCAGGGGTCAGTCCTCTCGCCCCTCTTGTTTAATATCTACGTGAAACCGCTGGGTGAGATCATTTGTGGTTTTGGGGTGAGGTATCATCAATATGCTGATGATACCCAGTTATACATCTGCACCCCAAACCAGGTCAGTGATGCCCTCTCCGTGATGACCCGTTGCCTGGATGCGGTACGGATTTGGATGGACGGAAACATGCTTCGACTCAACCCGGCCAAGACTGAGTGGCTGTACATACTGGCATCTCGGTCCAGTCATGAATGTCCATCGTTGACCATAGGGGGAGAGGTGTTGCCCCCTGTGGATAGGGCGCGGAACCTGGGGGTCCTCCTGGATGCACGGCTCCAGTTGGAGGAACAGGTGGGGGACGTGGCCAGGGGGGCCTTCGCCCAGGTCCGGCTGGTTCGCCAGCTCCGCCCGTTTCTGGACCGAGATGCCCTGCGTACAGTCACTCATGCCCTTGTCGCCTCTCAACTCGACTACTGCAATGCTCTCTATCTAGGACTGCCCTTGCATACCATCTGAAGACTGCAGCTGGTGCAGAATGCGGCCGCGCGGGTGGTGATGGGAGTTTCCCGATTCTCCCATATTACCCCCCTCCTGCGCGACCTGCATTGGTTGCCGGTTGCACTCCGGGTGAGATTCAAAGTCCTACACGACATGGGTCCAGAATATCTAAGGGAGCGACTCCTGCCGATATCGAGTACCAACTGCCCTGTGCGAGCACACAGGCAGGGGCTTCTCAGGGTTCCGTCGGCAAGCCAGTGTCGGCTGGCGGTCCGCGGGGACGAGCCTACTCTGTGGCGGCCCCGCCCTGTGGAACCAGCTTCCCCTGGGGCTCGTCTGGCCCCTGACCTCGCACCTTCCGCCACGACCTGAAGACCTGGTTATTCGACCAAGCTGGGCTGTGATAATCTTCTCAGGGGGGTGGTCTTTTATTTAATTTTAATATTGATATTGGGCTTGTTTCAGTTTAATTCTTTTTAACTATTTATTTATTATGAATGTATGTTTTAGCTGTGAGCCGCTGAGTCTTCGGAGATGGGGTGGCATACAGTCCAATAAAATAATAATAATAATAATAATAATAATAATAATAATAATAATAATAATAATGATGATGATGATAACAACAACAACATGCCAATTATTGCCCAAGCCAATAAAGATAGTCCTCAACTTACAACAGCTCGTTTAGTGACTGTTCAAAGTTACAGCAGCACCAAAAAATGTGACTTATGACTTGTTTTTCACAGCTAGGACTTTTGCAGCATCCCCATGATCATGTGATCGAAATTCAGATGCTTGGCAACCCCAACTCTTTTAACCATTCAAAAGAGGGCTTGGTGTCCAGCCCCTTCATTATGATGGTTGCTCTTTCCTGAATACACTCTATAATCCACAGTGTTCTTAAAATGTGGATTATAGAATTGAACAGTACTCTTCAGTTCCCACCAGGGTAGAATGGAGGGGTGGGAGTTGTTAACAGACTTGGTGTTACTATTGATGCAGTTGGAGATCACACTAGCTTTTAAACAGCCCCGCTAGACTGCTGTCTTCTGTTCAGCTCATGAGAAACAAAGCAGCCTAGATCTTTTCACATGCATGGCTGCCAAACAGTAACAAGAGCTTTGCAAAGTTCAGCTATCGGTTCAAATTAGAGTTCAAGGGTTTGTTTTTATTGGTTTCTTCTAGCAACCTGAGATTAGAAACTTGATTGTGTTTTCAAGAGATGGTTTTGAGAGACTCCAGGTTTAAAATACGGACAGAGAGCCTTGTCAAGTTTAATGCCATTTGAATGAAATTTAAAGCAGTCAAACCAACTTTAGCGCGCTTAACATTAACATGACTGTAAGCTTTGCACGTAGTAGAGGCAAAGTTGTAAAATAAAATCCCTGTTTTCACCCTTTTCCAGTTTTTGGAGCTAATTGCTGGTCCTGTATCATAGTTTCAGAATTCATTAGATAGTCTCCACAGGCTTAGAAGCCCAGGTGCTTAATCAGGAAGACTAGAACTTCGCTATTTAAAAAGAAAAAGAAAATAATCAGTTGGAAATGTTTTTGGAGTCTTTGCAAATAAAGCTCTTCTCTCTCCAAGATAGCCAAGTTCTCTGCCTATCATGCCACAAGTCCACCCCATTTCCTCAATTCCATTTCCAGATGCTTCCTCTCTTTCTCTCTCCCCCACCCTCTTTGCCTACTGCCGGATATCTGCCTCCAACGGCTAAATCATAGTCATCTCATCATTTGCAGTCTTCCACTCCGAAATGTCTTGTTTTGTTTTCAGTTACAAAAGAAAGCACCAACCCCCAACCTGCTATAAATTGGCTGGGTTATTTCAGAAATTTAAAAATCCAGCAAATGTACTCTTGTGAAATCATCTTCATGAGACCAGAGTTACTTGGTCGTGTACCTACTAAGATAGTGAAGGCAGGTGTTGTAGGATGTGGCAGTCCGTCTCTGGCTGCTTTACCTGGTTGAAAATTGAAAGAGTTGCATTTGAAACACACAGAGTCATTTCCATCTCTGTTGGATAATCCTGGCTCAGGATTTGTGATTTCCTATTGCAGATAGTCCTCAACTTATAACCAGTTGTTTAACTGTTCAAAGTTACAAGGGACTTGACCAGAGCTACTTACAACACAGTGTCAAACATCACCCACCACCCTGTGGTCACATGAACACATTTTGGGGGGCTTGGCAACACCCGCATTTACAGCTGTTTGCAGTGTCCTGCACTCGTGACCATATTTACAACAGTTTTTTTTTGCTGGAAATTGGTGGTCACTTCAGTCCAGCAAAAAAAAAAATAGCCTATATTAGGTATAATGTTAATGACCACGGCGATCATTTCACAACCATGGGATTCACTTAACAACCCTACAAAAAGGGCTGTAAGGTTGGTATCCCACTGAATGAGCTCCATGATTTACAACCATAATTTTGGTCAATTATGAACAATTATGAGGCTGACCTGTAGTCTCAACCACTATAATACATAGAATTAGGATGGGGGCAAGTTTGACATCCTTCTACCATCTCCTCTTGCACGAAAATGCTTCTGATGGCTCCTTTTCTTCCAACCTTCTCTGCTGTGGTGACTAAAAAGCTCTTTGTGAGTGGAGAGAGGTCCTTCTCATCCTCTCTTGAGAACCTTTTGGCTTGAGATAATGGTATTGAGCCTTCTGTAATAGATTGGGGAAACTTATGAAATACAGGCCTGGAAAAGGAAGCATATTCATTAAAGTATTTCATGTTAATATACTGATAAGTGTAAAACTAATTGGAATGAATTTTAGTCTGGGCAGCACTTAGCTACTCTTGGCTAACCCTGAAAAAGTTAGGCAGGACTTCTTAATATGTCAGTAGTTAGTGACCAGCATGAAATCCCAGAGCTCTTAAGTGAAATGAAGTTAAAACACCCAGAAGGTAGCAAAAGCAAATTGCTTCCATCTTGTTCCCAAGAGAGGTACCATAGGTGAATCCATGCAGGGGCACATGAGTGGAGATCAATGTGAGGGAAACTTTTAGCTTTATTTGATACTACTTTTTGGAGTACAGCCATTTGCAAGCTATGTAGATTCCAAGTGCAGTCCTTGACATGGAAAGAGTTCATGTCCCTCTTCCAGTTTATTATGCAAAGACCTAGCTCTTCTACCCATGTTTCCTGAAAATAAGACCCTGTCTTATATTTTTGCCATAAAAAAGGTACCAGGTCTTATTTTGGGGAATATTTTCCACTGACCTATCTCACTTGCTCACCTCACCCCCAGCCACCTTTCGCTGTCAGAGGTCTTCAGGAACTTCTTCTACAGATCTGGAGCTTGGTTATTGGCTTCAGAGGCCTTCAGGAAAGCCTTGCCAGCTGCAGAAGAAATGGTCCAGAAAGGCAGGTGTTGGGGTGTGTGAGGCCTGGCTGCAACTGTCTGAAGGTAAGTAGTAGGGCAGCTCCACCTCCCCATCCTCACCCTAGCTTAATTTTTACCCGTGCACCCTGGGATGAGTGGGGTCTTAATTAGGACTTATTTTGGGCGTAGGGCTTATATTGGGTGCATCAATCAAGCTAGGACTTATTTTGGAGGTAGGTTGTATTTTTGGGGAAACACGGTATAATGCTGGATAGGTAGAAAGAAGGAAAGAGAAGAGGATGGCCAGCAATTCAGGTGGATGGACTTGATTATAGAGATGGGTGTACAATTGAAAAATCTGTGGTATCAAGTCAGTATCAACTCTTAGCAACTACATAAAAAGATATTCTCCAGGAAAACCATCCTCTTCTCTTCCACCTTTCCCAGCATTTACAGACTTTTCCAGAGAGTCAGTGTTTCCAAAGGAGGAGGATTCAAGCATAGCCATTTGTGCCTCGAATGAGACTCTTGGTTGATTTGTTCTGAGATCCATTTATTTGTTTCTTGTTTATCTCTGGTATTCTTTAGGAGTCTGCTCCCACACCAAAATTCAAAAAATATCAATCCTTTTTTAAAAATCCTACTTCTTGAAAGACCGACTTTCATTTCTGTACAGAGTCACAGGGAAAAGCATTGGCTGCTTGTGATTCTGATAGTTGTATATATATAGACACACCACAGCATCTGACTATCTTTTCCAAGGCCTTCATTGCAATGCTGTCAATTGCAAATCTAGAAATGCTACAAATAAATAAGTTCTTAATTGCATTTCCTTTACTGTTGATAATTGGTCTAAAAGGCAGAAGAGATCCACCACTTCAATAATCTAAATTCTAAGGCTGGTTGCTGTACTATTGGGGTCTTCTGTACATTTAATTGTGGTCCCATGTTTTCCCATTGTGCTCCTTGACTTTCATTACTAGAGCTTGCAGATCATTTGCATTTTCAATTATATTCTACTGTAATCAAAGACCAACTCTCAGTGTATTGTTCTAGAACTCAGGAGGGGCGGGGGCATGGCCAGCTCAATGTCACTCATCGAGGCTCTGTTTTTGTCTGTGACAGCCTCCTGCAACCCTCTGCCAGTGAAAACAGAACTTGGGGAGGCTGTGTACAGCCCACCCAGGCTCCATTTTCAGTCACAACGGCCTCCTGCAACCCTCTGCCAGCGAAAATGGAGCTCAGGGAAGACACATGTGACCCTCCCGAGCTCCATTTTAACTGGCAGAGGCACCCCAGGCTGGTCCTTTGCTGTTTTCAGGGCAGGTCCGCAGGTCAGATCTAAGCACCCGTGGACCTTGAGTTTGACACCCTGTTCTAGAAAGACATGACACCAGGAGCATCTGCAGTATTTTTCACTGTCAGTTAGTGTCTATAATAAGAAATATTATTTTGCAAAAGAATTTATTGCAGAAATTGGGCGTAGCACAAAGTTATATTCTGCCTTAAAAAATGAAGCTTATCTAGGTCCTTCATACACAGGTAGTCCTCAACATACGATCACAACTGAGACCAAAATTTATGTTGTTAAGTGAGAAATTTGTTAAACGAGTTTTCCCCCATTGTACGGCTTTCCTTGCCACATTTCTTAAGTGAACCACTGCAGTTGTTAAATTAGTAACACGGTTGTTAAGTGAATCTGGTTTCCCCATTGACTTTGCTGGTCAGAAGGTTGCAGAAGGTGACACTGCAACTCTCATAAGTGTGAATCAGTTGTCAAGCATCCAAATGTAAATCATGTGACCATGGGGATGCTGCAACAGTCATAAGTGTGAAAAATGATCATGGGTACCTTTTTTTCAGTGCTGTTGTAACTTCGAATGGTCACTGAGCGAACTGTTGTTAGTCGAGGACTACCTGTACTGTATTTAAATAGAATAATATATTTGGTTTATGATGGTTGAGCATGATGCCGTTTCTAAACCCAGACAGCCCTCTATGCACAGGGAACAGATATCAGCAGGATTGGGGAAATCTCAAAATGTGCAAAAGTCCTGAAAAATCCAGAAGGAAAAAAAATCATAGAGGGAACCAAAAGAGCCAGACAAAACAATTGGTGCTTAATAATGTTAAACCATTTAGCATGTGTTTGGAGAATAGTGCAGAAAACGGAAGGAGAAATGTAATAGAAAAAAACAATGGCTGATGAGATCATTGGGCTATGTTGCAAACTTTTATCACAGGTTCTAGTTGATTGTATTAATAAAGTGACTAAAGTGATTTAGTAGAAGAAAACCAGGAATTAAACATTTGTTTTTAAATAAATAAGGAGTAGATTTTTTTTTGAAGTATTGTGGTGCTGGAGAGAGCTTTTTCTCAGTCCTTGGACACTCATTCAATACTAGAGGAGAAGAGCTCAGAATGATTCCTGGAAACAAAGATCATGAAACAAAAATGATAATACTTTTGAGCTGAAGGCTGATGTATCTATGAAAAAGATGGTAATACTGGCCAGGGTGGATGGAATTTTCCTTCCATCCACCCTGGCCAGTATTACCATTGGAAGAGGCCAGTGGTGCATGAGCTAGATGGACTATTAGAAGTTGCAGAAATGCTCCGCAAAAATTCCACTATGTGGCAAGAGATAGGACTGCTTGGAATGTCACCAGGTGTTGGCGGCAATTTTGTTTTCGATCCAGGCTATGTGGACCAGATCAAGTGTGATGCAGTGGTTTCACCAGGAGAAAGTCAAAAATTTTAAGCCCTGTCTTGTGCGGGGGTGGATTTTAGAGAGGTTGAAAGTTTGAAAATAGCTGTACTGACAGCTTCAACTGTTAAACATCCCAAACAGCCCAACCCTAATGTGTTGCTGCAAAATCTGTGATTTTGCAATCCATTTGGGTGTGCGTGGCAGGTCTGGTTCCTGGTTGCATGTAGGTTCCCGATCCCTCCTTCCTCCTAGAAAAGTCTCCAAGCTCTTTTAAGAGAAGTAGAATATATCGGCATGCATCTTAAATGCCAAGCACAGAAGAGACAAAGCAAAGTGGGGAAACTTTATACAGTTGAGGGAGGAAGTACTGAAAAACCGAGTTTCCCTACGCTCTGTGAACTGTATTGGTTTCCAGTTAACTTCTGGGTGCAATTCAAGATTCTAATTGTCACACTTGAAGCTCACCATAGCCATTTCTTTTGTACCTTCAAGTCAGTTTTGCAAGTCCCTGCTGTTTTCTTGGCAAGATTTTCAGAAGTGGTTTGCCCTTGCTTTCTTGCTAGAGCTGAGAAGGAGTGACTGGCCTGAAGTCACCCAGCTGGCTTTGTGCCTAAGGTGAAGACTGAAGTTCACAGTCTTCCGGTTTCTAGCCTTTTGCTTTAATTACCACACCAAACTGTCTCCCCCTATAGAGCTGAGGGTCAGTTATTTGAAGGACTGCCCATCTCTCATGATGTAAGACCTGGCAGTGTTGGCTGTTGCTTGATCCTGTTAAATAATAATAATAGTAGTAGTAGTAGTAGTAGTAATAATAATAATAATAATAATAACAGCAGCAATAACAATAACAGTAACAACAATAATAACAACCTTTATTGTCATTGTACATATATACAATGACATTGATTGTTAATTAACATTGTCGTTTAGCAGAATCCAGAAGGTGGGCCTCAGTGTTACAGCACCTGCCTTCTAGAGGTGAATAACATCCTCTGGAGATTCACATGGCCCTTCCTTACTACCCTTTAAAAGAAAGAAAAATGGGGGTAGATGGTGGGGAGCCTTTGTTTTTATCTCCATAGATACAGGAAAAGTTCAGCTGTCTTTGGGAGTCTTTATTTGATTTTTTTAAAGGGTTATTTTTATACATTAGGCCACCCAGAGTTGCTGGAGTTGGGCAGCCTAGAAATTTGAAATAAAATAAATAATACCGTAAGCTTCTGAAAAAGCACTTGCGTATAAGAAGGATTAAGCCACGGTGGCGCAGTGGTTAGAGTGCAGTACTGCAGGCTACTTCTGCTAACTGCCAGCTGCCTGCAATTTGGCAGATCGAATTTCACCAGGCTCAAAGTTGACTCAGCCTTCCATCCTTCCTAGGTGGGTAAAATGAGGACCCAGATTGTTGGGGGCAATATGCTGACTCTGTCAACCCCTTAGAGAGGGCTATAAAGCACTGTAAAGCAGTATATAAGTCTAAGTGCTAAGAGAAGGACCCTTTCACTTGCATATGATCAGAAGCCTTACTTTTATTTATTTCAATTGTAACCTGATCAGTAATTTAAGATTTAAGTTCCACCTGTATGGTTGACTTTTTTTTTAGAATGCATAATGTTATTTTTAACTAAAATTGAATGAGAGTGTAGAAAAACTGATACAAATATTTGGGCAGAAAAGGGAGGGATGTTTTAAAGCTGTATCAGGGAGAGCAACTGATGTTCTGTGGCTCAGCAGTGATGAGGCAAACGAAGGGCTGTCAAACTTTTACTTTTTCCTCCACATCCTTTGAATAGAATCATAAGGCCAAATTGTGCTCTGTGCCCCTGTGTTTTATATCATACTGAGTCATATTCCCCTCTTGGCATCCAAAACATCTAGAAAATTGTCCTCCTTGCTATTCCATATTCCTCAGGAAATCAGGGATAAAAGGAAGTACAGTATAAACTTTCTACCCTTTTCATATTGCTTTTGGCCTAATATTAGAAATGATGAGGCAGTGGTAGATGGGATAGCAAACAGACTGTATTAGAACAGAGAGGTCCATGTGTCCTGTGCTTACAAGATAGCTTGCCCTTGGATATAGCAAAGGATGCTGTGTAGTGATCACAAAATTCAGCCGCCAGTTCCATTGACACTGATGAGCTGTGGTGGCGCAGTGGTTAGGATTGCAGGCTAATTCTTCCGACTGCCAGGAGTTCGATCCTGACCAATTCAAGGTTGACTCAGCCTTCCATCCTTCCAAGATTGGTAAAATGAGGACCGAGATTGTAGGGGCAATAGATGACTCTAGAAACCGCTTAGGGAGGACTATAAAGTATTATGAAGCAACACATAAATCTTAAGTGCTATTGGAATGTTGGTGTTTTTGGAAAAATGGGAAGATAATTTGTCTTCATGACCCAGCTATCCTAGGCTATTTCTGTACAGTTCAGTTCTTTATATATTTCAGTAATTAATTCTGCAGTTTAAAAGTTGGAAGGATTTTTAGTTTTGCTAATTATACAAAAAACAAAACGAAACAAGCCCTGTGCAAATTTGTGCACAAGTAGAGAGACTCAAGATAGAATTAAGATGGACAGTTGAGCCCAAACTCTGTGTAAGAGTCCCAGTTTGTGTGGATCAGGATTGAAAAAAGAGAAAAGGAGTTGTCCCAAAGATGCTGTTCCGTTTAGAATTGTAGAAGCTTCTTGAATGAGAAGTGAAATGTTTTCAAAGAAAGAAACCAGGAAAATCCAGTTGCCTTTTGAACAGCACTTTTGGACAATCATGACCTGGATAATTGAGAATCTCCATAGACAGAAAAAGGAGTTCTAATTCATTACTTTTGTCCAGGCCTTGATCTGGATTGAGCTTTGTCCTTCTGTAAAAGTTTGTGTCCATGTGTGGGTAAAGTATTAGAGTGTCTGTTAATGGTAATGTATTCAACCCCCTTCCTGCTCAGTCTTAAAGAGTAATATGCCCTTTGTGGACTGCATATGATTCTTTATCCCCATTTGGGGTCTGCAGCAAATCCCTAAGTTTGCAGCTTCAAAATTCATTGGTAAGCCACCAATGGGAAATGTAAAATTTTGGTATTAAGTATCTGACAGATTTAAAACTAGCCTTCCTCTCAGCCGCACAATTGAATTTTTTTAACCAACTTATTTTATTACTTCCTTCACCCTTGGTAGATGGGGAAAAAAGTTTGAAAAAAAAAATCTGTCCCTACCCTAGCCAGTCCTACCAGCTTATACCTGCCATCAAAATAGGTAGTTATAGTTCAAGTGATTGTATGTTTAAATGTGGTTGGGGGCAATCATATGGTTTGCTCAGCAAAAATTGTCTTAAGTTTCCCAGCAAGGTCAATCAAAACTTTTTCTTTCTCTTGGCAAAAAAAAGCTTCTTTTTCTCCATCACATAGTTGGGAAGGATATTGGATCCCTCCCTCCCTCTTTCCCTCCCTCTGAATGCTTAAAGCAATCCTTGACACTATGGTAGTCTGGCAAACAAATCAAGTTTACTGAGCTTGCTTCATTCTTATTCTGTAGAGAGGCATCCTGGGTTTAACAATCTTGCTTCGTTAGAGACTCCCTCTCTCCGGCTTTGCCCTCTCCTCCCCAAACCTTTAAAAAAACTGTTTCTTACTTCAGTCTGGCTGCAGCTAGAATTAGATTGGACCAAATCCTGTCAAACTTCCCTTTTATTAATGGGGTCCATCACAAGATGGCCTTCAAATAGGATTTTATGGAACGGCAATGTAGCAATCTCTCTAGTTCTGAAGTTCAGGCTGCCAAAGGCATTATTTATGTAACCAAACAAAATCAGAAGGAGGAGGGATAAGAGATGTCTGCAGAAAAAGAAGAAGGAGGAAAGATATACTGGTAGAAGAAAATAAAACCTAAATAACAGGATTCTTTTTTTTTATTCATATTTATATCCCACCCTTCTCCGGAGACTCAGGGTGGCTTACAGTTTTTGGGATACAACCCAGTGTGCTCAGCAATAGCCTTCATTCCACTGTATATGCCTGCTTATTACTAAGCGGCATTTTTACAAAGTCAGCTTATTGCCCCCAACAATCTTGGGTCCTCAGTTTACCTACCCCAAGAGGATGGAAGGCTGAGTCAACCTTGAGCCTAGTGGGATTCTTCCACTGTAATAGGCTAATGAGCACTGGGTATATGAATAACTCTATATTTTATTGATTTGGTTGGTTGGTTGTTCCTTTAAGTTTTCATTTCTGTTTCTGGATTTAATAGTTTGCATTCTTTGTACACTGTCTAGAGGGGCAGTGGTCAGGCTGTTTATAAATACTATAAAGTAAATAAAGCATTTGTATTATTTATTAGATCTACATATGTCACACCTTTCATTCAGGTGCCTTTCAATCAGCCTTCCATGTCCTACTTTTCCTAAAATAATATAAGTAACCCTGGGAGGTTATTTGGGCCTGGAGGGAAGGACTAACCTAAGAGTTAGAGGAAGGCCTAGTGAAGATTCTTCTCCTTGAAAATAACAGTTACAGAGAGTATATCCATCATGGGCAAAATGCTATTTTATATTAAGAATGACAGGGAAAGAGATTACTTAATGATACTTATAGGCCTAACACTTCTCAAGGGTATGTGGATCTGGATTTATGGAAATAGAGAAGAGAGACCATTGTAGAAAGTTAGCACCCACCCCTCTCTTAGAAGAATGAAATATTTTGAGAAATATTAAAAAGGCAGAATATTATATTTCCCTAAATGAGAAATGGAGAAACATGTTTTTTAAGAGGCAGGAAGCAGGCTCAGTCTTAATAGTTCCTCCCTCCCCATTGTGCCCATTAAGGAAGACTGGGCCAGCCTATCTACAAAACGAAAGACCTTTAACCCCAGGATGATAGGATTATCCTTCAGGACATAATAGGATTAACACACTACCATTTAGCAAAAGACACAGATCTCACTACATTGCACAATCTCTTAAGGGTATTTTCAGTCATTGCATCACCCTCAGAAACTTCAACCAAACTTAGCTCACACAAACACCTAGGATTTGTACTTTGCCTATAGAGCCAGCTATGACCCCTACATAATCCCTACATGGCCATGGGAGTCTGACAACAGCCAATAGAATACATGTTCTTTTACAGGAACAGGAAGCTCAAGTGCAAAGCCCAAGAGAAGGTATAAAACCACCTCACTCTCAACTCCATGTGGTCAGCTGCCCAGAACCCATATGATTTTGCTTCATCATTAAACCTTTTCCAATCAGCCTCTGTGTTTCCAGTGTCTTTCTCCCGGCTTGGAATTGAACCACATGGATATTTCTTCCCACTCCAACAGGGGTAAAATTCAACCACCTCGGCCCACCTCAAGAGAGTTGGTAGGGACGATTTGAATCATTAACAAATTGCCCCTGGTTGCTGTTATTATTATACCAGCCACGCCCACAGAGTCGATAGGGAAAAAAATTGAATTTTTCCCCTGCACACCATACTATGAATTATCTTCCCTTGATCTCATTTAAATAAATCTTTGTGGGTAAAAACGTAGTAAGCCCAGGATTGAAGGTTGCAGTAGGTATCCATTGGATTTGATTGGTCTTAATAGCTCCAGGAGGAAGGTCAATGTTTTGAGGGAGGAACTATTAAGACTGAGCCTGCTTCCTGCCTCTTCCTGCCTCCTGCTTCCTGCCTCTTCCTTCCGGCCTTGGTGGCTCAGGCTGTTAAATGCCTGCACTTAAGATCCAGCTGCCTACAATTACTGTAGGCTTGAATCCCACCAGGCTCAAGGTTGACTCAGCCTTCCATCCTCTCGGGATAGGTAAATTGAGGACCCAAGATTGTTGGGGGCAATAAACTGACTTTGTAAAAATGCCGCTTAGTAATAAGCAGGCATATACAATGGAATGAAGGCTATTGCTGAGCACACTGGGTTGTATCCCAAAAATTGTAAGCCACCCTGAGTCTTTGGAGAAGGGCGGCATATAAATGTAATTAAAAAAAATGTTTTGATTATGACATCACTCAATAGTCAATGTGATGTCACTGTTCTTAACATTGGATTGCATTTGTATTCCTTGTAAGGCAGTGCAACACAAGTCTGATTTCAAGGTTAAAATTTCATATTACAGGATAATAGCATTTGTTAATTCACATATTCCTATTCTGGATATCCAGTTGAGCATGTACTCAGCTCATTTAGTTATTGCTTTTTGACCATTATAAAATGGATTATATTTCTACTTAAATAGAAGTAGTTATACAAATGAAGGAAAATATACATGTCCCAAGATAATGTTGTAGGATCCAATATGAGTTGGTCATCAGAATCAAAAATTTATTCTTTCAAGCTTTTGACTGGTGCTGGAG
This sequence comes from Naja naja, assembly GCA_009733165.1. Classification (NCBI taxonomy): domain Eukaryota; kingdom Metazoa; phylum Chordata; class Lepidosauria; order Squamata; family Elapidae; genus Naja; species Naja naja. The sequence goes on along the minus strand of CM019148.1, from coordinate 18,198,449 downwards.
CCCATCATCAGGGAACCTCTCTCTGCAGATTATATGCATTAGGCTGTCCTATGGGTTGTGTTTATATGGTTCCTGATTGTGTGAAACTTTTAGTTGTTAATTAGGTACTGATGGCTGGCTAAGGATGCTGCAGAAGTAGTTATTTCTGAATTTGTCTCTGGACATATAAATCTAGTATATAGAAATTTTAGGCAAAGTTGTTCCTTTTATTCCTTTTGAGAGAGGATGCATTTTTTTCCTTTTCTTCATGCCAAAACAACTAAACTCAAAGACAGCTTTTTCCCTTGGGCCATTACACTGCTGAACATTTAATTACCACAGTACTGTCTTATGTCTAAGGATACTTAGAATAGAGTAGAATTGAATTGAATTGAATTCTTTATTGGCCAAGTGTGTTTGGACACACAAGGAATTTGTCTCGGTGCATAAGCTTTCAGATATAAGTGATAAATCATGATCATATAGTTGTCATAAATACATTCATCATGAATCATAAGATACAACACTTACTGATAGTCATAGGATACTAAATAAGCAATCAAAATCATACTAAGAAACTAAATAAAACAATATAAATAGTAAAGATACAAGCAACAAGGTTATATTTATAAGTAGAAAGGAGATAGGTAATAGGAAGGATGAGAAGAATAATTGTAATACAGTCTTAGTAAATAGTTTGACGGTGTTGTGGGAATTAGTTGTTTAGCAGAGTCATGGCATTGGGGGTGGGGAGTAAACTGTCCTTGTGTCTAGTTGTTCTGGTGTACAATGCCCTGTAATGTCATTTTGAAGGTAGAAGTTGAAACAATTTATGTCCAGGATGTGTGGGGGTCTGTAGATATTTTCACAGCCTTCTTTTTGACTCTTGCAATATACAGGTCCTCAGTGGAAGGCAGATTGGTAGCAATTGTTTTTTCTGCAGTTCTAATTATCCATTGAAATTTGTGTCTATCTTGTTTGGTTGCAGAGCCAGTTATAATAATAATAATAATAATAATAATAATAATAATAATAATAATAATAATAATTTATTAGGCTTGTATGCCATCCTCTGTCCCTAAGGACTCAGGGCAGCTCACAATATAAAATACAATACAATAATTTACCTAAAAAATGATTAAACAATACAAGCCCAATATTAAAACAATTTAAATTACTTTAAAAAAGAAGAGACACCCACCCACCCCGGTTCAGTCCAGGCTGGCCTGCTGAAATAACCAGATCCTCAGGTCACGGCGGAAGGAGTGGAGATCAGGGGCCAAACGAAGGTCCAAGGGGAGCTGATTCCACAGGGTGGGTGCTCCCACAGAGAAGGCCTTATCCCTGGGCACCGCTAGCCGACAATGTCTGGTTGACGGTACCCCAAGGAGGCCCTGCCTGTGGGAGCATACAGGGAGATCGGAGTATGATGCCGGCAGGAGACGTTCCCGCAAGCACCCCGGACCCAAGCCATGTAGGACTTTGTATGTTGTCACTAATACCTTGAATCTCACCTTATAGAGGTACAGATGACAGAGTCTCTGTAAAACTGTATCAGTAGCTCATGGCTGTATTACTATTATACTTCTCATCTTTTCTACCACCTTCTCCTATTGGTATCTTATGATTATATTATTTTGTTGTTTGTATGTGCAGTGAGAGTTTATGCACTGGAGACAAATTCCTTGTGTGTCCAATCATACTTGGCCAGTAAAGTATTATATTCTATTCCTATTCTTATTCCTATCCTCTAACATATCCTATCCAGTCCCATCCAGTGCCATCCAGTGGTGGTATTCTATTGGTTTGGCCCGGTTCTGCTGAGCTGGTAGTGCCGATGAGCAGCGGAGACTGAACCAGTTTTCGGCGACGCTCTGCTGTTGGGCCTACCCGCCCGCCCAGGCTCCCATACTAACCTTTATTCCTTGCTTTTGAAGCGCAGCTGCTTTGCGCGGCACAGCAGATTGCTGCGTGGCAGCTGCTGAAGTGACAGGGAGAGTGCAGGATTGCAGGAGGTGAGTCAGAAAGCCTCTGCGCCTGCGCAAAGTGCATGTTTTGCCTGCATGCATGTGTAAAGCATGCCCACTAAGCCACGCCCACCGAACCGGTGGTAAAAATATTTGAAATGCACCACTGGCCCCATCCCATCCCATCCTAGGGCCTAAGCTGAAGCTAATGCCTTCAACTTCACCATGACTGCCCTGCCATATTTCTAGCACCATATTGTAACAAGATCACCCTTGTTAGAAGGACATCTGGAATGATCTCCAGAAACTGCTGCCCTTCACCCAGTTCCACCTTTCTTAGTTTTTCAGAAGGTTATGACTTAAGGAAAGGATGAGATCATCTCATTAGAATGAAAACAAACATTTGCAGCCAACTGCTAGATTCATTTGTAGATTCCTGATTGTTTGTTTACCCCTCCTCCTCTTTCCAGTCTCAGAGTTTCATTACTTTTTAGGAACTCTGCCCTCCATTGCAACAAGAGGGACTGTTTTACCATAGGCTCTCCCCAGTAGTCTGTAATGGTGTGACTTGTGCGAGAACTTAATTGAAGAAGGTCCGTTGGAAGCAACGAGGAGTTGTTTATTTTTCTTTTTTTAGTGCATGTTCTTGCTTATGAGGAAAAATCTTGTGCAACAGGAAGTCAGTTTGGGGGCCAGGAGATAGTTGCAGGAGAATGGCAATGGGTTGGTGGTGGAGGAGGAAGAAGAGGAACAATTGAATTAAAGCAATCATTGCAAAACAGTTTGAAATTCTATGGGTTTTCTGCTCCATGTGACAGTTGTATATCTGCATCTTGGGGAGAAGTCTCCTATCTTCATTGCTGGCCATAATTCCATGAGGTCAAGGATTGGTTCTACTGGGGATTTGCAAAGACCCATCATCCAGGAGGTCCTTATGTTAATTCTTCTTTATTGTAGCATGGTGGTGGGTGCAGTTTGTTTATCCTCTCAGTGAAGGTGAGAGAAGTACTGTAATAATCTCTATCAACCACATCTCCTTACCTTTCTCTCTGTAAAATAGTGCTCTGCAATTTCCCCCCCAAGCCCACTCCCTTTGTAATGTTCAAGTAGCTGACACAGGTAGGCTATATTATCAGAAGTCACCAAGCGAAAATGAAATTTCAAGTTAAAAGTAAATTTATTTTAAATTAATGAAACCCAGCTAATATAATTACTATGTTCAATTAAGTATTTAATAAAGTTCTTGTAGCACATTTTAACAATTGCAATTTGGTAGCAGTTTTGGAGAATGCTTTTGGGCAGAGTCAAGACGGGGGATAGATTGAGTGGGGGAACATATTTTCACCTCTGAATTCCAGCAAGTACCATAACACTTGAATTGAATTGAGCTCTAGAACAGGGCAGTGTATGACATTTGGAGACTATCTGGTTGTTCTATTGTGGTTTTTTATGTCCAGGCAACACAAGACTCATCTAACCTTCAGTTGGTTCTTGTTGATTTCAGGCAATCATGGCACTGCTGGGGAAGTTTTCCGATGGGCTTCTTAACAACTGCAGACCGGACCAATGGCACTTGGTGTTCTCTCAAAAAGATGAAGTTATCACCAGCTTAGTATCGGCCTTAGACTCTATGGTAAGTTTTGGGCAAGTTGTATGTTTGCAAGAAACTTATATTTTCAGTGGATGTCGTTGAGAGCCAAGATACCTCTGTTACTAAGTAGCCAATGTTGTGTTGTGATTAACACTTTGGACTAAGTCTTGGAAGATCCAAGATCACATTTATTCTCATCCAAAGGAATTTACTGAGGTATTGAGGTCAGTCATTTTCCCTCAACTCATGTAGGCCAGCTTGAGATCCTAAAGAAAAGGCCAGATATAAGCCAAAACCCAAATTAATTATATGTGGCACCAAGTTTAATTCATTTTGAAATCATGTATATTTTTTCACAGTTGGGGATAAATAGATTACCTCTTTGCAAAATGTTTGCTTTGAGGAGTGGGGCACATCAAAAAACATCCATTTTCTATATGATATTATAATTACTGTCATCATCTTCCTTGAGGATGAGTCTAGAGCAGTGCACTCAAAAAAGTAATCAAAACAAAAGCTGTATTAAAAAGAATTAGATCAAACAGCTCACAGTGAATCCATCATCAGGAATATACCAATTTACTTAAAAAGTTCATTAATAAAGGTTTTTGGAAGGCCGTCTTGAAGCTCTAGAGAAGCTTGGGTGAACAAGCTTGGTTTCCTAACCACTCCAAGTTTTTTCTCTCTCCCAGCCCAGCTAACTTCTATCTTCTTTTTTGGGCACAGGGATTTATTTCCAGGTTCCCTTCCTATTTTATTTTTAAAGATTGTCTGTGGAGCGTAGGTGGTTTTAGAGCTGAGGGAGATGTGATATTTATTCTTTTTGGATCTATTTTTTAATAGCAATAGCACTTAGACTTATATACCACTTTATAGTGCTTTACTCTAAGCAGTTTACAGAGTCAGCATTTTGCCTCCAACAATCCGGGTCCTCATTTTACCCACCTCAGAAGAATGGAAGGCTGAGTCAACCTTGCAGGCAGCTGGCTGCAGCAGAAGTAGCTTGCAGTTGCCTTTCACCATTTTACAATCCCGTTTGTACCCTAAGTAGCTTTGTACTCCTAATGTGGTTCCAACTCCACAACCTATGGATTTTTCTCCACCTTTGCCTACATAACTGAAGCCCAGATCAGATTAGCAAAACTCAACTCAGTAAACTTAGCTTAATGAGACAAAATGGCTGTGTCACATTAAAGCAATAGCACCCAAAGAAAGCTTACATTGATTTAGTATGAAGACCTAGTCACACAACCTGTGAAGAGAATGACTGGGTTCCCTCAAGATTCTGCATTACAACTATTCGACCCTATTTTAGTCTGTAATAGGAGCCCAGCCTCTGTGTAGGAATCTCATAATTCTGTGTTCCCACAACAGAGGGAACTTAATTATTGAATTAACCTTTTTCCTGATTTCCATAGTACCCTGAAGCATAAGAAAACTAAAAAGTCTGGGTTTGCACAACATACAGTTCTACAGAGTTAAGCTAACCAAGATTGGCATATTTTAAAAAATGCAATAATTAGATCTTTAACTGGACTTAATATTTGTGTAAATGCTACCAAGGAGTCTCAAGTGAACCCCCTCCTTTTACCATTCAACCTTTGGAATTGATCCTATTCATCACTCTTCATTTTTACATGATTTGAACAAATGTCCACTTCCTGCTCTTTCTGTGATGTCACAGCATGTTTGCAAATATTCCAGCTGCCAAAAAAAGAGAAAGGCTAATCAAACCAATTTGGCTGGAGCCAAAATTTTTTTACACAAGTCAACAAAGACTCTGTAGCTTTGTTTCAAAATGTGGCCACAGATTTATGGAGGAAACAAAGAGCTTGTGTCACTTTAGGTGGCTGTTGCAGAGAAATTGCTCCAAGGGCTTGAGTCTGAAGAGGAAATGGCTTGTATCCGTAGCTAAAAGACCTTTGAAATCAATCCTTAAAAACACATATTGTGGTTTCTGTTAACCTTCATGTCGGTGTATAATGTTTCAGATGTCCTTATTTTATCAACTGTGGTGTTTGCTTAATCCAAACCCCACCTCAAATGACAAAAGTTTTATTTTCTATTATACAAAAGAATAATTTTTGTTTTCTTTTAAATCGTAATTTCCCAACCCCTATTGTTTCTTTTTTAATCCCTGTAGAAATGTTACATAAGTCAACCCCCGCCCCCTGCTGAATAAGATACATACCTGGCACAGTCTTTGAAACTAATCGTTAATGTGGAAGAGATTAGGGGGGAGATAGGAAGTATGTATGCATAAATTTGCAACCTACTAAAGTTTAAAAAAAAGTACTGAAATTAAGCCTAATCCAGAAGAATATGTTTAGATTGAACAGTTTGGAACTGACTTATTTATTTATTTATTTATTTATTTAATTAAACTTATATGCCACCCAACTCCCAAAGGACTCCGGGCGGCTCACAGCAAAAAAAAAAAAAACAAAAGAATTACATTAAAAAAATTTAAAAACAATTTAAAAAACAACAAACAACAGAAGGGCCAGATCTCGCTAGATCTCAGTTGCGAGATCAACAGTCCCATGCCTGCCGGAAAACCCAGGTTTTGACTGCTTTGCAGAAGGCCAGTAGGATGGAGGCAGTCCGGACTTCAGGAGGTAGCTGGTTCCAGAGAGCCGGAGCAGCCACAGAGAAGGCCCTCTCCTGCGGGCCCACCAGCCGGCATTGTTTAGTTGACGGAACCTGGAGGAGACCGACTCTGTGGGATCTTACCGGTCACAGGGAGACGCAGGGTAGGAGACGATTCTGGAGATAACCTGGTCCTGAGCCATATAGGGCTTTATAGGTAATGACCAACACCTTGAATTGCCTTGACTAATAGGAAGCCAGTGCAGCTCACGGAGAATTGGTGATATGTGGGTGTATCTCGGGACACCCACAACAGCTTGCGCGGCTGCGTTCTGGACCAACTGAAGTCTCTGAATGCTTTTCAAGGGTAGCCCCATGTAGAGCGCATTGCAATAATTCAGTCGTGAGGTGACTAGGGCATGAGTGACTGTGAGAAGAGCCTCCCGGTCCAGGTAGGGTCGCAATTGGTGCACAAGACGGACCTGTGCAAAAGTTCCCCTAGCCACGGCTGATAGGTGTTGCTCCAATTTGAGCCGTAGGTCTAGGAGGACACCCAGATTGGGAACCCATTCTGAGGGGGACAATTTCTCCCCACCCAGAACCAAAGATGGACAATCAACATGGTCCCTGGGGAGCAGTACGCACAGCCACTCAGTCTTGTCTGGGTTAAGTCTGAGCCTGTTGACTCCCATCCAGACCCTCACAGCTTCCAGGCACCGGCACATCACATCCACTGCTTCACTGAATGGACATGGGATGGAGATATACAGCTGGGTGTCATCCGCGTATTGCTGATATCCCACCCCATGCTGTTGGATGATCTCACCCAGCGGTTTCAGGTAGATATTAAATAGGAGGGGAGAGAGGACTGAGCCCTGAGGCATCCCACAGATGAGGGGCTGGGGGGTCAACCTCTGTCCTCCTACCAACACCGACTGCAACCAGCCAAAGAGATAGGAGGTGAACCACCGTAACACGGTGCCTCCCACTCCCAACTCTCTCAGCCGCAGGAGGATACCATGGTCGATGATATCGAAAGCCGCTGAGAGGTCAAGTAGCACCAGGATAGAGGAATGACCCCTATCCCGGGCTTGCCAGAGATCATCAAACACTATGACCAAAGCAGTCTCCATGCTGTAGCCAGGCCTGAAACCCGATTGAAAAGGGTCTAGATAATCCGTCTCATCCAAGGACCGCAGAAGCTGGAGTGCCACCACTTTTTCAACAACCTTCCCCACAAAGGGGAGGTTGGAGCCTGGACAAAAGTTCTTTAATTCAGCTGGGTCCAGGGAAGGCTTCTTGAGGAGCGGCCTTACCACCACTTCTTTTAATAGTTGCGGGAAGGACCACTCTCTCAAAGAAGCGTTGACCAACACCTGGAGCCAGCTCCGTGTCACCTCCCTACTGGCCAAGACCAGCCAGGAAGGGCACGGGTCCAGTGAACAAGTGGAAGAACTCATCGCTCCCATGGCCTTGTCCACTTCCTCAGGAGCCACAGGATCAAACTCACTCCATATAATAGGACTAAGACCCACCCCTGTCATCTTGGTCGGAATTGCCCAATCGGAGTCCAAGTCCATCCGGATCTGAGTGACTTTATCCGACAGAAACTTGAATGGTATGACTTGAATGGTATGACTCTGTTGTTAGCGTCTCCTAAACCCATGGACAGTAGGAGACAATTCTGTGCTTAGCTGTATAATATATAATAGTTAATATAATAACAATTAATACTAAAAGCAATAGCACTTAGACTATTTTGCTTCACAGTACATTACAGCCCTGTCTAAGTAGTTTACAGAGTCACCATATTGCCCCCAACAATCTGGTTCCTCATTTTACTGATCTCGGAAGGCTGAGTCAACCTTGAACTGGTAGAAGTGAACTGCTGGCAGTGGGCAGAGTGAGCCTGCAACATTGCATTCCACCACTGCACCATCATGACTCTAATACTTGTATTATGCTAGTTAATTGTCCTTAAATGACACCTTCCCACCTGTATTTTATAAAGTTGATTGCATTCAGAAAGTGTTATATTCGGATTGGTAAAGTCTTTCACTTATTAATGGTGGGTGGGGAGGTGTTTGGGGATTGTCATGTGTGTGTGCATGTTGAGTCTGGTCTCTGGGTGTTATATGAATTTTGTTGTATGTATATAATGTGTATATACGTATAATGACAATAAAGAATTCAATTCAATTCAATTCCTTTAATATACAGGTAGTCATTGAATTAAGACCATAATGGAGCCTGCCCATTACAGTCATAAGTTATAAAATGGGTTGATCATGCTTTGACTTTTTTGCAGTGGTTGTTAAGCAAATGTCACAATTGTAAAAGGAATGCCACAGTCATTAAGCAAACTGATAGTTCGTGATGGGTGCAGTTTTGCTGAAAGCTGGAAGTAGTGCCGGTTTTTGGGAAAAAATGTTTTAAAAATACAAGTCATATGATCACGGGATGTTATAAACAGCCATAAAAGGTGGCCATGCTGCTGAGTTCTTGAAGTGCAGTCACATAACTGCAGTTGGGGAGGGGAGGGATTGTTAGAACTTTGGATCTGGGTCAGAAATCCCCTTTTTCGGGTAAGTCACAACGTCAAACAGTCCTAATTTGAGAATAGAATAGAATTCTTTATTGGCCATGTGTGGTTGGACACACAAGGAATTTGTCTTTGTGTAAATACTCTCAGTATACATAAAAGAAAAGATACATTTGTCAAGAACCATAAGGTACAGCACTTAATAATAGTCATAGGGTACAATAAGCAATCAAATCATACTAGGAAACAGTCAATATAAACAGTAAGGATACGGCTGTTCCGGGTTGAGCCCTCTCGCTAACGGGCGGCGGTTTGCGATCGTCCGCGACCGCAGCCTGGCTCTTTTGTCTGAGAGCCCCGATCCTTACGGTTCGGGGCTGAAGCTGCCTAGGGCGGCGGAGAAAGGGAAAGCTGCCAGACAGAGTGAGGGGAGCAGCATTCCCCTCTGAGTCTGGTCTTTTCCTCCGAAGACAACAAGAAGCGGTGGTCAATATGGCCACCTTGAAGAGAAGGTCTCAACTGGATTAAGATTTGTGCAGGAGGAAAGAAAGAAGTTGACAGCAGAAGAGTCGGGAGTATTGGAAGGTAAAATCAACAAAGGTACCCGGGACTAAGATAAAACGAGCTTTTTAAAAAAAAGAAAAAGAAGTGGCAAGTATCAAGTGAAGGAAAAATAGTAAAATATTTTTGACAGCTATAAGGGCTTCGAACCGGAAAGGTAGAAGCCGCATAAGAATTTAAGTTGGAGGCTTGAAAAACCCTGAATATTAAAACAAAAGGAAAGGGAGAAGATTCTGTGTGACAGAAAGTGCCACTCAGTGGATAAAAACTGGAATTTAAAGCAGAAGGAAAATATCTTGTTCCTTTGTGGATTGGAATTGTTACAATTCTAAACAAATATTGAAACAAAAAAGCAAGAACTACAGAAGGTGAAAGTTTGAACTTAAATAAAAGACAGACTGCTGGACTAGCTGGTGACATTGATATAGACTCTGGGTGTGGGTTGAGATTTTTAAAAAAATTTAAAGAAGAAGAAATAAGGAAAATAAAAACTTTTGTGGCCATACAAGGAATTAAAATGGAATCTAAAAGCATAAAGAACTACTACAGGAAGTGACTGAACTAATTTGGCTCGTTGTAGGAGACATGGAAATGGCGAATAAAGAACAAGAAGAAGGAATCCTGGAAAGGGAGGAGCCGGCACAAGGGAAAGCCATCTTAAAGAGACAACTAACACAAAGATCACTACAAATAAAAGGAAAGGAAGGGTGGTCCAAAAAATGAAACCTAAGAAAGCAATTAAAAAGGGGAACATTAATGGAATTAGGCAAGGTAGAAAGGCCCAGAAGAAAAGAGAGCAGAAAGGTAATGAGAGAGAGAGGGATTCAAATTGGATGGAGAAGGGATATAGCAGAAAGAGGAGGAGGGGGAACAAGAAACAGGAGCAGAAGATAGAGAAATATGGGAATTATATAATGAAGAAAGAAACTCGTTTACATAGAGATAATGGCTAAGGTATTAAGAAGGGGGTTCTGCATGGAGAAGATGGGTAATAAGAATATACCATAATTATTAAAATATAAAACAATAGAGGGGCTACTGACAATAATCTTTCTTTTTTAGATGAAGGTACACTCTCACTTTTACTTATAAAAAAGGTAAATGTTGATTAGATAAATTGAATTAATTGAAATAATTCTTGAAGATGTTTAAAAATGAGACTTGTCAGTAACTAAGGTTAATTATTTTTACTATTACTTTGAAATTATAAATAAATTTAAATTGGGGATATGTGTTGCAGAACCGACTGAAAAGATATATAATGTTATGTAGCTTTTCTTCTCTTTTCTTATTCTATCTTTTGCCTCAAAGGGAATGATTATTATAATGTTATTATGTTAATCACTGAGGTGACACTTTCAAAGTAGTTAAGTCTAGCTTGTATTGTATTTTTAGAATTATGGAAAGAATACGTGATGAAAGGGCAAATCTGACGGATAAAAGAAATATGTAAATGATAAAAGAGCATTAATAATGTGAAGATAGTTTAAGGATAGATATGGATAAACTTTATTCTTTATATGATGAGCAAACATATTGTTATTTTTAAAAGAAATATAAATGCTTAACAACTATTTATAATAATTTGAAATGAAATGGGGTTATATAGACTGAGATTAAGATCTGAGACTAGGACTAATTTGTTTGGCTCTTTGTTTGCAAAAAATGGAATGGAAGTAAAAATGGGATAAAATACAAAGTTAAATGTTAAAAATACTATAAAACTATTGTCATATTTGCATGTAAAAGTGATGACCCGGAAATATGCTATCTACTGAAAAGAGACTTATTTAAATTGTTAAAAATTGAATAAAACTTGTTTGGAAAAAAAACAGTAAGGATACAAGCAACAAAGTTACAGTCATACAATCACAGGTGGAAGGGGATGGGTGATAAGGAGTGATGAGAAGATTAACAGTAATAGTAGTGCAGACTTTATAAATAGTTGGACAGTATTGAGGGAATTATTTGTTTAGCAGAGTGATGGCGTTCGGGGAAAAAGTGTTCTTGTGACTAGTTGTTCTGGTGTGCAGTGCTGTACCTGTACTGCCTTTCTTCCAAAATATTATTCATGGTCCTTTGCATCCTCATTTCATGATCCTCATACCATCTCTGTGAGGTAAATTAAACTGTCAGATTCTGATTCAGAGCCTTCCAAGATCAAATTGGTCCTACTATAAACTCAAAATCCATGGCCGAGTATGGACAACTTAGAGTGATAGAGTATGAAGCTTGGAAGATTTCTTAGAGATCATCTAGTCCAAGCCTTTATTCAGTGCAAGAATCCATTATTACTATATGTCATGTCAGACAAATGCCAGCCAGCCAGCCTTTGTTTAAACAATGAAAGAGAATACATCACTTTCTGAAATAGTCTATTCTGCTGTTAAAGAGCTTTTATTCAGGATTTTTTCTCTCCTGATGTTCAAATGTACTTCCTTACAGTTAAGCCTATACAGTACTTTGTTGTCCTGCCTTCTGGATTGTTCTGCCTTGTGTTCTATGGACCTTCAGATACTTGAAGAGGACTGCCATTCTCTTCTCACATTCTTCTTTTCTCCCAGTTGAACACCTCTATTGCCTGCAATTGTTTGCCCAGTCCCGTTATCATCCTGGTTTCTTTGCTCTGGACACATTCCAGATTTTTGGTATCTTTCCAAATGGACACAACATTTATCGATGTGGTCTGTCCAATGCAGCAAAGAGAGGAATAATGACTTTTTAAAATCTTGACTTTATACCGGGGGTCTTCAAACTCGACAGCTTTAAGACTTGTGGACTTCAACTCCCAGAATTCCTCCTCCAGTCATGTTAGCTCAGAAAATCTGGGAGTTGAAGTTCACAAGTCTTAAACTTGCCAAGTTTGAAGACCCTTGCTTTATACCCTTTGTAGAGTATCTAGGATAGCATTTGCTTTCTTTGCAACTTCATCACATTGTTGGTTCATGTTAAGTAATGATCCAGTAAGACATCCAGATGCTTTTCACATGTGCTATTGTTTATTATGGTTCTCCCCCAGAATGATACTCATACTTTAGAGTTAAGACTTAATCTCTATTGACATTCTTCCTGCTGATTTTTGCTTAGACTTCCTGCTTGTCAAGTTGTTCCTGAATCTTGATACAGGAACTGTCTTCTGAGATGTTTGCTAACCTGCCTATCTTTGGGCTTTTCTGATTCTAGTCCAGTTTCAAACTGTTATGCAAACTGTATTGTCTCTAGATTAGGCAGCTTTACAAGACTCCTTAGAGAAACAATTGTAGTTCAGTGACAAGAATTTACACAAATGGCCTAGGGTCAATTTTCAGCATCTTCCGCTGTGGCTGAAAAAACTCCTTGTCTGAAAATCTTAATTCTAATCTAAACAAATCTTTGGATTAATGTGGTTTAATTTTTTCCCCTTTAGCCCCTCACAGTCTTCTAATTAAACAATTAAACATATTGTGATCATTACAACAGAGTGTTGAATTTGAGACATGTCTCAAATTATGTTGAGAAGATCAAATAAATATATTTGAAGTGGTCTTCACAGAGCCAGCAGTTGGGTTCACATGTTGTGCTAAGACCTAACCATGATTTACTGAATGAAACATAATTATCCAGCTTTTTTGTGCATTAGAACCATTATATTAGTCACAGTCATTAAATTTATATGCACGTTAAGCCAAACCAAAACAACATTATGGCTTAGCTTGATATGTGATTCAACTTCCTCATTTTAGAGATTGCATCCAACTAGGTTTTATGGCACCATAATTTAGAACTCAAGCAAAGTGTTTCCAACTGCTTCAGCAAATAATGCTTTTTAACCAATTTGTCTGCTTCTATTTCAGCCATTAGCATATGTGGTTTCTGGTGCAGAGGTCTGCAGAAGCAGAGCAGTGGACAATTTAGTTTTGTTAGTTTGGATGTCAAATTAACTGCAATATCTGTGGCAGAAACTGTTGTGGTTTGTAAGTGCACTTAAAGCTAGAGGTTACAAAATGGTATTCTCATGGCATGGGTTGAGAATGCGCTAGGACAAGGGTCTTTAAACTTGGTAAGTTTAAGACTTGTGGACTTCAGCTCCCAGAATTTCTGAGCTAATGTGACTGGAGGAGGAATTCTGGGAGTTGAAGTCCACAAGTCTTAAAGCTGTCAAGTTTGAAGACCTCTGCTCTATGACATTGGTTCTCAACCTTTTCTTCAGTACAGACCCCCCTTTAAATATCTTTTGTGGCCACAGACCATGGCCAAGGACCACTAAGACTTAACTCAAGATTTAAATCATAACATTTTTTCAAGCTTTCATGGAACCCTGTGATGATATTGTGGCCTCCCAGGGGTTCACGGACCACAGATTGAGAACTATATACAGCACCTATATAAAAGAATGTTCTTAATGGCTTCTATTAAAAGTGCATGTAAGAAATTAGTTCTAATATTTAGCTAATTTATTGATAACAGAATGATACCATTCAAGATGTTTTGCTATCAGCTTTTTAAAAGTGGGAAGGCTAATGCATAAAATACTGCAAGCATTAGAACCTTTAATTTAAATACACAGAGTAGCAAACAGTGGAGCTCTTATGCATGGCCAACTCTAGAAATGAATGTGACTGCTGTGTTTTCAAGTAAATGCAGTCTTCTGCCCCACATACAGTGTCATTCCAGTAGCCCAACTGGAATACATAGTGGAATATAAAGGAATGGCATGCATAACAGCTTTCAAATCCATTGTTAAAATATGCTGGCACAATGACACTGGAAAAATACTGACACGATAGCAGTATTCCAATATTAGAGTGGCTGCCACAAAGAAGAGGGGGTCAAATTATTCTCCAAAGCACCAGAAGGCAAGACAAGAAACAATGGTTGGAAACTAATCAAAGGGAGAAGCAACCTGGAATTAAGGAGAAACTTCCTAACAGTGGGAACAATCAACCAGTAGAACATCATGCCTTCAGAAGTTGGGATGCTTCATCACTGGAGGCTTTTAAGAAGAGACTGGACAGTCACTTGTATGAAATGGTATAGGTTCTCCTGCTCATGCAGGGGTTGGACTAGAAGACCTCCAAGCAGTGGTGGGATTCAAATTTTTTTACTACCGGTTCTGTGGGCGTGGCTTGGTGGGCGTGGCAAGGGAAGGATACTGTAAAATCTCCAATCAGAGGTAGTATTTGCCGGTTCTCTGAACTACTCAAAATTTCTGCTACCGGTTCTCCAGAACTAGTCAGAACCTGCTGAATACCACCCCTGCCTCCAAGGTCTCTTCTCTTCTCTCTCCCTCTCCTCATTCTAAAAATAAATTGAAATAACAACTCTTCCATTTTTTTCTTCCTTCTCCCTCCCCAGTGCTCAGCCCTTTCTAAACTCAATACGGAGGTTGCCTGTGTTGCTGTCCACGATGAAAATACTTTTGTAGTTGGGACAGAAAAGGGGAGGCTGTTCATGAACACGAGGAAGGAGGTCCAGGCAGATTTCAAAAAGTTCTGCAGTAAGTATTCGAGTTGCCTTGGTAAAACCAGCAATTGTGTAACCGTGTGCCAAATTTAATGCCAGCATCTGATACAGGTCAAGCTTAACTGCTTAATTGCTGTCATTTACTTGTCTGAGGGTTGTCCACTTAAACCTGGATCTACCTGGTCAGGGGTGGCTACATGTCAGAGTTTTATTTTGTTATTAATTAGTTTGATCTGTCAACTGGATCCTGAAGTGAATGAGAGTAGCAGTATTAAAAACAGGTTGCTCAGCTATCTTGGCTTAGGAATTTATTTTTTTCAGCAATAGTATTTTGGCTGTGTTCTCAAAAATATTTTCCTTCTTTTCTTTGTTTGGGGAGTGTTCTCTATGTGTGTTTGTCTGGCTTGGTAGACAGAATGCTTTTAATTGTTGCCATTGTTAACAACTGGGTGGTACAACCCTTCTTATAAACTGCAAATCACCCAGAATTGTATGACAAGACTTAGTAGCTTCTTTTGGTCTATCTTTGAGGTAGAAAGAATTGGGTTTAGGGCAGGGGTGTCAAACTCACAGCCTGCAGGTTGGATGCGTCATGCATTAGCCACGCCCATGCATGGTTTAGAGAAGGGAAAAAAGTATATATCACCTGACGATGTGAGTTTGACACTCCTGGTTTAGGGGCTCTGATTTGTTTTTTACTTTAAACCCCCCCCCACTGTTACCTGATTCCCTGGCTCAATATGCCACACTTTGTGACTCAATTAACTCATTTTCTGGATTATTGAGCTATTAACTAACCAATAATAGTATGTCGTAAAAATAGAAGCCAAGGTTAACATTAATCAACCTTGGCATGTTGATTATTTATTTATTATACCCTAAATAAGATGTAGGTCTAGAGCTATCTTTTGAATGATATTGTTCTTGGTGTTTTAGACTTTTTGCTTTCTATCCTTAGTTTCCTAAATAGAATGTGCAACCATCTTGGAGCATAGTTTGATTGCAGCCATATAGAAACCTGTAAAGAAATAATAGAGTAATAGACAGACAGTGTCTCCTTGGCTTTTACCTATTTTGACTAAGTGTGTTATCTAAAGACCGTTTGGGGGTTGCACAACATGCTGTGCCATGAAAAGAACTGGAGCTGACTTAATGTAGCATATTACACAAGGCTTTTAACTGACTTGGTTAAATATATTGTGCAAATCAGCTATTCAGTCTAACATGCCCAATGGGGTTGGATTACTGCATTCATTGATCCCATCCAGCAGAATTTTTCTGAGTGAAAACTGGAGGCACCAGTGTAGAGAAAGTAGATGGGCCTGTGTCAAATTCCCACAAATCAATCATCATGGCTTTTCTTAGTGAATGGATAAGGCATTCAGTGCAAGCTGCCATGTTGTCATGTGCACATGTTATTAGTTGCTCCTCCTAGTGGGAGCTCATGCGTGTGAGCCCAGCTCTCGACTGAGCAGGAGAGGGGAAATTAGGTGTATATCTCCCTCCGTCATATACCTGGCAGTCAGAATTAGCACTCTTCAAATCTTTAAAGTCAAAGATCTGAAGTAGAAGCCTGCATGAATTTCCTTGTCCAATTTAGCAGCAACTTCTGAGATCCTACAGAATACACATGCAGCCACAGGCAATGGAAAGCAGTAAAAAATCCCACAGATGTTCATTATAAACAAGAGGTTTTGAATGTGACAGATGACGCTGACCTGTATCAAGCATGACACAGGCTGAAAGGCAGAACATCTGCTTTTTAACCTCTTTGGTGGAACTGCATGCAAATATCAGTCTTCCGTGGCCTTCAAGTTCAACACTGGCTGGATTAACTGAGGTTGAAGCTGAGTGTGCTTCCCTATACATTTTGCCATAGTCTTATACATTTGGGAGCATTCCCAAAGTTGTTGGACTTTTTTTTCTTCTTGTTGGGACACATTGAATTTTTTTTCTGCAGCTTCGTTTTTTTATCCACTTTAGGCTCCCAGTAAAGGTAAAGGTAAAGATTCCCCTCGCACATACATGCTAGTCATTTCCAGCTCTAGAAGGTGGTGCTCATCTCCATTACAAAGCCGAAGAGCCAGCGCTGTCCGAAGATGTCTCCATGGTCATGTGGCCGGCATGACTAAACGCCGAAAGCACGCGGAACGCTGTTACCTTCCCACCACCAAAGTGGTCCCTATTTTTCTACTTGCATGTTTTTACATGCTTTTGAACTGCTAGGTTGGCAGAAGCTGGGACAAGTAACGGGAGCTCACTCTGTTACATGGTGCTAGGGATTCGAACTCCCGACCTTTCTGATCGACAAGCTCAGTGTCTTAGCCACTGAGCCACCATGTCCCTTAGGCTCCCAGTATTACAGACTAAAAGAGACTCCTTCCCAACTTGGCATTCAGAAAGATTGAGCTACATTATAATTACAAGACACCTCCAAGTATCTTGTTTATTAGGATGAAGTATGTTGTTTTCCAATGGAAAACATTTGGAGGACAGCTGGTTGGGGAAGCTGAGGTAGATCCTGGATGTTAAGTGGTTTCAATTATCTTATCCTGACGTTGCTGTCAGTAACAGAGGCAATGTTTAACAGTAATAGTGTTGTGAAGAAACAGTTATAATTTAAATGCTTTAATGGCTGTCATCTGTCTGATATTGTTACTGTTGCTTCTCATTTATATCTCTCTACTTAATCACATTTGTTTCTTTAGTTAGTAGATATAAACAGCTAGAATAGCCTTTGCATTCCTTGGCCTCATAAAAATTAGACTTCGAGGTCATTCAGTGAATGTGTTGTCCTGGTTGTAACAAGAGTCTTGTTATTAATTCATGATATAATTAATTAGTTCACTTAACTGATACTTGATTGGGGATGTTACTGGATTGTTCCTGGTAGATTTATGTTTTCTGTCTGTATGTCAGCTGGAATTGTTTGATGAGACAGCATAGAAATTATGGGTCTTCGAGAAATAAAGTGGTAAAGAAATATTGGTAATGATTATGTGTCATCATTGTCACTGTTGACTCTTTGCAGCCATGTAGACAGTACTATAGACTTAACAATAGAGCCATGTCTTTGCATAATGTGTCATAAGATAATGATAATTTCATCTTGGTAATTTGGGCATTGAGTAACATCACTGGATTGATTTCTTCTGTGTCATCATTTGTTTTCTTGGTTATCCATGTTATTCTTAAAAGACTTTCCAATAAATGAATGAATGGAGGAATGAACAGATAAATAAGATAAATTATAGTCTGAGTTTCTAAATTAAAACCATGAGAGATATAATTCGGAATAATGCCTGGAGGTTTTAAAATAAAAGGAAGTTGAGAATCATTGACAATAAATCACACAGCTAGGAAAATTGTTACAGATTGTTTTTTTAAAATAAAGTTCCCATATCATCATGAAAAAGTAGGTTTTATATTTAATTATGTTTTTCATGTGCAATTTATTTACTACCTTTTATAACTATTTACATAACAATTTATGTAATTATTAGTGTACCTTTGTGACCTGTTTAATCTTAGATAAATTCAAATTATACTATCATGATACTATTGATGATCAGTGCTATGACAATAGAGAAAGACAATGTATTTCAATAAAGTGTATGTACTCTCTGCATGGATGCACCAATATACAGATCTCTGAATCCAAAGATGCATTGTTTCCCATGACTGATGAAGCAAGTTTTGGTGTCTAAATACAGCCTTTCAGGGCTTTTCTAGGTTCATGAGTGAGCAGAAAACTATACTGGCATGACATTTACAGTGTGTGTTGCCAATCCTTGCACTAATTCACTTGCCTCTGTTTGAAGCAGCTGCAGTCAACTGTCTTCTCCAAGGTAATGTGGACAAAACCTAATACATCAGGAGTGTCAAACTCAAGGCCCAGGGGCAAGATCCGGCCTGCGGGGTGCTTAGATCTGGTGCGCGGGGCCGCCCTGGAAACAGCAAAGGACCGGCCCGTGGTGCCTCTGCCAGCAAAAGTAGAGCTCGGGAGGGCCACGTACTCCATTTTTACTGGCAGAGGGTTGTAGGAGGCTGTCCTAGCCAAAAGCAGAGCTTGTGAGGGCCACATGGTGCCCCCTCCAGCTCCATTTTCTCTGGCAGAGGTTGCAAGAGGCCATCCCAGCCGAAAACTGAGCTCAGGAGCTCGTTTTCACTAGCAGAGCACTCAGGCCACCACAGGAGCTCCCGACATGAGTGATGTCAAGCTGGCCACGCCCACCCCAGACACACGCCCCCCCACCCCCAAGTTAAACACAGCCTTGATGCAGCCCTCAATGAAATTGAGTTTGACACTCCTGCTTTAAGGGGAGAACATGGGAGAAAACCAACATGTAAATCAATTGCTAGGCAGATTCCAAAGAATGAAAAGATGGCGGTGGGATTGCGAATAGGCTTGGTGGTGATGTCACAGGATATTATCCAATGTCATAGAGCAGAGGTCTCCAAACTTGGCAACTTTAAGACTTGTGGACTTCAACTCCCCAAGTCTTAAACTTCAGCATAGCTAGCTGGAGAATTTTGGGAGTTGAAGTCCACAAGTCTTAAAGTTGCCAAGTTTGAAGATCCCTGTCATAGAGTATCAAATAGGGGATTCTGCGTTTTGCATATATCCATCATAAATAACAGCTCTGCCCTAAAACTGAAGAATTGACTAATAATAACACAGCATCTCCTGATTTACCATCTTTTCTCTCTGTGTCCTGCTTCCTCCCTGCCGGCAGGAGTCCAGCAGAGCAAAGAACATGACCTGGACGGCCAGAAGAAGGCAAAAGATTTTGGTCGGACAATTCCTCGGATCTCCCCAGATCAGGGATCAGATGTTTATCTCCTCAGGAAGATGGTAGAAGAAGTCTTTGATGTGCTTTATAGTAAGGAATAGCCTTGATTTCCCTTGGTTGGGTTTGCCAAGCGGCTTGGGGGACCTTTTGGCCAGTTCCCTCCTTGTATGGCTAGGAGGATGGAAGATCTAAAGGGTTGGATTTAACAGATGGGAGAACTGGCAAGCCATTAAGCTGGCAGATAGTGGCTGTTTCCTCTTAGGAAAGTAATCCATTTAAGGCACTGTGATGACATCTTAACCTTTATCCAAAGAGTGAATGAACCAGGCCCAAGTCAAGAGGCTTTGTAGAAGGATGGGAAACATCCAAATCTCTGGATATAGTTGACTACAAATCCAGATATCCCTACTGTTGGGTATACTTAGTTGGCTAGAAGTTAAACATGCTACCTGAGAGTCCTGAGTGTTACTTTTTGTATTCATCTGAAGACCACAAGTTAGGAAAGCTGGTATAGAAAGTCAGACAGCTACAAATGTTCCCATTTTGAGATCTTAGTGCCCTGTAACAGCTTCATCATTATTATTATCACTGCTACTACTCTTATTCCAATTACCTTTTTTACTGTTAGTAGTTTTGCAGTTGAGTAGTTTTAAGCGGTATGCCATCCATCCAAGCATGCTGCACGCCATCCAGAGTCACATTATTTGCATTAAGCGGCCTTATAAATCCCATAAACAAACAAACAAGCAACTAAATAAATAAGTAAGTTATTTTCTGAATGATCCATTTGATTGTTTTTCATTTCTTTCTCTGTTGCCCACCCCACTAATTGTAAACATTTATTGTATGTTGTACCCTGTTTTTAGAAATGATGAGGGTTATAATTCTTCCTTCTGCAAAACTTTCTGCTGTCTCTCTCTTTGTAGGTAGACAATGCCATTTTTACTGTATACACGTCCCCGCTTGGAGGATAAATCTGGTTGGTGCCAACTTTTGGTTGCAGCACAAGCCATTTACCTGCCACTAGCACCTCTGCCTAAGTCTTGCTGCAGAGAACATATTCCTAAATCCAGAGCAGTGTTCTCAACCTCACCAACTTTAAGCTGTGTGGATTTTAATTCCAAGAATTCTCCAGCTACCAAGAAACACTAATCCAGAGGAATTGTTGTTAGTTGCGAAGTCATGTACGACCCATCGCGACCCCATGGACAACGTTCCTCCAGGCCTTCCTGTCCTCTACTATCTTCTGGAGTCCATTTAAGCTCACGCCTACTGCTTCAAGTGACTCCATCCAGCCACCTCATTCTCTGTCATCCCCTTCTTGTTCTATTGCCTTCGATCTTTCCCAGCATTAGGCTCTTCTCCAGTGAGTCCTTCCTTCTCATTAGGTGGCCAAAGTATTTGAGTTTCATCTTCAGGATATGGCCTTCTAAAGAGCAGTCAGGGTTGATCTCTCTAGGACTGACTGGTTTGTTTTCCTTTCAGTCCAAGGGACTTGCAGGAGTCTTCTCCAGCACCAGAGTTCAAAGGCCACAATTCTTTGGCTGCTACAAACACACGATGTACTGCCTTTTGGGTAGCGCAGCCCAAATCCTCTTTCATGGCAACAGCACAATGTGACAAAAGAGACAGAACAAAGGGATGCCTTGTGGCCAGCTCTTGTTTAGTTGTTTTTCAGAGTTTATTGTTCTTCCACATTGTCCAGGTGAGGCCTTGGGGAAGAGCAGTGTGGTTCCACTGCCATATGAGAAGTTCTTGAAAGAGCCTGGTTGGTTAACGGTGGTTGGGTTACCCGATGGACTCACATTCAGGAAACCCATTGAATATGATGCAAAGTCCCTGATGGCCATATTAGAGCACAGCCACAACATGCGCTTCAGGATAAAAAGGTAAGAATGAGGTGTTTTGGAAGTTTTTTTTTCTTTTTTATTCCCTTGTATTTGGTCAGTGCCTTGCAGATCATGTTGATTGTACTAATCCATGATAGAGGGGTAAAGAAATACTGGCTTGCAATGCCTGAAATCAGGGGTTACCATCACAAGCCAGAGCATAGAAAAACTCAAAAGAAGTAGTGCAAGATTGAAAGATGTGAAGAGACCTGGACCCTAGAATTGCTATAAGTTGGACACGATTGAATGGATAACGTCATCATTGTCATCATCATCATCATCATCCCTTCTCCCCTGTTTTGGTGCAATTGTAAGGATAGGATTAGAATATCTATGTAGATTCTCAGTCATTCAGGTCATGGTTGTCCCGAAGGTGCTTTTTTTCAAGAGGCAACTAGACTTTCTGGTTTTTCTTTGAACATCCAAAAAGCTTCTTCAGCTTTGGCTGGATGGTGGGGAATGGAAGGATTTATACTCCTGCAGACAATTGGTCATTTGCATTCTTTTAGTGAATAGTGAACCTGATGACACAGATAAACCTCCAGGTGGCCTTAATGACTCTCTAAAAGAATGCAAATGACCGGCTGTCTGCAAGGACTATAAATCCTTCCATTCATCACCATCCAGTTG
This sequence comes from Naja naja, assembly GCA_009733165.1. Taxonomy (NCBI): domain Eukaryota; kingdom Metazoa; phylum Chordata; class Lepidosauria; order Squamata; family Elapidae; genus Naja; species Naja naja. The sequence continues at coordinate 18,176,466 of CM019148.1, read as the reverse complement.
GAGATGAAGGAGGTTTTTTGGATGAGAAGCAAAAAGTTTTCAAAGAAAAACCAGAAAGTCCAGTTCCCTGTTGAAGGAAAAAGCACCTTTGACATAGGATTAGAATTCCTGGCTTTTGTTTTTCTATGGTTCAAATCCATGTCAGACAACTTGCCTAAACTGCAATGTTACATCTGACTTTTGTTTTCAAGCAGCTGAGATGTGTTCTGAAGGGTGGGCATTATTTCCATTAGTTCCTTATGATAACTCTAGTTTCCATGGATTTAATTAGTACCATGGATCTCCAAGAGGAAGGACCTCTTTGATTTGTTTGCTCTGGATCTTGTTGACTTCAGAGTAGTTAGGGAATTTCTGTATTATGGCTCTGCTGGAGGCAAAGGGATGGGAACTGGTTATGCCTTTTAATATCATTAGTCATGATATGAAAGTGTAGCTAGTGGCTCATTTCACAAATAATACTAAACCGCGATGTAGTTTTCATGTTACTTACCATTATATGCAGTTCAGGACTCTAGTTCAACAAATCCTGGCCTGTCTTAGTGTTGTATGAAACAACCAGTGACCATTCAGGATGTTCATGTGAATCCAGAAAATTGGGCTTATGGAATAATCTATAATTAGATCAAATACTTATTATGGTCTGAGGGCAACTTAAACTATAATATGTTGTGTGTGCATAGCCAGTGAGTCAGTAGGAGAAGGATGTTTTATCTCAGGGCTGCAAAAGTGCTTCTACCTGCTTCCAGTTGTTGGAATAGAATCAGGTATACACTGACAAAAGGTATTGAGCGTTCTCGAGTGATTGAGGCCAGCCATTGGCTGACCCTGGCTTGAGAAGGGATCTGGAAACATGCTGATGAAGTAGGAATCAGCAGTTCCAGGCTAGAGAGATCCAATATGTCAGCATAGATTAGCTGCTTTTCAAAGCCATCAGCAGAGCATCCAGGTATCCATTGACTTGGAAATATGGGAGAAAAAAGCCTACAATTTAAACCCTGGAGTTTAGACCTATATATAGGCTTTGACCTCTGCGTATTGCAGTAGGCAAATCTCCTGTCTTCATTCCTGTCAGCAATAAACTAATCTTGCCGAGTCATAGCCATGAGCCTCTGCTGAGGAAAGCAAGTTGGAATAAGGAGTTAAGTATCTGGAGAACTGAGATTTATAGCCATGGCTGTTGAAAAGCTTGACAGAAGGGCTATAAATACTTCCTATTTAGGATGGAACTTTGCCTAGTGAGCAACTGGATTGAGATTTCTGGTTCAGTGCTATTTAGAAGAAGGAAATATGCCTTTTTTTCTATCTTCACTCCCTTTCTTCCTTGTGTCTGCTCTCTGTCATTATAACATTCCTTAGTAATTTCATTTGCTATCAGGCACTTCTTGTTTTCTTTGCACCAGGAAATAAGGTGATAAAGTAAATGGGTTGAAAGATGCCAATCCAGCTAGTTTCTTTTGTGTATCCAGCAAAGTGCCTTTTTCCAAATCATTCCCTTGGCCTGTCATTTATAGTTTAATTTTCAATACTTTCTCTGTCTTCCTTCATTAACATATTTTAAACATTGAAATTGTAATTTGAGATATGTATATGTATATAGGCATGCTTTCTCCCTCCCTCCCTCCCTCCACACACACGCACACACACAAACACATAGTATGTGTGTGCATGTGTGTGTGTGTGTATAAATATATATCTTACGTTTTTAAAGAAGAAGACCTCCAAACTATCTCACTCACAGTCTGGAGTAGCAACACACTCTCTGTATAATATTAATAAATATATATAGTGTGTGGGTGAGATTATGTCTGCTGAATATAACTCTGCATTGGCAACAGGAAGGGCATCCGGCCAGTAAACACTCAGCTCCATTCAGTTGCCCAGACTCTACCCTGCAGGGGGTTATGGCGTCATTAAAAGATCATGATGACATACATACACACATACACAGAGATACAGATATGGTATAGATATGATATATATATATATTATACAGAGGGAGTATTGCTAGTCCAGATTGTGGATGAGAGAGATAGTTTGGAGGTCTGCTTTGTTAAGAAAATAAGAAGAGCTCAGCTAGATTAAGCCAAAACTTCACCCAGACCAGGATATTGCTACCTTAGAGTGGCCAACAAAATACTTCTCAGAAGTTCATAAACAGGACATGAAATCAGTTTTATTATATGTCTTTAGCAATTGGCTGATGTTCAACAACCTGTCTCTGAATTTTCAGCATATTTTGATCTTCTTTGTTGTATTAAATAGTTCATTCTACCAACTTAGGATAAACATGAAGTTATGTGCAGATTCCTCCTTTTCTTAGGCCACCCGAGGACTCTATCAGGGAACCCAACTCTTCTGTTGAGATGAACTCTTCTGCTCTCATCTCCAAGGGGAGCCGAGAGCCGGGCCTTAATAATGTGCGCATTAAGCAGGCCAATCAAGACCCTCTTCCTGGGATCACCACCAGCAGTTTCCTGTATGGCGTGTCGCTGCCCACGCAGATTGCCATGGAAATAAAGCAGGAAGGTTCAGCCAGTCGGCACAGGATGAATGCAGTAGGCGACATGCTGAGGCCCCGTCCATCAGGAGAAGCGAAGGTGCCTTCGCCACAGGAGTTCGGTGACTGCTGTGGTAATGGCCTTCATGTTTGCTGACCCAGCAATGGCTGCCCCAAAGCTGGTGCAAAGGTGTTGGTGTAGCCTTGGAATGAAATAAGGCGGGAATAGGAATTGTGTAATGATGGCTTTGACTGGATTACTGATGACAGTTTTGACAGGGCCATCCTTCGGTAGGAAGGGACAGTAGTATTTGGTCAGCCAGGTATGATTCCTGGAGGCTGGATGTGGTTCAGATATTACAGGTAGCCCCCAACTTACAACCACAATTGAGCCCAAAATTTATGTTGTTAAGCGAGTTTTGCCCCATTTTATGACTTTTATTGCCACAGTTGTTAAATGAATCACTGTAGTTGTTAAGTCAGTAACACAGCTGTTAAGTGACACGGCTGTTAAGTGAAACTGGTTTTCCCTATTGACTTTGCTTGTCAGAAGGTCTCAAAAGGGGATCACGGGATCCTGGGACATTGCAACCATCATAAATGGGAGTCATTTGTCAAGCATCCACATGTGAACCATGTGACCACGGGGATGCTGCAACTGTCGTAAGTGTGAAAAATGGTCATAAGTCACTTTTTTCAGGGACGTTGTTACTTCAAATGGTCACTAAGTGAACTGTTGTAAGTCAAGGACTACCTGTAGTTGGGTTTTTATATTGTGGTACTAGCCAAGGAAGGACAGAGGAGTCAGGGATAGGCTTCTTCTTCAAGTTCTAGGATCAGGTAAGTACAAAGTAGTCCTTCACTTAACAACAGTTCATTTAGTGACCAAAGTTACAACGGCACTGAAAATTCAGACACTTAGCAAATGGCTTGTATTAATGACGGTTGCAATGTCCAGGAATCATGTGATCCTCTTTTGGGATCTTCTGACAAGCAAAGTCAATGGGGAAGCCAGATTCATTTAACAACTGGGTTACTAACTTAATAACTGCAGCAGTTCACTTAACAAATGTGACAGGAAAAGTCGTAAAATGGGGCAAAACTCACTTAACAAATTTCTCACTTAGCAACATACTGTCATTTTGGGCTCAAGTTGGTAGTAAGTTGAGGACTACCTATAGTTTATTAAGGATGCTTATTTTAGAGGATGGAATGCCCTCTTTGACTTTAAAGAATGAAATCTTGATTCAATTTGGAATTATCCTTTTACTTACAAATGTTTTCAGGGCATTCTTGAAAGAAAACCCATCTTGTTTTCTGTCTCACAAGATGTATTAAGCTTTATAATGGACAACAATTCCCCCCAACATTAAAGTAGTTGACCCAAACATAAGTGCTGTTGGAGCTGAAAATAGACTTTTTCATTCTGAGCTGAAGGTGATCATGAAAATAATTTGCATTTCCAGACATTATGAAAGAGTAAAGCAGGATTTTGCATACAGTAGAGTCAGTATCTAGGCAACGTGCATCTTATCAGCCATTCCTTTTGTGGCCTCCCAGAGCCTTTCCAGAGAGGGGAGGGGGGAGCTAAAAGTGTGGGGTTTGGAGGTAGGTCATAAAAGGCAAGGGGCCTTGCTCATACTTAAGGCATCCATTTCAACCTTGAAATCTCATGAGTGCCCTTCCCCAAATGGGCCCTGGACTGTCCTATTTTAGGAAAGTGGCGGTCAGTAATGACGCATGGGCCTGATGCTGCCCTCAGGTGAATAGACGTTGCACATTCTAGAAGTGTAACTTTTGTAGCTTCACTGTTTCAGTCCTCCCAGAGTTCTCAAATATGTACAGGTAGTCCTCGACTTACAACAGTTCATTTAGTGACTGTTCCAAGTTACAACGGCATTGAAAAAGTGACTTACGACCATTTTTCACACAACCATTGCAACATCCCTATGTCACGTGATCAAAATGCGGATGCTTGGCAACTGGCATGTATTTATGACGGTTGCAGTGTCCCGAGGTTGTGTGACCACCTTTTGCGACCTTCTGACAAGCAAAGTCAACGGAGAAGCCAGATTCACTTTACAACGTTGTTACTAACTTAACAACTGCAATGATTCGCTTAACAACTGGCAAGAAAGGTTGTAAAACAGGGCAAAAGTCACTTGACAACTGTCTCACTTACCAACATAAATTTTGGGCTCATTTGTGGTCGTAAGTCGAGGACTATTTACATTGCTCCTGGTTTTTGCAGAAAGTTTGGGTTCTAGCAAGAGAAAGCCAAAGTCCAATCAAAACACAGGACAGATCCCAACAAAGATCCATTCTAATACATTTAGTGACCATAATTGGGACCTGAAACTCATTCATTAAATGAAGCAATCAGTAAGTGAATGCGCAGCTGTGCTTATAATCTTCCTTTGTCATTCCTTTGCTTTACTGACCTATGAAGATTGTAAATGCTTGTAAATGTTGACTATAAACGATACTTTTTCATCACTGTCGTAACTGTGAATTGTCGCTAATTGGATTGGGCTAAGTCTAGCATATTGCTTCTCATAGTGGTCTATCAGATGTCTGTCATAGTGGTCTATCAGATGTGAAAAAGAGGTTGCTTTAGGTAAAAAAGAGATATTTTTTCTGTTTTAAAACTTTTAGTTAGCTTCATTGAATATGTCCTGGTACTGGCGTTTTGAGAGAGGAGGAAAAACTACTCCCTCCATTTTCTCCAGGCCATTCATGATTTTATACATTTCAATCACACTCATCTTTTTTCCTCGGTAGAGTCCCACATCTCCTAAGGAAAGTGAGAATCACTTCACATTTTCTTAAATTGAATTACATTTGACATTTGGTTGGCCATTCACTCAGTCTGAAGAGATCCTTGTAGACCTCTTCGCTGTCACTCTGAATAATTCAGTAGTATCTGCAACCTTTACCACCTCACGGCTTGCCCCAAAGTCAAGATCTTTTATTGAAAAGTGGCAGCCCCAGTGCAGGTGCTTAAGAAATTCCATTTCTTACATGCCTCCATGGAGAGAACTGCCCATTTAGTCATATGTTTTGTTTTCATTTTAACCACTTATGCAATTAACAAAAAGACAAGTTTTCGTGTTCTGTAACAGCTAACTTTACTCAAGCGGTTTTGACGATGACAACTTTTGATAAAAGTCATGTAAGCAGGTATAAGCATTATTTCAAAACAGAAGAAACCTCTACTAGTTTTTAAATAAAACTGTAGCTTTTGTAACTAGCCCTCACCCGTGAATTGCAGGTAATCCCTGGGTTACAGTTGTTCCCTTATCAGAAGATCGCAAAAGACGATCGCACAACTCAGGACATTGCAACCATCATAAATACGAGTCAGTTGTCAAGTGTCTGAATTTTGATTAGGGTGATCATCACAGTCGTGAGAAAAATGGTCATAACTCACTTTTTTCAGTGCCGTTGTAACTTCGAACAGTCACTAAACTAACACTCTGAGACATGAAATTCACAAATATCATAATTTAAAGTAATCTGACACCAAAGCTTCCCCACCTCCCCAATTTCAGCTGTGGCCCCTCTTTATCAAATGGTTGACCCTCTCTGCAGCAAGCCTAGAGACAAGCCAGGGTTTTAGGCCATGGCTCACTGGCATAAACCATTATCTAGGATTTAGAACAGTGCTTCTGAATCTTAGGGACGCAGTGACGCAGTGGCTAAGATGCTGAGCTTGTCAATCAGAAAGGTCAGCAGTTCATCAGTTTGAATCCCTAGCGCCGTTTAACAGAGTGAGCTCCCGTTACTGGTCCCAGCTTCTGCCAACCTAGCAGTTCGAAAGCATGTAAAAAACGCAAATAGGGACCACTTTGGTGGGAAGCTAACAGCGTTCTGTGCGCCTTCAGCGTTTAGTCATGCCGGCCACATGACCACGGAGACATCTTCAGGCAGCGCTGGCTCTTCAGCTTTGTAATGGAGATGAGCACTGCCCCCTAGAGCCAGAAACGACTAGCACGTATATGGGAGGGGAACCTTTACCTCTTTACCTTCTGAATCTTAGCAGCTTTATGATTTGTGAACTTCAGATCTCTCTGAGAATTCTGGGGGTTGAAGTCCACACATTTTAAAGTGGCCAAGGTTGAGAAACACTTCTGTACAGTATTGTTTCATTTCTGTGTCAGAAGCACCAAGGCACTTCCTTGATGAAAGGATCAGCCGGTGACATCATCGTTGCCCAAGGGACATCCAGTTGGGGGCTCCTTTCATGTCCCTGTTAAGTTGCTCACTGAAGTGGTACCTATCTGTCTACTTGTGGTTGCCTGCTTTCAAACTGTTGGGCCGGAAGGAGCTGGAGCCAATGACAGAAGGTCACCACATCACATGGCAGCAACTGGGTCTCGAATGTGAGCCTGCCGATTGTCAGCCCAGCATCCTAACGACATGAGCCACCACTCTCCATGCAGAGCATGTTTTTAGTCAACCTAGATGGTCCTTGTTTAGCAAACTGTCTTGTATAGCAACCACTTGCAGTTACGATGATGAACAGTGCTTGTATTTACAACCTTCTCAGGTCTGTTCAGCAGGGGGAAACTGAAGTAAGATCATAAGCCCAATCGCAGTTTAGCTTAGCGACCACTTTGCTTAATGACAGAGTTCCCAGTCCCAACTGTGGTCACTAAACGAGTATTACCTGTACAATACAGTTGAATGTATTGCCTGTAACAGGGATGCTCAAGAAACTGCTTGAGGATGCTATGAAGTGATGCCGCATTTTATTTGTAAGCGAAATTGTCACAACTGATCTTTACACATACTTAAATGGTTAAAGTTTAGTTTAGTTTAGTTTTATTGGACTTATATGCCACCCTCTCTCCTTAGGGACTCAGGGCAGCTTACAATAAAAAATAGCAATACAATTAATTAAAAATACATTAAACAAGTGAACTAAGCCCAATAAAGATTAAAAGTGAAGTGCATATAGTTCAGGATGAATAATTTCTTGGTTGTTGGTGAGCTGTAGCATTTACTTTGCTTTTTCTTAATCGGTGTAGCTTCTTCATAGAATATTCCAGAATCTTCTTCCTTAGCTCATTTTTCTTCTTCTGATTTTTCTCTCATCCTCCCCTCTCTCAATCTCATGTTGCTTTCCTTTCTTTTTTGTGTCCAGGACAGAAATCTATCCTCCCCGGTGGTCCACTCATCCAAAATGTCCATTCCTCCAAACGCATCCTTTTCTCCATAGTCCATGACAAATCAGGTAAGGCTGCATTCTCTCGTCCTAGAAACTGGATCAAATTTTTACAGGTGAGTGTGAATTCAGTTTTAGAGCTCTTTCATGTAGGACCTCTATGGCAAAAAAAAGGTGTTAGAAAAATGACATGAAATAATGGGTGGAAGGAAAATAAAAGGCATAAGTGGTTGATCTTAGGTCTGGGATTACAGATAAATGTGTGAAATAATGGGTTTAAATGATAGAAAGACCAAGTTTGGATGAATTCTCAAAAACATTATAACAATAGCAGTTTGACAATGGAAGCAGTCCTTCAGGGAAGTGGTGTACTACTTACTAACTAAAGGTAGTCCTCAACTTATGACCATAATTGGGAGCAGAATTTCTGTTGCTAAGCAAGGTGGTTGTTGGGGGTGGTCGCTGCTGATTTTATTACCTTTTTTGTCAGGGTTGTTAAGCGGTTGGTAAGTGAATCACATGGTTGTCAAATGAATCCAAATTCCCTCATTGGCTTTGCTTGTCAGATGCTCACTGGGATTGTCACATATGGCAATCACATGATCCTGAGATCCTGCCGCTGTCGTCAAAAACATGCCGGTTGCCATGGGCCTAAATTTTGATCATGTGACTGAGGATTCTGGGATGGCTGGTCATAAGTCATGTTTTTCAGTGCTGTTGTGACTTTGAACATTCACTAAACAATTGGTTGTAAATTGAGGACTACCTGTACCTGTTGGCATCTGGGGGATTGATTTAAGGTCATCAGAATTGCCTGCTTTAAGTGACAGGAGCTCTCTTGAGTTTCTCAAGCCTGCTGCAAATAAGCTTGGAAGCCTTTGCAATTTTTCTCTATTTTATTGTATCCTTTAATGTACGTTAGCTGGCATGAGACTTCCTTTTCTTCACATCTAATGCAAGACCATTGGGTTGGGGGTCTCCTGTCAGATGCAAAAGATCAGGTCCACATGGGAAGGTCCAATTAATCTGATTTATTGCTACTCATGCACAGGAATATTCTCAACTAAGGTTAGCACTTGCCAGACTTTAGATAAGGGTCAATGGAATTCAAGGGGATTTCTTGTGGGTACTTAGAGATTCTAGGCTGATTCCTCTTTTGACTCCGCCCCCAGGTTCTACCACTCCTATCTGGCAATTCACAGATCATGTCACTTGGAATAGTGATGGGGGTCACAAAAAGGGGTGGGGCCAATTCTTTTGCCCCGATTCTCCTTTGGGGAGGCTTTTAAAGCTGGTAATAGAAGGAGTAGGTGCTTTTTCAAGAGACAACTGAACTTTCTGGTTTTTCTTTGAAGACGTTTTGCTTTGTGGATGAGCTCTTCTTCTTGGATGAGAAGCGAAACGTCTTCAAAGAAAAAACAGAAAGTCCAGTTGCCTCTTGGAAAAGCACCATGACCTGGATGACTGAGAATCTCCATAGACACAGCTTCCTATCTTCATTTTAATTCTACCCCAAAGTTCCTCAACACTGGCTGAACTCCTACCATAATTTCCCTGTGGTCTACCTAGAGCAGGGGTCTCCAACCATGGCAACTTTAAGACTTGTGGACTTTCAGCTCCCAGAATTCCCCAGGCTAGCCTAATCCATACTTCTTAAACTTGCCAATGTTGAGAAACACTGAATCTAGGCCAACCTCTTGCCCCTGGCTGAGGAATTCTGGAAGTTGAAGTCCACAAGTCTTAAAGTTTATTTATTTATTTATTTATTTGACTTGTATGCCGCCCCTCTCCCGAACGGACTCGGGGTGGCTCACAGATTAAAACCAATACAATAAATAAATAATTACCTAAAATAGAATTAAACCACAAGCCGAATTACTAAAACAAATTATGAAACAAACTCCCTCCCCCCAAGAGGAGTCAGCACAGCGCAGCCTGCTCAAATAGCCAAGTTTTCAGGTCGTGGCGGAAGGTGCGGAGGTCAGGGGCCAGGCGGAGTCCCAGAGGTAGTTGATTCCATAGGGCAGGAGCCGCCACAGAGTAGGCCCTCCCCTGCGTCACCGCCAAGCGACATTGGGTCGCAGATGGCACTCCGAGGAGTCCCTGCCTGTGCACTCGTACAGGGCGGTTGGTATTCGATGCCGGCAGTAGACGTTCCCGTAAATAGCCCGGACCCGTGTCTCGTAGGACTTTGAATGTCAATACCAAAACCTTGAACCTCATTTGGAGGGCAACCGGCAACCAATGCAGGCCACGCAGGAGGGGCGTAACATGGGAGAACCGGGAAGCTTCCATCACAACCCGCAGCATTTTGCACCAGCTGAAGCCTCGGATGGTATGCAAGGACAGTCCTAGATAGAGAGCGTTGCAGTAGTCGAAGGCAGGTGACAAGTGCCTGAGTGACCATGCGCAGGGCATCTCGGTCCAGATATGGGCGTAACTGGCGAACCAGCCGACCTGGGCAAAGGCCCCTGGCCATGGCTCCCACCTGCTCCTCCAACCTGAGCCGTGAGTCCAGGAGGACCCCCAGATTCCGTGCCCTGTCCACGGGGCAACACCTCTCCCCCATGACCAAAGATGGAATCTCCTGACTGGGTCGAGATGTCTGTATGCACAGCCACTCTGTCTTAGCTGGATTGAGCCGCATGTTACTGTCCATCCAGATCCGCACTGCATCCAAACAGCAGGACATCATGGAGAGAGCATCACTGATGTGGCGTGGGGTGGAGATGTATAACTGTGTATCATCAGCATACTGATGATACTTCACCCCAAAGCCGCGGATGATCTCACCCAGCGGTTTCATACAGATGTTGAACAGGAGGGGCGAGAGGACAGATCCCTGAGGGACCCCACAAGTGAGAGCCCTTGGAGTCGACCTCTGCGCCCCTGCCAACACAGATTGCGAGCGTCCCGAGAGGAAGGAGGCGAACCACTGCAACACAGTGCCTCCCACTCCCAACCACCCGAGACGCCGCAATAAGATACCATGGTCGATGGTATCGAAAGCCACTGAGAGATCTAACAGGACCAGGACAGAGGAAAACCCCTGTCCCGAGCCCTCAGGAGATCATCCATCAGTGCGACCAATGCCGCCTCCGCTATACCCGGGTCGAAGCCCGATTGGTACGGATCCAGGTAGTCCGCTTCCTCCAGGAAAAGCGGAAATTGCTGAGCCACCACACTCTCGACAACCTTCGCTAGAAAGTGAAGGTTGGAGACCGGACAAAGTTGTTCAATTCCGGCTGGGTCCAGGGCAGGCTTCTTCAGGAGAGGCCTCACCACTGCCTCCTTCAAGGCAGCGGGAAAGGTACCCTCACCCAGAGAAGCATTGACCACTACCCGGAGCCAGCCGCATGTCACCTCCCTGGAGGCATAGACCAACCAGGAAGGGCATGGGTCCAACAAACAAGTGGTGGAACTCAGTCGTCACATAATCCTGTCCACTTCATCCTCAGAAACAGGATCGAACTCAGTCCAGATTACATTAGCTAGACGACTTGCACCCTCGGCATCAGACCACAGCAAATTGGAGTTCAACCCCCCCGGAATCCGAGCGATCTTATCCTGCAGGAACTGACCAAATTCCTCAGCTCGACCTCGCAAGGGATCCACCGCAACCCCCAGATGGATGAGGGAGCGGGCGACCCCAAACAGGGTGGCTGGCGGCGGATGCTATGAGAGCGAGAAATAGACCCTTCTCGCCGCTCTCACAGCTACCAGATAGGTCCTGATATAGGCTCTCCACTGGGCTCGGTCAGACTCGGAGTGGGTCGACCTCCACCTGCTCTCTAGACCCCTTCTCCATCGCTTCATCTCCCGGAGCTCCTCGGTGTACCAGGGAGCCACACGGGATCTGCGACGGGTAAGGGGACGCATGGGGACAACTCTGTCAAGAGCCCCCACGGCTGCCCATTGCCAAGCGGCCGCCAGGATCTTGGCAGAGCTGTGGACCAGGGATGTAGGAAAAAAACCCAGTTCTGCCTGGAACCTTTCCGGGTCCATCAGGTGCCTGGGGCGGAACCACCTAAGAGGCTCCTCATCCCAGCAGTGTGGGGCAGCTTGTCTAAAAGCCAGCCATAGGAGATAATGATCTGACCATGGAACGGGGTGGATAATAAGATCACCACTCCCCAGATCATTACGCCACTGCTCCGAGACAAAAACCAGGTCGAGCATGTTGCCCCCCTCGTGAGTCGGGCCATCAATCACCTGAGTCAGATTCATGGCCGCCATGGAGGCCATGAATTCCTGAGCCAAAGCCGATGCCGCCCCGAGAGAGGGCAAGTTGAAGTCACCCAGGACGTTAAGTCAAACCCGAGACGGCGTCAAGCAGCCCAGGCAGGGCAGGTGCCACACAGCTGGGGGAAATGTATGTGAGCAGCAAGCCCATCCGACTCTCAGACCCGCATCTCAAAAGGAGGGCTTCACACCCGCCTATCTCTGGGACAGAGACCTCCCTTGGATTCAGGGCTTCTCGAATAACAACAGCCACCCCCCCACCCCTTCCCTGGGCTCATGGCTGGTGCAACACCCGAAAACCTGGGGGACATAGATCGACTAGAGGGACTCTCCCCTCTGGGCCCACTCAGGTCTCAGTGATACAGGCCAGATCTGCGGCCTCCTCCTCGATACTTCATGGAGGAGGGTTGCCTTATTCGCCACGGACCTGGCATTAAAGTACACCAGCTGGAGTCCAGGGGCCCTAGATCCCAGGTCCCCAGGGCATTGGGAAGAGGCATCGGGGTCGGAGCACGCCACCGCATAAAGACATCGGGGGCGTGCTCCCTTAACTTGATCTGGCCCGCGCCTGCGCGCCTGCCGAACCCAACCACCCTGGAAATCGTCGCTCCCATCCTGTCCTCCGGGGGGCCCCCGGCACCCCCTGGCACCCCCACGACCCCGATCTGGGTTGCACTGAGTCCCCTCCTTACCATCCACCCTCCTCCCTAACCCCCTTAAGAAACAGTCTAGAAACCGAATCAACGAAGCCCCACCAGCCCTCTTATTGCCCCTCCCAAGACCCCAACCCTTCCCCGCGCTGTACCATCTCGCAGACCCTTAGAATTAACGGGACCGCTGTGGGAAATGGGCGCCAGGGCAAAAACTGAGTCATGGGCGCTGGCGCTAATGTCCTCCTCTGCACCTGCGCCGCCCTCTTCCTGGCAACGCTCCCAGCGCCGAAATCCTGTCGCCGCTGCCACTGGCGACCTCACCGCTGCTCCCCCGCTGTCCCCCACCATCACCGCCACCACCGGCGACCGCGGGTTTCCCAGGGACAAGCAGGACCGTGGCGAAACTCAGGCACTAGGGCAAAGGCAACGCTCCCAGCGCCAAAACCCTGTTGCTGCTGCCACCGGCGACCTCACCGCTGCTCCCCGCCACCGGCGACCGCGGGTTCCCAGGGCAAGCGGGACCGTAGTGAAAGTCAGGCACTAGGGCGAGGGCCGAAACACTGCCGCTCCCGCCGCTCGCCTCGTTTGCCGCCTCCTCTCTCTCCAGTTGCCAATGTTGGAGACCCCTGACCTAGAGCAATATTGTTTGCACTCATTAGCAGTGTTTTTCCAACTAGACATTTTCCTACTTCTACACTAGAGATAGCAGGGAGATCAATCTGGCAGATTATTTGAGCTAAACATGTACGTTCCATTCATTTCCCTATTATACTTAAAACATGATATATTTCCACTCAAAATTGACAGCATTCCAGTATCTTATCCTTTTCTCATTGGCTTCTTTTCTCTTTTTTCTGACTCGATCAAGATAGTTTCTCATTAGCTTTTATAGCACATTTTAAAGTGATGATATATTTTTTATAACATACATCTCTATATTCTTTTCTGTAGATGCCAAGTCTAAATGTGGAATGTAAATATTTTTATAATACAAATACATTCAGTTGAGCTTGCCAAAAAACTTTTTTAAAAAGTGTGTGCCTAGGCCACCCAGAATACTCACTTGAATAAAAAGACAGGGACTAAAACAAAGTCGATCAGTCAATGCACAAACATCAGAGTAGCTAGGCAAATCTTATTTTGGAGGACAAGCAGATGGACCACTGTAAGTTCCACCTCCTGCAGAAGTGTGAGGCAACAGAATGTCAAATCACTTGACCATGGTTTTACAGAAATGGAATAGGCACAGCCCCTGCAACTCATCCCTTCAAATTATCTCCATACAAGCTGCTGGGAAAGTGATTTTTTCCTTTTATGATAGAGGAGAAGGAACTGAACTGAGAAATATTTAGGTCAGTGATCAACTACAGTTTAGGTCAGGGGGGTCAAACTCAAGGCCCACGGGGTACTTAGATCTGGTCTGCGGGGCCACCCTGGAAACAGCAAAGGCCCGGCCCGCAGTGCCTCTGCCAGTGAAAACAGAGTTTGGGAGGGCTGTGCACAAGCTCCGTTTTCACTGGCAGAATGCTAGCAAAACAAACTACTAGCAAAAGTGGCATTTGATCACAGGAGTGACGTCAAGCTGGCCATGCCCCCTGTCCCCCCTCCAGGTCAAACACAACCCTGATGCGGCTCTCAGTGAAATTGAGTTTGACACCCCTGGTTTAGGTGGATTTCATACTTCTGATCAAACTTCAAGGACTCATTACTCTGTATGAATTCCTTCCCCTGGGCAGATGGCTTTAATATTATCTCAGTGCCCATTTTTCCATCACAGACTTCCCACTGCTTGGGGGTGACCTGCATAAATTTAAAAAAAAAGTAAAATTCACTTGCAAAAAAAAATGATGCATACAGCAGGTAGCAGTATCTGACTAACCTGCCTGAGTTTTGTTATTATTTGGAAGACCCCCAGAAAATCCCAGGGCTGTATTCTACCCTGGGATCACTTCCATATTGCTGTTTAAGAAAGCACTTGGAGCTCCTCATGAAATTACTGGAAGTTAAGTTTAAAGATTAAATCCTTGAAGCAGTCACCAGTGGAGACATCTGTATGAATGCAAAAAACTACAAACAAACTACAGCAGACTAAATGTATCTGGACTGATAATCAAGACCTACAATTTTGGGTGATGGTTGTTGCATCTGCCTTGCTTTGTGATGATTTTAGAAACTATATGTAGTAAGGGCTCCTATCTGGGGTAGCCAGTGGGGGGGGAAAAGCCCCTGGCAATGGGGTAGGAAGGCAAACCTTGTTTCACAGAGAGCAGATTTCTGTCTCTGGAGCACCAAATCTTCTTTTGTTTTCCTAGATAAATGGGACAGTTTTATAAAAGAAACCGAAGATATCAACACCCTGAGGGAATGTGTGCAAATTCTGTTTAACAGTCGATATGGTGAGTGGGTGTGAAATTTCTGTTTATCATCTGTGGTGCTTGTGGCTTGCATATAATTACAAAGCACTTTAAAGGCATATTTTTTCTCTTGATCCCAAGCTTTTTTAAATGAAACTTCTATTTGCTGTTATCACAATAGATGGCTTGTCCCTTCCTTAATTCCTTCTTGGTAAGGTGTTTTTTGGGTGTACTACAGCTTTTCAGGAAGTTTGGGGTGGGGGGAAGAGGGGCTCCATTTGAAAAGTCAACTTTTATCCATCTCTAAATTGGCCTTTCTCAGTGGCAAACCCTTTGGAAGCCGAAACAGCAAGGATGTCATTTATGAGGGAAGCAGTTATATCTGTGGCAGAAAACCAGTGGCTGTCCAGATGTTGTTGGATTGCCACTCCAATTCCTGCTCCTGAATCAGTGCTGGGAGGGGCTGATGGGAACTGGTTCCAACCGAAAACAGAAGACCACAGGATCCCTGTTACGTGAATATAACAAGCAATGCTTGGTCTTCTATAAATACGTTTACCATGATGATAGTTGCTCCTTTGAAAATACATCAGCAGTTCTTGTTTTATTCCACACCCTGTGAAAGTAGCTTGTGGTAAATTGGGTTTTTGAGTCTGTAACTTGCCAGTTTTAGGAAAGACACTAATTGCTACGGTGTTCTTTCTGCCACTAAGATGACACCATCCATCATGATGATGCTCATGGTTACCTTCTGAATTATGTGAAGTTTTTGTAAATATTTATCTGTCTCTTCACTCTCCTCCTCCTCCTCTCCTTTCCCCCCTTTCTCCCTTTTTCCCATTCCCCCCTCTACTTCATCCTTCCATCCCTTCTCCTTCCTCCCCTTCTCTTACTTTTTTCCTCTGGTATTTTGATTTTTAAAGATTTGTGCTGGGTTAAACATTAAAAGATAAACAGGAAGAGTTGCTTTGGGATAGCACAAATGATTCATGTTTCTTTGTATAAAGTGTACTCTATACACAGCAATAAAAGCATTCGTTTTCCATAAAGGCCCAAGCGTTGACTTGTACATAGCTCAGTACAGTTATGCCCACATTTAAAATTGGATTGCTGAGGGTAAGAAACTGGGATAGGCCTTGGATGGGAATGTGATTTGAATTTGGAATGTTCTGATATATCACTTGATCTCTGAAATACTCTAGCCAAAGTAGGCAATATTTATGCAGTTTATGTGGTGGGGGAGCCAATGACCACATGGGCCAGAGCAATTTTGAAGGAGTTAAAGTTAAAGGCTTATTTGACAAGTCCATGTTGTTTTGCATCTAAATTAGCAAGAGTCCGCTGCTCTCAACAGCAATTTCCTGTTGAAATTCAAGTGCACAATTTCTGACAGATTGGTCTGGAAAGGAAAAATGGGTATTCTTTAATCACATGCAGACTGTGGACTCTGTACAACTCCATTCTGCATGAATGATACTATTTTTAAAAATCTTTGTTTTAATGGGATTCTGATTTGTTTGGAGTCTTTTTTATGTTGAATGGTTTCAAAGGGGCCAATACATCATGATAATAATCATTGCCATCATCATCATGATCTAATATGTTGCCCAAATACCAGTAATCCTGGATCGCTGTGATCCCAGGATCCATGGTTAAGGCCTATTTGAAAACTGGGCTCACCTCAATATGGACATCAGCTGCCTCTGCAGTTAAAAGTGTATATTACCTTAGATATCAAAGGCAGAGCTGGGAATACACAAGAACTAAGCTACAGTGTAGTTTGGCTTAGGAGGAATGTGGTTTGTAAACCTAGCCATTCTAGTTTGTTAATAATTGCTTTTAGCTTATCACGATATGTAAATCTGCTGTGGTTTATTCAGTAAATAATTCAATCATAGCTTAAGCTGTGTTTGAAGACAGTCAGTGATTGAGTTTGCATAACATACTTGACCTGAATTATCTCATTTTCTGGGCATATCCAAATCACTGAATCATTAAATTAAGCAGTGGATTTCTACAATACATTAAGCCATAAAGAAGTAACCGAGATTAAAAAATAAGCAAGTACAGATGCTTATGTTTTCAACCGTGCTGAGTGTACACAGCCAACATATCTCTCAGTTTCAGCCTCTGGGGAATATGGACAAGTGGATGTCCAATTTGAGGGCATTCCAGAGAAACAGAGAGGTCAATTTTGTGACACGGAAGACTGGATTGTAGAGGCCTTTGGTCTAATCCAGTGGGGTTTGTCTTATGTTCTTATTCTTCTGCCTGTTCTTATATTAAAGATTCTATGTTCTACCATGTTCAGCTGAAGCCTTGGGGCTGGATCACATGGTCCCTGTCCCGTACCGGAAAATTGCCTGTGATCCAGAAGCAGTAGAAATCATTGGAATTCCAGACAAAATCCCTTTCAAGAGGCCCTGCACCTATGGGGTCCCCAAACTCAAGCGGATCTTGGAAGAAAGGCACAATATCCACTTTGTGATCAAAAGGTACTTCACTGCTTCAGCATCTCATCAGCGGATGCTGGAATGAACTGGGAAGTTTGGGACCCCCCATTCTAATCAGGGTGCATCCCTGGATAGGTCAAAAAAGGGTGTTATTGTTCTGACCTTGGCTTCCCCAAAAAGCACTAAGCAGACTTTTTGTTCTGGCAAAATCCCTTTTATTAAATGAAGGTGAATTTCTTGCATTCACATTCAGCCAAAAGCCTGGCAAACAGTCTTTCAAGGGTCTAATTAGACTTTATCTAGCCTGGAGAGCTGCCAAGTAAATATTTTCAAATGCAATGCTGACAAGGAAGGGCTTGGCACGGAGTCTCTGTGCTGCATAGACAGATCTTCACACTGCTGCAAAGAATGAATTGTTTCCTGCAAAAGCCCCCTCCCCTTTTGCTCCTCTTTTAATTCCTATGGGAGGGGCCATTCACTGTTCACCTGTGGCCTTACTCCCACGTCAACCCTTAGTTCGTAATTGTTCTTTTCTTTTGGCAGCTCTGCGCATGCGCAGTCTGGGAACCGGTTCCAGCTGCTGTCCCACTTCATTGTTGTCCAACTCTGAAGGCAGCTGATGACTGCCAGCCTACCCTGGCCCCATCTCTGCCTCTGACGGAGAGCCCTTATCCGAGCCTTCCTCAGTCTCCAGGACTGGCCCATGTTCCTCCCCAACCTTCACACTGTCCAACTCTGCTACCAGCTCTGCTAGCTGCCAGAGGGCCACAATAGTTACCTCTATCCATTTTTACTTTTTATACACACACACACACACACACATACGCACGCATGCACACATACTCTTCTGATTCCAGTGAAAATAAGGCTTTGTAAATGGATCTAGCATGAGCCATAGTTGCTGAATGGTTAGAGTGCAGTACTGCAGGCTACCTCTGGTGACTGCTGGCTGCTTGCAGTTCGGCAGTTCAGATCTCACCAGGGTCAAGGTTGACTCAGCCTTCCATCCTTCTGAGGTGGGTAAAATGAGGACCCAGATTGTTGGGGGCAATAGACTGACTGTAAAAATCACTTAGAGAGGGCACAAGCACTGTAAAGTGTTATATAAGTCTAAGTGCTATTGCTATCTCTACAACTTTATTTTCTTCATTTCATTTACATTTCATTTATTAAATTTATATCCCGCCTCTCTTCCCCCATCGGGGAACTCGAGGCGGCGTACAACAAGATAAAAGCAGTTGCCTATACAATATAAAATCAAAAAACTCATTCATACCATCCAAACATACAAGAGGGAAGAACAAAGGTCTCAATTCCATGCCCTCCGACAAAGCCAGGTCTTAACGGCTTTGTGGAAAGCAAGTAGATTGGGGATGGTTCTAATCTCCGCAGGGAGCGTATTCCAGAGGGACGGTGCTGCCACAGAGAAGGCTCTCACCCGCGGCCCCACCAGCCGACATTGTCTGGCCGACAGTATCCAGAGCAAGCCCTCCTGTGGGATCTAACCGGTGCTGGGAGGCATACGGTACCAGTAGGCGGTCTCGAAGGTATCCCGCTCCTAAGCCATGAAGGGCTTTAAAAGTTGTCACTAGCACCTTGAATTGCACCGAAGACCACGGTAGCCAATGCAGCCCGCAGAGGATAGGTGTTATATGGGCACCTAGGTGCACCCATAATCACTCGCCGCGCATTTTGCGCCAGCTGAAGTCTCCAAGTGCTCTTCAAGGGCAGCCCCATGTAGAGCGCATTGCAGTAGTCCAATCGGGAGGTGATAAGGGCATGAGCGACCATGTGTAAAGCCCCTCGATCCAGGAAGGGTCGCAACTGGCGCAACAGGCGAACCTGTGCAAAGGCCCCTCTGGTCACAGCCGTAAGGTGGTGATCAAATTGTAGCTGTGGATCCAGAAGGACCCCCAAGTTGCGAACTCGTTCTGAGGGGAGCAATTTCTCTCCCCCCAGTACCAAAGTTGGATAATCAACTGGAGCCCGAGGCGGCAGCACCCACAGCCACTCGATCTTGTCAGGGTTGAGTCTGAGCCGATTAGTCCCCATCCAGACCCTCACAGCCTTCAAGCACCGGGACATCACCTCCACGGCCTCACTAGATTGACCGGGGACAGAGATGTACAACTGGGTATCATCAGCGTACTGATGGTACCCGACCCCGTGTCGACGGATGATCTCACCCAGCGGTTTCATGTAGATATTAAATAGGAGGGGGGAGAGAATAGAACCCTGAGGGACCCCACATGGCAGGGCCCTAGGGCTCGATCTCTGCCCCCCCAACACCAACTGAGTCCGGTCAGAGAGATAGGAGGAGAACCACCATAAAACAGTGCCTCCCACTCCCAGCCCCCTGAGCCGACCCAGAAGGATACCATGATAGATGGTATCGAAAGCTGCTGAGAGGTCAAGAAGCACCAGGATGGAGGGAGACCCCCCATCCCGGGCCCGCCAGAGATCATCCACTAGTGTGATCAAAGCCGTCTCAGTGCTGTACCCGGGCCTGAACCCAGACTGCAAGGAATCCAGATAATCAGCTTCATTCAAGGCCCGAAGGAGCTGGAGCGCCACCACCTTCTCAACAACCTTCCCCAAAAAGGGGAAGGTTGGAGACAGGATGGAAATTATTTAAAACAGCCGGGTCCAGGGAAGGCTTCTTGAGGAGGGGCCTAACCACAGCCTCAGAATTTATCAGCATTCACCCAAAAAAACAGTACAAATTTTTATTACAGTAGAAAAACATGCTCAATTTGTGGTGCCACAAATCTGTGAATCAGCAATGGGATTCAGCATCTTAGTGATCTATTATTGGCACGATACATTTTAAAAATTGCTTTCGAAATAACCGTCAAGAAGTTTAGTTCTCTTTCCATGTGAGAAGGAATAAAAATGTCTATGTCATTCTGGTAAGCTTATAACATGAACTGCCGATTGGAGGGAGATAATGTTTATCCTCCTATCAATTACAGATGGATGCTTTTTGTTATTTTTCCCCTTCTTGGCACCTGAATTATTTTTCCTTCCTTTACAGGATGTTTGATGAAAGAATATTTACAGGTATGTCAGACATTTTCCCCAAAGATCCTGTCAAATAGAATGCAGCTAGACACTTTGAAGCTATCCTTCTCTGAATTTCAAAAAGATGTATTACTATTACTATCTGTACTAGAGTAGGGAATTCTTCCTATAACACTGAAATGTGATTTGCTATTTGGTTTGTGTCGTAGCACATGACACTAGACTGGAGAAGCTTGTGTTAAACTTATTAACTGTACCTGAGGTTTGTTATAAGCAGTCAGCTTTATAACCCAAGGCCTGAATTTGTCTCATTTAGTAATTAAAAATGGAGAATAAAATTATTCACAGTTTTTCACAATTGATTGCTTAGCTGAAATGCTGTCCACTCATGGTTGAATTGGAAGAAAATAATATTGAGATGAACGAATTGGAAGGAATTGTTAATTCCTATCTTGCCTTCATTATCTCTATTCCCAGTCATTACCAGTCACCTGATTTCCCTCCAAGGGAACAGGTGACAGAGAACAGATTTTGCATACCTAGAGATTTCCCTTCAGTGGTGGTAGAATAAAAAAAAATACAGTTTTTAACACTGGAACACCTAAGAGTGACTTAAGCTTGACTCATGTCTAGACTGGGAATGAGTTGGTAGCAACATCATGGGATCACAGTAGAAAAAGAGGTCTTCTCAGACTAGGTTGGTGTTATTGGTTAGGTCAGGGGTCCTCAATCTTGGCAACTTTTAAGAGTTGTGGACTTCAACTCCCAAAATTCTCCAGTGAGCTATGCTATGCTGGCTGGAGAATTCTGGGAGTTGGTCCACAAGTCTTAAAAGTTGCCAAGTTTGGGGACCTCTGGGTTAGGTTGAAAGAGGGAAATCTTCAGTCAGGAATGAATATGACATCTTCCAAACTTGGTCATCTAAGGGAAAAAAGTTGTAAATGAAGTCAAGACTTGTTTTGACTCAAAATTGTAACAATGTTTGATGATATTCTGCTAGGAATAAACTAGTGCAGAACAGGTGAGAGATCTTAACGTCTCTATCTTCTGACCCAAATACTAGATATGATTCTTCTGCTCTGTAAAGCAATTCTGTAAAGTAAATGGAATTTTCAGAGCCTCCCCTGAGTGTGATAAGCTTTTCAAATCCATTGGAAAGGATTTGGGCCTTTTTCTTTTAATGAGAAGTAGATGCCCAAATTTCTCTCCCAAAGGCCTATGGAACAGTTTCCATTATAAGCTCTATCAATAATGAAAGCATCTTCCACAAATGGCAAATTGAAAGAGATGAGATTATGCTGTGACATTAGCACTGATTGATTAATTATGTGCCATCAAGTCAGTGTTGACATAGCAATCATGTAGTTTTCCCATAGAGCAATCAGATTCCAGTGTGGTCCTTTCATCTTCTAATGCTGAATATTGGTTTTAAGAAATTCTTAAGGGAATGTTTTTCTTTCTCTGGAGGATGGCATTTCTTTGGAATAATCTGCTGGGTCATAGAACTGTAGAGTTGGAAGCTACTTTAGTAATCCCTTGTTCACAGCAGTCTCCATGAATAATTTCTGATATATTAAGAGCCGTGGTGGCACAGCGGTTAGAATGCAGTACTGCAGGCTACTTCTGCAGGCTGCCAGCTGCCTGAAATTTGGAAATTCGAATTTCACCAGGCTCATTGTTGACTCAGCCTCCCATCCTTCTGAAGTGGGTAAAATGAGGAGCCAGATTGTTTGGGGGCAATATGCGACTCTGTAAACTGCTTAGACAGGGCTGTAGAGCACTGTGAAATGGTATATAAATCTAAGTGCTATTGCTATATGACCATCCATCCACTTCCATTCTTCATATTACTGATGAATGCCCAAGGGGCCAAACTTTCTAAGGGCTGGTGCCTTGATATGTGTTTTAGACCAGGGGTCCCCAACCCTGAGCTGCAGCCCACTACCGGGGCCTTGGCTCGTTTGGAACTGAGCCATGTAAGTGGCTGGCTGGCCTACACGTGTGCATGCAGCTTGACCTGTGCGAGTGGTGGGTCAGCACAGGGCAGTTCCTCTCGCCCCCCACCCCCACCCCACTGGGCTACCAAGCCATAAAGCTTGTGGACCACTGCTTTAAACCATACAGTTCTTCCTCCAAAATTGGGCAACAGCAAAATATCTTTCTTTTTCTTTCCCCATGCTGCCCAATCCTCACCACCAGGAAATAAATTTACCAAAGATGCAACCAAGATTGAGCCATCAAGCCCCTCTGGGGAAGTCTCCCCTGAACCACATAGAATGGCATTTCTTGATTTAGCAGGGACTTCTCAAGCTAATCACAGGTAAGCTCATTTTTATCTTGTTTAAATGATGGGGCATGAAGACCATGGTGTATCATTGCTGGGATATATGGCTGATAATACTGCCTCTATATTTAGTTAATATACATATTTATACAGTCCTTCAATGACGACATTACTTTTTAAACCAAATAGTTCAGCAGCCATCATGATATTTTGGGACAAGAGTTCCATACTTGAATTCTACTGTTGAGAAATATATCAAACCATTATATGAAAAATCATTCAGTTTCCAGTGACTTCATTAAAAGCATGAACTGTAAAGCCACAAATACTTGTTATTTGATTAAATGTGTTCTTTCTTTGTTGTCCTATATCTGTGTTTCTTAGAAAAACCTTTGTAGGTGATACTGTCACCATCTTGTTTTTTTTTTAATGTTCAGGTTGTTTTCCCAGACAATCATTAGATGGCAGCAGATATAACTATCTCCTCTTTGCTGCCATCTAATGGTCATATTAAATTTTTGTAAATTTTTGTACTGAGTTTTTTATTGTTAGCTGCCCTGAGTCCTTCGGGGGAGAGGGTGGCATACAAGTCTAAATAATAATAATAATAATAATAATAATAATAATAATAATAATAATAATATTGTCCGCTTAGTTTTAGCAGCCTTGTTCTAGTTAAAATCAAGAAAAGAATTACACTAGATGTTCATCCGTATTACTTAAATTTCAATCTCACTTTTTTCCAGAAAGCTGTTTTGTTGATACAGTGGCCCTGTGATATGATTGTTAAGAGAAAGACATAATTCCATAACCACTGAACAGGGATATTTATATACATTTATTGCCTTGTCAGTTCTATTGATCTCTCATAAAATAAATCAATTTCACATCTCAGCTTGCTAAGCATAAAGACAAGGTACTATAGTAATATAGCCAAAGATTCATTGCAGTTTAGCACAGGAAGTATTCTTCTATCTTAGAAGACTTTATTCTTTTGAGAAGGATGTGAAGGAAGGATTAAAGGGTTGATAGAAATAGGATGATCCTATTTATACAAATGATCCCATCCTCCAGCCTTGAATATCTTATTTGACTGACAGATCCCAGACCCAAATGATACTCAGAAGAATGCAGAATGTAAAAAGAATGCAACACACTGAACCGAACCACATCCTTGACTTATGACCAAAATTGACCCCAAAATTTATGTTGCTAAGTGAGATATTGTTAAGTGAGTTTTGTCCCAGTTTACAATTTTTGTTGCCACAATTGTTTAGTGAATTCCTGCAGTTGTTAAATTAGTAACCCGGTTGTTAAGCGAATCTGGCTTCCCCATTGACTTTTCTTGTTGAAGGTCACAAAAGGGGATCCCTTGACCCCAGGATGTTGCAACCATCATAAATATTAACCAGCTGCCAAGCATCACGTGACCATGGGGTTGTTGCAACGGTTGTAAATGTGGAAAATGGTCATAGTATGTTACTTTCTCAGTGCCATTATAACTTCAAATGGTCACTAAACGAATGGTTGTAAGTTGAGGACCACCTGTAATCTGTAAATCACAAAAACTGCTTGATCCTGCTTTCATTTGCTAGGTCTGAGAAATGCCTCATCTCTGGAGACTGTGAACCAGGTAAGTCAATGGCAATCTCTGCTTTGTTCAAGTAATGGTAGGACAAGATAGTAGACACCATCTGCATTTGAATATAATATTGAATTAATTATGTAGAGTTGCTGTAGTTTTCATGATTTAATGTCATGAATGATGTACTGTTATCAATTTATTTATTCGTACCAATTTATATAGCTGCTGAGCTCATAAATCATATGTCTATAAACATATATTCCTTAGTATACATATTAAGTCCATTAAGGTAGTAGATAACCAATAAGATAAAATTAAGATACTTTTTGAAAATGCCAAATGTTGCTTTGCCTAGAACAAAGATTCTGATCCTCACGACTATTATGGAGAAGAATTCTTCAAATATTTGAGCTTAGAGGAGCTTCTTGCCCTACCCTTGATATATACCCTTGCCCTTTTTAAAAAAAAAAATTACATTTATATGCCGCCCTTCTCCGAAGACTCAGGGCGGCTTACAATTTTTGGAGCACAACCCAATGCGCTCAGCAATAGCCTTCATTCCATTGTATATGCCTGCTTATTACTAAGCGGCATTTTTACAAGGTCAGCTAATTGCCCCCAACAATCTTGGGTCCTCAATTTACCTACCCCGAGAGGATGGAAGGCTGAGTCAACCTTGAGCCTGGTGGGATTCGAGCCTACAGTAATTGTAGACAGCTGGATCTTAAGAGCAGGCATTTAACAGCCTGAGCCACCAAAGCTCTTGAACTTGATATATGGGTTGGGTTCCAGATTCAATTTGTATATGTTCAGGAAGAAATAATTAAGGTTCTTAATAGAAACTTCAGGCAGGTTTTATAAATTGCCATGATCCTAAACCAGGGGTGGGCAAACTTTTTGACTCGAGGGCCACAATGGGTTCTTAAACTGGACCGGAGGGCCGGAACAAAAACATGGATGGAGTGTTTGTGTGAACTAATATAAATTCAAAGTTAGATTACTTCACGTAGCCTTCTGGGAGAGCAAGAGAACCCTCCACTCTTCGGCCCGTGGCGGATAGAACAGCCGAACGGGCCGGATCCGGCCCCTGGGCCGTAGTTTGCCCACGGCTGTCCTAAACCTATGAAAGGCAGCTTCTGCATTCCTGTTTATATGCATCCTTTGTTTGGTACCATGAGAACTAGAATCTTACTTTATTTTTGTACAGAAGAGGCATTAATTCAGTTGCAGAGCATATGTATCAGAGTTCCCTTCAATAGATGCAACACTATATAAATTTATTTAATAAATAAATATGCTTGGCATCTCCAAAATGGACTTGGAAATGCTCCTGTCTGAGATCTTTAGTCTTTATTAATAAACTATTTTAGATGTTTTAAAAATAAGAAGGTATACAAAGTTACAAATAAATAAGGGAGACTGAGAGAGAAGAATAAATGGCCCAACTCAGTATTTTTAATTGATGATACTGCTTTAAGTATCACAATAGCAAACAAAGGGAGAAAAAGATGATAAACAATCATTTCTTGTTACAGATTTTATAGTCTTATTTATCTAAGCATCTCTCCCCCCACCCTCTCTCTTTCTCCTGTTCCAAATTCTCACTGTTCTTCTGCTTTCCTTGATAGGTACCTCAGGGGAACTGGGAGGGATTAAACGCATCAAAATAGAACCAGACGAGGTGGACATAATTCAGATCACTGTTCCAGGTCAGTACATTTCACACAGAGGGTTCCCAAGGCCTTCTTGGCATCTTTTCAGACTTCTCCAACCTGATTTCTTTTCGATGTTGCTACACACAAATATCTGGAGGTTGTCAGGCTGAGGCCTCAAAAAATCTAGGCCGGGAGGATTTTTGTGAAATTTTACCATTCTCTCAAAAACAATTTTGAGAGAATGAATTTTGGCAAGATTTCAGAAAACCTTTTATTGTGACTGTCTCTTCAAGTCCTGACAGGTGACTTGGCATTGAGGGGCCCTGCTTTGGCAACCACTGGTCGATGTGTAATTACTGGCCCAGACCAAACCAGATAAGCTAGTTTGGTCTAACGGTAAATCACTAGGCTAGACATCAGAAGACTGTTCTGAGTTCTTAGGCATGAATGACTTTGGGTCAATCTCCAGGAGATTCTGAGTTCTAGTCCCACTTTAGGCATTTATTTATTTATTTATTTTATTAGACTTAGAAATGCTCTCTCCTGAGGACTCAGGGAGGCTCACAATATAAAATCACAATACAATAAGTTAATTTAAAAATAATTAAATAATTAAATCACAAGCCTAATAATCAAGCTAATAAAATTAAATTAAAATTTCTTAAAAAGCCCATCCCCACCCTCATTTCAGTCCAGTCCGGCCTGCTGAAACAGCCAGGTCTTCAGGTCACAATGAAGGAGCAGAGATCAGGGGCCAAACGAAGGCCCAAGGGGAGCTGGTTCCACAGGGTGGGTGCTCCCACAGAGAAGGCCCTACCCCTGGGCACCGCCAGCTGATAATGAAACCCAGCTGGGTGACCTTAGGCCAGTCACTCTCTCTGCCCAACCCACTTTTGTTGTTGTGGGGAAAATAGAAGGAGGAAGGAGTATTAGATATTGTTGTGGTTCGCCAGCAGCAGGTGCAGACAGCTGAGGTCTCTAAGAGCGAGGACTTGGATGAGGGGCCTGCATGTGATGCAGGGATGGGGCCAGGACTATCAGAGAGTGGGGTGCTGCCTTCAGAGCTTGTGGAGTCTGGCAGCAGTGATGCAGAGGACCCCGAGGAGCCTGTGCCCAGTGCACATGCACACAGAGCTGCTCAAAGGAAAGAGCAGCTGCAGCAGCACAGGCGACTCGGGAGTAAGGCTGCAAGGTGTAGCCCCTCCCTTAAGGGATAAAAGCTAGCTCTCAGAGGTGGGATTCTTTGCAGGAAGCAAAGAAGTTCTTGCACTTCAAGTCCTTGTGGAATTTCGGTCTATCCTGGTTTGTTTTCAGAGACTTTTGGCTTTGAATATTTCCTTGCACTTAATCTTGTGTTCTTGGTAGCTTTGTACAACCTTGACAGGGCTTGCTCTTATCTGGGACAATTAGTTTTAATAGCGCTTTGCTGTGAATGAACAGAATTTACAGAGACTCATTAAAAAGGTTTTGGCTTTATCTATGTTTTGTGTTTGTTTGATTTGAGGCTTGTGTCAGAACAGATATCTTTGTCCCCTTACATTATTTATAAAAATAATAAAAAGGTGGGTTAAAAAAATCTAAAATAACTAAGCAGTTCCATTTAAGCATCTTGTTTGGGATGGAATACATCTTTCTTGGAGGGCTAAGAGGCACCTTCCAAGCAACATGTGAACCTTCTGGAATTCTTCCTCTCCCTGCAATAATCTGAATACCAACGATGCTACAGGTTTTAAATGTGAGCTGCTGCCTCAAGCGATTTGGTCCCTTGGGCCAGGGCTGGCACTTGATTGCCACGTCTCCTCCATCTCATTAACAGATCATGCCCTCTGGGGTCACCGCCAATTGCTTGCCACTCTTTGCCACAAGTTGCCACTTGTCATCCCGAATAAATGACGCCTCTGAAGCGTTCGCATGATAGGAATTGTGCTCGGAGAAGCGGTGATAAGCACCAAGTGTAATGCTTTGGCTTGCTGCTACTTGGGAAGGCTTCTTGTTATCAGAAGTTTCAGCTTGCAATTGGGTCGTAGCATTTTCAGGGACTCAGATGAAAGAAAGAAAGATTCATTTGATCCAAAATGTAAAGCTGGGGGATGAATCAAAATAACATGAAAGAGTATGCTAGTGTTTGAATTCTCTCATATCCTTTTGGTGTTGTTTTTTTGTTGATCCTTGTAATGCTGCCAGGCAGTTATGAGATTTGGCTTAGGGCCAAAATTGCCTTTTTCTATTATTTAATTAGTATTGCATCTTTCAGTCTGAAAGGACATTTTCTATATAGCCTATCATAGGAAGAGCAAAAGGCCACCTGACTCGTGATAAAGGAAGGTTTATGGCAGAGGTCTCCAAAATTGGCAACTTTAAGACTTGTGGACTCCAGCATAGCTGGCTGGAGAATTCTGGGAATTGAAGCCCACAAGTCTTAAAGTTGCCAAGTTT
This sequence comes from Naja naja, assembly GCA_009733165.1. Classification (NCBI taxonomy): domain Eukaryota; kingdom Metazoa; phylum Chordata; class Lepidosauria; order Squamata; family Elapidae; genus Naja; species Naja naja. The sequence continues at coordinate 18,148,119 of CM019148.1, read as the reverse complement.
GGGGACCCCTGATTTATGTTGACTTCAATGCAAGGATGGAGTCAGATGGGAACAGCCCTTTTTGCCAATTTCTATCAGCATCCTCCTGATTCAAATACATCTTCGCCTTTACTCACTCAGCCACCAAAGGACAAAATAGGGAGCCATAAAAGGGCTGTGTTTATTACAAACATTTACAGGCAGTCCTCGACTTATGACCATAATTGAGCCCGAGATTTCTGTTGCTAGGCGAGACAATCGTTATGTGAGCTTTGCTGATCTGAAGTGATCATTTTCATGGCATTCTAGTAATTAAAGCATTCGATAATTTATTCTGAGAATTAAATCCCACCGTTAATGAGGAAGCAGATTCAGGCCTAGGCTAGGCAGTGAGAAGAGATAATAAGTGAATTATTCTTTCCTGAGATAGCTTTGCAGATACTTTCTACAAAAGCTAAGCGTAGGCCTGGAAATAGCACCTTACAAAATCGTATCGCTATATATACATCATTATATTTAACACTCTCAACCATCCCTGGGGCCAGATAAGAAAGCAAAAGCTGTGAGCAAGACTTAGCACCCTCAGCCTTGGTTTGATTCTAAATGAGAAGAAGTTAGGAAAGAATTAGTTAGGCAATTCAAAATAGATCCAGCTTTGCATTCTATCCAGAAATTTGCTGAAAAAACAGTACAGACAGACACCTCCAAATTAAGAAAAGAGAATTTTCTAGGATCTCCTGGCAACAGCTCATAGTGGCATTATAAGCTAGGAATCTGGCCTTACCTTAGGCTGTAATAATTTCTCCTCATCTCTAGTCTTCTTCCACACTTTCAGTGCAGTGTGAGAAGATCACTTTAGGGGAGTCCTTGGTACTTTCTGAGCTTGGTTGTTTTCTTGCAGACATTTCATTACTCAGACTAGGTAACTTCATCAGTGCTGTACAAGGACCCTTCATTTCAACCCTGAGCTACAAATATTATCCTTTATTAAGATCATTTTAGGGCACTGTGCTCACAAAGGGCACCATACAACAAGAAGATCCACTTGAATTGGATCTAAAGTCCAATAAACGAATTGCTCACAGTTTGGGCCGGTGGGAAGGGCAAGTAAAGTTGTAGATGGTGATTTTATTACTTCTGAAATTCTACATAGTATGGTTAAAGGATAGTGAATGGCTGCACTACATTCCCTGTTCATTGATGCTCATCATACATATGCCAAAATATTGACAGGGGGTAGCTGTTATGGTCGCTATGTATAAAAAAGGCCAGTTTGAAGCATAATAAAGTATGCTTTATGACAAGCATTTACAGTATATCACAAGTTGTTGGAGTTAACACAAAATATAATCTGGCAAATAACCAGGCAAGTGTCAGAGATGGATGCTCAATTTTTTATCATGTTTCTTATTTTACAACATCTGGCTAAAATATAGTCCTAGTCAGGTTTTGTACTATACTGTGCATAAATGAGCATAGTTTTTCATAGCTCTACCAAATGCAGGTCACATAACAATTATGTAGTTCTCAGTATACAAATAATAGTGACAGCAATGCAGTTGGTTCCCTTTGTCAGAGGAGCACAGCATATACTGTTTTGACTACATTTTTGGGGGGTTTCTATTAGATTTAATTTATTTTTAATTGTATATTTGTATCATTTTTTATTGTACGCCGCCCCGAGTCCTTAGGGAGATGGGGCGGCCTAGAAATCCAATAAACAAACAAACAAACAAACAAATAAATATTCCAGCAATGCTAAAATCGTATTTGGCTAAGGCAAGTCTATAACTTTTGATTAAAGCAGGGATGCGCAACTATAGGAGCCAACTGTAAGTCACTTTTTTTTTACTGCTGTTGTAACTTTGAATGGTTGGTAAATGGTTGTAAGTCGAGGCCTACCTGTAAGAGAGTTTTGCTAAGGGCAAGATCTGTCCAACTGCAAAACAAACCTTTTCATCTGAAATTGCATTTCAGGTAATGTCTCCTTGGGAAACTCCCATTCCTGCATGCTAGATTGTAAAGCCCCCCTTAAGCAGCAGGTTCCATTAGCATAGTTGATTTCCAGGTCTCCCTCAGATGTTAACAATTTGGGATTCTGGGATTTGGCTATAGATAAATTAAAACAAAAGATAGGCCAGAAACATCTGTGAGCTTAGATGAAAAGAACAACCATATTCCGAGTCAAAGATAAAGCCACTTTCAGTTTTATTTTATTTTTATTTTTGGGTTAGGTGAATTTGTGTCCTCCTTTCTCCTTTCTTGAGGCAGACATCCTCAAAGCTATTCATAATATTGAATTTTGAATGCATGTGATAAAAGCCACACTGCCAAAATATATGAAACTGGGTTGGAGTGGCAAGTTCTCTCTTACTAATTTCTCAATAGATTTGTTTTGTTTTTGGCCTTTCTCTTCTCCTGTTTTCCCCTGTTTAAAAAAAAGAACTGTACAAAATCTAATATGAAAATGTCTTTTGATGCCATTTGTCTTTTGATGATACATTTTAGCACCACACAAGAAAAGAAAGCACAAATGGATGCTACCATTGAAAAGGCTCTTTCCCTTAAATATCATTTATCTTGCTTGCAGAAATATGACCACAGTGATCTAATGGGTAAATGCTCTCCAGAATGGTGCAGTTAGATGTTTAGGCCCAGAATAATGTTACAGTAGGGAGTCTTTGAAGAGCCTTGTATAAGACTTGGGAATTAGCACATCCTATTAGTGCTATGTATAAAGTGTTACATATTGCAATATCTGCAGCTGTAATTTTTAAAACAAATAATTAGAAGGAAAAATAATCTGATATATTGGGAATTACTTATCCATTCTATGAAGAAGAACGTTCTTAGTAGGCAGAAACTTTCTGGAAAGAACATGTTTTGAAGGCTTGGCCCCGCTGATTTGGGGCAATTAAAGCCCCCCACAGCTGAGACTGCCTGCTTCTTTAAAAGTATATTATGTGAATGTAGCAGGGAAAGCAAAGAGCCTTACTGATAACCATCTAAAGTTCCACACTATAATGTAACAGTATTCTCTCAAAAAACACCTACTCCCAGTTATGGGTCTGTGTTCTGCTCAATGACAGCCTTCTCTGATTTTCAGATAAAGGGCCCAGCATTGATTTGCAGCAGGACGAGAAGCAAATGGAAGGAAAAGGTGAGTTTTGTCTGGTTTTTTTAAATACCAAAATAATCGCCTGCACCTTCAGTGGATCTCTTTTGTGTCTCCAGCATTTAGTATGAAAGGGGAAATGGATTTGTCTTTTTTTAAAAAATCCTGCTGATTTCTTTATACAGCTGGAGAACGACAAGTCACTTTATCAATGAGATGGGCAGCATATACATTTAATAAATAAGCCTTCTGAGCTTTAAAACTCTCCAAATTCATACTACCCAATCTTCAGCAGCCGCTAGCCAAAAATCTCTCCTTGTATATATTTTTCTTTGATTTAGTTTTTCCCCCTAAATTCTTCTCAAAATATTATTTTATATATTTCCCTTAATTACCTGTGAATGGGTGGGGGGTGTATTTGAAAAGGAGATTATTCCGAAGACACAAAATTCAACACAAGGTGTAAATAACTGCAAAGGGCCCTGCTGTTTTCTTTTATTGTGATTTTTTTTAAGGAGGTGTTGGTGATCTAAACCAGAATCAAGTCCTGGTTTTGCTTGGTGAAGGGAGCTTCTGCAACTTTGTTTGCAATTTATATAGTCCATTTGATTTCAGTGTTCTCCATTCAATAATATTCACATGCAGGGACACTTTTTTATGTTGAAGAAAGAAGTTATTTATGATAACATTGAATTTACTGTAAATATTGCATTGGGCTCTATTTTGTAAACTGAGGCCAACTTTCCTCATTATTCCAGAAGCTACAGGTAATCCTTGACTTACAACCACAATCGAGCTTAAAATTTCTGTTGTTAAATGAGACAATTAAGTGAGTTTTGCCCCATTTTACGACCTCTCTTGTCACAGTTAAGTGAATCATCATAGTTATTAAGTTAGTAACAAGATTGTTAAGCAAATCTGACTTCCCCACTGACTTTACTTGTCAGAAGGTCGCACCTGACCCCTGGGACGCTGCAACTGTCATAAGTACATGTCAGTTGCTAAGTGTTCAAATTTCAATCACGCGACCATGGGGATGTGACAATGGTTGTAAGTGTAAAAAATGGTCATAAGTCACCTTTTTCAGTGCTGTTGTAACTTCAAACGATCACTAAATGAACTGTTGCAAGTTGAGGACTAATTTACTTCCATCTTCAACATTATAGGCTCCTTTAATTACTATGACATCTCTTTTTTTAACTCCTGAGTCAACAAAACAATTCCCTTTCTATCCCCTTTGAATTGTGAAGTTGGATAACCATAATCTTATTTAGCTCGCCTTAGAAACAAATTGATATCGTTCTATCATTTGGAGGGGCATAGCCAAGCATGATTTTGACATTCTTTTATTAATAATGATAGCTACTCCATGTCTTCAATGGTTTTCTTGCCCGCAGAAGATCTGATGTTCCTACGATACGATGTGATACATTCCAGTCCATTTCAGTTTGCTGATTCCTGGAATGTCTATATTCAGCCTCAACATTTCTACTTCAAGTTTATTTTGGTTTATGGCTCCTGACATTCCACACACCAGTGGTGTATATTTATCTTTCCAGAATTAACTTTGGTTATGCCCGTGATCACATCAGCTAGCCACCTTGTGAGAAGATGAAGATGGAGGTTGCCCTCTATTGTTCCACAGTAATTTGTTGAATACCTTATACCCTGATGAATAGATTCTAGGATCACATTGACCATATCCTGATTCTTAATGTCCATTTGGGTTTTTCTACCAGAATAATGGAGTGGGTTGCCATTTCATTCTCCAGTGGGTCCTATTCATCCGATTTCCTGTCTATGAGCCGCCAGTAATGGATGACTCTTCGGGAAATTTACACTACAGTACTCTCAACATTGCAGCTCATAGAGTCATTTGAATACAAAAACCCCTTGATTACTATGAACTAATAATCCATGAAGGGGCCCTTTTGGGAGGGGTGGTGTCTGAAATACTTTTTCTTTCTGGGAAATAGAGCATTTAATGGTATGCTAATATAGAATTGAACGACTGAGCACTTTGCCTCAGCGTTCTGAAAAGTGCAAAATCAGCAAATAATTAATTCCAGTCAATATATTGGTCCAACTGATGCCTGCCTATTTGTTAATTTCATGTAGGAATGCAGAAAGGCACATTTTAAAGCAGCCCTCTGTCTCCTTTCTCTCTTTTCCAGACCTTTTAAAGTTTCTTGGTTTGACTGTTGGGGATTTTCTGCTGCTTTGATCTTCTGTTTTTTTCCAGTGTTACTAAACATGCATTATTTATGAGCTGCCCTATATATGGTAGCGTATATACGTTCATCCTCTGTAGGAGTGTTTCTTTTCTTGCAGTCGCTGCATTTTGTTATTTTTATCTTCCAGATGGTGTCAGTGACGTTTTAAGTCACTTGAGAAAACAAGTAGAAATTTTATTTAACGCAAGATATGGTGAGATATTTCACTCTTTTTTTTTCAAGATAAGAATCCCACCACCCCCAATGCTGAGTTCAATTACCTGTCATTTTGAAATTCTTGTTGCTGCCTTTATTGCTAGAAAGTTTTTCCTTTGCTAGATAGCAAAGGATAGTTAACTGATTATCTCATCCTGCATTGCATGAGGGGATTGGACTCAATAGAGTTAATGGCTCCCTCCCAATCCGAGGACACTTTAAAAAGACTTTGGAATTCTTTTTTTAGAATCATCATCTTAGAAGTCTTCTAGGCCAGCATTTCTCAACTGTGGCAAGTTTAAGTTGTATGGCCTTCAACTCCCAGAATTTCCCAGCCTAGCCTAATCCATACCTCTTAAACTTGCCGGTGTTGAGAAATGTTGAATCTAGGCCAACCTCTTGCCCTTTGCAGGAATTCTCACTCCATCCAGTGGTGGGATTCAAAATTTTTTACTACTGGTTCTGTGGGCGTGGCTTGGTGGGCGTGGCAGGGGAAGGATACTGTAAAATCTCCAGTCAGAGGTGGTATTTGCTGGTTCTTCGAACTACTCAAAATTTCCGCTATCGATTCTCCAGAACTGGTCAGAACCTGCTGACACCATTCCAGACAAAAGGCTGCCCAGTCTTTTTGTGAGAACCTCCAGTGATGGAGCACCCACAACTCCTGGATGTAGTCTGTTCCATTGCTTAATAGCTCTCCCACTCAGGAAATTCCTCCTTAATTCTCTTGTAAAGTTTTCACCCATAGGTTGTTTTCTTACCCTCTGTTGCTGGGGAGAACAAAAATCTACTCCCTTTTCCTTATGATGGCTTTCATGTATATTCCTCTCCACAAACATTTCACCAAGATACAAAAAGCATAAGGTTAGGCACAAAATCTGAACACCCCCCCCCTTCATGTGCTCTGATTTTAATGGCCTTCTGGATAGATCATTGCAAGCAGGGTCTATGAAATTGTCTCAAAAAACTGGAATCGGCAACCACCGGTTCCTAGATGAACTATGAAATTCACTGGACTCCTTTCATAGTCTGTATCTGCAGATGGAGCTGAAGTTGCTAAATTATATTGCCAGTGTCCCTAGTCACCACAGCGAGCATGGCTAGCAGAGTGGGATGCCCAAAACCAAGAGACACACCCATGTTTGCTCAGTTAGGAGGTCAGATTTTGAGTGGAAGGTGGGAGCGGAGGATGTAGTTCTTCATCATCAACTGAGCAAGTTCTTTCCTGATAGTGAAAGCAGTTCAGTCCAAAGCAGATTCCTTCCCCAGTTCCAGCAAGACTTTTCTTTAATGGAGACCATGGCAATGTTCCTTTCTGAATTGACATGCTTGTGTCCGCAGCGAAAGCCATAGGAATTTCTGAGCCTGTCAAAGTCCCGTATTCCAAATTCTTGATGTACCCAGAAGACCTTTTTGTGGTGGGCTTGCCCGATGGCATCCTACTCAGACGGCCCAACTGTTTTGGAATTGCAAAGCTAAAGAAGATTCTTCAGGCAAGCAGCAGAATTCGGTTTGTTATCAAGAGGTAAGGTGAATGTTGTCAGAATTGTTTTTTTCTCTTTGTCTTATGTAACTCCCTTTTGTTTGTTTGTTTGTTTGTTTGCAGAATGACAGCACAATATCATGGCCGTCATGCATCTACTACCCCCAGACATACTTGCTGGAAGTTAATAATTCACTGTGATCTTTTAAAAATCTAATAGCTTTGGTTTTATTTGAGAGTCAGAATAATAGACTCTACAATGACAAGAAGTTGTTGATACAGATATTTGCAAATTATTTGCTGCTTACTGTCCATTATTACTGTAGTTTTATTGTTGAACATGAGAATGGAATTCTCATGTCCAACAATTTTCAAGCACAATTTTCTGTTTTAGGTGTGGAAATAACTATAAACCAGAAAGTTTTGCATTTTGATTTAATATAAGGCAATATATATTTTAGACTTTGGGCAGGAAGATATTTCTGCCAGCTCCCAAATCCTGAAGCTTCAAATGTATACCATAGTTTCTGAAACTATATTATGTTTGCCAGAGTTCATAATAGCATGATTATGCCTGCTGTGCACTGCCTGAAAAATCTGCAACAGGAAAAAATCTAGCAGTTGTTTCTAAGTCTGAGCCTTGAGATTATTCAGTGTTTTTCTCCCTAAGTAAAATCTTAATCTTATAATCTTGCCTGTTTCTGATTGCAGAATTTTGTCTTCATGAGATCCTTTAGATATACCTGATAGAGCGTACCTTTAAAATTTCTGCCAAATATTAATTTTCAATGAGACAAAAGGCAAAAAAGTGATAAAATTTATGGAAATAATCCCATTCAGCCTGTTTAATTGGTTGCATTTAATTTGGATTAGATTTAAAGATGAATTAAATTTAGCTGCTTGTGAATTATTTAATGACCTTTTGGGTTACAATCTATACAGTTCTTGGTCTAAAAAAAAGGAAGACTCCATTCTGCTAGAGACAGTGACAAGCCAATAGAAGCAATCATCTGATGGAATAAGGCTTGTAATAGGAAGGCAAAATAGCAAAGTTTTTTTTCCAGAAGGTCCAGCTTCTATTCATTAAATGCCCTGGTAGAACTGAGAAATATTCTTTGTCTGTAAACCCAGAAAGCTGCTGCTGCTGCCAGCCAGTGCAAAAACCACTGACCTTAATACAGTATTCCTCTGATAATGTCTTTCAGGCCAGAACTTCTTACCGAAGGAATGAAAGAAATGACCTCAGATAGCTCAGGAGCAATAGGTAAGGATGCATGGATTCCTAGTGGTTGATTATGTGGTCTTTGAAGAAATCAAGAGAATCTTGTCAACTGAAAAATGGGCAAATTTACTATGGCCTACATTTTTTGCTCATTAGAATCCTTTTCCTCATAAACATGAAATATTAGCCTAGATTGGCACTGGAACCCATGTGGTTATATTTATATGCATGATATATAACACATGGCATGTATATTAGCACCATGGAGTGCACCCTGCATGGACCAAAGTATCTTTTCACCTTTGAATCCAAATTACTAAAGAGGTAACAAAAGAAAACAAGAGCAAGAAATGCTGACTATTATCACTACATTAAAGCTTTGATATGTAAAAGAATTACAGCCACCAACAAGGCTGTATTGATTTTTTTAAACCAAATCCAAAGCAAAAAAGGAACAAATGGGTTTTATCCAGACATTGAAGATCATTTAATATTTATTTTTAATTGATTTATTTGTATTTTTATTGATTTATTTGTATCCCACCATTATTATTTTTACAAATAACTCAAGGCAGTAAACATAGCCAACAAACCTTTCTCCTATTTCCCGCACAACAACAACCTGTGAGGTGAGTTGTGCTAAGAAAGAGTGACTTGAGGCAGGGTCACCCAGCTGAATTTCATGGCTAAGGCCACACTTGAACTTACTGTCTCATGCTTTTTAGCTGGTGCCTTCACCACTAGGCCAAACTAGCTGTCTAACATCATTTTCTGCTTTAAAAATATATAGATCTCGGAGAAGCATTCAGCACAAATGGGCAGCCTTTGCAGCCTTGTATACCACGTGGGTAGCTAAGTAGATACATAGTTAGAATAAAAGGTTATCAGGGCCTTGGTGGTGCAGGCTATTAAACGCCTAGCACTTAGTTCCAGCTGCCTGCAATTACTGCAGGCTCGAATCCCACCAGGCTCAAGGTTGACTCAGCCTTCCATCCTCTCGGGGTAGGTAAATTGAGGACCCAAGATTGTTGGGGGCAATAAGCTGACTTTGTAAAAATGCAGCTTAGTAATAAGCAGGCATTTACAATGGAATGAAAGCTATTGCTGAGCACATTGGGTTGTGCTCCAAACATTGTAAGCCACCCTGAGTCTCCAGAGAAGGGCAGCATATAAATATGAATAAAAATAAAAAATAAAAAAAATTAAACTTCTCAAGAATGCCTCAAATTGCCGATGGAGAAAATCTGCAGTCGCTGAGAGTCAATAATGACTTGATGGCATATAATCAATCCTCAAATTGCCTAGTGTAAATGATGGGATTCAACTGGTTCGTACCACTTTGTCTGAATTGGTTGATAAATTGCTGGCTAGCCTCTCCCCGCCCCACCCCTTCCAGGACTCCCCACACACCCCATTTTGGCTCCCAGGTAAGTGCAGGGAGGCCCACTAGGCCCAAAACAGGGTGTGGGGAGTGTGGCGTGGCCCCTCCCCATGGCCCATTTTGACTCCCAAGAAGCTGCAGGGAGGCCTACTAGGCCCCAAATGAAGTGGTGGCCCATTTTTGCTCCCAGGGGTTTGCAGGAGGCCGAGTGTTGCCTGTCACACCAATGCCCACCGTGGTCACGCCCACTCAGCTGGTCATTAGGGCAGAGAACCAGTTGTTAAATTATTTGAATCCCACCACTGCCAAGTGTTGCAAGAATTTGGCAACCTCACCCCTCACTCTGGTGTAAATTCAGGTGAAAAGATTATAATCTCCGCTGAGCCCACTAAAACCTTGTGAAATTTTTGACATTCTCTGTGAATCCAGACAAAATGACCCTGTTCTTATCTAAAATTTTAAGCCAGCACTGAAATCTGGCGATCTTGTAAAGTTTTCAACCCTTTCTAGGGTTTGAAAACATAATCAGTGTTGGACACAGTCTGGAGGTATCATGGGTACCCTACTGCATGTAGGTGCCATATGGATAATACCTAAACTTCAAGATGGAAAATAAAAAAAAATGAAAACAAATCTAAACAGCTTTTCTTTGTGTTGGCAGCCAATGATAGAATCTCCATTGAGCCCATTGAGGAACCTATAAAAAGACCAGGATTTCAAGGTGAGAATGGGGATGAGGTAGGATTTGTGGCTGTCATTTTGACTTTTTTGACACCCCCTCCTCTTGGGGATATTATGATTTCAATTGATTGTGTAACTTTGCAGGATAGTTTTCTGCACGTCAGTGCTGTTGTCTCTGTAAGGCATTCCCACTGGATTGCCAATCAGGATTTGCCATTCTTCCAAAAAGTTTGTAGAAATGTGCAGCTGTTGCCTTGTTGCTGGAGATGATGTGCTTTGTTTACAAAATTTAGCATGAGACAGATTGTATTATATTTCTTTTATGTTTCAAATAAAGGTCCCTTGACTAAATATGACTCCATTCAAAGAAAAGAATAAACCAATCTGCAAATGGAAAACTTAGTTGTCTGAGGAAGGACAGTATTTCTCTAGTCTAGCTATACTTTTCACATGCTAATCTATACTTGGGGATGTAATTATTTTGCATGTGGGGATTTTCTTTTGTCTGAGCTCCCATCTGTTATGGACTGCAATATTTAAATATATATTTGCCATCTCAGGGAGAACTAGACCTATTTTCATATTTATTATATTAACATCTTTACCTAATTGCCCAAAGTCTTCCCTGTTGATTTTAATGATATGGCTTTCTATGCCACTCAAGTGGGAAAACTCTTGGGCACATTGCAGATATAATCTCAGAATAACAAAAAGTCAGTAGGAAACTATCAAAAACGTTTAAAGTTGAAAAAAGTGTTTGCTGAAAGAGAAAGGTCTTGGCATGGCACTTTTTAATCTCAAAAATAAGAAGGAAAAAAAGGAGGAAAAAATTATTCCCTGCTCACATCTCCAATGGAGCAAACCATAGTTTCCTGTCCCTTTGTAAGCATTCAAATGGTGGGTTTTAATGAATCCCAATTCTACTTGGGCAGGGAAGACCTAGTTTGCTTGGTTTAAACTTTAGTTCATCTGGTGCTCAGGGATTTCATTTTTTCTAATAAATGAAAATAAACATGTATGAATAACCATTTTAAAACTTTTCATTACTTTGCAGTACAGTTGTCTATGGAGATACCAATCATCCAAGGTCATGGTTATCTCAAATGTGTTTTCCCAAAAGGGAACTGTATTTTCCTGTGTTTTTCTTTGAAAAGTCTCACTTCTCATCCAAGAATCATCTTCACTTCTAACAATTGAAGTCCAATTATGCTGATTCTCCTTTTAGAAGATTTTTCTGTGGCTACATTAAAGCTGAAATAGGCGTTTTTTGTATTCCCCCTCCCCAATGTTTTTCTTTATTTTTAAAAGATTACAAAGTTAAAATCACCCAACACAGAAAATCTGATGTCCAGCTTTTCAAGCACAGTCTTTGGAGAGTCCAGTACATTCTAATTTGTATTTAGATCGTCCTTGTGTTTGACGAAACCTGTCATCTAGTAGGACAGATTCTATTATGGTTTCCATCTTTCTTTACAGAAAATTATGATACTCGGCTGTCAAGGATAGACATTGCAAATACACTCAGGGAACAGGTTCAAGATCTGTTCAACAAGAAGTATGGTAAGTGTTTTTCCATAAAGCCACTGGCAGGCAGAAAGAGGAGTCATTAATCTGAGAAAATGACTGGCTGTTAGCAGTCACAGAACGATAGCATCTTAGAATTGCAGACTTGGAAGAGACACCAAGGATCATCCAGTCCAAGCCTTTATAAGGAAAAACTAATTAAACCACTCAGGAGATGTGGCTACCCAGACTTTTCTTAAAGGATCCATACCTATGGAGATTAGGTAGAGGTGATGTTTTACTGGTCTTGCTTAATGTTCAGGTGCCTGCAAAATAGATTGGATTAAAATATAGACATTTTAAAAGGAAACTGTACATGCCTTAAGAGAATTGAGTCAATTTGAATTGAGTCATTCTTAAGTGTGTCTCTGTTCTTCCGGCCAATTTTTAGAACAATTCAGTGTATTTCCTGCTTGAGTCCGTAGCCATAAAAACCCATCCAACTTTTGATTCTCTGGGAAAATGGCCGTTGACTAAGCCTAGACATTTAATTAGTTCTTCCAACCTGGGTGTGATAAATGAGAGCCAGGCTTTCTGTGGTCTCCAACAGACATTTCCTGCTTTGAGGAAATCATAGTTGGCAGTTTGGGTTAACTATGATTTACCTGCAAAATGAGGAATTGTAATTTGAAAGGATATATCATCTACCCTGTTAAGGCCCCAAAGGAGGATATGGTTTATTTCAGGGGTAAGGGACTAAGTCCAGCTCTACAGAAAAGTTTAAAAAATGAAAGTAGGAGACACAGATCCTTTGGAGCCTGTTGGCATCCAAGAGTAAGCTTTCACTTGTATAGCTGGAGTTCAGATAATATGCCTAGTGAGCACCTCGACAGAGCCTATTGTTGGGGAGTTTTGTGTGGTATTAGGCCCCAGTTGGTAGGAGAACTGGGCAGGACAGGGCAGAGTGTTGTTGGGGTATTGAGTATTGTTGGGGTGTGTGCGTGTGTGACAGTTAGTTTGCAAAGTTACAGACAAGCATCTGCATGAACTTTTGATTTTTTTTCTTCAGCCATACATAAAAGCATACGGTCTTTGGGGGAGTGGTCCTTGCCATCATCGTTTCTCTTCAGTAAACAAACTGTAGACACACTCCTGTATTTTGGCACTTTCCTTTAACAAGCACTTTTTATAGGAACCGCATGATGAAATGAAGAAAAATAGATATTTCAATAGCTAAATTCTTCTGGTTTTTCATTTGACATGGGAGATTTGAAAGACAGACACACTTGCACTCACCTTTGGACTAAATGAGTTTCTCTTGTCTTTTCCAAGCTGGCTTAGTGTTCTTCAAAGCTGAACAAGAACAAAATAAGGGGTGGCGAAAGATTTAACTCCTTCCTCATGCTATGTTCCTTTCAGGTGAGGCTTTGGGTATCAAATACCCAGTCCAAGTGCCATACAAGCGTATCAAAAGCAATCCAGGTTCAGTGATCATAGAAGGGTTGCCACCAGGAATCCCATTCCGGAAACCTTGCACGTTCGGCTCTCAGAATCTGGAGAGGATATTAGCTGTGGCAGACAAGATCAAATTCACAGTTACAAGGTAAGTCTCTTTAGGAATACGCATCAGGTTGCAGCAGTGGGTATCTGTAGGCGTGTTAGTCTGTTTTATCACCTATGTTTAATAGCAAAAGAACTTTTCTCAAACTGGAGGCCTGTCAAATTTTATATTTGAATGGACAGCTAGTTTTCCCCATTCCTCCAGATAATTTATTTTTAAAAAAATATTGTGATATAATCCTTGAGAATGCAATAAATATTGGCATATAGATATTGGAATAAAACATGATTTTCCAGTCTCATTTTCTCTTGAGAGATGTTGTCATAAAGTCAAGTAGACTTTCTTTTGGAATAATGCACCTTTTGGGTAAATATGGACTTTGGTTCAATAGACTATGGATACATAATTTTCCTGAATTTACATTATTTGCATAATTGCAGGCAGTATGCAGTGATGTATCATTTACCTAAATACGCTATTATACACATCACATAAATGATGAGAATAATTTGCATTGTTTGCTTGCTGACATCTACCATGATTGATGTACTCTCTCATTTAATAGTTGAGAAAAATGGACATCCCCTCCACTCAGTTAGTCTATTACGTGGAAGCTTTGCTTCTGGTGGTTAAAAATATAAACTAAAAATAGTTAAACACTGAAATCAGTTGATAAAATCAGTTGATAAAACCTTAAAATGACCACCTAAAAATACCAGAAAGCTGAATTTATTTGTGAGTGGTTTGCAATAAAAAACATGGGAACCAATGAGGCCTGGGAATAATATAACAACAATATTCAAAAAGACAGCCCAATACCATCTGATGATACCTCTTTGGTGAGAGAATCCCAGAAATTTAAGGATCTCCATTAAGTCGTCTTATTTTTGGTCTGCCAGCTCACTGGATTAGCATGAAATGGCATTCAGTGCTGTTAAGGTATGTTAGAAGCCCATTGCATGATCTCAGCAGCCATCTGGTGGTTGCGTTTGTACAATTCACTTAATCTACAGTAGTTACTAAATGTATTATTATTATTTATTTAGACTTGTATGCCGCCCTTCTCCCTAAGAACTCAGGGCGGCATACTCTTTGAGATCGCAAAGTAGAATGAACTATAAGCAAGCAGGATAGGTTTATGCTATCTATACAACTTGCTAAGACCTACAAGTACAAATCTAGACGCTAACAAATCTGCACATTGTAAAGTGCACCTGCTTGTTTTGTAATTGGCCTGGTTAAATGTGGTATGTAAAACCAAAACAGCTGAGAAATGCATCAGTTGCAGAAGTTAAACTTAGTTGTGATTTGATTAGTTAAACTTAGCTCTGTTTTCTGATCCTCTGTGACTTTCTGGGCTCTTGGTTCATAGGCATTAGATGTCTTAATTGGATCTTCTTCCTACAAAATTCTCAATGATTTGCATAAGGTTCTAATTTTCAGCTGTATATTCAAACATTTTGTAGAGTCTTAATATGGTTTCCTTACTTTTGGCTTGGCTTCCAACTTTTGTGGTTTAAAAATCTTAACTTGTGACTTGGCATTATGTGTTAATCTGGACATGGTGCATTACTTAAAAACCACATATTAAAATGTCTTAGGCTGTGATTACCTCACCAGGGCCATGGGATAATTTTAAGTATTTTAATTTGGTTTTATTGGGCTTTAAAATTGTTTAATTATTTTTTAAATAATTATTGTATTGTATGTTTTAACTGTGAGCCGCCCCGAGTCTTCAGAGATGGGGCGGCATATAAATCCAATAAAATAAAATAAATAAATGTTAGCTGATTTGCACAATCCCATGCTTAGATGACGTATACACTGTTTCTTTCCTATTATTGCTTGTTATCTGTGATGGCGAACCTATGGCATGCGTGCCACAGGTGACATGCAGAGCCATTTGTGCGGGCACGCGAGCCCCAGGCAAACTTACTTCACTGCGCATGCGCGTGACTCCCAGCTGATTTTCAGGCCTTTTCGCCTGCCAGAAGGGAAGCCTCTGCAGGCTTTGCAGGCCAAAAAATAGGCCCGTTTTTGTCAGGATGAAACAGGGCCCATTTTTCAGCCTGCAAAGCCTGCAGAGGCTTCCCTCAAGTCTCTGGCAAGCCGAAAAAGGCCTCAAATGGGCCTAAAATCAGTTGGGAGGCGCAGTGCAGGTAAAGGAGGGGGGGGGGAGAAATAGTGCGCACATGTGCAGGGGCATGGGGGGGCCGCACACATTGCCCTCAGGGTGCTGGCACGTGAGCGCGCGTGCAGAATTTTTGGCACAGGAGCCCAAAAAGGCTAGCCACCACTGTCCTAGATCTTATTTTACTGAAAATGTTGATGTTTGATTTTTAAACATGCTGTTAAATATGTTATATCCCGTGATATGAAATGATGAGTTCCTGCTTGGTAATTTGCATGAAAGAAAATAGCATAGAGGAGGGAATTATATCCAAAATGGACACTTCAGGGAAAAACAAAGGCAAAACAAAACTGAGACAACTTGTTTTCAGTGGTAGCAAAATAGCTCTAAAAACACCTTTCTGAAAGGAAAGCATTATCTTAGCAGAATAGCAGAGTTGGAGGGGACCTTGGAGGTCTTCTAGTCCAACCCCCTGCTCAAGCAGGAGAACTTATACCAATTGAGACAAATGGTTGTCCGATCTCTTTTTGAAAACCTCCAGTGATGGAGCAGCCACAACTTCTGAAGGCAAGCCATCTTACATGCAACATTCACTTAACTTGATAAATCAGTCCAGGAGATGAAGTTTGTGTATATAGGCTTAATAAGGAAAGGTGAGTTATGTCAACGATATCATGATGTACAAAATAATGCAAAGTCATTGGCATCGTTTGCATGATGATGTCATGATGCCATGATGTCATCCTGGCTTCTAATGGATGCTATAATAGGGTACCCCTGTTTTATTGAGGGATACAGTATACATTACCTTATTGCAGGGGTGTCAAACTCGCGTCGTCACGGTGGTGTCACATGACATTTCGGGACTTTCCCCGTTGCTAAACTGGGCAGGGGCAGGGCCAGCACATGAAGCATCCGGCCCACGGGCCACGAGTTTGAGGTGCCTACTCTGCCTGCATTTCTGCTACAACCAGATTCTCTATTTTGTGTGTCAATTTTTGGGGGGTGAATGGTGGTGCTCTCCACAATTTTTTTGAGACGCAAAATTTGCCGCAAAGGCTAATTTAAAGCCTACTTCTGTTTCATAATCAACACTATGTTTTTTCCCCCTTTTCAGGCCTTTCCAAGGACTCATCCCTAAACCTGGTAAGTGCTTAATGTCCTAACAATGAAATGCTAAGTGTTTTTTGCCATCCTTTGGTAATTTAACAGGGCACGGTGTATGGAGGAAATGTGGTTTCACTTCAATAGGTGTCTTTGTATCCTAGGCTACTTATCACTATATTGCATATCATTAGTCCCTCGTGATAAAAGAGTTACCAGAATTTATTCATGGTAGGTTTTATTAAGACAGATAGCCGTGTCTCCCTAGATTGATTGTGCTATCGTATAGCAGAACAAAATTGCCAGTCTGTGGAACCTTGCTCTAGAATCAGAGAGCAAGGGATAGAAATGAATGTAACTGCAACCCTATTTCTTGTTTAAACACAACACTCAATTGTGTAATTACTATACATTTCCATTGAGGCTCTGTAGCTCCATGGATGTTGTTCGTTTTTAAGGCTGTCTGCTGAATAACCCGATGTGCATAGGGTGATCAGACATGCTGATGTTACTCCCTCCAAACCAGGGTATAGCATGATAACCTTAACTTTAATACAGATAGTCCTCGGCTTACAACACTTCATTTAGTTACTGAAGCTACAAGAGCACTGAAAAAAAGTGACTTATGACTGTTTTTCACACTTACAACCATTGCAACATCCCCATGGTCACGTGATCAAAATTCAGACGATTGGCAACTGACTCTTATTTATGATGGCTGCAGAAGCCAGATTCACTTAACAGACGTGTTAGTAGCGTAACAACTGTAGTGACTCCCTTAAAAGAAGTGGCAACAAAGGTCATAAATGTGGCAAAATTCACATAATAAATGTGCCACTTAGCAACAGAAAATTTGGGGTTCAACTGTGGCCGCTCTTTGTAATGAAGCAGCTTGTCGGGATTGTTAAAGAATACTGTAAAGCAGAGATGGGGAACTATGGCCCTTTTATGACTTGTGGGCTTCAACTCCCGGAATTCCTGAGCCAGCCATCAGAATTCTGGGAGTTGAAGCCCACATGTCATAAAAGGGCCATAATTCCCCATCTCTGCTGTAAAGTAAAACTCTTTAAGCTCTTTAAGGAAACTCTTTGTCTTGTTAACAGAGTTTTGCAGGAGGTTCAGGCAGGGTCCTTCCTCTTCCATTTGTGTAAGCTCTCTCTGGTTACTGCTACTGCAGAAAATTTAAAAAGGGGATAGTTCCATAGTGGTCTGGAATACATCATATGATGATGTGAAACAATAATGGGGTTGGTTATTTTGGGAGCTAGCATAATGCGAACTGAGACATTGGCTCTGTGATGTGCAAATCAGACCCTTGGTTTATGCAAAAGGCATAAAAAATCCTCAGTTACATATACACCTACAGTATGCACACCCATTAATATCATGTCATTGTTCACAATGAAGCAAGCCTGAAGAGCTTTTAGAACAATAGATTTCCACGAGAAAGTCATCCCTCTACTTCCCTTCCCCTCCCATTTCTCCTTGCCTTTCCTTTCCTTCCCTTATTCCCTCACTCTGTCCCTTCCAGCTCTTTTCTAAAACTACTGAAAGTTGTTCTAGATCCTGTCAAGACCATTGATCCATTAAGCATTGTATTATTTGTTTTAACTAACTATAGTTGATTTGGGAAGTTCTAAAGTGGGAATGATGGGGGAGAGCACAACTCAGTCTCTTGTTTTTCCAAAATGCTAGAGGAAGCCACCTGGTGATGTTCTGAATTGAGAAAAGGTGTGGCCAAATTTTTGGTGTTTTGTGGATATGTTAAGGATGGGGATAGAAGTTCTTTGCTAGGTGAGTCTTCATAATTTGGCCATTTTGGATTGTATTTCAAGAGTGCAATCTGGATGCTGTGGCATAAATAGGGTGCTAGATGAGGGTCCCACTTTAAAGACAGATATCAGGGCATTCTGTATCCATTCTGTGCATATGAATGCACAGGCAGGGACTTCTCGGGGTGCCGTCTGCGACCCAGTGTCGGTTAGCGGTATCCCGGGGAAGGGCCTACTCTGTAGCGGCTCCCGCTCTCTGGAACCAACTAGCTCTGGGGCTCCGCCTGGCCCCTGATCTCTGCACCTTCCGTCATGACCTAAAAACCTGGTTGTTTGAACAGGCTGGGCTGTGCTGACTCCTTGAGGGAAGGGTTTCTTATTTATTATGGGATTTTTAGTTTAATTTGGCTTGTTGTGATTTAATTCCATTTTATTTATTGTATTGTATTCATTTAACTTATTGTATTGTTTTTATCTGTGAGCCGCCATGAGTCCTTTCGGAGAGGGGGCGGCATACAAGTCAAATAAATAAATAAATAAATAAATAAATAAATAAATAAATAAATAAATAAAGTCCCCAGTTCTTTAGAACATTTCATTTAGCCCAAGACCACAGTAGCATCAAAAAGCGTTGTGCCTCTGCCATATCAATCTTTAACTGCTTAAACTCGAGTTACTTTGTAGTTTAGACCCAATCCCAGAATTTTTCAGAATCTGTGCGTGTGTGTGTGTGCATGTTAGCCACAACATTGCACATTGATTTTCTACCTTTTTTTTTTGCTTTCGCAAAGAGCAAAACCCTATTCACTCATTGCCCCTTCTCTTTTTTCTTTCCCTGATGTACAACGTAGCCCCTAGACGGATATCCACCTTGGAAAAAGCTTACACCACTTTGAACGGTATGTTGCTTAGATGAGGCACTAATAGATGGTAGCAGACTCGACATTGTGTTATATTGTTGCTATGATGATATAATTACTGGGGGTCCATTTGACGTTATTTGTATATTCCAGACTCCCTTTATGTATCTGTAAGGTCCAGATAAAAGTCTGGCAAAAATATGCAATAATTCAGAATATTCAAGAAAGTTTCACAGAAGTTTAGCTATACACATCCTCTTTCCTCATTCTTTTCCTCAACTTTGAAGCCAATGCTGAAGGGAGAACGATTGGTAGGCTGAGAAAGATTGGGGGTACTATAGGGTGAAAAGCCCTTTAAAAATTGTTTTCCTACCACTATGTGACCCAGTCCTGATTAGGCCACATTTTGACTTCCCTATTTTGACAGCTTTGAATCTTTAAAATAAAACCAAAGAGACTTAAATCACATCTTTACTCTGGTGTTAGCCTAACCTCAATATTTCTCCAGCTTGGTATCCTTTAGAACAAGGTGGAGAACTATGGCCCTTTTACGATTTGTGAATTTCAACTCCCAGAATTCCTGAACCAGCATGTATGGTTGGTAAATTGTGGGATTTGAAGTCCACAACTCTTAAAGTTACCAGGGTTGGACACCTGCTTTAGAAAAGAACAGTACAGTAGATGTGAGTATATGCAACAGCATGAGACGTGATGATCACTGATCAAAATCATGGGGCAAAAATATTTATCCTTTATTTGCAACACTCCCAGGAAGGGAAGCAGCACCTGATGGAATCTCTATCATTTGGTACAGGGAGGTACCTTCTCTAGGCCAAAGAGTGAATCTTTGGCAAGTTGCTTTGGTAGCAGGAGCATCTGCCGGCAAAGGAGTGGAAAAAGTCAAGATATTGGCTGTGATGGCATAATCAAAGCCCTTCTCCTTTTTAATATATGTGTAGTGCAAAAGGCAGGGGTTCGATTGTGCAGTCATAGCTGCCATGTTGATGTTTTTCACAACCTCTGTAATAGCTCTGGTTGGTAACTTTCTTCGTGCATACTTTTTGCTGTAACGAATTAAGTTTCATGTTTGCTCTCTTTTCTGTGGGAAAGTCCTCCTTTTGGTTAAGGATTTCAGTGACACTGAAGTCAGTTCTGCATTTTATGCTCCACTTCTTGCCATCTTCCCTACCTCCCCTATGATGAAAGGGAGAAGGAGAGTCCAATCCAGGATGGCAGCCACAACACATGATTGAAGA
The DNA here is from genome assembly GCA_009733165.1 of Naja naja. Classification (NCBI taxonomy): domain Eukaryota; kingdom Metazoa; phylum Chordata; class Lepidosauria; order Squamata; family Elapidae; genus Naja; species Naja naja. Next base: position 18,127,642 of record CM019148.1, on the reverse strand, counting down.
GCCCACAAAAAGAGTGGGACTTCGGTTGTAGGGTTGTGGCTGCCATTTTGACTTTTGTTTACCCCTCCCTGTGGACATCTCTGAGCCCTACTATCCTTTATACCTCAGGTAGTCCATGATTTACGACTACTATGGATCCTGCCCATCATGGTCATACGTTAGGGTGATCGTAAATCTGGTCACCCATGTAACTAATCTGATTTTATAAATGTTTTCTACAGTGGCCAAGTGAACATCGCGGCCATTCAGCAAGCCAATGGTTCACTATGGGTCAGTTTTGCTGAAAACCAGAAGTAAATATTGCTGTTTGGCAAAACATTTGTAAAACGTGATTAAGCGACCACAGGACTTTGCAAACAGCTGAAAATGTGGACTGGAGATGACTGGTGATCACGTGTGTGTGTGTGTGTGTGTGTGTGTAGATAACAGCAGGTGGGGTCCGTTGCCAGGGGGGCCTTTGCCCAGCTCCGCCTTGTTCATCAGCTCCGCCCTTTTCTGGACCGAGATGCCCTGCGCACAGTCACTCATGCTCTTGTTACCTCCAGACTCGACTACTGCAACGCTCTCTATTTAGGACTGCCCTTGCATACCATCTGGAGATTGCAGCTGGTGCAGAATGCGGCGGCGCGGGTGGTGATGGGAGTTTCCCGATTCTCCCATGTTACCCCCCTCCTGCGCTGTTTGCATTGGTTGCCGGTTGCACTCGGTGAGATTCAAGGTTTTAGTTTTAACATACAAAGTCCTGCATGACATGGGTCCTCAATATTTAAGGGAGCGTCTTTGGCCGATATCAAATGCCAGCCGCCCTGTGCGAGCACATAGGCAAGGACTCCTCGGGGTCCCGTCGGCGGGCCAATGCCGGTTGGCGGTCCCCCGGCGGCGAGCCTATTCTGTCGCGGCCCCCGACCTCTGGAATCAACTGCCCTTGGGGCTCCGCCTGGCCCCCGACCTCCGCACCTTCCGCCGTGATTTAAAGACCTGGTTATTTGACCAACCGGCTGTGACCCCTTCCTGGGGGGGGGATAGGTTTTTTTAATGTTAATTGTGTAAATCTGTTTTAGTATTTGGGCTTGTAAACTAATTTAATTGTTTTTTAAGTATTTATTGTCTTTGTTTTTTAGTTGTGAGCCGGCCCGAGTCTTCGGAGATGGGGCGGCATACAAGTTCAAATAATAAATAATAAATAAATAACTGTCAGAAGTTTGAATCCAAGCCATTAGTAACCCCTGTTGTAACTTTGAATGGTCACTAAATGATTAGTGATAAGTGGAGGATTCCCACAATTACGTTAGCAGGGAGAAATAAGGTGGTTGATTAAACAAGGGCAAAACCATCTTTCCAACCCTCTTTCCTATAACTGGATCTACAGTTCCGAGAATTGGCTGATGATTTTGAGAATCTTTGGAGAGCATCTAACTGATGGGCTAAGAGCAAAGCAACCTGGCTGGCCTATTTTCTTTTTCTTTTTCTTTTTGGCCACAAAGCTTCCTAGGATCCATTGTTTCACTTTGGTGCTGCAAGGTAAAATACAGAATGAAATACAGAAAGCGAACAAGTAAAGTCTTTCTATATCTCCAAAGCCTTGAGCAGAACCTGAAAATTACAAAGCAACAACAACAACAAAAAATAAACATACCCAATTGGGTGATTGGTGCTCCAGGATCTTTTAGAGGCGGCAACCATCAATTATTTCTCTCTCCTCCCTCCTCTTTGTCGCAATGCACTAATTAGTAAGGACAACACACAAGGATTTCCATTTATCAAGCCCTGACAGGCCCAGAACAAAGAGAAATGATATCATGCAGAAGCTGGCAATATCTGGCTGGGGCTCTGGGCAGCCTTTAGGCTAATTTCATGCAGAAGTTCAATTTAGACCTTAGGGAAGAGTTGTTTGCTCCTTCCCTGCAGCTTGATGTTTGGAAGTGAGACAAAGAAGGAGAAATGTCAGAAAACATGGCCATGAAATGATGGATTGCTTGTTGCTGCAGAACAGGTGTAGAAAACTGGGTGGGAACGAAATGACATACCCTGGAAGAAGGGATGACTGGCTGGTTGGTTAGGAGCAGTATCCCATTAAAACAGAATGCTCGTACACTCAGGAGAAGGACTAGGGGTGTCATGACAGCAGTCTCTTCCAATATCTGAGAAGCCATCACAGAGAATAAGGTGTCGACCTACTTCCAAAGCACCTGAGAGCAGGACAAGAAGTAACAAGTGGAAGATCATTAAAGAGAGATCCAACTTAACAACTGAGGAGAAATTTCCTGACAGTGGGAACAATTAATCGGTGGTTTGTCTCCAGAAGTTGTGGGTGCTCCAACACTGAAGGTTTTCAAGAAGAGAATGAACCATTTGTCTGAAATGGTATAGAGTCTCCTGCTTGACACGGGATTGCATTAGAAGACTTCCAAGGTCCTTTCCAGCCCTGTTATCCTATGTTCTACAACCCATTGTATATGATGGTCAATTGTGATGAACTTAGAAATCATATCCTTGCAAGAATCCATGGGTAATATTTATGTACTCGGAGTATTTTTGATTTTGGCTACATTGACATTGATGTGTTGGATTTATGTTTACCAACCAAGAAATAAAGGAAGCAGTATGCTCCATCCCATAATTGAGTAGACCAGGTTGCCCTGAAAGATCGGTCTCACTGGAAGAACAGTTAGTTGACATTGATGGTTCATTGTTTGTAACTGGCCTGGGTGTATGAAATTTAGTAACATTCCCAATTTTAGATTTTTATGCAGCATTCCCTTTGTCTACTACCACCTACCCTCTGCCAATACAAGCATGAACCGAGTAGGGCTGAGTGAGGGAAGGAAGGTGTTGATTTATGGTCCTTTGGTTGACACTGCCTTTCTCATAGCCATTCCTACAACTTATCCAGCCCTTGAAACCTAGACAGATCAGGTCCCTTATGGTAGCTTTGATGCGTGTTCCATGGAAAGGACCAACAGATGCTCATCTTCTGAACTTCTCAAAAGCTTTGCCCAAAGGCCAAAGTAGGCAAGATAAGGGCAGTTTGTAATTCAAGATGAGAATCTTGTGATGAATCCAATCAGTATTTCTAATGTTATCTATTTATTTGTTGTCATTTAAAAGCAATTGTGGAGAGCCTCACACTGCATTAATGAGGGTGACATTTTTGCCATTAGCATTTTCCTCTACATCCATCTCTTGAGAACATTATTAATTCCATGCATGAACGGTCAGGGTTTAGTGAATAGGTAAGGTATGGGGATTTTGATGGAAGAAATACTCAGTTAAAAGAGAATAAAAACTTTGTTTAAACTCCACTGATCCAAATGTGTCCACAAGGGAGGAGTACAACAGTCAGGATGGTGGCCAAAATCATGTGATCAAAAGTCCTCCTCTTTAAATAGGCCCAGGTTTCCAATCACATGGTCATGATAGCCACCTTGACATTTGGACCCTCTGAGAAGCCCTTCCCCTCAAATCCAGTCTGACTGTTTTCCCATCCACGTTGGTTTTTATTCTTGTGCCATTCTGATTTGAGGCCCTTCTTCATTTAAATCCCCACATCTTCCCTATAAACTATCCCATTTCAGTGCAGGAACACTTCCTTGCCACAGAGAGTGTCCCATTTTTACATCAAGTTGAATCCCATTCTTGACCCATCATGGTCCCCAAGCGACAAATAGGTTGTCCTTGTATTCTCTGCATTGTCATCCTGCTTACATCCTACTCTACTGTACCTTCTACAAAGACACACTTCTTAACACCTCACTTGCTAACATAACTGGGGAACAACAAATCTTTTTTTTTTACATGCAACTGCTGTTAATCAGGTCAGTACGATGTAATCCAGGGGTGTCAAACTCGCAGTGTCATATTGTTGTCATGTGACATATTGCACCTTTCCCCCCTTCGCTAAAATGGGGGTGGGCATGACACATCTGGCCCGCGGGCCATAAGTTTGACACCCCTGATGTAATCTGTTTGAATCTAGCTAAATGTTGTTACATTGTCTGAAAAATTAGGCAGATTTTTAGTGCTCATCGATAACTCAGCACGAATTGTAATATAGTATCTTGTCTTTTTTTCATTATTGAAGTCCCAGAGAACTTGAGCTGCTTTGTTGTCTATGATTTTTCTCTATTTTATGGTCCCACCAATTCTTCTTCCTCCTCCTCCTCCTCCTCCTCCTCCTCCTCCTCCTCCTCCTCCTCCTCCTCTTCTTCTTCTTCCTCTTCCTCTTCCTCTTCTTCTCCCCTTCCTTCCTTTTCCTCTTCCTCTTCTTCTTCCTCCTCTTCCTCCTCCCCCTTCTTCCCCTCTTCCTATTCTTATTGTTATTTCTAACACTGGGCTGTGACTGTAATAAAAAATACTATTATGCATTGTCACCCTCCCTAAAACAGCCACATTTTAAAAACTAAAATGTTTGGTTCTTTAACCTATTTCCTTAAGACACTTTCCATTATTCCATTCCAAATAGACACATATTTTTATACTTTCAAAAGCTCTGCCTGAATATTGGCACCCTTCTTCATTTTAGAATCGCTTCTAAATTTAGAATTGCTTCTAAAACAGGTTTTAATCCCTGGCGTTTTCAAGCTGCGTTGGAAAAATCTCCTGCTTGAACCTTAGAGAGAATGTTATTACAGTAGTTAAAGTATTAGACTAAGACCAGGAAAATCTAGCTTCAAATCCTTGCATGACTAAAGAGCTTTCTTGATCATTTTGGGCTGGTTACTATCTCAGTTGTTGCAAAGATAAAATGAGGGGGAGTTTAAGGATTTAGTTTGTAATGTGATGGTGGAACTGGGGAAAAGGGCTGTTGAATCTCTCCTTGAGCAAGAAGGACATCACTAGAGGTTTTTAAAAAGAGCCTAGACAGTCACTTATCTGAAATAGTATAGGTTTTCCTGCTTGAGCAGGGGGCTGGACTAGAAGACCTCCAAGGTCCCTTCCAGCTCATTCATTCTATTCTAAGAAGATCCGTAACTTAGAGGTGTTGGTTTCTTTGTTGTGGGAATAATACAAGCGCGTGTGCTATTTTTCTCTCTTTCTTTACATCCTGGAATACACAAAAATTTAGATGGAAAATGCAGGATAGAAAAGAACTTCAGTATTCCCTTGGTTTAATACTGTGGCTCAGATCAAATCTACCTCCTCTTGATGCGGTTATTTTGGGAGAACAGAAAGGAGAGCTTGCTAACTGGCATCTCTCATCACCTCGAAAGAAATAATAAGCATTTTTAAAACTTCTCATAGAATGGCTGGGTGGGCAGAACTGGACGTGGAAAAGATGTGACTGAATCTGGGGCATTACTTCGATAGGATACAAGCAGAGCTTTTTTGGCTAATTGTAATTAAATATTTGCCATCATTACTGGGTGACCAGGAGTTAATCTGTGCTGCTTGCAGCATGCATTTGAACCCTTTTATCAGTTCCCTTCCTTCTGGGATAAGTTATACAGGGAGTCTAACAGATCTAACAGATAATCAGAGTTGGAAGGGACCTTATAGGTCATCTAGTCCAACCCCCTGCCCAAGCAGGAGACCCTACACCATTTCTGACAAATGGCAGTCCAATCTCTTCTTGAAAGTCTCAAGTGATGGCGCTCCCACAACTTCTGAGGGCAAGCTGTTCCATTGGTTGATTGTTCTCACTGTCAGAAAGTTTCTCCTTATTTCCAGGTTAAATCTTTCCTTGTTCAGTTTCTACCCTTTATTCCTTGTCTGGCCTTCAGGTGCCTTGGAAAATAGATTGACCTCTTCCTGTCTGTGGCAGCCCCTCAAATATTGGAAGACTGCTATCATGTCTCCCCTGGTCCTTCTCTTCACTAGACTAGCCAAGCCCAGTTCCTGTAACCATTCTTCATATGTTTTAGTCTCCAGTCCCCTAATTGTCCTGGTTGCTCCTCTACTTATGACCATAATTGAGCCCCAGATTTCCACTGCTAAGCAAGACAGTTGTTAAGTGAATGTTGCCCCAATTTATGACATCTCTTGCCACAGTTGTTAAGAGAATCACTGCAGTTGTTAAGTTAGTAATATGGTTGCTACTCCATGTCAGTCTGGCTTCCCCACTGACTTCGTTTGTCAGAAGGTCGCAAAATGTGTGACCACATGACCATGGGACATTGCAGCCGTCATAAATACATGCCAGTTGCCAAACATCCTAATTTTGATCCCCTGTCCATGGGGCACTACAATGGTTGTTAAGTGTGGAAAACAGTCATAAGTCACTTTTTTTCAGTGCCGTTAGGGTTTGAACGGTCACTAAAAGAACAGTTGTAAGTTGAGGACTAACAATAGCAGGTAAGATTTCAACTGGAATACAGAGAAATGTCTGAAGTTACATGTCTTTTGAGCACTGCAGCTATACAGCCAATGATCTAAGGAGGTGATGGGCTCTTGTTTTCTGGAGGACATCAAGGAGAAAACGGACTTCTGGAAATGCCCCAGCTATGGATTTTCCATACTGAGTAAAGATTTGGTTGGGCAGTGGAGTCAGGATCAGAGAATGTAGTCCTTCTGTAAGAGATTCTGTGATGTAATCCCCAGAAATTCAGTGGCCTGAAAGTTGCCACTGAATTTTAATTTTTAATAAAGCAGAAGAGGAAATGTGTTAAATACCCTGGGAGTAATCATATTAATTGTTCTTAATTAAGTTGATGATTCATTACAATTGAATAAGAATCCCATTTAAATAGGCTTAAATGGAAAAAGTAAATACAATTCAGATTTTATCCTGGCCATCTTCACTTGTTTTTTTCTAGCCTCACCTTTTGCAGGGTAAGGAAAAAAATGTTCAAGGGGGAACATTTTTTTGGTACCCAAAACGGGCCCGGAACCTTCTTGGTTTTATTTGGTTTTACCTCCAATTCTGGGGTTTTATGACAATACATTCATCACGCACAGATAAGGATGTTAATGTGTGGAACCATGATCTAAGATTTCTCATACAGAGCTGGTTGGTCTTTGTAGGAACTGTATATTTTTTGTCTTAAGGTAGAAGGTAATCTCTTGGGGGCAGTGTGTGTGTGAGCTTGGTGGTTTTCTTGCAGATGTTTATTACCAAACTAGGTAACGTTATCAGTGCTAGCAGGTAGCATTGATGGTGTTACCTAATTTGGTAATGCAAACAACCAAGCTCAGAGAGCACCAAGGACTCCACAGTTCAACCTCGAGCTACAAATATTATTTGCTATCTGAACAGGGGGTGTAGAATGCTTGGTCTTTGACAGCAGTATGCTGGCTCTGTGTACCCAGGACTCTGAGAAAAGCTGCTTGTTTTCCTTTCATTTATTCAACTGATTTAATATGATCATTCTCTAGCCATGTTAGGAATGATTTCCCCCTTCTATCCCATTAAATAACAACCTGGTGTCCACAATGGGAAGTCTGGATGCTGCATTCAAGGCTTTTGAAACTGTTGCTTCTCTGGAACTTAAATTACATCCTTCTGGCCTAAAGCGGGCGACACAGTGGCTTATTGGTTAAGACACTGGGCTTTTGGGCTTGAAAGCCAGCAGCACAGGTTTGAGACCCAAGCGCCACTCAATGGGGTGAGCTCCCGGCCTCGCCCCAGCTTCTACCAAACTAGCAGTTCGAAAGCATGCAAAAGCAAGTAGATAAATAGGCACCACTTTCGTGGGAAGGTAACAGTGCACTGTGACATCATGTCAGCAATGTCTTCGGACAGCGCTGGCTCAGTGGCCTTGTAACAGAGGTGAGCACCACCCCTATAGTCAGCAGACCCCTTCCATAAATGTTAGGAAGATGGTTTTGTTGATTCCATATTCATTGACCAGATATTTTATCTGCAATGCCCTCCATAGGGGGCTACACTGCATGTCCCAAAATCCATAATTAACATGCTGCCTTGAGAGTTCTGAATCCTAAAGGCTCAGGACACAGATTGGAGAAGGATTCTCTCATCCATCTGTGGCAGTCCAAGACCCAAGGCTACCTACAGCTCCAGGAGCACCTTCAAACCAGCCTTGCTGAGAATCAGAGGCGAGTTTCCTTGCTGTTTTAAGGCAGGAAACAACCACAAACTATAGTATGTGCTCATAAGTTTATGTTTAAATTCAAATTTAAGAAAATGAAACGTAGGAACGCCCCCAAATCCTCCTGCAATACTTGTTTTGTATAATTGTCTCCATCCCAGGGGATACTTAGAGAGAACAAAATGGCAATGCATATTCCTCCAATTTTTCACCTCCAGAACCCTGTAGGATAGATAGGGCTGAGGAAGAAGGACTGACCCAAATTTATTCAGTGAATTTTCAGTGAGTGAAAGTAGACTTGGACTTCCCCACCCTTGATCCAACATCTTCTCTGCTACACCACTAGCTGGTTCTCTCAGAATACTCAATGAGAAAGAGCTACTAAACACGTGGCCTTTTCTTCCTCGGCAGATGAGGACGATGCCAACCGGTTGGGCGAGAAGGTGATTCTTCGAGAGCAAGTGAAAGAGCTGTTCAATGAAAAATACGGTGGGTTGCTCTATTTTGAGCGTAGGACTTGACCGTCTTGTAGGGTTGGTTCCACGGCTGGAAACTCTGGGTCCAGGGTTCAAAGGCAAAGAAGCAGATCTCTCAATCTGAATTTCTGGTTCCTTGATCCCCATCGTGGGCGGCTGGTCACTACGTCTCAGCTTCATGTGTTCCACAGGGCTCTTCTGAGACTTAGAATAGAATAGAATAACAGAGTTGGAAGGGAACTTGGAGGTCTTCTAGTCCAACCCCCTGCTTAGGCAGGAAACCCTACACCACTTCAGACAAATGGTTATCCAACATCTTTTTAAAAACTTCCAGTGTTGGAGCATTCACAACTTCTTGGAGGCAAGTTGTTCCACTGATTAATTGTTCTAACTGTCAGGAAATTTCTCCGTAGTTCTAAGCTAATGCAAAAGCTGCTGAAGAGGAAAGCTATTAGCATTGCCTTGATTGCGGCACCTCGGGGGGTTGGGGGTGGGGGGCACTGTTTTGCAGTGGTTCTCCTCCTACCTCTCGGGCGTAATCGGTGTTGGCAGGAGGGCAGAGGTCAGCCCCGAGGGCACTCACTTGTGGGGTTCCTCAGGGGTCGGTCCTCTCTCCCCTCCTGTTCAACATCTATATGAAGTTGCTGGGTGAGATTATCCGTGGATTTGGGGTGAGGTATCATCAGTACGCTGATGATACCCAGCTGTATATCTCCACCCCAAACCAAATCAGTGATGCCCTCTCCGTGATGACCCGATGTCTGGATGCGGTACGGATCTGGATGGGCAGGAATGGACTACAGCTCAACCCAGCTAAGACTGAGTGGTTGTGCGTGCAGGCATCTCGGCTCAGTCAGTTGATTCCATCTTTGGTCATAGGGGGAGAGGTGTTGCCCCTGTGGACAGGGCTCGAACCTGGGAGTCCTCCTGGATTCACGGCTTAGTTTGGAGGAGCAGGTGGGGGCCGTGACCAGGGGGGCTTTTGCCCAGGTCCGACTGGTTCACCAGCTGCGCTCGATCTGGACTGAGATGCCCTTCAAGACGATCACTCATGCACTTGTGACGTCCCGACTGGACTACTGCAGTGCTCTCTATCTAGGACTGCCCTTGCATACCATCCGGAGGCTTCAGCTGGTGCAGAATGCGGCTGCGCTGGTTGTGATGGGAGTTTCCCGATACTCCCATGTTACACCGCTCCTGCGCGAGCTGCATTGGTTACCAGTTGCCCTCCGGGTGAGATTCAAGGTGTTGGTATTAACATTCAAAGTCCTTACGATTTGGGTCCGGGTACTTGCGGGAGCGTCTCCTGCCAATATCAAACACCGATCACCCTGTGTGTGCGCACAGACAGGGACTCCTCAGGGTACCGTCAGCTAGACAATGTCGGCTGGCGGTGCCCCGGGGAAGGGCCTGTTCTGTTGCGGCCCCCGCCTTGTGGAATCAACTCCCTTTGGAGCGCCATTTGGCTCCTGATCTTCGCTCCTTCTGCCACGATCTGAAGACCTGGTTGGTTGAACAGGCTGGGCTGGACTGACCTCCTGGGGTTTTTTAAATTAGTTTAGTGGTTCTTAGTGATTGGGCTTGTTCGATTTAATCTTTTTAAAAATATTTATTGTTGAATTATTGTGTTTTAATTGTGAGCTCCGAGTCCTCGCGGAGAGGGGGAGGCATACAAGTCCAATTATAAATAAATAAATAAATAAATAAATAACTCTATGATTGATAGTCGGGGTGCAAATCATATACAGGAAGTCCTCATTTACCAACCATAATCAGGACGGGCAACTGTGTCGCTAAATGCTACAGCTGCTAAGCGAAAAGTCGCAAAAGCACACTGGACCTACCACATCACTTCCAATTTCTTCAAGTCACAGTTGTTAAGCGAGACATCACATGGCCCCGACTTGCAATTCCACTTCCACATTCTCCATTCATTCTGCTGGTTGGAAATGGGTTGCATGGCCATTGCAACACCTCAATGGCTGCAAATGCGCGGATTGGCTGCAACATTGGGTTTTATTCAACCAGTTGTAGCTTCAAGCTTCAAACACGGCAGTCATTAAGCAAGGACTACCTGTAAAGAACAGCATTTTCAGTGGTTTGTTGTGTTCTATAAACACTCCTGGGGAGGAGGTAGATTTAAGTCTTTCATTTCTTCCAGCACAATTCTTGTTGAAATGCTGTGACCTATTTTAGTGGGAGGGGGAGAAACTTCTCAAATCCCATGTTTTGACAATGTGCTTAACCAGCTCAGTTAAAGACCTAGTGGATGCTTTGGCACCATCAATTTAACTTTAATATTCCTAAACTTGGGCAATGGCTATCTGCAACTTAGCATTTTGTGGAAACCCAGCGTATTCTGTTAGTTTAGGGTCCAGCGTACAGATAGTTCTTGACTCAAAACCATTTGTTTAGTGACCGTTTGAAGTTACTGGACTTTCTGGCTTTTTCTTTTTCTTTGAAGACGTTTCGCTTCTCATCCAAGAACCTTCTTCAGAGCTGACGAAGCTTCTTGGATGAGAAGCAAAACGTCTTCAAAGAAAGAGAAAAAGTCAGAAAGTCATTTGCCTCTTCAAAAAAGCACCTTTGGGACAGCCATGAGCTGGGTGACTGAGAATCTCCACGGACATTTACGAATAAGATTGAGAAATAAGGTGGGCTTCCTCTGTTTTGTGATGTGATAGTGGAATTCTTTGTTTTTGTTTCAGGGGAGGCTTTAGGCCTGAACCGGCCTGTTCTGGTACCCTACAAACTGATCCGGGACACACCTGATGCCATCGAAGTGACCGGTTTGCCGGATGATATCCCGTTTCGGAATCCCAATACTTATGACATCCATCGGCTAGAAAAGATTCTGAAAGCACGTGACCGAATCCGAATGGCAATTACTAGCCAGCTCCAGTACGATTCCATTCCCAACCTTCCTTTTAATTTTATATGTTTACTTATTGCAATTATTTCTATGCTGTTTTAATCCATCTGTAAAGCCACAGTGCCCTCTTCTGGCATTAACATGTAACTACACAATTCATTGGATCAACCTCCCCCCAATTCAGAACCTTCCAAGATTGCAGTTTCTGGAATCCCACCAAAGAGAGTTATGAGATTGCTGTGCCAACATACTTGCCAAAGGTTACATTAGCAAAAGTAAGAAGTTTAATATTTAAATCTGCCATTGTACCAGCAGACCATTTATCTATCTAACCTGAGTAGCATTGTACAGAGCCACTATGCTTGGCAATTCGTTCTTCAGAGATTGAACTGAGGTCTGTGCAGTGTCAGACAGTGAGGAGGTTGGGGAGGAACATGGGCCAGTCCTGGAGGCTGAGGAAAGCTCGGACGAGGGCTCCACGTCAGAGGCAGAGATGGGGCCAGGGCAGGCTGGCAGTCATCAGCTTCCTTCAGAGTCGGACAGCAGTGAGGAGGGGGAGCAGCTGGAGCCAGTTCCCAGACTGTGGATGCGCAGAGCTGCCAAAAGAAAAAAACAATTAAGAGCTAAGGGTTGACATGGGAGTGAGGGCATAGGTGAACGGTGAATGGCCCCTCCCATAGGGATTAAAAGAGGAGCAAAAGGGGAGGGGGCTTTTGCAGGAAACAATTCGTTCGTTGCAGCGGTGTGAAGATCTGTCTGTGCATCTCAGAGACTTTAGAACTATCCAGGCTGAGCCAAGCTACCTAAATAGTGTCTCACACACAGAATCCTTGAGTTGGAAGGAACCATTCTGCCCACCCCCCATCCTTCTGCTTAATGCAACAATAAAATGTCCCTGACATATCTTTAAAGGAGAATATTTGTAGCTCAGGGTTGACATGAGGGGTCCTTGGTGCTCTCTGAGCTTGGTTGTTTTCTTGCAGATGTGTTATTACACAAACTGTCCTAGCACTGATGATGTTACCTAGTTTAGGTAATGAAACATCTTCAGGAAAACAAGCAAGCTCAGTGATATATCTTTGTCTAGTCAATGCCTGAACCCATCTCCTCTGCAGGTCATAGATTCTGCTGTCAGCCTGCTTTTTCTGGATATTTAATAGTTAGATTTGCACAACATACTAGATTTGACTGACTGGTAGAAAACCCAGACATTAACATATTAAGGTGTTAAGCTGTAGTATGATTTATTTGTTTGGGATGCAGTACACTAATTGTATTTTCTTAACCTAGCTTAATTTCAAATGCATGACATTTTTAGAATCATTGATTGTTTTTTTTTAATAGTAGACATTCAGCCAACCTTTTTGGACAAGAGTATATTTTTTGTGGCCACACAGTAGATGGGGCTAAGTTATCAATGAATGAACCTGAGTCAGGCTACTAG
>CM019148.1:18079921-18098635 GCA_009733165.1 Naja naja | reverse complement strand
GGAAAGTGGGTCTAAATTTACAATGTTTTGGAAAGGTACATTGGGAAATGTATGAAATCTCAAAAGTGTAAACATGACATATATAAAGAAAAAAAGTGCCAACCAAGCTTAATGGATTCTTTAAGAAAGATACTGTTCCTCAACTTTTTTTTTTTTATATTACATTTATATGCCGCCCTTCTCCGGAGACTCAGGGTGGCTTACAATTTTTTGGGATGCAACCCAGTGTGCTCAGCAACAGCCTTCATTCCATTGTATATGCCTGCTTATTACTACTTTTCTTTCCATCACTTTCCCCATCCACAGGTATAGAAGACCCAATCCTCGGCCATCAGCCATTATACCAGTGTATCTAATTTTTCCAAGAACAAAGAAAAATATAATTTATGGATAATTTGATGTTTGCTGATACTATAATTGTAAATTATTATGCCTAATTTTGTACTTGCATAATAAACCAACTTTTCAAACACCGAGTTTCCATTTAACCTTTTTTGTTTTTTTATTTAGGCTTCTTGTTAAAAATAATGCATACAGTATTAAACCAAAGTTTAAAAGATACAACTTTTAAATTGTCATAATCACATGTAAAGACTGAAAGGTAATTATTACTACAGTGTATTTTTATGGCAAAAATGGTTAGAATGAAAGAATTGAAATGACTGAACGATATGTTAAAAGTGCTTCATGAAGCGTAAAAAATAGTGAGCATGGAACACTGAAGAAAAGTTGTGAGCTCAGTTGCGGTCATGCCTAGGCTATCATGATATTCACTTAGCTGCCATTTTGCTTTAAAGGCCTAGTGTTTGGAATGAACCTTGGTTGATAAATAAGGAATGAGTGTAACATGAATTTCTAACAAATCTAATTTCTTAGTGGAGTTTTTCTTGACCACAAAATCACTTCGGCTGTTCAGTGGTTGCTTTCAGCCAGGCTTTCCTTCAAAAAGACCCATGGTCTTAGATAGAAAAAGAAGATGGGAGAACAACAAAGATGATAAAATTGGGTGTGGGGGAGCTTTAATTTTGCATTACCTTTCCTCTGTGCCATAATTGCTAGGCATGGAATTGCCTGTGTTATACTTACTGAGTAGTAATCCTTTGTCCCAAATGTCTAGTCAGAAAAATGAGGAAAGATTTGGAAAACAGTTGAGTGGCTCAACTGGTAATTGTCACTGCTCCAGTACATTTATTGGGTGACTTAAGATTTGCATTAATAAACTGTAGCTCCTCTCCCAAATCATCGTCTGTAATGTTCTGACATTTTTGTGTGTGTGTGTGTGTGTGATTGTCTTATAGGAGGGTAAATTCCTTCTATTCAGGTATAATTTTGACTCACAGTATAGTTTTTCTTCTCTGTAGCAAAAATGGCTCAAGCAGCAATGGCAGCGGCAGCAGCAGCATCCAGCCACGATGAGGACTCATCTGAAAGCAGAATGGTGGTTACCTTTCTCATGTCAGCCCTTGAGTCAATGGTAAGATACAATATGAATCTGCTCTACTGTGACTTTTGCCACATGGCTTATATCTCTGGGGACTTTTACAGTATATATATGTTTGTCTGTTTCTCTTTAATCATCAGTTCATTTACAAACCAGACTAGGAATATTTGACAGTATAGACCATTGTTTCCTAACATTGCATCGGAGTATAGTACAGGTAGTCCTCAACTTACAACAATTCATTTAGTGACTGTTCAAAGTTATAATGGCACTGAATGACTCAATGACCATTTTTCATAATTATGACCATTGCAGCATCCCCATAGTCATGTAATTTACATTCAAATACTTACAACTGGTTCATATTTATGGCAGTTGCAGTGTCCCTGAGTCATGAGATCCCCTTTCGCGACCTTCTGACAAGCAAAGTCAATAGGAAAGCCAGTTTCACTTAACAACTGTGTTACTAATTTAACAACTGCATTCATTTAACAAATGGGGCAAGAAAAATGGGGCAAAATTCATTTAAGAAATTTCTCACTCAACAACACAAATTTTGGGCTCAATTGTGGTAAGTTGAGGATTATCTGTAAAAGGAAAAATAGGAAGCAGAGTTACTCATTTGACTCAGTGTAGAAACCATCAGTGTTTGATTTTTCCTGTATAGAACTTTTTTCATTCCAGCTGGATGTGGTTTGAAAGTCAATAATCCCCAGCTACAAGAAACAAAAGAAAAATGTTTTCCTTGTCATCCTCCTTGACATCTTGAATGATAGTCGCTTCTTACATGCTTTTACTAGTCCCTTTCATAATCTCTCAAATTTGGCTGTGAAAATATAAAATTTGGGTGGCTTACTTAGTGCCTCTACTTTGAGTCATGTTGTTTTTCCAATATAGGCATGTGAATATGAACAGTCAATTCTTATCAGGACCCTCATGTGACCAGTGGTAGTCAAACACTACCAGTCTAAAGTTTGGAAAGGACTTTGGTTCTTCCAGAATGTTTCCCATTGTGTCTCATGTGTCTTTGCTAGAGACAGGTGATTAGTACTGCAGGTGATTAGGCTCCTCATTTGGTTTGTAGATTATCAGTCTGCACCATTGATTAAATGAAAACCCTTAGAAATTGTACTTGGATTTCTAATTGCATTTCCAGTTCGTCATAATTGGAAGTGGCTAAATTTCATTTTCAAATTTCAGTTTAAGAACTGTCATTGTTAATGCCTATAACATTATTTCAGTAAAATTGGTTATTTTTCACTGTTATATGCTGCCCAGAGTCACATTTTTGTGAGATGGGTGGGCATATAAATATGGTAAATAAATAAATATTAATTATGCAATTCTATTATATTTTACTATATTGTTGATGTTAAGAAACCAGTAAAAGTAAATAAAGAGAAATACTGTGTAAATCTGATCTAGCACCTAAGCAATACTGTAGATAAGTTGTCACATTCTTTTGTTGCTGGAACACTTTCATGTTGTTTGCATAGGTCTCTGTGCAGGGTTTTTTTGGTGAAAAGGTTCTTCTCTTTGCAGAACAGGCTGTAGCCGTGGTTTTAAAAAATACAGCAGTGCCAGGAAAAAAATTATTAAAAGAGAGTATAATACATTTTCATATTAAACTTTAGGTCTTGTTGTTACAGTTCTAAATGGCAACCTTTTATTTCCATAGTGCAAAGAACTTGCCAAGTCTAAGGCAGAGGTTGCCTGCATTGCTGTATATGAAACAGACGTATTTGTGGTGGGCACTGAGAGAGGAAGAGCTTTCGTCAATACGAGAAAAGATTTTCAGAAGGATTTTGTGAAGTACTGTAAGTCTGAATGAGAAGTTCACAGACTTCTTAACTTGTTCGTTGATTAGAATCTGCACATAAATATTTTTGCTCATGTAACTTTCCTTTTATGTCTAGTAATAGTGTAAATAAATAAGATGGGCTATTTTGAGAACTTTCATTCAACTTCTGTGCCCATTTTCTGTAGCAGAAGAGAACAGACTATGCATCTGGTAGCATTATACTTCCCCTCCCCCAACAGAAAGTAATGCAATATAATCACAAACTGTGATACTGAATATTGAGAGGACCAATGAAGAATGGTAGGAAATAATTGACATACTTAGATTATGGATTATTAAGGACATTGGAAAAATGTCTAGTTAGTAGATTTTCTGAAACAGAATATTGGTATCTCATATTTTCTGTAAAAAGTGAACCCCCCAAAACTTCTGAAAATTATATATTAAAAATTAGTCATACATTACATATGTGATAATAATTTACAGAAGTTCATCAAAGCATTATCAAACCCATAATGCAAGTAGTGTGTCCAAATAATGCCTTTTTCCCAAACGACTGTTATTCCTAGAGATCTAATTCAACAATGCTGGTTGTATAAGAAAATTTATATGATTTATTTTTATAGAGCCATGGTAGTGCCAGTGGTTAGAATGCAATATTGCAATATTGCTGGAGTTCGATCATGACCAGCTCAAGATTGACTTAGCCTTCCACCCCTCCGAGGTTGATAAAATGAGGACCCAGATTGTTTGGGGGCAAGATGCTGACTCTTTAAACCACCTAGAGAGGGCTGTAAAGCACTATGGAGCAATATATAAGCCTAAATGCTATTGCTATAATTGTGGCAAGATGGTGTGAACACAAGAAATGGGATGTCTGAGAAAGGTCTTAATATATGGATAGACTCGTGATTTAAATTAGTAGTTTATGGACAATGCCAGATTTCATAATTTCTTCCTAGGTATTAACGAAGAGGCAAAAGCTGTAGAATTGCAGAAGATAAAATCATCATCTCTTGATAACAGGATGACTGTGGATATTGTGGAAATGGAAGCTCTCAAGAAGTCTGTGGAGGATTATTTCTGTATTTGCTATGGTAGATATTTAATTTTAAATGCAAATCGTTTTTCAAAGCAGAACTGTGATGTTTCTCATTCTAGATTTAAATGCAGTTGATTTTGATTTGAGGAAGGCAGTTAAACCATCAAGATAGAATGTATGATTTGAATTCTAATTCAGTAATGAATATGAGTTGCTGTCTGTTTCATGGGATTGGACTTAATGAACTAGATATATATAGCCTGCTTTATTCCTTTCAAGAGCTATACAGAAAAGGCATTTTATAAATTCCTATATAAATAAAATATACATTGTACATAAAGTTAACCTCATTATAACTAATATCACAATGAATTAGTTCTTGAGCATGCTTTTTATACTTTCCAAACCAGCACAATGTTGGAAAGAACTTAGATTAAAAAATCTTGGTCTCTGCCTTGATTTCAGCAGGTTAACTCTATGAAAAGAACAAGACCAAATTTGATGTGATGAAAAAAACTGAATTTGACTGCTCCATTCAAAATCTCCTACCTGCTCATAAAAACACAAAGATGCAATTTGAGGAAAAATCAGAAACTTCCTCCCCAAAACCTTACACACTATCCTTGGTTAGAGCCATACATGTAGGTAATATATGCATGTATGCTGAGTTCCTGCAGAGAAAGTATGCTGATCTGTCTACACACAGATTCAGCTGGTAAGGTAAAGATTCCCCCGCACATACGTGCTAGTCGTTTCCGACTCTAGGGAGTGGTGCTCATCTCCATTTCTAATCTGGAGACCCAGCGCTGTCTCCGTGGTCATGTGGCTGGCATGACTAAACGCCAAAGGCGCACGGATCGCCTTCCCACCAGAGTGGTCCCTATTTTTCTACTTGCATTTTTTATGTGCATTCAAACTGGTAGGTTGGCAGAAGCTGGGACAAGTAACAGGAGCTGACTCTGTTACGCGGTGCTAGGGATTTGAACCGCCGAACTGTCGACATTCTGATCGACGAGCTCAGTGTCTTAGCCACTGAGCCACCATGTCCCCAACTGGTACTCCCTCCTAAAAACCCTGTTTTTAGGATTGACTGACTTAACAATCTTCATCTGCCTCATTCACGAAATTACAAATTTATAACTAAACCCCACAGAATCAAATATGGAGGATAAATGCTTCCACAGAGGATAACTAGGGGTCAGAGCTCACTAATATAACAAAGCCTTGGAATGCTTATGAACTATTAATCACATAGAGGCTAAATGCACCTTTGAGGAGAGAGTTACATAATGTGGGAGATGCCACAGAGAAGACATGTCATAATAATAAATAAAGATGATGCTGCAGGGTGATGCTTTCCTTTGAAATATACCAGCTTCTCATTTTTAACATTAACAAAGAAAGAAAACCAGGACTCTGTGTGGATAATTAATTATGTTCACAGTGCCAGATCAGAGAACTCCATTGGAGACCTGAGGGCTAGTGAGTAGTTAAACTATTTATTTCATCTACATAGAAAGAATTGTCAGCTTTGGAAGCCATATTAGTACCAGAAGCTTCTATGCTGCCACATTCCTGTGGCTGGGAAAGTAGGAGGGGGGAATTGTAGAGTGTTGGTAGTTAGACATAATAGCATTCTTCTCTTCAGTCAAGGTCATGTTATTCCTACACCTGGAGGAGGAGTGGTTGAAGGGATGTCTCTAGCTGGGGTGGATGGTGATTGGACCGATGGGTGCAGGGGTTGGTTTTGGACTTTTGAATTACTAAGGGAAAACCAGGAACTCTCAGATTTGGGTTTTCCCAGATGTGTCAGTATACCTACTCTAATCAAAGGAACTTTGAGAAAATGCCTGTCTCTGAGTTTTTAATTGGAGTTGGGTTTTTCTGGAACCCTGACATTAGCCCTAATCTCTAAATAGTTACCAGCACCCGAAAAGGGGCTGTCCGGGGTGCTGAGCCCCAGTACCGACCTAAAGTTCGGGCAGTGCAAAGCCTCAGCGAAGATGGAGGAGAAAGAGGTGACAGAATTATTAGCTGATTTTTATTTCAAAACAAGTTCATGCATCAAAGAAAAAGACATGTTTGCCATTGTTTTGTTTTAGGAGCAGAAGTGTTGCCTCATTTGTACAAATTGATTTTCTCCTATCTAGGTAAAGCTTTAGGAAAATCAACAGTAGTTCCTGTGCCATATGATAAGATTCAGAGGGATCCATCTGCTTTGATAGTACATGGTCTTCCAGAAGGACTTGCTTTTAAGCATCCCTCCAGCTATGATGCCACAACACTGAAATGGATTTTGGAAAACAAATCTGGGATTTCATTTGTCATCAAAAGGTACAAACAATTTCATTTTCTGAGATACTTTGAGCTTGCAGCAAAACATTCTTAAATCACTTTGCATAATAAAGTGTAAATATGGGTTATTAAAACCATTTAACTTTCTAGCAGGATAGCAGTTCCCATGTAGAAACAGACTCCCATGTAAACCTATGCAGATTCCTGGACAGCAACCCTTCCCAGGAAGAACATATCAAAAGACCAAATTTGGGAACAGATTGGATGCTTATATGAGGAAGACAGATTATTATCACTACATATTTTTCTCTTCAGATAATTCAATAGCAGTTAGAAACTTCCAAGAAATCGATTGTTCTGGCATTGAAAAAGAGGAACGTTTTAGTAAGAATTGCCAAGACTCCTCTTATAAAGCTTTAAATTAATTTGTAATAGTATGGAAATTTCCTTTCTAAAACTGTGAGAAATGATACCATTCAGCTGTGAATCAGATATGTTTGTTTATGATACTATTTCATCGTCCTTCTATGGTCCAAAATGGACCTTGTAACATTATAGATTGTTGTAGGAAATATGGAGAAAATGTTGAAGACGTGATCTGAACCCTCTTAATGCCATTATCATATTTATAAATAGATCTTGCAGAATAATAGAATTTGCTCTTTCTTTATGTAGGCCTTTCCTTGAGCCAAAGAAACATTTAGGTGAGTCTTGATTTGACCTAAATTTTAAAAATCATTTTCTATATAGAACCAATTATATTTCTGTAGTTTTTTTTTTACATAAGTTGATACCTGAAAAAACTGTACAATACTGAAAGTTCTAATTTTTCAGCCTTTTGTGGGACCAGAATAATTTTCTTGGTTACTCCGTCCCCCCAGACATCTCATGCCTGAATTTATTTTTGTTACTCTCTTATAGTAAAGCAAATCCTATTGTTAAGAAGCCATATAATTGTCTCAGATATTGCAGACCTTAAACTGTATGGCTGTGGAAAGCCTGGGTGGAGGGGAAGGAGGACTTTGTGCATAAGCATTTAACATACCACTTCCTTTCAGATAATTAAAGAAACTATCATTTGCAATAGCCTGGATGTTTCACAACTTATTCCCAATGCCATCTATATATGCATCTGTATATACATTTGTATATATGCACCAGAGACAAATTCCTTGGGTGCCCAATCATCCTTGGCCAATAAAGAATACATCACTTTTGAAGTAGCTGTGGACCCTGCAAATGACATATTTTAAAAGATGCTTTTTGTACATCTCCTACATGTTGCAACACATCTCTAAGATTTTGCAGTTGTTTGTTTATATTGAAAAAATATATGCTACCAGAATTGTCAGTAATGATAATTTGGAAGGCATAGAGCAGTGATGGCGAACCTATGTCACGTGTGCCGGAAGTGGCAGAGCCATCTCTCCGGGCATGACAGCTGTTGCCTGTTGCTTTTTTGGGTTCCAGCGTGTGCATGCAGCTAACCAGCTGGTCTCACATGTGCAGGAGCGCTGGAAACCGGAAGAGCAGCTCCCCGGAGCGCATGCACACGCTGGCCAGCTGGTCTTTGCACATGCATGTGCATTAGAAACCGGAAGACCAGGTGGCTGGCACGTGTATGTGCGCCAGGAAGTTAAGCTTCTGGTTTCCACCGCTCCTGAGCGTGCACATCGGGGAGCTGCTCTTCTGGTTTCCAGCACACGCACGTGCGCACTCCCATTTCAGCACTTGGTGCCAAAAAGGTTAGGCATTGCTGCCATAGAGCCTTGAATAACATTGCCATGACACAGAGTCTTCACCATTAGAATTTGGGGGGAGTTACAAAATTCTCCTGACAAAGTTCTGAATTAATTTACAGAGAGATAAAAATGAATAATCCAGATATTTTTTAACACAATCAAGAGTTACTGATGCTAAATAGAACTGTAAAATTTCTATACAATTATATAACAGAGGAAAAATATTAGTTTTCTTCAGTTATTATTTTACATTTCTATATATATATTCTGTATTCAGTTTAATTGTGTGTGTGTTATTAGATTCTTTTTTCTTTTTTTTTTCAGGCCGTCTTTCAGATTCGTCACACATGATGACATCTCCAGGTGTAAGGTATAAATCATTTTATTCCTTTTTTTTCTACAAGTTTTCTACAAACAGTACAATAGTATTTTTTCCAGCGGCAAAGCGTGAGGTGACAATATTCAGCATTTGTCTTAATTTTAATTTTGTGGTTTAAAATTAGGGGTTGAGTTTAGTGCCAGAACACTTACAACTGGCTTGTGCCAATCATCTAATGAGGAATTTGGATTGAGTTGCACAACAGATGCACTTGTCTAAAAGTTTGTTGTAACTATTTTAAGGCCCTTTCAAAGCCTTCTAAGCATAGGAAGTCTGGAAGGAATATTTCTTTCAGCATCCTGGAGAGCCAGTTCGCTTAGTGAGTGCTCATTTAGTTTAATCAAATGACAAAATAAATTCATATGGTATATTATACTCACTGAGAATTGTCTATTCTCTGTTTGTCTAGTTGCCCTTCCATTCAGGTGAAGACTGAGCCCAATGAAGATTCTGCATTTCTGTTTCTTTTGAAAATACTAATTCCTTGAACATACAAGGATATTGTTCACAGCAGTGTGTGAATTGACATCAATCTGTGTCCATAAGAAGTATCTGTCCTATCAAAATTCCATGAAGCTTTTTTTCAATATTTCCCTCAAATGTATTGCCAAATGCATTTTCCTAATATGTTTTATTTGAATTTCTCAAAATATGCATTTTTAATATGAAGCAGCCATTAATTTTTTGTAGTCATTTCAAACTTCTACTAATAAGCTTCATGGCGTAGTCAGGCTGCATGATTTACATTGTAATTAGTGGATCTTGAAAATGCCTCTTTGCTAGCAATTTACTTTAATACAAGGCTTGGTCCTAACTTTTAATAATAATTATAAGAAATATTTACACATGGGAAATTGAGGCTGCTTCCTGCATTTCATTGCCACTGTTATTTGAGGTAAGCGCATCCATAAAAATTATGGCCATTGCTAAAATACTTACTTGCAAATGTGATTTTTTAAACCCCACCTCCCCAAATGCAAATGTCTGTTTTGGGTAATTGACTGGCTACACACCTTTTCAGAAATAGTACACACTTTTTGGATCTTTATTTTGGGTGTAAATTTCTTAAAAATTTAAAAGCTTAAGTAAAAATAAAGCATTTGAATGTAAAAATAAGAATATAAAAATATAAGTTCCTTTTCAAATCTTGGAGTATTTTATATACTGCACTACAGGCCAACAAACATTATTTAAATGGTAATATTCATTCATAAGACATGCAGTAACAAGAAAACTTAATGAAGAACAAAAATGTTTTATAATATCTGATATAGTGACTAATAATTCTTACCCATTGCAATATGTAAGGAATATAGTACTGGCTGTTCATTGTTTCAACTTAGAAAAATCTTCAGCTTTCATTGGTCTGTATAATTCTTGATACTCATAACTAGTGATTTATATTATCCAATCCTTAGATACATGTGGTTTATCTGCAGCAACACTTGCTGGAGAAATATGGCAAATGTGAAGTAGGTATTTTACAGATTGTTTCTATCCATGCTTCTTACTTGGACTGAAATAAATATGTACATATTTTGCTTTTGGTTGATTTTGGAAATGGAGTGATAAGCTGGATGGGATTTGATCTGATAATTATCAAGAAGAAGAAAAACATACAATTTTCTGGCAAGGTAGATGAATTGAGTTATAATGGTGATTAGTGCATTGTTGGAAAACCTGAAGACCAGGTTAGGGACAGGTCATGGAGAATATCTACGTGGTTGCTAAGAGTCAGCACTGACTTCAATGGCACATAAACAGCTATTTTATAATATTGACATTGTTGAGTATCCATTTGTTGCATAACTTGGGCTTTAACATATTAATTGCAGTTAACTTAGAATGTGTTGATTTTCTTGATGCATATGAAACAGCAAAGGGTGAGCATTGATTTAGATTCCTAATTACCCATGTAAAGGAAATATTAATTGTTTCTATTTCAGGACTTGAGATGGTAACAGTTAAAGAAGAATCAGAAGACCCTGAATATTATCAGTTTAATATTCCAGGTAACAGTGAATGTGAACCTTCTTTTATACAGTTTGAAATCTTGAATGGTAAATTATGCAGGCAAAAAAACGGAATGAAGGACAACGTGTTGGAAAACAACATAACGCTTTGGTTCCAGTATAATCATATAGTATTTGAAGCAGAACTTCTTTTCGGTTTAGGTGATCTTTGCCTGGTTCCTGCTCATTTATATGCTGTATTTGCTCCCTATGCACCGTTGTCTCTGCTCTCCTCCTCCATTTCTTAAAAATTGAGAGGTGTTTGTGGATGTTTTAAATAAATTACATAACTTAAAAGTTAAGTGTAATAACTATTCTGTCGATAGTCAAACTTGCTGCCAAATACCAAGTATTACAAATGTGTCGTGTTGGAGGGAAGAATGGAAGGATAGGCGGCAATGCCATATGAAAGTTTTATATATCTCAACAGTTTATTGATTCTTATTAATGATAGCTATCAAAAATTGTGTGCTTGTGTACTTTATTTATTTAAAAGCCACAAAGACATCCTTGTTATGGACCATAACTTTGGTATGCTTACAAACAGCAAAAGTCATAAAAACTGCCAATTCCTACCAAAACAATACCCCACACGTATATCAGTAATAACTTTATGTCAAGCTGCAATGCTTGACATAAGAGCCAGCTTTTCAAGGCTTTCTAGAAAACTAGATGGATAGTAGCTTATCAAAGTTCAGGGGGAAGAATGTTCCAAAGCATAAGAGTTGGTACCAAGAAGACACTTCCAAGGTCGAGCTAGACAGCAGAAGATCCTCCACCTTATCTGTCCTGGTGAATAAGCACTTTGCTTAAAAATTGCGGGGATGATAATACAAAATAAAGCAGACAACCCACGGCAATTATTTATTAAACTTAAGTGTATTCAAATTGTTTTTGCCCTCTTGGAATATTCATTTGGAAGTGGCATTCTGATTGCAAGCTGTACATACATGGGATTAGCATGGTTTAGTTGACATTGTTTACTTTGGCATACAATTAAGGACTAATGAAATGTGTAAATTTGTAATGGGGCTTTTGCAGTAGCTGTATACCAATTATTCTGAAAATTATTTCAAAGGACAGCATCATTTAAGTTGCCCTATTGGAGAAATGGATAGCATATAAATTCAATAAATAAGTAATTGTTGAATGATCCCAGCCTAATGTAGTTTCCTGGGGCTAGGGTTTAAAATAAAGGCACAGAATTGAGTAACCTTTAGAAAGGTAAGCAGATCTAAATCTGATTGATACTTTGGTGGGAGACTACCTTAGAGCCCTCTTTTATGTCACACTAAACTTTACAATGGAAGATAAGGGTTTTATATTATAAAAAATGTAGTTTCATTTCTTCCTTCCATAATTTACATTTATCTTCCAGGAGGCAATTTTAATGAAAAGCTAGTCATGTTCAATAACTTTTGTTGAGGTATTTCTTCTTTCTCCTTCTTCCCTTCTCCTGTCCCAGATAAGATTTTTACTGGTTTGTACTGCCCTTTTCTTTAAAAAAAAAAAGACCCATTCTGAGCAAGATGCTCTGTGAGGAGACAAACATTTAGGATGGCGAATGCTAACTGGACAACTGTCCAATTGTGACCGTCGCCTAGTGCTGGCATTGCAAAACATCACAGCAAGGTCGGTTTGCACCAGAATCCTGAAAATAGTGTATATGAGCTGACAACAGAAACGGTATAGGATGAAGTGTTAAAGCATGGATATTCTTTACAGAACCATATCAAACTTCGTTTATGCGCCAAAAATAACAACGTTAAAATCTGCTTTGCTTACAGATACCTTCTTTCATAACTTAAGGATAATACCACGTTGCTCCGTTCCCCAATCTCCTTTCTATAGTATGCCCTTGAAGCCTTCAGTTATAACAGAGGCGGTAGTGAAATTCAGTCACAATCTTTTAGCAAGGGCAAGTGATATATATATAGGGGTGTGGTTCCTTTGTGTAGACCTTCTTTTGATTTTATTATATTTCATTTCATAAAATAAATTGTATTGCTTTTATTGAGCAAAACAAAAATAGTGATGCTGATATTATACATTGTCAAAGAGAAAAAAACATAAAAGTTAAGTGTTTTAACAAAATGAAAAAATATGACAAAGAAAAATATATAAAATAATTACAATTTCAATATATTTTGTCTAATGCAAATTTGTCTAATGTAAATCCTACTGAAATATGTATATATTTCTGTACATTTATACCTTATCTTTTTTTAACTTACTGTATTCTGTAGGAACAGGTCCCATATTTCATTATACTTATTTATACAAATATTGCAGTGTTGGAAAGATAACTGTATGGCTCCATTTAATCAATGGATTGAACACCTGATTGCACTTAGACATACGCAACCTATTGACTTTAAAAAGTAGCTGTTAGGATTATAGAAGAAGATATGCAAGTTGGGCATTTGAAAGCAATTTCTAAATATGTAACTGAATTTTTTCAAGGATCATCATAGTGCCTACAGAGTTGTGGGTTTCTGAAGAACTCTTAGACAGTTTCCATGGAACCATAAATTTTAAGCAAAATCTTATGGTGCGAATCTCGTGAGACTTCAACTCAGTGTGACCTTAAATTCCCAAAATTTCATGATTTTTTTTTACAAGATAACATTGCAGAATAACTTCCACCTATTTGTTTGAAAAATGGCATAAAGAAATCCTTTGCGGGCAAGGCATACCTGAGTGAAAATTCATTACTGTTCCTAAAATGCCTTGAATTTGGATTTAAGAGGTCATCTTGAAGAAATGGACACTATATACAAGTATATGAATCACTAATAAATGGTCCCAACAGTATAGCCATAAGACTACTCCATCTTGATTAGTGTCTTGATGACACTGGAGAATGTTCTTGCCTTTATATTTCATCACAGCTTGTACTGACCATATGATAGTTGGTAGATAGTAATTATGCCTATTGCTTGACTTTCAGAAATTGTGTGCAAAGATTAGTTTGTTGAATGAATAGGCAGCTTTAAATTATTGTTTGTCTTTATGGTGCTGATATGGTATGGAGCTGATATGATTTGCTGTCATTCTAGGATCCAGAGGTAAAATGACTCTTGGAATTTTCACATTGCTGTAATTCTTAATGATATTTCTGTATCACATAAAAGATGCTGAATACAAATATTTCCCATAAATGCCCACCATAATCCTCTCATCTATTTAGAAAATGTATTTGGCCACTCATCTGAGACAAATCATTCTGAGTAGTAATAAACAAAATAAGACTGAATGAAAAATATAATTAATAGCAAATATGATAGATACAAGCTGAAATATCTCACAAAAAACTGGGAATCCCAAACGTGCTTCAGCTTCTGCCAACAACTCAGCCCTAATGTCTAAGAGAATGGCCAGGTTTTCGTAGCCCTCTGGAAGGCCAGCAGAATCAGAGCCATTCGGATCTCAGAAGTAAGATTGTTCTTTAGAGTGGACGCCATGATAAGGAAAGTGTATCTCCTGGATTGAACAAGATTGCACTGTTTCATTGAGGTGACCTGAGCAAGATCTGGTGGGATGGGTAGAAGTTACTGAAGACAGTCGGTTCCAAAAACAACCTCTGCTTTATTGAGCTTTAACAGTTGATAACCAACATCTTGAATGACTACTGGAAGCCAATGCAGCTTGCTCAGCAGTGGGGTTACATGGGTGAATCTTGGTGCACTACTGCCTTCTGGACCAATCTCTCTATTCCAGAGACCCCCATTTAGAGAGTGCTGCAGTAATCCATATAGAAAGTGGCTCATCTGTCTATGGATTGTTCAGAGGAAAATCTGGAACCTTCTGGATTACACAAAATTCACAACTTCTCATGTTAAACCGCACAGTTCATTGCAATTTGAAAGTACATTGCAAAACACATGGGGTGGTATGTGTTTTATACAAATGACAGAGGGAGAAGGCTGTAGATGCATTTGGAACTTGTTCATTCTAACCATTAATAGCGGTTTAACTATTGTTCAACACCTCTCCCCTGTTATAAGAATTCTTTGCTCTGTAATTACTTGATTCAGCTCAGCATGCTCTCATAATGGAAATAGAAAAATCTTAGTGATTTTTTATGGCTGTCTTTATTTACAAAGCAGGTCCTTCAGAAACTTCGGCGATTGATGAGAAAATCGCCATGGCAAAGTCTTACACAGGTATAGCAATTCACTTGTTCATTATCATGGTACTATTTCTCACAACATTAATGCCACAGTATCATGTCCTGCTTGCCAGGGACACTGTTCGTCTAAATTTGATTTCAGATCCATGGCCTGAATTACAGTGACTAGTGATTTCTTGCCCTTATTACTTTTCTATTTTGGATTCATTCAGAAACTTTGTTTCTGTGTACAGCTGCTGTATTCCTCCTTTTTCCATTTGTGGGGAATAAAGATACCTTTTTAAATGACTTTTGCACACTTTTCTGTTTTCCGTATTTTCTAACCTTTCATATTGGCAAATTAGAAGGGTTAGCAATTCAGTAATACAAAGGAAATCTGTTGAATATAATCGGAAAATGTGTATATTTTCCCAGCTACATGCTTTCATCCATTCCCCAGTACTTTTAAAATCTATGCTGTCTGGATTATGCTAAGAGAACTCTTCCAAATTATCAATGACCTAAATCTGTACTTTTGGATTTTTGTTTTGGATTGACTTTTCCCATAGATTTCTCTTTGCAGCGATCCTGATGGAGGCTGGGTGCCAATGTGCCATAAAACTCAGCCTATTATTTAAGAAACTAATTCTGAAATTTCATCCTCCACTTTTTTATGATGGTATGTTTATATTTGTCTAAAGGGAGCAACCAGGGTTCCGATTGCAGTGAAGGAACAGATGTGGAATTGCCAGTAGAAGGTTAGATATATGTAAATTTTAAAAATAAACTGGTAAGGTATTTCAAAAATTAAAAGAGCACAGTACAAACATCCATTGTGTCTGTGTCTTGCATTCTTTTCATATTCCACATGGTTGTGTATTTATTTTCTCCCTTGAATTGTGATCCTGCATGTTTATTGTGGAAAACTATTGAGAAATATTTTCAATATAATCTCTTTTCCCTTTCTCCTTCCATCTTCTAGTAAAGTATAAAAGTTACCAGTTTTTGGAGAGAGTTGATAGTTGATTTCCTCCATCCAATCCATCAAGTTTGGTGGATTTTATTTATCTTTTTCCTACTGAGTGGGCAATAGTGCTGCTACATAATAGATCTTGAATGTATGAAGGCAGCATGTGTGATTTTTTTTTAAAGGTGGCAATGAAAGATATGTGTTTGTAATTTACAATTATAATTACATTTTATGATAGATCTGTCTTTCTGCCTATTTCAATTATTTCAATATTTAAAACTAGCAGTGCAAGATTTGGTGCAATGGGATGTGAAGAAAAGTATAAGAAGTTATTTAGTTGTATGATGCTTGCTAATATGAATTTTATTGAACAGATTATCTCTTTCAAATTTAAAGACCTTATTTCTGAAACGGGATTGCTGCTGTTACTACAGAGAATGTAACTGGTACTTGCCAAAGTATATATTAACTTTTCAGTTGATTTCAGTGCCATAATAAGGATTCTTGTTCAATAAAAGCTGAATTGGTAGGCTACAAATTTAAGTTCTTAGGAACAATTCTGTTATGGAACTATTTTTGAATCAACATACTGGTGAACAGTTTTATGAAACATTAATTTAGCAATAGTGTGTCATTAGATTTAACTCCCTGTTCAAATTTTAAGATCATATTGTCAAATTACTCTGGTTCCTGAGCTTTTTTTGTGCATTGTAACAGAATCTGAAAATAAAACTGTTTTGGACTGACCCCAAGGTTATGTTACTGAACAAGCCAGTTTTTATATATATTAATGTATTTATTTTAAATGTTGAAGGAGACTTCTCTGTTCCTTTAGAGTTGTGTTGCTTATTTTGATGGAGTGAATCTGAAAAACTGAATTTTTTGTTTGATTAGAATATGAAGAAGAAAATTCAGCAGGTGTAAAGGGCTAACAATCAACATTTGTATTAAAAAATAGTAGACTTAAGTTAACAGTGGAAGTAGCTTAAAAGTAACTTCTTAGAAAGCCTTTGGGAATGTGGATAGGGTATTAAAGAATCTTCAGTTCTGTACAGTGTAAAATGGCATATTATTGTTTGGACATAGAATCTTTTCTATGTCTTCTTTGTTGGTAACCTTTTATGCTGTGTAGATCACTTCTCTGTCAGTGTAAAATTTTGAATCTGTTTGGAACATGCTTCATTTTAAAAATGGATCATTTTCTGTCCTTTCTCTGATTCAGATTAAAGAGGAATTGAGAAGTTTGTTTTTGTTCTTCATTAAACAGAGATAGATCTATTATCTGTACTGATTATACTATAGTTTATTTGAAAGAGATGAATTTCAACCTTTGTTCTGTAATGTTGGCTTGGTTCAACATGTCTAATAGAAATAGCATTTAGAATTTTATACTGCTTCAGTGCTTTACTGCCCTCTCTAAGTGGTTTACAGAGTCAGCATATTGCCCCCAACAATCTGGGTCCTCATTTTACTGACTTCAGAAGGATGGAAGCCTGAGTCAACCTTGAGCTGGTGAGAATCGTACTGTTGGCAGTGGGCAGAGTTAGCCTGCAATTTTGCATTCTAACCACTGTGCCACCATGGCTCTCAAATTGATGAGTTTAAAATTGGAAAACTTATTCTAGATGTGTGGCTATATAAAGAGAATGCCAATTATGTTTTATTGCCATGTCTAAACTCTTGTTCGCTATTATGTCAATATATATATTTATATTATCTGACATGGCGACATGTCATTCTCAAAGTGAAAATCCTGCACAACATATTTCCTGAATGGAAAGTCTTAACTTCAGAAGAAGACTTGATAAGGACCGTACAACCTTAAAGCATTAACTAAGGTTCAGCAATTCCTAAATTGGAATGCAAAGCTGAATTCAAATCCTTCTACCATCTACCATGCAACTATCATTTATATGCTGCTGTTTCCTTAAAACAAGTGACTTACTAGAACATTATTCATTTATATGGTTTAGTAAGGTTTGGTTTCTATGACAATGAAAAAGTCATTCTCTAATATAGCCTTGAGAATTGCATAACCCTTTACTAACTAGTCTTCCTACTCTCATGGCCTAATACTAGATATTATATTAAATTGATAACTGAGTGAGTTACCTAATTCAAAATGTATTTTCATGCTTATATGCCTGGAATTTAGCCTGCTTTGCTCACCCAGATTTTCATTAACACAATTGTTACATTTCTATATGCATTTTTCTAACTGACTATAAAGACAGTATAAGAGTATTAATTATATTGTTAGAAATCTCCTTCAGAGAATAATCTAACAAATTATATATAACCTCTTTCTAAAAGCAGTTTTTCTGCACTACAATTTTGATATTTTTTCATTTCTGCCAAAGGACAAAGAGCATGGTTAAAAATGTGTTTGAATTAATTTTTCCTTATTTTGATATTTAAAATAAATGACTAAAATGTTGGAAACAATTCTGCTTGAAGATATTACCGTAGTAATTTAGTACCTAACTTCTGGTTGACTCGGACATGAATTTTACCTACCTTTTTCATATTTATTGGAATTTACATTTCCTAAATGGATGCTTTAACGTTATATGCAGGTGGTCCTCAACTTAAGACCACAGTTGGAACTGGCATGCATTGCTAAGCAA
Source organism: Naja naja (assembly GCA_009733165.1). Classification (NCBI taxonomy): domain Eukaryota; kingdom Metazoa; phylum Chordata; class Lepidosauria; order Squamata; family Elapidae; genus Naja; species Naja naja. The sequence goes on along the minus strand of CM019148.1, from coordinate 18,080,215 downwards.
GGTGATCATTAACTGAGTCATGTGCCTGATTTTATGTTTTTTTTTATTGTGATGATTAAGCAAATTTCACTGTTATTAAGCGAATCTGTCTTTCCTTGTTGTAAACTACCTGGGAGGATAGCAAAGGATGATCACATGACAATGATGAAACTATAACTATTGAAAAACTGGTCCAGTGCATGGATTCAGCCAATTGTAGTTTGGAAATATTAGCTCTTTGAAGCAGACTAGGTCAAGAAATGCTGGAATTTCTTGCTGTGTTATTGATACATGCTTGTTTCTCCACCAGGTCTG